>CAJNOJ010000001.1:1041203-1680862 GCA_905250025.1 Adineta ricciae
TGATTAAACCAAAACGACGTCTCGTGAGTAGCAAAAGCAAAACAAGAATTAGAAATTCAAATATGCTATCATTCTCGTTTTCATAGTCAACAGTTAAGAAAACAGGCGTTCATTGTTCGAACTGTAACACGAGTACAACAACATTATGGCGTCGAAATGGACATGGTGAAAGTGTTTGTAATGCTTGCGGATTGTATTACAAACTTCATAAGGTAAAGAAAAATCATTCGGAGACAAAGATCACTTGAATTGCCAAGACAGAGTGGAAAAAGAAAGAAAACAATAACCAGCGAATGTGTTGATTACGGGAGGATACAATTAGTGTAAAATCGCTTCTCACAATTAGATGTGTGAAAAGATTCGAATAGTTTAAACATGCTCCTAGATGATTCTTTTCTTCTCTTTCAGGTTAATCGTCCAATAACATTGAAAAAAGAAAATATTCAAACACGTAATCGCAAGCCCAACAGCAAACGGAATGAATCATGTAGTAGTAAAGATAAAGATCCATTTCCTTATGGACTCTTAATGAAGAATGAAGCTGCATTTAATGGTTATCACGCTCAAGCAGCTGCAGCCATGGCAGTCAATAGTGGATCATCATCGCCCTCATCATCAGCTGCATACGCAGCTGCAGCAGCATTTCATCCTCTATTTTCAACATCCATGCTCTCATCAATCGGCACAACAGGTACATCAACATCGTCTTCATCAACATCATCATCACCGATTAAATCCTCGTACATGCCAAGTCAACAACATCATGTTGGAGTTTATCCACCGTACTTTTGAAAATCAACATTTTTCGTTATATATGTATATGTATACCGAGGAGTTCATCTTCTTATTTTTTTATTTCATCTCCTTTTTCTTTCTGACTTTCTTTTCGATTTCTTTCGCATGTTGTACATTGTGTTTGTTCATTTATATCAAAAGTCTTGTTTTTCTTTTTCGGTCTTCATTCTTCAATACAGCAGTAATAGATTCTGCCTCAAGCTTATTCTTCATTCCATCAAAGATAAATATCGCAAATATGCAGCAAGCTGTTCTAGTCTCTTTCTCTCCCCTTGCTTTCTCGCCACATACATACACATCGATGTATATAACCGTTAAACGATGATCACTACTAACATGGATATCTATCTATTTATCTATCTATCAATCGATCTATCTATTTCTTGTCGCCCGAGGACACTCCATCATCATCTTCTTCTTCTCTTTATACGACGTTTGTTCATTGAATCACCTAGGTAAACATCACCATATGGACACCGTTATGGTTGAGTTCATTAGCGGTATATTGAAGCAAAAAAAAAGACACGATATGGGCGGGCAAGTCAAATGAAAAAGAAAATGAAAAATCTCATTTGCCATGTACTTTGAAAACGAGAAGAAAGATTAGAAATGATAATGAAAAGAATGTAAAGTTGCTTGCATTAAACGTTTCGATCTACATTTATCAAACAGAATGCCATGTTCGATGGATTTGATAATCTTTTATGATTGAGTCATGATTACAGGTAAGTGTAAAGTTCGCACAGAACAATCATTTTCATTCTTTTTCATCTTCTACACACGCCACTGTTGTCGGCATCGTTTCTAGTAATTTGCTTTCGTTTTTTTTTATTGCTTCCATCGACAATCACCATTCATTACTCGCTGTGTGCTCGACATAAATGTGCTAACGATACAAAATGTAGAACCGATAATCGATAGGATTGTTTGATGACGTGATATTCTCTTTTCTTCTTTTTTCTTCTATCATTATCAACTAGTCTCATCATCATCAAGGCTGTATTGGCATGTTCGTGTTAGTTACGCATCAATCGCTAGTGGATCCACAGGTTCTTCTCTTTCAATGTCGGCAGGGTGTGGTTATCACTATCTATTTTCTCTTTTGTAGGAAAGAAAAGAAGACGAATATGAAAAGCTGTCTACACAACATGACACCATCTGTAGACTTGACTTTGACCAGAAGGCAATTGAACACGACATCATGAAGTCAAGGTATCATATCCAATAATGTCTAAACACGAACGATCGAGTGACAAAATCGTATTTATCTTTTCTTCAACTTCTTCTTTTGTTTTTCTACTTGTTTGATCTTCTTTCTTGACACCTAAACACAACAGAATGGATGTGCTTCAATGAGCGCCAAGTCCAATAGTTCATTAGATTTGACACATGTACTGTTTGCAATGGATGGGAAAGAAAAGATAAAGAATGAATGCTTCTGAATCAAATGTGTCAAAATTAAGTTGATACATTTATATACATATTCGACAATTTGGTTTTTGTTTCTCTTTATAAACAAAGATTCAGCAAACTCACATGCTGAGCAATTAGCGAGACTTTTTTCTCTAATATAAATATTGCCGTTATGTTCAATTCATTAGTACCCAACGGCGAATTCTATTTATCGTTGATCTCTATTCAGCTAGTAGATAATCGTCATGTAATTCCATAGAGAAAATAGCTGGCTGAAAGAAATAGACTGGAATGAAAACATCACGCAGATATGGTGAACAAAGATTGATCCCTAAAGTACAACTGATTGTTCATCGGATCTTCTTTTTCCAAGTGATTTATTAGATTCTCTCTGTTGAACAATAAACGAAGTAATTAGCTTTTCTCATAGTGATAAAAACAAGTCATGTGTAAGACAAGATAAGGAAGAACAGAAGACTTAGAAATAGTCTGGTCGATGAAATATGACAGAATGTACTTATGTTAACAACAGCAGCGGAATGACTTTGATCAATAAGCGTAGAGGAGAAAATGGTTTGTCTATTAAAAAGCAATAAGAAGTTAATCAGAAGTCAATCTTTGACAAGGGCCAAAAGTTTGATGAACTTCAAAGAATTGCGCATCATGGGCTTCGTAGTCACGGATATGATGAAATTGATCCTGAGCAATGCTGTAAACAACATTTATTTCAGATATTANCTTATGTTAACAACAGCAGCGGAATGACTTTGATCAATAAGCGTAGAGGAGAAAATGGTTTGTCTATTAAAAAGCAATAAGAAGTTAATCAGAAGTCAATCTTTGACAAGGGCCAAAAGTTTGATGAACTTCAAAGAATTGCGCATCATGGGCTTCGTAGTCACGGATATGATGAAATTGATCCTGAGCAATGCTGTAAACAACATTTATTTCAGATATTAATGAATGAAAACGATAAAACCCAACAGTGAAAAAAAAACACACTCATCATGGACACATCGTACGTGTGATACAACGATAGGAGTATAGTAGTCATGTATAGTACACAGCAAACATCTTTCTTGTCTTGAGCGACATCTACAAACAACGCCGAATCATTTGTATGTCGGATATCAAATACTTTTTATTTGCGAATCCTCTACAAGTTCGCCAAATGTCGCTGCTGTTTTTTAAACAATGTCGTGATCCTTCTGACGTTTTTCTAATATAATAATATAGATTCTAGAGAGCGGTAGTAGTAACATTTACTAGCAACAAAAACAACAACAACAACATCAATCATAGCAAGGAAAATAAAGACGATTAACCTCTCTTGCAGGTAAACAATGTATTTGTAAATTTCTCAAGAAAAAAAACAAACTCTTTTTTTTCTTCAAATCAGTTCGAAAAACACGACTATGAACAACAACATGAATATATTGAAATAGCTTGTTTTTGTATGCATCGAACGGATCACAAATCTGATTTCCTATCCCAATGAACTTTCATTATTCAACAACTACGACGCACCGTCCGCAAACTACTTCTTCACAGTAAATCACATATTTTTCTCGTCAAATGTTCTATTGCGTATATTACTAATTAGTTTCAACGAAGACGCACGCTGTGATAACGAGGTTAATTTAATTTTGGAAAAAAACTACAATCAACAACTTTTCGAACAATCAACTCATTCAGAACAACAACAACAACAACAAGAGCAACAGCAACAGCAACAGCAACAGCAACAGCAGCAGCAACCACAGCAACAACAGCAACCAACAGAAGCACAAACAAGGTACCTAGTTGCATACCTTTCTGCGGATGATTCTTTATTATTATTTTATTTTATTAAAGTGCTGTCGTAAGTCAAACAGATCAATACTACTTCATGCCGATTCGGGAACAAAGTTCAACGATGGCCTTACATACAAATAATAACTCAAGTAAGAATTTTTCCTGAATAATAACTGCGCCATCTTCCATGAGGCGCTAATTACAGTTTTGCACACTTCATATAACATGAAGACGTTCACGAACAGATTATTTTGAAACCTTGTGACGTAAATGAAATTTAATATTCCTGGTCTTTGTGAACGCCAAGGGGGTTTTCTTCTTTTGGATTTGAAAAACTGTTGATAGAATGTGACTCAAAGTTATTCATCAATGTTTTAGCAGTGGATAATACTTCAATAATGTCAGTCGTGCATGATAAACCGCCCAAACTTGATCTGTTTGATTACAATGCTACGACTAAGTCGAATACAAGTTCTTTTGCATCGGCAGCTTCAATGAAAGGAAATACGAATTACTTAGACGATACCGATCTGGCGGGTTTGTTTGCCTCATCAATTGTTTCTATAACTCGATCAACGACATCAATGGATAAGAATGATATAACAGATAATCCGAATACATTGGATGATATCTTTTTTCAACAAGTTAGTGAACTTGTTTGTGCATCGCAACAAAATCCTCTTGGCCCACCCCCTGGATTTGAAAATTTCCACTTTGACACAACGTCATCGTCATCGGATAGTTTAACTACAGTTTCCTCCATTAGCACTGCTGCTGCTATTGGTCAATCAAAAATTTCTACTTCAGATACAACTAATTTTAGTCAGTTATTACCTTCGACGAAAGTCGGTAAGTCATTCGAGATGTTCTCCATTTTTGTCGGCAGCACACTGTCCCATTGCTCGTAGATGTTAGCCAACAATCAGCACTCATGAACGGCAACGTTTGCTCATCATCATCCTCTCATTCGTCATTTGCATCTGATGATCAAACGATATTTTTTCCATTGGGTGCTCATCTCTATTCATCATCAAGTCAGATTTTTCCCATCAATACGCTCTCGTCCGGAACAAGCAATTCAATGGATTCGAATGCAAAACCATTTCTACCCAATAGTCTTTCAACGAACGCGAAACATTTCGCTGCATCGGATAAAAGTGGTGGAACGAGTCCAAAAGTGACAACACAGATTGATAATGATACCTTATCAAAAGATAGAGATGCAACGCCAAACCAAATTTTCCATTCGCCTGATTTATTTTTCACAAATGGCCAAGCAGGTATGAACCGACTTCGCAGACAGATACATCTTTTCGGGCACACATGATCACGCAGTTGAACGAACGCAGATAGTTATGTCAACGAGATTAATGAGTTGAAAGTAGAACGTTTGGATAGAGGAGTCAAACAAATCGACATGAACGCTGTGCATGCTGAGTGATGAACGAAGAAGATGAAGGTCTCTTCGTGTTGTTAGGAATTTGGAATGACCACTTCTTGCATTTTTTAAATGAGATTACCGTGCTTAATTAATGATTAAAAAGTACGATATTACAACAGGAGACTCTCAAAGATTGGTACGATAGTACAGACAAACAAGTGCATCAGGAGTTTTGTTGTTCGTCCCTGGTAATGTTTAATTTTTGCAGATTTTCCTCCAGCGAAACCATCATCTAATAAAACTTCATCTGCATCAACGAATCGGCAATCGTCATCATCAGCATCGTCGTCAACATCATCCTCGATCGATGATGCACTCATTCAACTTAGCCAACAACAACAACAACAGTCACAAACACAAGTGCCAGCAGTTAACAAGCTCTTCTCAGATGATTCGCTTTCAATATTCAATTTTCCAACATCAAAACCAACGACACACATTGATAAACAACAGCGCGCGGTTCATGATAACATCAACGTTCTGGCTTCAATGGCAGCAGCTTCAACGCCCATCACACCCGAATCACCTTGGCAACAGCCAACAACTCATCCTAACATGAATGCTCAAGCAAAACTGCCATCGATGCGTCAGCAACAACAGCCATCTGTTGTTCCACCGTCGCCATCAAAAAATTGTTCTTCAAGTATGCAAGAGTTAATGGAGAATCTAAATGAACTTTGCTATCGTGGCTTTGACGAACTTAACGCACTTATTCAAGAACAACGATGGGTAAGACCGACTCTGTCTATTTGAAAGTAGATTAATTAATGTCATCCCTTCCGCGAGTCGTTCACGTTACCCATCTTCGAAAAAAAAGAGACATCGTATATTTCATTCCGAGATACACAGCAAAAAAAGAAAGATCTCTGCCGGATACGACCTCATTAGGCATGATGAGTGCTCTCGGAAAACACCGACGGACATTATTGAAGAGGAAGAAATTCTAAGAAACTAATATTTATTATGAATTATTCTCAATAACCAGCTGCAGACTGAAATCTGTCATATTTGCCCCTCCTCTATGAATGATGTGTTTATTTGAAAAGTCTTGAAATGCATGACTTATTCTCTCTTCCCTAGGTTCAAAATTATCTCAATATCAGTTCCTCGTCGTTGCCTTCATCGAATTTACCATCAGGAAATCTCAATGATGTGAAATGTTGCTCGTCACGTATACTAATCGTACCCGAGTATTTTATCTTCAAGTGTAAAAAGGTGGAAGTTACTGTAAGTGTTGAGTATGGCATTGATAAAGAACGTCAGTGTTCACTTCGATATGCTCTTCTCCGTTTCAGGCAAGTCACGTTTACAATTTATTAGCAACAGGCCGGCCGGAATTACGTTTACGAGATTTGATGTTTGTGTTCAAATCATGGAGAGAAACGATTGCTAACGCGGAACATGTTCATCAGGAAGAAGATGTCAAATTGCGACTAAACACTGAACATTTCCCTTCGTATTACATGAATGAAACTATATTACAAGCAGGTAAGGAAGAGATTTTTTTCTCATTTGGAAACGTTTCAAATAATTTTCTTTTGATGGCACATGAAACGAGTTGCTCATTTTATTCTTTCATTGATGACATCCTGTGCAAAGCTAGAATTAATATTGTTTCTCGCCTGTGCGATATGAAATTATAAAGTGGAACTTTGTGCATCGTTTGATATACCTAAAACTTTTCCCCCATTCGGGTACGTTCTTTTATAAAGCTGATTAGAACGTACTTTGCAATTTTTCTTCGAGCCATCACCCTCTTCTCTCGATTATAAACGCAATCGGGTAGCTTCATTGACAGTTAAATTTTACAGGTGGAGAAACGGAAATTAGTTTATTTCGTAGCGGACCATTACTTTAACATCCGAACCTCTCATGAGTTTCCAGTGGGTTAAACTTCTTTTCTTCTTTGAGACATCGACTACTCAGTGTAAAAATAACATACCCTAACAGGAAGAAGTAATGGGCATTTTTCATGAAAATATTTCATAAAAAAACGGTCTACAATACATCTATGAATACTTGAGAAGCTTCTTCACAAAGAATGACTAGCACGTTTGTTACTTATAATGGTGAGACAACAACGAATAGACACAGTGTTCTCTTGAGTTCGTTCACACTCCTTAACTCCCGTGGATCATAGAAATTACAAATTAAAAATAAGCCATGTCTATCATTCGGGAACATATGACACCGAGTTTTTCCGCTGAACAATATGATCTCTCTCCTTTCGTCAGCCGGTCAAATTAACCTTGATAGATTCGACGGTATTTTCAGACTGTATTATCAACTACAGGATGGAATCATTCATTTAGTATCTGATTGACAATGATAGGATTTCAGATGTAGTTGACAGTATTTGCAAAGCTTAGAGACAATATGTAATTTTCTTCGGTTTCCTTTTGTCACTTAACATGCAATAACGCTTTGGAAAAATTAGTTGTGGATAGGAAAAGGATAACCTTTATGTTGATCTATCATTATGAGCTCGATTCTTTTCCCAAAGCTCAATGGACATATTTTGATCTAGGAGAAATCTTTTAGTCGAGATAAAAACAGGAAGAATTCTCGGCGGTGTAGGAATTATGAAATAATTAACACTCTTCGTCTTGTGTGTTGCAGTTTTTGAACGAGCTTATCTCGTAATTCGACAACTTGTCAGTATGACACAACAAGCTCGTGCTGCTTTTCAATACGCTACATTAAATGTCTTTCAAATGTCGTCTCGACAACCAAGTCAAAGCTCGTCGAATCTATCCCAGTCATCCAATTCCATAGGTCTCGCTCAAGTACAAGGAATACAACAGCCCAAATCCTCGTCGATTCATCGTCTAAGTGGTTCTATGCGAACAACACCTTAGTTTAGTAATCTTCGATAGATAGGAGAACCGGTGATGAATCGCGAGAAAGAAATTCTCCAAAGGCCAGAATTGTCTTGTTTTTCTCAATAACATCTCGTGTTTCCCTTTTGTTTTGTATGAACACTTATTCTTTCTTTCATGAAATTCCCGACCTCAATGACAAATGAAAACAACAAAAAACTGCAGAAGTATTTTCTTCTTATCGTTTTCTTGTTTCGTTATTGAAAATTGTTTTTGTCTAGAATATCGAGATGTGCATCTTCTCTCTGAATTGTTCCTTGTCTTTTATGTGTAATAAACGAAAAGTTAATCGATTGGTTTCTCATTCTTAAATGTGTTTCATCTTTTTCTTGCTCTATGATTATTATTATTCTTAATGTTCTCTCTACAGTCGCAGCACGTTTTCTTTTTCTTTCCTTCTCTTTTTTGTAATAAAAACACAAGAAAATAGTAGGCTTTTTTTTCATGAAAAAAAAATGTATTCGAAGAAAGTCTTTTTCTTTCTTTTATTTAAGATAAAATATGATTTGTTACTCTCCAACGGTACGTTGCAACGTTAATGCTGGTAATATGACAATATTTATTCGTAAATAATCGGATTAATCGGTACGTTTAATATAGTAAATGTTAACTTTGATAAAGAGAGAAAAACTTGGAAAATAGATTTTTCCTGTTACGTCATAAACTGTGTCGACATGTCATCCCTGATTATGTCGTTGTTGTTTTTGCTTACTAGAAACGTTTTTCATCGACTTGAGTGGCTTCACATCGAAGACTAAAAATAATTACTCTTTCCTGGTCTTGCAAAGCAAGCTTCGATAAGATGATAGGCAGTGAGTAATGAGTGTTTTTCTCGTTCAGGCCTGAGAAGTTTGGTGAAATATTAACATCTATTCATGTTTTATATGCATCACAAAAGACGTTCTTTCTTGTCTTGAGTCGTCGCTGCAGAATGGAGTCTGCTTTTGCTTTTTACTATCTAACATCTTAAATGTCAAAGACCGCACTCGAACGCGGAATGTGAACTTAAGAATGAAGAAGAATTTCATCATTTCATGCTCGTTCTTTTTCTTTCTCTTACAAACGCTACTGCCTAAATGAAGTTCAGAAGGATTCTTTCGCGTAAAAAATATAATTATAAGCGTTCAGTTCGCTACACACGCGCCGCTTGCTGGCGAAGAAATTCTACGTGGAAAAGAATCTAGATTTTCGCATGAGTTAAAGCTCATATTTTCCTTTCTGTTACGTTTTTATAACAGGATGTATGGATGTACTCTCCGCTATGTTGTAAATATTTACCTTTCACGATTATTGAACATTTTCTCGATGTGTTCTGTCTGTTTTTTTTTTGAGAAAGACTAATCATGAAGTGGCTGTACCAGAACTTTTTCATATTCGACTGCAACGAATGGAAAACGCAAGAGAATTACAAAATCTTTCATTTTAGATTTGTATCGGACGATTGAATGTGTTTATAATATATTTCTAATTGAATATTTATCCCCATTCAAATATATATGCATGACAACTAGATCCCTTGGCCCCTGTTTGGTATGTGACGCGCCAGCCGTTGGAATCAACTTCGCTGTTCCAACATGTGCTCCGTGTAAAGCATTTTTCCGCCGAAATGCCGTTAAACTTGGCGTAAGTTTCTTGTTACTCGAAAGATGAATCCGAGCTTTCAAAATTTCTTTGTCTAGAGACGAGATTACATCTGTCAACAAGATGGTGATTGTCCCGTTGCGTATAAATCACGTCGGTTTTGCAACTGTTGTCGGTTAGCGAAATGTTTTCGAGTTGGAATGCAAAAAACTTTAATTCGATCAGAAACTGAACGCGAAGCAAGGAAACAACTGGTTGAACAAAATCGAAAAAGACGGTCTCAATATGATATGACAACAACAACTACAGATCTGGTAGGAAATGACTAACATTCATCGATCAGAACTCAGCTTTGTTGGAATTGCTTCGCTAAGTCTTCGTGTCACACTAGCCGGATTAGTAAATGAGGTGTTAACATTACTTCTAGTCGAAAAGCTTTGATAAATGGCAAAAAAGAACGCGATTTTGTATAGATGACACTGGTTGACGTTTCGCTGAACGATTTTGAGTGCAAGAGAGAATTTTGTGTATCGATTTACTTCAGCATATTTTATTTGCTTTCCAAGTAAGTTGGCCATATGCAATCAGCAATCTCATGAGAGATACAGTCGAGACAGCTACCCCCAGAGATCTCCATTCTCCAGATATTAATTATTAATCAAAAACGTATTCGTCATCATACGTATGAACGGAATAAAACTGAGTTGTAGAAATGCTCACTGCATATTCCAATGTACCGAATAAACTATTCACCCTCAAGTCTTTGTTTTCGACTAAAATTTCCCATCGGAAAGCCTGTAACTCACATCCTTGTCTCATCTGTTCTATTGTGCTGTTTTGCATTGCTTGATACCGTAGTTATATTTAATTCGCAAACTATTTTGGTGACTTAAAATAATTATTTTAATTAGAGAAGCAGATGTCTGGTGAGTCAATGCCATCGGTGCACATACATCAGTTCTATCTTTGAGTATATCTCGTAATAGATCATAACTTTGATGTTTTTTTTAATAGAGAAAGAAAAAAATACCTCAGAAAATAATTATGTAAAATCGAATGTAATGAAATCGATTTTAAAATCATGACAATGGTTTTACGAAAGTAATTATACTTAACCACCAGTTGCTTTTAGATACTTCAAGAGCTTTTCAATAGCAACATTCATAACTTTTATCTAGCATTCTGTAGACCTCTTCTACCATTAGTAATAGAGAGCTTTTCGGCGTTTTTTCTTTGATTAACTAAAATTACATTGAACCCATTATGTTTCTTTTCAATATTCGCAGATTCGACCATCAAACTTATTGATTGTACCAAGTAGTCAATCTCGATGGTTGTCCTCGCATGATCAAACTCTTCTTACGAATATCATGAGTGCATATGAGCGAACATGTATAGCAGCAAAATTATCTCAAAGTCCGGTGTTTCCACGAGCACGTCATACTACGTTGCATATGTTTCTTAACGATTATACCGAACGGCAAGTTGCTCTGGTCAAATACTTCAAACTCATACCAGAATTCGATCGCTTGTCGATCAGTGACAAAATACGTTTGATTCGAAATCACTTTTGCTTAGCACTCTCTATCAATGAAGCCACACTTTCTCTAAGTATATCCCAACAATTAATCGATTCTGTGTCAGCGTTATATGACACTCAACTAGCTGGCGAACTCATTAAATGCATTGCATTGCTACACGCATATACCAGCGATCGGATGTTGCTTAAACTACTTCTAGTCGTTATCAGCCTATCGAGCGGCATAAATCGATATAGAAATGATACAGATATGGATCGCATTTACGATGATACACTATCTATTTACCTTGCTCAAAACGTTTACGTCGAGCTCTTGTGGAAATACTGCTTATCGCGTTTTCCATCCGAAACATATGTGGTCAAGTTTTACAGTAAACTCATTCGAGATCTACTTTGCACACAACGTATTTGCTTTATGACGGAATCGTACGTCAACGGTTTAACACATGAAATTCAACAGATGGAACCATTAATACAAAGTATGTGGCCAATTGAAAGCGCACCGGAAGAAACGGATATTGATCATAATTATTTGATCGAGATGTCATGATTCAAACACAAAATCGATGTTGTACAACTGTATCTCTTTCGAACAGTATTTTGTTTTCATTAAAAGTAGTAGAAGAGGAAAATCAAGGCAAGTGTTTTTTGGAAAAAGCCAATGAACCTTCAAAATATCTTCTATACACCTCATTGTAGACGAACTTTTTTTCTGTTCTTTTGTCGATGTACTTCTAGTGAATAAAATACAGCACGAAACGTTTTTCTCTTTAGTTCGAACACATTGTATAATCCCGCACCTATTAAATATACGTCTATGATTATTTTAATAAAGAATAACGGTGACCAGACCTATTTTTTTTTAAAGCACAAGTACTTTTTAATGCACCGCATGATCAACACGTCGGTTTGACCAATCGAGTTTGATAAAGTAGCCAAGCAATTCTGCTGATCTACTTATCATTTTTACACATTTTTCCTCTCAGTAGTTAAAGTTCATACAGAGTAAATTAGTTCACAAGTTTCAACCAGCTTGATAGCAATATGTGCAGAAGCAATCACCACACTATGCCAACTTCTGAGAAATGAACTGCTGTCTTTGTGTGAGGGTACATTGAAGTGTTACATTTTCCACTCGGAGCAGTACTAGTCATTTTATTTCTCTCGCTTAAAGCAGGTTAATAATGTCATTAGCAATATCTAGAGTTGCTTTATTACCGTCAATAACATGTAAATTACGACTGGGTATATGATTTCGATAGAGAAAATCCAGTCGTCGACGAAAAGATGCTTGTGCAGCGAGTTGTTTTTCTTCCAATGTAACGGGAACCCGAGCTGCTCGTTGAGCGATACGTCGACATCGTTCGATTTCGTCGATTTGTATGTAAATGATCAGCCTTGGCTGAACTAAATAAGGTGGCCATGTAATATTAATCTGCTCATTGTCATCTGTCTTTGCCAATTGATAAGCTATCGTTGACGGCCAATAGCGATCGAGAATAGTGATTGTATCTTGTTGATTTCTTAGTTCATAGGAAACAATTAGATTCCCTAGATTGTAAAATGCACGACGAATTGATTCGGGCTGAGCGTCGAAATAGGTTCGAAATGAAAGCAATTGACTAGGTGGTGTAGATAATAGACGTGCCTTTTGTCCACTTGCATTTAATTGCTGCAGTAATTCATTTGCTAATGTCGACTTTCCACAACCGTCAAGGCCTATGTAAAAGCAGAATTTAATTTCAATAAGTAAAATTTGACGTTCAATAGTTACCTTCAAGGTCGATGCAATTCACGGTTAACTGATCGTTATGCAATTCCTTGTTATGAGGTCGAAGATCAGCTACTAACTGTTCTTCGACGCTGTTTAATATAGTGGAGAAAAATGTTTGATTGAACGCGTCGCAAGTTTGGACAGTTCGAATATGATCACGTAGTAGTTGCAAAATTTCCATCCTGGTGTCTTAACCGAAGATAGTACATTACACTCGACATAAATAAACGGCGTTTTTTCCCAGAACTTTGTCTTTCTGTCATACAGAAAAAAAAACGTCACTGGGTAAAACACGCTCGATGAGTCATCAGTAAACACTCGTACTCATTTAGAAAGTACATTTAGCTCGCGGCGATTGCTAAACCATCTCAATTCATTCATTATTTATTCTATATATAGAAAAAAAAGGACGACGTTTTATATAAAACTCAAATAAACGGCTGGCAAAGTCGAGCGATTGTTAATGAACAAGTATTTGATTGTCTTAAAGTGTTCTTAACTGAGTCGATGTTGAAATTCCAAATAGATTGTTCGTTAATCTAAACAAAAATTCCTTCGAACTATTATTATCAACTCGAGTGAAATGACTACCTTCAAGATAATATCATTAGTTTGAATGCAGTCTGTACCCGTAGAAGATTCAATAGCTATCACTTGATATGTATGTCTGTGTTGTCTGGATCGGAATCGTTTGAAATTTGTCTCTTTTGACCGTTCCAGTAACGGACGACGACCGACGAGAATCGAATACGGAACTGTACGAGATAGACTCAATTGCACTGAGCTAATTGTCATTTTATATAAAGAAATATTCTTTGGATTATCTATATTCACAACAAATGTTGTATAGTAATCTTGAGATGACGCTGAGGATTCATCGAATAGGTCCGGGAGAGTAGCAATGTTATCTCCATTCATACTTATCTCATCGTCATCATCGCTATCATAAGTGTCGCGATTGTCATTTTCTGCAGATCCATTGTGGCCTTGTTCAGCTGCCTGGCCAAAAGATAGAGGTAACCGATCAAGCATGAGAGTGAAGTCAACAGGAGTGCATTGATTTTCTATCCTATCGAGTAAATTGTACAGTTGGGCATTATCATACTGTTTCATCGGTGGCGATGACGAACGTGTTTGCCTAGTCGAGTTTTGAATAGCTGATTCATTTGATACTAATGAGCGTGGAAAAAACCGTCGATTAAAAAGTGAATCCACTGATCTCGCGTTTTTTAAAGGATCTACTGCTGTCGTAGATATCGCTTCGCTTCCATCAACACGTCGAGCTACTGGTTTGTATAAAGTTTGTGTTACTGGTAGAGCCGAGGAAGATGCATGAGATGTTTGTGAACTATCATGTTTAGTCTCTAGTTGTGTAACTTGTGGTTTCGGTAATACATTTTTCGGTGATTTTTGAACATGCCCAGTGTCGTTAGCTTTCCGAATATTTGAAGGTTTCCTGATTGAACGTTTTAGAGAAGATGTTGAAGTTGAAGGCTCTTTGACAGATTGATTGGCATTGAGTTGATGAGTTTGAGAATCATGCGATGGATTTGCCGAAAGTACTGAACTGGCATGCACGTGTTTATCGGACACATCGTTAGAACACGCCGAGATTTTTATTGTTGAGTGTTCAGTGTGTTCAACGTCAACATCATGACGAATAGCAGATTTTTGCATAGTAATCGACGTTCTCCGACTTGAAGATGGTGTCGATGTTTCTTCAGCACTGTTTTCATGCTGAAGTGTAGCTTTATTTCTGTTTGTTTCCCCTGGAAAATTTGAAGGATGCGATGACGAGGGTCTCATTTGGTTCGACTCTTGATGAACGTGTCCCGAAGCTATTGCCGAGTGGAGCACAGACGAAGTAAAGTCTTCGGCATCTTCACTACTATCTAACCGTTGAATATTGGGTTTCTGAGGGTGTTTTATCAATGAACGTTGTGATGAAAGTACGGTTGAATCGCCCATCTGCTGACCAGCATCTTGTTGAACGTCTGCTTGGGTTGCGTCGCGTTGTAATGAAGATATATGGCGTTCTTTGGTCTTTTCAATACTATCGATCGGTCGTGGCATTGATTCATGTACTGTTTTTGCTACTGTTGATAAGGGACCAGATGTCATTGTGGTTGATTCGTCTGATGAAGACTGACGGTCAGCAACATTGGATCTAACATTCATTTGACTTGTATGAGAAGGCATACTGGACAATGCATTGTTATCCAATGTTGATTTAGACAACGTCCAACGCTAAAAGATTCACTGGACGTACTGTTCGCTTAGATTGAAGTTGCTTACTCGGCTTTTCATATAGTCGTCGAAATCTTCTTCTCCGATGCTATGTTTGACTTGTGTATGTATGGCATTCAGTCCTTCATCAGTGGACTTAAAATTTCTCGATAGTCGATTGTTATTCAAAGCTCGCAGGCGTCGATCGAATTCGTCTAAGACATAACCGTCATCACCTAAATTCGATTTCGTTCGAAGAAATCGGTGATATCGATCAGTCACACCATTATCATCGAATGTATCTCCATCACTTCGTTGATTGAAAAGTTCCTGCAGAAATTCATTCGCTTTCCGGTGTGTCTTCGTTCGACGATGATGTATTTCTTCGCCTGTCTTTCTCATACCAATCAACGACGACGTCCATTCACATTTGGCCATGATTGTGCTATTGAGCCGTTGAATATTGGCAAATTTATTCTTGTCAGTCATGTCGGTTTTGTGGCTGACGAGAAATTTTCGAACGTACAGAGAGCAAAATGAGAAAATATTTGAATCAGTATGTTAAAACACGAACGAAACGTGGCAGAAACGACGAACATGTTAAGTAAACAATCGGATGAGAGCAAAGCAATGTAGCGAAAAAAAAGACGACTTGTGATCACGCTAAATTTACATACGTGTGTGTGACGTTGTTAATGAAAAAGAAAGAACAAGCCAAATAAGACATCGAAATCATGAAAATGAAATTCATACATGTCGTGATAAGAAGGTCGAATTAATAGCCGATATAGATTGAATCATTTCTTTCGAATTCAATTTTAAAAAATCCGTTCGCATACTCAGTATGATCAAGGATTATTTTTCAAATTCTCGGGCAGTTGAATTGCTTTTAACTTTTGTTTGTCTCTTCAAAGGCTTCGCTTGCCTAAAACAAACGATGAATTATGGCGGTTGAGTTTTTTTTTCACAAGATATTTCATTGCCATATCTGTGCACAACAGGAAAAGATCTATAGTAAAGATCTGCTAAGTATTGAATGCGAAAATAGATTCTCGGTCATCACCGTGCCGTGGCATATTCAGTTATAACTGAATTTATTGATACGATTGAGTCCTCGTCGAACCTTCTCTATTTTAAGACCTTTATCAATCAGTTGGCAACATATTTGCATCTCGTGATCGAGCGGCGACCTCATTATCGTAAATACTTTTTGCAAATTGATCATCAAGCTAGTAACACATGTGGACGTTTGCTTAAAAGAATGAAGCATTTGATTTTTTTTCTCATTCAACTGATAAGCACTATTAGGATGGCGAAGAAAACATCAAAACTTCGGACTTTTCCCGTTATGTGACACATTACTCTCGACAAGCAATGGTGTCGATCTATTGTGTATATTTTGTATTGATACTCAAAGTTGCCCAAGTATACTCGAAGGTATGCGATGAAAATTCTCTCCATTAACATTAACTAGCAAAAGACAAACCGAAGCCGATGAAATCTAATATCAGTCCTAGACATTTGTATTTGATTAAAATAAGTAGAAATGGCTCAAGTTCATATTGTCATACCACATCAACAAAAATTGATCATGAAATCAGGTGGAAAACATGACATGAACAGTGCTGACAGTAGAGAAAAGTACGTAGAGTGTTTTTCATGCTCATCAAATGCATTCTATTTATAAAGTGTCATACACAAAGTAACATCTCTCTTATGTAACTGAATCTAGGTCACGTATGCGACGGTACTTAGAGAACGACGACATATTCGTTTCGATTAAAACATTGGGAGCGTTCTATTTAAGAGAAGCCAAAGAGGGATAGCACGTGTATGAATCACACGAAAAGCTCGGCGAAATATGTAACATTAAGAATGCAAGAATTTCTAAAAATAACGCGTCGGGAGTTCTTTGTATTCAACGCACACAATCAAGTAATCATTTGAAATTTTGCAACACAGTTGTGGAGTTGACAACATTCTTTTTCTCTTATTCCCTATTGGCTTGTATAATGACGACGCGTCGAGTCTTTCGGGTACATTCTGTTTATATGCACATAGCTGATAGATAAATGTATCTGATTCGCTTAATCCGGCAGACGTTCTTAAATTCAACCTGCGAATATCATAGGACTATAGAGAGTTAACCCACCCTCGAGTTTTTCTCGTTCTTCCTTTTCCGACGGGATTCTTCTGCGTCTTTTCTTTTTCTTCTATTTTCTCCTGTTCCTGTGCACTAAAGAAACTTCTAAATGTCGAGGCAAATGATAAAGAAAAGAAGAAAAAAAATCGAAGGAAGAAAAGAAGTCCGTTAGTACATTGTCAGACAAGTACAAACTTATGTACGAATAGCAACAACATAGAATATACCTTGAGAAGTGCACGTGTTCGCATACATACTTATGCGTTATTTTACGCTCCGAGCAGTCTTTCATTGCGTACATAATATAAGTATACGGAGAGAGAATGAAAAAAATCGCGCATTTCTTCTCTCTAAGGATCACAGAGTACATCGTTTAATTTGTCTTCTTATTTTATCTTTGCAATAAGCACAACCCTTTCTCTTTCTCGCTTCGAATGAAGAAATCGTTTCACTCGTCGTGATGAAAGTTCATCTGATTGTTCGTACGTATTGACTCCTAATGTCTTGCCTAATTACTATCAATTTAACCAGACATAGGAGTATTTGAGTGCAAATTACTTCTTTGCAAAATGTCTTTACTGACACGAAAAGGGTGGAATGTCATTTCGAAAAAAGAGGAAACCATTAGCAACTGAAGAAACAAAAATAACTTCTGATACTTTTTTCTTTTCTTTTATAACCATTTTGTTATTCTAGATGGAAGAATAGAAATATAGGACGTACTACATTATATAATACACCTTCGAAGGACACAACTCGTTGCGATCAATATTTCAATGTTAAAACGATGAATCGATACGACTTTGATAATGTAGACTATCGACCATTTATGAAAAAAGGACACAATAGCGACAACGATGACGATGTTAATGACGGTGATGATGATAATTCGTTATTTACAAAGCGTATACCGAAAAAGGTAACTAATCACAGTTTGAATTACTTCTTTCCCATGTATCGTAGGTGAAAAATGAATCACAGACGTTCTGTTATTTACATCTATGTACATATAACCATCGACACAGTATACGGAGACGACATGCATTACTTTTTCGTACTTTCATAAATACGTAGATAGTTTCAGTGCTCGCTAAATGTTTTTATCTTCCTAGCAAAGAATGAGTGCGAAGAATGAAAATGTTTTTCTGTCCTATGACTTCGAATTTTCTGAAACGAGCATGATTTTTCTTATTATTCCATTTTTCATCAATAGATGTACTCAAGTTCATACAATCCCAATGTTCCTGGTGATCCATGTCGCGTTTGTGGGTTTGACAGAAATACAGGACGTAATTTCGGTGTAATAACTTGTTCCACATGCAAAGCTTTCTTTCGAAGAAATGGCCGCACCGGTTCTGTAAGTTGCCATTCTAAGCAGAGTAGCATCAAACTAACTGGCACCTCGATGTTTAGTCATTACCACCTTGTCGTTTCGGTGGTCACTGTGCTGTCAACGAGCGAACGCGTCGTCAATGCCCGACGTGCCGTTTAGCCAAATGCTTTGCTGTTGGCATGCAAAAGGATCTCATACGAACAGACGAGGAACGTGCCGCCCGTCTACAACTAGTAAAAGCGAACCGCATACAACGATTGGAGAAAAGTCAACAGCGGCTAGTCCTTGATGCAAATGAAACGATTTTACCTACAGAAGCGTCTCCCTCCATACGTTTACCGACAACCAACGATTGGATTCAGTTGACAAACATTCGTAATGCCTATGAACACTTCTGTTTGAATCCAATGTTACAAGCCGAAGAAGAACGCGATGAATATTTAAATGCACAACCTGTGAAATGTCGATTAAAAGAACATTCTTTTCTAAATGTATTAAATACTCGTTTGACATCATTAGCTGCATTTTTCCGTACAACTATACCCGCATTTTCCATTGGAATGAATGGAAATGACCGACAATGGTTGATTCGAACGAATCTACATTATTTATTCCTTTTCTCTTCGATGGATTTAATGAGTATCAATGGCAATCAACCTCATTTCGTTGAAGCGAAAGCTTGTCACAATGTTTACGTATATGTTTACGGACAAGAATTACTTGAACGTGAAGAATATCTTCTCTATAAGCTTAATAATCTAATTGGTTTCGACAGCATGATTAGTAAAATGATGCAGATAATTTTATTTCTTTCTCCATGTTTAGTCGCCAGTCACATGCCAACCGTGAATCTTTATCAACCATCTGTCGAAACTATTCGACATATTTTCCAGTCCCAAGAAGAATATACTCGCATGTTATGGTCGTATTTAATCTATCGCTATGGTGAATACAAATCATATAAACTATTTATGAAAATTATAGGACAAGTACTCGAACATCAACGATACGGTGCCGATGTGGACAACAGTCTGATCGAAAGGCAGCCATTTGGCGGTCTTGTCTACTCATTATTAACATCGTTTTCACTAGATTAAAATCCGACGATAGATGACTGCCAACAAGTGTTTATATTTTGTTTGTTTTTTTTTCTAATGTTTTTGCGTTTCTAAAGGTTCATGTATGTATTTCATTTAGTCAGAGCAAATATATTGTTATAAAAAGGAATCGGGCGACTTTCATAACATTAGAGCTATAAGCTGCAAAGAGCATATTTCTAAACTTCGAGTGCGACTATGTTATTAAGGCTAATTGAAGTCTTTTGGAGTTTTCAGAAACAAAAGACATGATGAGATATTTATATCCGACCTGAAAGGATTTTAAATTAGAAGTAGGGATGAATTTTAGTTCAGCATGGCGTAATCACAAGGCTTTTCAAGGTCATTCAACCATTCCTTTATATGATAAGTACCTGGAAGTGTTCTCCGCGTTCGATAAAATGCACAGTCATCGTATTTGCTTTTCACGAACGGTCAAAATGATATAAAAGTATCTAAAAATACGGTATACTTTGTTGCTTTTGTTTATCTATTATGGAGCGTGAAAAGTAAATTTCGGTGATTTGCTCTATGGAAAAGAACTAATAGAAGGCTTATTTTTAGTCGTCTCTGAATAGAAAAATAATTAGTTTAATTTTCAGGCTTTCTCCGAACTGACTAGCAGCGAACTAAAAATAGATATCCGCCGACTTTTCATGAATTTTTCGAAGCCAGTAGTCTAAAAAAAAGTATATGATTTAATAAGATGTTCTTGTCTTCATGTTTTCTCTGATCACACTTCGACAACTGGAACTATTTCATACGTTAGGCATGTGACAGACTGTTAACGGTTGTCTATTTCAAGGAACGATAGATCGATGTGTAGCAAATCATCTATTGATGAATAATGGAAGCAAAATTAAAGCAATGCTAATGAAGATACACCGGTTAAAATTCATACGGATGTAGTGTTATATAATACTTATTAAACATCAATGCCTTGTGGTTGGGTTCTTTGCCAGCTCATTTAGGTAAACAACCGATAATGTGATCAAAACAGGCAAACAAATAATGAATTTTTAAGACGGCAACAGGTTTATGAAGGTTTCCAGCGATGATTGGTGGAAAAGACCATAGCAGAAAAACAAAGTGTTTGCTTCACTTACCATGCATACACAGACACACACAGCCATAAAAATGCTTTCATTCTATCAAAGTATGGGGGTGCGACAAAGAAAAAAAAGCTTAGTCAGTCAAATAAATACGAAGTATGACGGTGCAGAAAATGAGTAGTAAATAGAGAAAGAAACGAGGAATTCCGGCAAGTTCAGTATTTAATAGCGGCAACGACAAAGCATTTTAAGTACACACAGTTCGTAAAGTAGCGTAAACGGTTGATTTGCAAGATGTCCCGAGCCCCTAGCGCATCGAAATCTCGTCCGATGTCAGCAAAACCCGATGCATCTACTAAACCACGGATTCATGTGATCTATTACTCAATGTACGGCCATGTCTCTACTCGTAATGATCAACTTTGTGTACCTCTAAAAATCTATTGTTGAAATTTTGTTTCATCTAGTGGCCAAACAAATCGTTAAAGGTGTTGAATCCGCTGGTGCTGAAGCACATCTTATTCAAATTCCCGAAACTCTGTCAAAAGAAGTTCTAGCTAAAATGCATGCACCCGAAAAAGATCATAGTATAACGACAATCAGTTTCGGAGCAGGCGGAGAAAATACAATTACATTAGAAGATGCATTGGTGAATTGTGACGGTATTCTATTCGGGTATCCTACCCGTTTCGGTGGAATGCCAGCTCAAGCTAAAGCTTTATGGGACGCAACTGGTGGCCTGTGGATGAAAGGTGCACTCGTTGGAAAACCGTTCGGTGTGTTCATTTCTACAGGTACTCAAGGTGGCGGGTATGATAGTTGACTATCGTGTCAGTTGAGAAGTATTCAGTCTTTGTTCATAGACAAGAAACAACGATATTGACATCGTTAACGAATTTCGTCCACCATGGCATGGTTTTTGTAAGTATTCTTTATCGAAACTGTCTTAATTAACATTTTCTCGTACAGGTACCGGTTGGTTATTCAAGCCCATTACAGGCAAATATGGATGAACTTCATGGTGGTAGTGCTTATGGAGCAGGTAATTGTCTTTTAGTTACATGCTCAATTTGAATGTAGCTTCTATTGAAGGAACATTTGCTGGTGGCGATGGATCACGGCAGCCCAGCCAGCTTGAATTGAAAGTAGCTGAACATCAAGGATCGCATTTTGCTCAAATAGCAACGGCATTAAAAATAGGCCGAGCAGCTTTGCCACCGAAGGAAGCGAATCCTCCCGATCCGAAACAAGACGATGCAGCGAAAAAATCCGATCGCCCACCATCTGCTAAGAAGTAACTTTTATCCAATGATTGGTTTTGACTTTTCTTACACGCATGATTTGTTTGTCAATATACATAGGCAGCTTTTCTCAGGCGCTAACGTTTCAATAAAAATTAGTTTCTATTGACTTTCGTATGATTTTCTATAATAGGAATGCAATGCTCATTTTGAAATGTAAACAATCCAAGTTGTGATTAGTCTAGTGTGTATGAGTACTCAGAATTAATATAGCATCTGCCGTTTCTGTGTAGCACTATAATTAACGGATGAAAATAGAGAAAAAACTTCTTTTTTAATGTTCCTGAACAATAACTTTTAAGTGTTCACTTGCCATAGGAGAAACAGAAAGTGTCGTCTTATAAAGTAATACATAGTAAAGAGTCAATCAAATAGTTCTGGCGGACTAACAAACATGTTTGACTGACCTTCCTTGATTTATCAATTGACTTCTGTGAAATTCGAATAACATAATACAAAACGATGCATGATAAATCCTAGCATCATACTGTCTTTGTGATGTATATACAAGTTTACTATCAGATGAAATATATCGCCATTCTCTTTGAAGACGAATACTTTCGAAAACAGTGTCATTCTCATTGGTCAATAATCTTCTCTTTTCATATGATTCAGACCAGACAAACGAAAATAAAATTGTACTTTGTCAACCATCGATAATTCTCTATTGAACCGATTGATTTCGCAAAATTAATGAGTGCTTACTCGTCTTCAACCCATATCAACAATGGCAAACAATCGGGAGATGATCGTTCTTCAACGACGGGAGCTGATGAAAACGCTTCATCAAAGCACGCAGTAAATGACTGAATTTCATTCGAATTCCATTTAATCATCTCACCTGCTTAGGGTATTACATTAACTCTACTCTTTGCTGCGTTTGCAGCTGTGACGGGCACATCGTTTCATTTTGGTTATGCTTCTGGTATTATGTAAATTCATGAAAATGACTTATATCCAGCAAATATATAATTTTTTTCTCTGTTTTTTAGGAATGCTCCACAGGATGTCAGTTGATTCACAACTAGTAAACACATTTTTCTAACGTATTTTTGTACAGGTCATCCAAGCATTTATAAACGAAAGCAGCCATCAGCGAAGTCAAAACTCATATCTCAGCGAATCCACAATCACACTGATTTTGTAAGTGAACTTCTATAATCCTTTCATCACGACAGATATCCGTTTTTCCTTGAGTTCGTTTGCTGTATCCATCTTTGCAGTTGGTGGTATCATCGGTGGCCTTTTTGGATACTTTATTACTGATCGATTTGGACGGTAAATTCAGTTTATTAGTCATACAATCACCGGCTTTCTATCTGTACAGAAAAGGTGGAATGCTGTTAAACAACATTGTCTCTTCCATTGCTTGTATATTGATGTTTATTTCGAAACCTCTATGTACATACGAACTTCTTATCATCGGCCGATTTTTCATTGGAGTTGCCTGTGGTAGTTCTCTCTATGATATGACAATTTTTTATACTTACGCGATCGTTTTCTTTATGAAGGATATGGGTCATCAGTTGCACCGACATATATCAATGAAATTTCTCCAAAACAACTACGTGGAACTTTAGGAGTCATTTTTCAGCTAGGAGTGGTACTTTTTATATTCGTTTCGCAAGCAGTCAGTCTATATCCAATCTTAGGTTCCGAAAGTAAATGGCACTATGCTCTTGGTAAAAGTCACACTCGTTGGTCGAATAGTTTGAACAAAAACCGAATCTCATTTAGGATTGCCCATCGTGTTTAGCATTGTACAAGTGGTGTCATTGATGTTTGTACCGGAAAGTCCCAAATATTTGTTGTTGAAGAAAGATAATATCGAACAAGCAGAAAAAGGTTTGAAATAAATTTCTAGCCATCTCACCGAATTTTCTTTTCAGCTCTTAAATGGCTTCGACAACACTCCGATCTTCAACATGAACTAGACGAAATACGAGATGAAGAAACACACCAAGAAAAATCAGTATTGTTTCACTGAGTATATCTGTCAAGATAAAAATTATCTATTTAGGTTCGTTGGATCGATCTGTTTCGAACGCCTATCGTTCGCTGGGTACTATTCATCACTATTTTCCTTCAATTATCTCAGCAACTATCCGGTATCAATGCAGTTTTCTACTATTCAACTGTCATATTACAATCAGCTGGTTTTAACAAACAAGCAGCCGAATATGCCAACTTAGGTTTAGGTGGTGCGAATATATTCGTAACCGTTCTAAGTATTTTCCTCATGGATCGTCTTGGTCGACGTCTCCTACACTTAATTGGTATTGGCGGTATGTTCATCACAAGTATTGTACTTTTCATCTCTTTGATGATTCCGTCAACGGCTGTTTGGAACAAGATTTCTTTAATCGCGACATTTCTCTTCGTGGCATTCTTTGCAGTTGGTCCAGGTTCGATACCCTGGTTGATTACGTCGGAATTATTCAATCAGGCTTATCGAGTGCCTGCATCAAGTATCGCCGTGCTTGTGAATTGGTCTGCTAATTTCGCAGTTGGTCTGGGTTTTAAACCGCTTTTCACGGTAAGTGAAGACCTCCAACACTTGCTGGAATCTTTGATTTGCACTCTAGGGTGTACTTGATAAATATACATTTCTTCTGTTCACTGGTTTTCTGCTCGTCTTCTTTCTTCTCACATTTCTCTTCGTACCCGAAACAAAAGCAAAGACAGTTGATGAAATCTATACAGAAGTAAACACTGGACAAGTCTGGCGTCGATCTCATTCGAAACATTGCAATGATCGCGCTACTACCGATGACGATCATGGCATCGGACATGACAATATAATGGCATTAACATAGATTTTCTCTCGTCTCAATTCTTTCCTTTCTCAATAAACCTTGAATTCCACACTCGATTCTCAATACATACCGCCATCTGTCTGCACATGCAAATATATTTGCTCGTTTCTATGCAAATGAAGATTCAGTAGGCAAAGCATCATCATACATACATTTTTTCCCATTCCAATCATTTCCATATTTCAATGTGATGTCTTCGTTACTAAAAACGCTAGCCGATCAGCTTCGTGAACATAATGATACAAGAGCAGGTGAGATCGCTTTCGACCATTTCAATCAGTCCGATCAACCGTATGATGATCTATTCAAATATCTTTTATCTTTAACTGAAACAAATAACCAGAATGTGAGATTAATCGATTGCTTGATACAATCTTTTTTACAATGGGAAACGCAAGCAAAGCCTACGTACGCACGGCCGGCATTCGATGAAACTTGCATAAATAATTTAATTTTAAGTCAATTGCCGGTTGTATTTTTAAACGATTTCTGTCAAATATTTCGTATTTCAAAAGAACAATTATTCTCTCTGCTACGAACTGTACTACGCCAGTCAATGAACGCTCCGTTATACAAACGTGCCTTGACTATCATTGTCAAACTCCAGTGCCAATCTGAATTTCTCGACGAGGAAATTCTCTTACCGTTAATATTGAATAGCAAAGATCATCTTATCCATCTGTTTGTCGATAATCAGCAGGAGCTAGAAGAAAAGTTATTGACTATATTGAATCATTTGTATCGATATGGCGGCAGATCACTCGGGAGAATTTTAGCTGAAGAGTTTAACATGAATGTTCCTAATATAAACAAGAAAGCACTGGGAAAGTTAGCTGTTCGATACTGGAACCTGTATGGACACAATCAAGTTGAAAAGTATCCAAATTTAGCTTCATTGCAGCATAAACGAACGTTGAACTATTTGATCAATGTCAAATATAGCGGATCAAGCGAAGAAAAACCGATGAGTGACGAAGCTTGGAATGAAATTGTCGCCGAGGTTATACAAGACGACCAAGATTTATTAGAATTTCTACTGGAACAAATGATCAATCGAGACGATATTGTCTCTGTCAAGTATTGGAGTAAGCACTTTTCATCTTGCATACGTTCACCTTAATAAATCGTTTTAGTACATCAAACCAAGCGCTCAGTCGAGTCATTACCTAACTGGGTATATGCAATTTACTTCTATTTATATTATCTATACTTCTTTGTGTTCTGTAGATGCAGAGATATGTTTATAGTAAAACAAATTTCGGAAGATCGACAACATTATCAAATCCTGTACGAAGAGCATCTCCTAACTTCTATAAAATCCCGCCAAATGATACGCAAATCATTTTTATTGGCTCGAAGTCTGAATATGATCGTTTACTTGATCGATTATTCACCGTTAAAAATGGCGAAGAAGACATATACCTTGGTTTTGATTGTATGTAATTGAAAAATAAAAACTTGTGTGTAAATGATATATTTATCGATCTAGGTGAATGGAAACCCATGTTTACTAATGCAGCTAGCGAGCAACGAATCAGTGTAATGCAAATTGCTTTTCCCGACGAAATCTTTATACTTGATATGCTGCATTTCTTTCGCACCTGTGATTCGGAAACTGTGCAGCAGCGTTTAGCAGATCGACTATTCGATGACGATCATGTGACGATACTCTGTGAGTGAACACGATCAATAGCAAATATTCGAGAGTTATCCGTTTCGAACGATATCTTAGGTTATGGTTTTCGATCGGACGCATCGATGTTAACTTCGTCTTATCCAGTATTCAGTCGTGCGCTTGTTTCAGGAAAAACTCTATTAGATTTGTGTCTTGTGCACTTCGATGTAAGTATCAGTCTGACTCAGTTCTGTCTAATTTCATTTTTCTAGTTAATGAATACACAACGTCATGTTTTTCCGTATGCTTCGACGAACAATACTCCGTCGAAAGATAAGGGCCTTAGCGAGTTAGTTCGCTTGTGTTTTGGAATAGCTCTGGACAAATCTGAGCAATGTTCTAATTGGGAACGACGCCCGTTGCGATCAGCCCAAATTCAATATGCTGGTAAACAATATTTCTACGCTAATTCTCGTCCTCATCTGTTTATGTCAAATTTAGCGACCGATGCATATTGTCTATTAGCTATTTACAATTTTCTGAAAACTCGTGTCGAGTCTGCTGACTATTTTCGTTCGTTTCGTGGACAGCATACGAAAAAGCCTGATTCCTCGCCAATGCCGAAGGCTATGAATGAAACAGACTAACAACTGGTACGTATTTTTCAAACAATTCGCCTTTTAATAGTAACTTTGTGTAAAATTTCGATAGAATTATTTTCGTCATATTTATGCCTGAGTACTATTAACAGTTTTATGTGAATACGAGTATTTCAATTTGAAAAATTTTAATGGCACTTTACATATAATAAGCAGATTGTATCTGTGACAGTTAAAAATAACTAAAGGATGTCTTTCGTTTTGCTTAGATTAGAGAAATTTTACTTTCATGAAATAAATTCACTTAACAATGATTTATTAATTTACAATTGTATGAATGCTAATCCAACACAGTGCTAAAAGAGAAGGGCATGCTTAATTATGGCCTGGCAGTAATAACTTGGCAAGTGTTGCTTCATATTCTTCATCTAAAGTCACTAATTCTGCAACGACATTCAAACGTCGTTGTGCTAAATGTTTTAATTGTGCATAGGCATGATGCCGTTGTTCGTTACGTGTCTTTTGTCGTTGAATTGTAGTTGAGAGATGTTCTGATAAGCGACGTGTTTTCAATGGAGCTTCAATTCGTGGTGTCGATGATGTTGATGACGAACGCATTCGATGATTAGGCACTTCATGACGACGAATGTCCGATTCATGTCTAAAAATGAAAGCTGTGTTCGGAATTCAAATGAGACTTTTCGATTTCGACGTACTTAAGCGACGAGATTGATGTGTCAACATGTGCAGGAACAGAATGATTAAGTAATTGTGCTAGAGTTCCCATTTCATGTGTTGAATCATGTTGATTCTCTTGGGCGTGGTCAATTGTGAAAGGTTTAACCTTAATCTGTGATGGATATTCATCTGAACTTATGTCACCACTTTCACATTCACTGGCGCTACCCGCATCCGATGAGGCTATTTGCAAATGTGCTGCACTATTATTAACACTGATGACTAGAACGAAAAAACAAAGGAGGGATTCAATTGATGAAAATCTTTTCTCGAACCTTCTTTCACATAGATACATTTTCTCGAGAAAGTCGTGGTCGCTGCTACTGATCCCGTATTAATGTTTGTGGATATATCCGACAAAGGTATCGATGGACGATGACGATAACCATGCGTCGCTGAAATCGCTGATGACGTATGCGTTGCTGTCGAATGCCATTTATTACTTGAAGATAACAAAGTTGAACCTGAATGCGACATGATTTCCAACAGTCAAAAAGCAATCAATTTCATGTCTTCAGATGACAAACAAAACAGATGAAATGGTCATTCGAGATTTTGTATGCATGAAGAATAGAATAGAGAACGACAAAGAGAAAAACAGTCGAGAATACACATTGTCATCACCCTCGATAGATACATAGAAGCGAATTCGACTGATTTCTTCCTTTGCAATCTCCTCTGTACAATTAATGAACGAAAGTATTTTAAAAAAAAACAACAAAAATATTCATTTATTCACCTGATAGAAGTTCATCGGTAAAACACTCACACAAACGCAAACAAAAAAGTTAGGAAAAGTAAACAAATATTCATTGTTATTATCTCTCGAAAAGTTACACTGTTAATCAACTTCTTCCACACGTGGTCCCGAATAACTATCTTGTCCTTGACCATTATAATTTCCTGCGTAACCGCCACGATTACCATTACTGCCGCCGCCGGCGCCACCATGCATCTTTGTCATCACTCTTTGACATGTTCTTTCCAACGCACTATATTGATGATCGATTTCGTCCTTTTCTGCCAGTTGATTTCTATCTAACCACCGTTGTGTTTCTTCGCATGCATTCAATACACTGGATTTATCTGAACTGGTTATTGCTGAACCATTATAGTTCTCGACTGCCTGTTTACATGAATAGGCATACGTTTCGAGACGATTTCGTGCATTGACACGTTCACGTGCCCGTTCATCGTCTTCGCGATATTGTTCAGCATCGTTGACCATGCGTTGAATTTCTGCTTGCGACAAGCGTCCTTTATCGTTCTTGATTTCGATTTTCTTATTTCGACCGGTGCTCTTATCTTCTGCGGTGACATGAAGGATACCTACAATGAAAAAACAATAAGATGATTCACGTGTATGAATACGGAGTCGGATCTTACCATTGACATCCAAGTCAAAAGTAACATTGATTTGTGGTACACCACGCGGTGCTGGTGGAATGCCTTCGAGATTGAATTTACCTAAAAGGTGGTTATCTCGCGTCATAGATCGTTCACCTTCATAAACTTGAATAGAAACTGCAGGCTAAAAACAAGAAAACATCATTTGAAATTTCTTTCCGTTACAAAGGTTCGCTCTACTTACTTGATTATCCGAATAGGTTGTAAATGTTTCCGTTTTCTTGTGTGGAATACGTTGGTTTCGTTCAACCAGTTTCGCCATTACACCACCAGCTGTTTCAATACCCATAGATAATGGTGTTACGTCAATAAGTAAAACGTCTTTGATCATTTCACTTTTGTCACCTACGATACAAATCGTTCAAATATAATCTTCTTCGGCTATTCTTCTCTTACCAACTAAAATAGCAGCTTGGACAGCAGCACCATAGGCCACAGCCTCGTCAGGATTGATGTTTTTATTTAGAGTTTTACCATTGAAAAACTCCGACAATAACTGTTGCACTCTTGGGATCCGTGTAGAACCACCAACTAAGACAACTTCTTCGATATCACGTTTGTTCAGTTTGGCATCTCGAAGAGCCTGTTCAACAGGTCCGAGTGTTCCTCGGAAGAAATCCTACATGAAAAGAAAAACGCATCGTAACTAACCATCAAATCTTATTGTTTCACGTACCATGTTGAGTTCTTCGAACCGAGCACGACTAATTTGTGTGTTGTAGTCGATGCCTTCGAAGAGTGAGTCGATTTCGATCGAAGCCGTTGTCGATGATGATAGTGTACGTTTAGCCCGTTCGCATGCACTTCGTAAACGACGGACTGCTTTCGTATGTCGGGAAATATCTTTGCCATGTTTGCGGCGAAATTCGTCGACAAAATGTTGTACTAAACGATTGTCAAAATCTTCACCGCCCAAATGAGTATCACCGGCTAAACGAAGAAGAGACGTTTACTAATCAAGTTGCATTCAGCAAACTTACCAGTAGATTTAACTTCGAAAACTGAACCACCTTCATCACTACCACTGATGGTTAATATCGAAACATCGAAAGTGCCACCACCGAGATCATAAATAAGAATGTTTTGATCGCGTTGAAGTCTCTTTTCGAGACCATACGCAAGTGCACCAGCCGTTGGTTCGTTAATGATACGAAGCACATCAAGGCCAGCAATTGTACCTGCATCTTTTGTTGCCTAAAGTATAATCAAGTGACTATGATCGAATTTTTAATCCAACGAAAGACAATATTTCAGTAGTTTAGTATTTACATGGGAAAAGAACCAATATTTACGGCATGCAAACGTCAATATTATGTTTTCATCAAGAGAAAGAGAGATTTTAATAAATTTTCTCGTTTCTTTTCCTGTGATCGATTACAAAAACGAGTGATTTCAACGTACCTGTCGCTGTGAATCATTGAAATAAGCTGGGACTGTGATTACCGCTTGTCTGATTTGTGTACCTAAGAAAGCTTCGGCAGTTTCCTTCATTTTCGTTAATACCATCGATGAGATTTCCTCGGGCGAGAAAAGCTAGAATAAAAACCAAGTTTCTAATGAACATTTTCATCGTTCGTTTCGACATACTTTTCTTTCTCCTTTGAATTCCACTTCAATGAATGGTTTACGATCTTTACCACTGACTACTTTGAACGGCCATAATTTAATGTCTTTCTGAACAGTTTCTTCGTCAAAACGTCGACCGATCAAACGCTTGGCATCGAAAACTGTGTTCGACGGATTCATTGCTGCTTGATTCTTCGCTGCATCGCCAATTAAACGATCTGTATCCGTAAATGCGACATACGATGGTGTTGTCCGATTTCCTTGATCGTTGGCAATAATCTCCACTTTCCCATGTTGAAAGACACCAACACACGAATAAGTTGTGCCTAAATCGATTCCGATAGCAAGGTTTCTTCTGTTACCACTGGCACGAGACATGATCTGAAGTATATGTAAATGCAGTCAAATGTTTAATTGATGTAGCAAATGAGAAGCGAACGACCTTTTAAATAGGCTAATCGAATATTCTAGACCTTTCGCGTAGGATCATTTGCATACGAAGGTGAATTGGTGGTTGTCGTTACACCTTTCACACAAATCGGACTACGCTGCGACGCAATTTGGAAGGAGAGAGAGAGAAAAAGAACAAGAAGAAGAAAGCACATGAAGAAAATGATTGGATTTCGTTTTGCGCTGATGTGCGTTTTACCGATATCCACATTGACGTCTATAGTACAAAATGTATTATGAATTACGATCTTGCTTATAAAGACTCGCGAATTTGGAAAAAGTTCACACGCAAGACGGTTCTTTTTCTTCCGACTAGGAAGAAGTCTGTTGGCAGAATGACTGTCGGAAGTATCAGGAAAGCAAAACAAATTCTTTTAATAGTCGAACTAGCATATCAAATAAGAGATCTTTTTATTTATTTTCAACAAATAAAGAATAATACATAAGCACATACATTGGAACACAGATATACATAGACAGAAAGAAATAGAATAATATCAAATATGTATTCGTTTGTATTGAACAAAAAAATTCTTTCGCCAGATTTCTCTAATTATGTTCATGTGAAAGTAAACGAAGTTCACTTGGATCAGCATTACCGTTAGCTAATAAACCATTTGTACTTGATGAACCTGCATGTCCATTGCCAGTCGGGTTTGAGCCTTGTTCGGAGTATGTGCTAATTTTCGTTTCTTTACCATTTTCATTGATAAAAGTTGTCGTGGCTGTTTGAGACGAGCTTGTCACCGTCACTCCGTTTTTCTCCACGAGAGCAACCGGTGTTGGACTGTCCGGTAATTCGCTATAGTAACGACGACGGCAAAGTAGATAATAAAGGCATGTTAAAAGAAAGATTATTGCGAGAATAGACGATAATAATCCAACGAGCTGAAACATGAGAGACAAAGAAAATCATTTCAATTCAGCCCACATCGAATTTCACTTACCACAGCATTCCATCCCATGGGCGAATCGTAATAGAAGGGTGCGAAAAAAGTTGGACATGGTGTTGAGAATACCGTTGTTCCATTCGGTAATAGAGTATTTGTAACTGGCATATTAGTTGGTACTATTGCGGCCATTTTCCGTGAATAACGAACGATTGTCTACGTCTAGCAGAGGAATAATGAAAATGGCAAGCGAAGTTTGCTTTTCCTTCTATGAATATGAAGTGAATCGAAGAAGTCAAGCGACCGAAAAAAGAGGGAAAGAGAAGAGAGTGCACAGATGAAACGGGCGAATTTATATAGACTTCGTCTTTTGTTTTCAATGACTGACTGACTGAATATGTAGGAGAAGAAATAACAGCGGACGAACGAACGAACAAACCGTTGGACAGACAATTTGAATTGTTCTATGTCGAAGAAAAAGCAAGCAGAGCATGTCAGGCGTTCATCCACTAATATGAAGAAATCATGTAGGCGAAAGTTAATTGTTCTTCCCCAGGCAGAAAGAACAACACACCATCGCTTGTAATGGATTTTCACACGAAAATTCTCGATAGAAGAGATAGTATCAATCATTTTTGTTCGCTGAACTTGCTTGATAAAGTCAATATGTTCACTTTGAGATAGCATGATCATGCTAATAGAATTTCATTGATTAGCTGGAAGTTGATTGAGAGTTACATTATGAGGATGTACGATGTTTTGATGACGACGAAAGCAATAGCGATTTATCTGTTGACTTAGAAACATTTTGATCGGTGTTGGTGTTGTATAAAAACAGATGAAGGGTGTGAGTAGTGGAGTTACGTACGGCCCGAAAATAAGAAAGCGTGAGATCGATTCATCACTGAGAGAAACACGATCATTCGATAGTAATTGAAGAAAGATCGCATAAGGAGCCCAGCTTATTGTATACACAGCACAGATCAGACCTGTTTGTATAGTTAGTTTTCTTGTCTGACGCCATTGGAAACGTTGCATCGATCGCTTTTGCATCACAAACCGTATGGGTAACAGGACGCCGGCAACAATCGTAACTACTGTCGGGAAAAATACTTGAAAATAGACATAAAATAAAAGTAATTCTGGTACCAGAATTGAACATGTATAATTACATAAGAAATACGAATAACGGAAATGCAGTTGTGGACAGGTAATGATGATATCTGTTACAAGCGAATAGATAACTATCCAAAGAATAATTATGATCAATGGTACAAAATGATATAGCCAACGCGTACGCGTTGTTCGATAAATTTGTGCATGAAAGACGAGAAAATGCCGTTCGATGGAGAGAAACGCCATAAACATTCGATTCAAACCGCAGATGGAGAACAATGCGAAATTATAAAATCGACATGCCTCTGGAGTTTTGATTGGAACAGCATTAGTCCAGAAATAAAACTGCGTTACAGGTAAATCGAAAGTAGTTGACCATGCAGATATAAGCAGTAGACCAGCAATCAGATGGTTTGGCAAACTTCGTATTTGACTTCGTTTCTTTCCAAACTCGAATAAGATATACAACGTACAGGTAAACGAAATGATCTGTATGATGACGAGAAATACGAGGCTTGTAACATCGCCTTTCATGATTAAAAACAGAAGTGAGAAGCGCGTGCCTGAATTGAATGATGGTGCTCAACAAACTGTCCAAACCAGACTTCATCAGGAAAAGAAAGCGTTTTCTTTGAACTGAGTTGCGATGAATGAATCGTTATTCATCCTATGACGCTCAGCCCATTATCTTGAAAACACATCTCGTTAGTCATGTGTCTTGTTTTGATAGTTAATATAAAAGTATTTTCCTTTCCTACTATTCTTAGATCATAGGTGATAGTAAACTTTATACTTTTTATCTTTATGAATTTATTTGACAAACAGAAAAATGCAACACATTGTACATGCCGTTGAAAAAGAAAAAAAACCTAATGTTGTCTTTACAACGAGAAGGAAGAGAAATTTTCCCGTCGAAAGAATCCACGTGCGATACATATATGTAAATACAAGCTACACACTTATTTATTTTTCTTTTGTCATGTCTATTTTAACGTTAGAATCTTTACCGAATGAAATCTTGGTTAAACTTTTCGAGAAATATATCGATGGCACAGATATTATCCATGCATTTGCTGGTCAACAAAATCAACGTATTGACGACATCGTTGCTATATGCCAACGACTGTGCTTCAATTTCCAGAGTTGTCGAAAAGATGATTTTCAAGTTTGGATTGGCTTAGTACCGAATTATGTGACAAAAATTCATGAATTGATTTTATCTGATTACAACTCGTTCGGTCAAGTTTGCGCTTTCCTAACTGCCTTTCCAACATTCCAACAATTTACTGAACTTCACAAACTTTACATTCATTTCCATGGATGTGCAGTCGACTGGTCGGTCATTCAAACGGCTTTGCTTTCACTTACAAACACACCACTTGAGACTCTTATTCTGAAGAAATACGATCGTGAAAGAATGCCGTTTAGTTTGCATGTTCCTGATGATGACGATGGTGTACGTTTGTCAAGACTGAAGCAACTTTACTTCGCTGGGAATTTTACCTGCAGACAATGGAATTTCATTCAAGTCTTGTCGCCAAATCTCGAATATTTAACGAATTTAAATATCAACGTCGAATTTTCCTATTTACAACGAATCTTTCGACAATATCCTCGTCTGAAATATCTTAATGTTCGATTTGTATCAAAATCATATGATGCTGTAGTTTACAATGGTTACTCTTCGGAAGTCGAAGTTCGACCGTTATCTACTCTTCATACGTTTATTTTGTCGTTTCCACAGGATCATGTGACAGTGTTCGAGGATTTGTCGAGATATTTGGACCTGATGCCAGCTTTAAGCTATTTAGATATTAAGGCACATCGCGCACTTCTTAATGCAACACAATGGAGAAGTTTTCTTCACACAGCATTATTTTCACTTACGCATTTTCACTTGAAGACACTATACCGTCATATACATAATGAACTTGATAGACTTTTAGACGCATTTGAAACTCCCTTCTGGATAGATATGACGAATTTTTACTTCATTATAACTGAACACCAACATTTCGATTCGGATTCATTTCGAAGGGGCAAGTCGTCTGATGGAGATGAAGACGAATTCGATTATCCAGTCACTCGATGGTGGATAGTTCCTTTTCGTGGTCTTCATGATGATATTCCTGTCAACGATATCACCAGTTTTGGTATCCCACACAGAATGCATTCTTTATCACCGTATTATCAATTTACTAAAGTTCAAAGTCTCACAATTTGTCGACTTGATGAGAGTGTACTCGCATGGCTTCAAACGCATTTGAATCTTTCCGGAATAAAACATCTTGATCTATCAAACATACCAGATACAAGTGATACATTGAATTCGCTTGTATCCAATATTCAAGATATAGTTTCATTACGAGTCAGTCGTGATCAGCTACGCGGTAATTGGCACCTTATTATAGATCAAATGAAGTCGCTCAAAGCTTTGTATATTTCATCCAGATATGAATCCGATGTTTGTGATAGAGATGTTCAATTAATTGCTCAATTATTTCCCACCATAGAGCATTTAGCAATTAGAACAATAGCATCGGGAAATGTGTCAATCGCACGAATTCGAATACCATCTATTCGTTTTATTTCAATTGAATCAGCTGATTCAGAAGGGTTACCCGACTGGACGAATATATCCAACTTATTCTATCGTGATCTAATAACCTATGATCGGTTCACATCACGACGAAGCCTCAAAACTATAACAACTTGGATTGACTCCACAATGCAATCAGATCAGTCGTCAGCAAGAAACAGATTGCAAAACTAGACATTTGATGCACACTTTACTGATACTCAAGATCATTGAAAATCAATATTTATATAATGAAACATGAATTGGAATGTTCTTGCATTATTTTTTCTTTTTACGATATTGCTTTGTAATAAAAACAATACTTTATGAACACGCATAATACATGATTATAGATATTTTTTTCTCCATGAAAAATGCCAGCAAGAAAAAAAAACCGAAAATCCTAATTTTTATCAAATAGGATTGTTTGAATTTCCATAGCTGCTTCTTGCATACTTTTCATCGTTCGTGGCATAAATGAATCATTCGAAATCTTTTCGTTATTTGCTGCACTTTTCACAATATTCATCAATGTTTCGTCTGTAGGAATCATTGAACGATACTCTTCATGACAGGAAATACGCCAAACGACATTGAACAGAAGAACGCAAGTAAAATTATTCAACGGATTATTCTCCAAAGATAGATTCGGGTAGAACTCTGTCAAAATCGAAGTAAAAAATTCGATGATCTTATCTGTTGTCATCAAGGGTTCGACTCGCGTTCTACACAGAAATTCAACAAGGATCTTATCATTGTACAGCAATTTGGTCAGGGCTGTTAACAGCTCACAAATGTGAGCGCCAACACAACGATATTTGCTATCTTTACTCGCGTTGATAATCGATCGAAAAAGTTCATCCAGAATTTTGATCGAATCGAATCTCATGTGTTGAACGCCATTTAGAAGAAAATCGATCATAGAACGTTGTACGAACTGATCAGATTCGTTTGGTATATTCTCGATCGCATTCATTGTGTCGAACTTGTTAAATTCATCAATTCCATCATCATGTCGTAAGATATTAACGAGAATTGATAACAGAGCGATTTGTTTATCTTCTCGAAACTTCTTTCGGCAAGTTCTAATCCAATCGATGATACTTTTTGCATAGCCGGTTTTTAAAAATAGAGGCACGAGCATTGTATTATCTGTTAAATTCCAAATAAATGATAAGATTCCATCTGTTAAATTATCGTGTGTCAAATCTTTGTCCACATACTGACGCATGACATCGAGTAGGTGAATTTCATTTTCAGTGAACAGGTCAATGTCTTCACACGTTAGAGATGAACTTATTGTCGATGAAATTAACATAATAAGACATATATTTGAGACGAAAAACGTGGAATTTTGATCGACAAACACATTGACATAATCAGTGAGAAGTTCGAGACAAATGCGAAGCACGTAACGGGTAAATTCGTGATCAGTGTCGTAAAAATCTTTCACCAATGTAAGTGTAAAACATTCGGATAGGGTAGCACGACTTGTGTTTAAGAAAAATAGTTCATCGTCTGTTGCATGTTCAGCTACAGCGAGAACTTGACACCAATCCGAAAGTAATTTCGTAAGAGCATATTTGATTGTTTCACCCGACTTGCTAGCATCGATTCGAGATAGTTCGTTAATTTTCGAAAGTACTTGAGATGCTGCTGACAAATTCATGTGTTCGAATCGTTACAAGTATCAAAATAACACCGAAAGCCACGCGTGAGTATCAATAGGAAGTAGTAAAACGTTCTTATCTATATCAAATAACATTGTTTTTCAGTATGGTCAGAAAGAGAACACGTGGATATTAGTATGTTTTACATAATCAAAAACATTGAAGCAGAAAAATGTATAAGAAAGCAAGAAACGTTATACTTCGTGTCTCGTTTAGTAAGCGCCTTGACGAAAATTCAAATGCTTCCCGTTGTTCCTCTCTTTCCAAGGATTTCTACGATACGTCATAACAGATCAAATATCAAGTTATGCGTACACAAGGTGTTCCTCTGTCATCGACAGTATTGAATAACGGCACTTCATGTATAAACTTAATTTCGTTGCTAATCACACGTGAAATTTGTAATTTCATGTATACCATCGGCAAATGACATTTAGTTAACTTACATAATTACAATTTGTGCCCAGCATATATCTTCTACATGGAAGGATTTTTTTTCATAAAACCGCGTTATTATCTACGTTAATTGTACGTTCTACATATAAGATCTGAAAGAAAAGGATTCTTTGATTTGTGAACGTGAATAGCATTCTTAACAGTTCAACAAACAAAACTAATGAATTTCGTTTTTCTAACATACATCTTCATTATATAGAACGTTTAATACGAAGAGTTATGAATCACTGGACATTTTCAGGCTGAACTGTAGTTTGTCGTGCTGGAAAAAGATACTTTTTGACTATATGTAGCATTTGATGGTTTGCCCAACCTGGAATCGTTTGTTGTACAATGAATGGCGTTAATAATGGTGTTAAGTATGGCCCATAGATGAGAAACTGACTGATGTTATAGTCATTAAACGATGTGATTCCATTGACAGACAACTGAAGAATAATTGAAAAGGGTAACCAACAAAGGATGTATGCTCCGGAGATTACACTTGTGTGTATGATCATTTTTCGAGTACGATTCCATTCTAAACGTTGCAATGTTCGTTTTTGAATGACAAACCGGATTGGTAACAATATACTTGCAACAGTTATGATTGCTGTCGGAAGAAAGACGTATAACCACACCAAAATTAATATGAAGCTTGGTACGCGAACCGCACATGTATAACCACACATGAATCGAGTGTAATCATAAGACGCAGTGGAACAAGAGACGAAGATAGTCGTAGGAATGAAGTATAATACAACGGCCAATATTGTAATTATGAGTGGAATATAATGATATAAAACGCGTGAACGAAATGTATGATAGAGTTGCGGGCGAAAGACAAGAAAATGTCGCTCGAGCGACATAAATGCCATTAATGCACGATTCAAGCCACTCATGGTAGAAAACGAGATGTTATAAAAAGTACACATAGAAGAAGTTTGAATAGGGACGAAGCCAAGCCATAGAAATGCCTGAGTAAATGGTAAATCAATGGCAATCGCATAGAGTGAAACTATTAATAGACAAACAAGAAGATGATTGGGTAGACGTGTTAATGGATTGTTTCGTTGCCCGAATCGAAGAATCTGAATTGCACAGAAGAACGACGGGATTTGAACGATTGTCAAACTGATTAGTATCGCTAGATTACTGCTCATTCTTGCAAGGCACAAGATGAAATGATTGACAAAAAGCGAAAAAAGTCATGCCGGCGCGCGCATTTCTGCATGCTTGCATCACGCGCAGAGGAAGGTTGAAAATTCTCGGTTCATTTTTCTGATTTTTTAATTAAAACGTCAAAGACTTTCTCAAGAGACTCATGGTTAAGTATTACTTCGCCCGAAAGCATCTCGGTAATTTAATTAGAAAACCGAGAAGATGCTTTTCTCACTGATTACCTGAGATACGTGTCGATTTATTATCCATTGCCAGCAGAAACAAATACACACATCATCAATGCCCGCACCAGTCGGTCATTGAAAGAAAAGTAATAGTAAGGCAAAAGAGAACTGAAATAAATACGGGGATAAACACACAAGCCTGAGATAATAAAATAAATGAAGAAAACAGAAAACAAGCAGAAAGAACAATCTGAACACCGGATCATATCTTTGCTAGTTTGATCTACAGCGATGATGATACGAGTGATTGTTGGTCAGTTTTCTCACACTTGATCGTTGGTGATGATGTCGAAACAACATTCATTTTCAGAATACATGGAATGATTTTATGAATTTGCACTGAACCTGAAGAGAGAAATGAAGCAAATGACCACACAGTGATAAAAATGTTAAAGTGAATGTCAACGTACCAATCAAACCAACAAAGAATATCTCCTCGATGATATTTGTATCGAATTCAGGTAAGGATGATAACTTGAGTAAGATTCGACCTATACGACATTCATCAAACGATGTTGAAACCAGACGATCATTTAAATAATCCTGTAGTTCTTTGTACGACAAGATGCGATAGGCATCAATTTGATCATAAACTCGCATACATTCTAAACCGACAGAGTTTTGACGTAGTCACTCGAGAAGAAAATCTTTACCGACGCTGTTGTTTGGATTGAATATTGAAATTAGTTTCAAGTAAGCATATTCGGTTGCTGTGACTTGTAATCGGTCGAATTCGTATAGAAGAGATTGAATACGTCGTAATTGATGGTACTTATTCGAATCGAAGTTATCAGCTTTTTCTAGACGAGTAAAAACACCGGTCAATGCGACCAAATTAGGAGTTAAGGAAAATAATTTACTTGTTAGTAATGTTGACAAGATATTTGTTAGATTAACAATCGATGAACATTGAACAAGACTAAGAATGAACATCGCCAACCAATTATTCTGGATGAGAGTGATTTGAATGTTTGTACTACGAAAAACAAAGATAAGAAATTAACTTGAAATATGCAGCAAGCAACTTACTCCAATGTTTGAAAGCAAGGGTTACTTTTAATCCAATCAATCGATTGAAATAGAATACGTGATGCTGATTCACAAATGAAACTGTTCGAGGGTTGAGTATCACGGTTCGATGGTGGGCTTGGCGGCGTGATTGTGAATGTGCTCGACTCCGCTGTAATTAGTGGCCCTGCAATAGATTTATGCTGACATTCCGCTTGACTTCACGTGTAACTTACGGTCGACTTGTCGCCAATAGTGTTTTTCGTTCAGAAGATATTGCTGTTGTATCAGTGATAATGCTTCATTGTTCGTGTTTGATCGCGACTAAACTTTCGAATAGATGTGGAGATAAATGAATGAAAGGATTACTTGTAAAGCGGCTTTTGCCAAATTATCAAATGCGCGTGAAATTGCCGCGGCATTTTGATTGTTTGTTGTTTCAGTTTTTATGTTGCAGTCAATATGAAGACTAGTGGTGGTTGTGCTCAATGAAGATGAAGATGATGAGGATGGTGGTGAAAGAAAAACCGCTGAAAAAGAATCAGCAAGTCATTGACCTGGAGAAATATGCGAGAAAAAAAATCATACGTGTAGTAGGTGTTTCAACTCTCGATGTTGCCGACGACGATAAAATACTATGTAAAGTTTTGTTTTCATTAATAATTCTTATTGTATCATTTCGATTGTTATTTAAATACGTATGAATATCATTTGACGCCGAATTTAGCATCTAGAATTCGCATAGACTAGTGGGTATTTACTCAAGAGTGATATTTTACTATCGTTTCATTGGATTTTCGTAAGTGCTGATCATGATTTACACTAGCGAGCAGATCGTGTTTGGTCGTGTAGGGTCGTCGTTCATTTTGAACAGCTTCAACGCGCATACCGACTTGCAGACATTTCTGTAATCGACAATATTGACATCTAACAGCCAAGGATGCAAAAAAATAATTTGGACTTTCACGATGATGGAACTTACCGATTTCGCATGAATTTATTAATCGGACAATCTTTTATACTCAAACATGTATACAAAACCTGCTTACGTATACTTCGTTTAAAGAAACCTTTACAACCCTAGGAAAACAAGGCAATTGGTGATTTGGTACAGCGAGATCACTGAAGTTTTCTCTTACTTCACAGGAGAGAACACCGTAGTGTCTACCTGATGCTCGATCTTGACATACACAACACAATGATGTTAGATCACCATTCGTAGTAGATATTGTTGTTCCATCACCAATTGGAATATTTAAATGACATTCATTAAGTTTATCATTCGATACTAATAAAGAATCTATTCAAATTGCGAAAAAAACATAATCGTAATAAACAATCATTCAGGTGAACAAGCGGGAATTTACTTGAAAGACTTAGAAGACCATTAGCGGCTGCGGTGATCTGGTTCGAATGAGATATTGTCGTGCTATTGAGTGCATGAGCCTCATCATTGTTACAATTATGAGCATCTTCCTTGAAATAGAAAAAAGGAAAGGATTATTTGTTGATAGAAGAGGAGTTAATGAGTCTTAATCTGTTTTGATTAAGTAATAAAACACGAAATAGCCTTGATTTTCTTCTCGAATAAATACGCCGATATTTGAAATGTTTGTTATTCTATTATCTCCTTTCTATTTGTTCAAATCAGCGGAGTACTTTTTCCACTTTCTCTCTGTTTTTAGACAACTTTATTCCTTCTAGATCGATGTTTATTAATAGAACGAAGAATGAAAATAACCTTGGACTGAAATGTATTTTCGTAAGAATGAAGATTATCAAACATTTCTTATTTTTCTGCACCCATCAACTTGTTTATGTCGTCATTTCAATAACTAATCAGAATTGTTCAAGGCGCATTTTTATTTGTTGATGATATGTGCTGATGTTCTCATTGAAATACTAGTTCACCTTCGATAATAGACTTTTTTTCCCTAATAATCCAGATAATATAAGTTAGACATCATAGCAGTTACAACAAGGTCGCCGCCAGTGTTTTTCGACCTTCACCGACGAAGGCTGCCGCCCTCACATCTCGTTTATCGTCCTTGCCATCTCATTCTTTTTTTTTCGTCAATTCTACATCTATACTTTCTCTTTCTCTTGAGACGCTACTATTGCTTACTAAGCGCGTTCAAGGTCAGATTTATGGTTATGTTGTTGTAAAGTTTACATAATAATACATACGATTAGAACATGTTGATAGATTTGTCACTCGAATGAACGAAACATTCAACTTACATCATCAAGTTTATAACATCTTGTCAAGGGTTCTGAGTGTTGATGTTGAACGTAGAGTTGTTGCTGCTGCGGATGTTGTGGTTGTTGAATTGATAGTAGAGTATCGCGACGAATACGCTTGCGATGAGGTAGAACAGTATCGTGTATTAAAAGATCGTTGTCTAATTTGTCTTCGTCGGAGTTCGTGTTCGGATTGGTTTGAGATTCATGTGCTAATCGCGTTGATGAGGACGACGTTGTTGATGAAGTTGACTGTTGTTCATCATCATCATTATCAATGTCTGTTCTTCGTCCCATGACAAATCGATATGTGTTAACGAATTTGTATGCGAGAGAGAGAGAGAGAAGTGTTTCGTTATGAAATATTGTCTTCTTGTTTTACCACTGCCAATTATTAATACATACCTTCTGGTACAAAATAACGGTGTACGTGTACGTTCGAGAAAGGTAACGTGTTGTGGCTGATAAAGTGCGTCAAAGACGGCGACAACAGTGTAGACGACACAGTAGAAAGAGGTGACCTGCTTTTTGCTCTTTCTCTCGATTGAGTCGATTGTTCGTCCGCGTTTTTTTTTCTCTTGCTTTTTTTTTCTTTCTTTCCTCGTGTACTGCTGTTATGTCTTCTTCGGTTTCCTTTTGCCTTCTAGATTATATATCTGTATGCGTAGAGTTTCGTTCGTTAATGCCGGTAACGAAGGCAGACGACGCCGATCGGAAACAGAGACGTGTGAAGATCTCAATGTCGTTGTTCTCTCCGATACCAGAAATAGATTGTTATACTATCAGCAAATCAGAATGACACCGTTTGAAATAGCCAGTCATCGAATTTAATTATTTTTTCCTAAGATAAACAGAAGAAGAAGAAGAAGAAGAAGAAGAGGAAAAAAAAGAAATGTGAAGGTTATTCAAAAAACAACAACAACAACAACAACGAAAGTGATAGTCACTAACGTAAGATATTGAAATGAAGAGAACAACTCTGAGTAAAATAACGAGAGAAGGCAAGTAGAAAAAGGTCAATAGAGAACTGATAAAGAAGATGATTATCAAAACTAATCAGAATGACTGTCGCGTCAAATAATAGAACCTTCGAATCCACGTAATAGCAACAAGACAACATAACACAAACAAATGCAGGTTTTTCTCCTCTTTCTCTCCCCTCGACAAATTGTCTCCTCTTCATTTTTATTCTTATCAGCAATTGACTTTGAGACTTAGACGTGTATACATACATATATATGCAGTCACATTCAAGGAAGAACGAGAGAACAACCTTTGATCGCTTCAAGGTTCAGTTCACGTACTTGAATTGGGGTCATAACTATCTATTATTCTCATTCAATAGTTTCTTTTCTCATATGCGAACTTTAAGAAGAATTCATTTTATTTCAGCTTCCATCTTCTCCACTGTCTTTTACCTAGAAAAACCAATTCATATACATTTTTCATACATAAATACAAATTCGTTTGTCCCACAAAGAAAAGCCAAAGAAACGAAACATACGTGTTTACAAAACAAATAAGAACATTTCTCGCACAAATTGAGAGTACAATATAAAAAGAAATCTCATGAATGATATTTCTAATCTACTCCGTTCAGGAATGCGCACTTTCAGTACAAATACTGACAATGCTCATTCCCAGTCCCTTTCCTATACGTCTAAATACACAAGACAACAAGCAAACATAAAAGAATTTAATAAATAACACAGAAAACATCTGAATCACATGCAAGTCGATGATTGCAACTGGAATTGATCGTAAACTGTTTGAAGATCAGTCAGTGGAAACTGATATAGAACGACGACATGCTCGAAATGTTTATCATCTTGTAAAGCACAATCTAAACAACGTACTACATGTTTACGATCCATTTCTGCCACGAACAGAATGTTAAACACTTCACAATCGCATGTAATACAATAGTGTGCAGGTTCATCTGGTGTACGAAGTTGTTTTCGTAGGCTAAGTGTATCGGCGAATCGTTGTGTTAAGTAATTCAATGTCGAGTGAACATATTTTAAGGATTGAGTAAGAATAAACTTAACCACGTCGAATAATTGTCGATCATTTACACGAATATTACGTGCAATATTCCAAGTTAAATGTATAACAGGTACAATTGATTTACATGCATTTAATTTATTCCATTCGTATCGTTCAACAGCAGCGTAAAATTGATTGTAAGTCAGTGGACCGATATTCCAAGCGATATTGTTACACCATCCGATTGCTTGTACCCAATGAACACATCTAAAAGTTCATATATTTTATATTCATACAGATAACGTTCTGCGAGCTTTGACAAATTCACAGACGTGACGCTTACCCTGTGTTGACAAAGACAAGATCGCCAGGTTTCTGTATGAAACGATAAACAGGTACTCCGGCATCGTACAGATCGTCCAATATTGGCCACCATGATCCCGTGAGATAGTTCACGCCATTCTTTTCACATAATGTATGTATCACACCCCAATACTCCATTGCAACGCCGAACCATTCGCAGTCCCCTGGTCCAATATTGATATTCACCGAACAAAAATTATTGTTTTCTTGATGTCCCGGTGTTCGTGAGCCAGGTACTTTCATATATAATTGTACACTATTCATTCCTAGGATTGTATATCCCACATGTGACAGAAGATTGCCTGGTGATACAACACGCAGAAATGGTGGTAGTTTGGTTAGCTCAGCTAGCTGTACCGCCCATTTCTTTTCGTCGGATAAGTCAAGATTTGTACCGAATTTAATTGTTCGCGCAGATAGACCTAATGACACGTGACCTAAATGAAGAGAAAAGTAACGTCTTTCTAGCTCAAATAACGAACTCATAGTGCTTACTCGATGACTTTTTCAGTGATCCATTCATCGTCGATGAAACCAAAGGTTCATTGCACTCTTCTTTGATCATGTCATGATATGAATACGCTTGGTATTGAGCATATTTAGCGATGGTTGTGTATGATCGATTTGATTCACATTTCCAAATGTTTTTCAACGGAGCTGATGAGGTAAAGTCAATATTTTCGTCACTGGCTTGTTGTCGTTGGGTGCGCACTTCAATTTGATGATCAGGTTGAGTTTCCACCAACGTTTTCGTCGAAAATAAACCCAGATCGATTTGAAGCACATTAGCGATACCACGCACAACAGAAATCGGTTGGGACAAACAATATTGTTGTAATTGTGCTGATAAAGCTTCGCTTGCTGTTTCCAAAATAACAGTTGGCGTGGGAGGATTTAGATCGAATGGAGAATATTTTGGTGGTTGCGGTGGCGTTGGAATTCGACCATTGGGTAGGTAAGAAACTGGTGATGGCAGTGGAATCGTCGATAGAGGTAAATTTGGCGAATGTATAGGTTCAGTTTTAATGCGTTTTGTTTTCAATGAGAGTTCATTCGGAAAAAGGCGTTTGTCAATGCGAAGAACACTAATTGGAGGTTTGGCCGGCTGCATTTTAATTTTGATGAATGTCTTATGAATACGTCGATGTCAACGATTGTTTTTTTTTGCCAATGAGCGAATAGGAAATGAACAGAGGCAGCTAACTATTGGACAGTGGTGATAGCGATGAAGAAAGAGGACAAGGAGGTTATATTGTTGATGAACAATGATGATGGTGATCTAGTTGATCGCGAATTTTCTCAATCACAGTACTAGAAGAAAACTTGTCCGATTTCTATGTGCTGGATTGTGCTACTTACTCAATCAAATATCAAACGTCAACATTTTGATTGCATTAAAAACGTCTACCTGTTTTTTCAGTGCATCTTTTGCAAGTTTATCGAGAAGATTTCTTAGTTTAATCTTCGCTTGAGTGTTCAATGACTTGCTATCGTCCACTAAAACTTGGATGGATGCAAACGTTGGTGAATATACACTTGATTAAAAATTGCCACAAATTGAAAAAGAGTTTGTCGATAAGAGTACGACTAGGACAAACAAAACCGCAGATAAATGAGAGAGAAAAATCTAACCGCAGTCGTGCCCCTTCACATAAACGACCTTCTATTGACAACAAGTAAGAACGCCGAAGTATTTTTTTCCATGTTGTTGTTATTATAGTAGTATTCTGTCTCTCGCCCTCGAATCTCGTATAAAATAAAACGAGGAAAGGAAAAAAAATCCGCTGTACTCCGATGAATAGAACGACAAGAAGACGAACAAAAATAGTGCTTTCGTCCAAATGAAATGAGTTCATTTCAACATATGTAGATGGACTGGAGATATTTGCCGAGAATGAACGAATGATATCCTTATCTGTAGTTTACATTTTCGGTCTGAAATCATTCGACAAGTGAAAGCTTTAAGTTTCTTCACAATTGTGTTGCACACCAGCATTGGAGTTCTTCATTTCGAGAGAAATTTTCTTCATTTAGCTTTTTATTCGTTCATATGACAATCAAAATGAAAACTCAATGAAACAAGACAAGGCAAGACGGTTGCCGGAATATTCAACAATAAATTGTATTGTCTCTTATGTATTTCAATTCATCATATCACCCTTTTGCAAAACAACGCCGAAGATTTTTGTTTTAATATGCCTGATTTTCGTTGAACAACCAAAACTTCTCATCATACGCATACTTTCTGATACTAATCTGGAAAATCCTGTAGTAACTTAGCATGACATTCTTTATTTCATTGCATCATACATTTTCGATCATATGAAATAAATCAGATCAATTACTAATTCGCTAAGATTTCATGAAGAACAAACTTTTCCTTTCCGACTCGATACTGTTCATCGAAACAAAACTAAGAACGAAATGATATAGTCACATGAAAATCTTCAATCTATGATACGGAGGGAAATTTTTTGATTCAGATGAATCATACCATCCATTTTTGCTTGGCCATCTTTTCACATACTGTTTTTCGCCCTCTGTGCTCATATATTGTCGCTACTGTCAACGCAATGTTTCGATTGATTGTGTCGCTAAGCGTAAATCTTATTCTTTCCCAATGTGTACTCCATGTTCTTTCTTCATTCATCCAGTTTATCACACAATTCAAATGCAAGCATCATTGTCATCAATGGCAACGGCATCAGCATCTTCCGTCGCATCAACAACAGTTGCAACTGGACCAGCTTTGCCAAAAGTTCGATTTAGTTGGATCTTTCCAGCCGATAAATTTGCTTCCACACCGTCGAATCGTGATGGAATACCAGCTGAAGAAGAGTTAGCTTTACGGCAACAAGCAGCTGTTTTTATTTACGAATTGGGCACGAATTTGAAAGTGTACGTATTACGAACATTTTTCCGTTGCAAAATAACTGATTTCAATTTGCTTTTAAGGCCACACTATTGTATCAACACAGCGGTTGTTTATATGCATCGTTTTTATATGCTCAATTCTTTCAAACGATTTACTCGTCAAGTAGGGAAATCGATGTTTCTCGATGGATTCAGTTCTTAGATATGGATGATCTTTTAGCGAGTATGTGCGGCGTCATTGTTTCTAGCGTGCAAAGTTGAAGAGTGTCCTCGAACATTACGGGATGTAATCGAAAATACGGGAAAAGTACTACGCCGAAAGAAACCCGAAGAACTCACACCTGAAGTAAGTAAAACTAGCATTGAAAAGATATTCTGATAAGGCTCTGTGTATTCCTTTAGATTATCGGGCAATATACCGATGATATTGTCCTTCATGAAAATGTACTCTTGTCGACATTGGGTATGGCAACGTCGAATTGAAATCAGACTGATATTTTCTCTTCTATAGGATTTTCATTGATGGTAGATCATCCACATCCGATCATTATTAAAACCATTCAAGCGCTTGGAGGTTTGCTATATGAAAACAGTGATGTGTATTAGAAATCTTGTTTGTTCGATATCTTTTTAGGCCAAATCCAGTCACTACCAGAAAAAAGTAAACGAATTCTTTTGAATTTGTCAGTAGTGAATGAATATTCTCGTGTTCTTAGCACCTCGTGAGCTCGCTCAGACGGCATACTATCTAGCGACGAAAAGGTGGTGATTTTGTTGTGAATAAACACACCTAGTCACCTAATCGTTTCTTCTAGTATTCTACTCACTTCATTTTGTGTCAAGTATCCGCCTGATCTCATTGCTTGTTTCTGTATTCATCTGGCGGCGGCTTGGTTAAAGATCGAAGTAAGGAAAGATGCAATGGAAACTGAATAGAGTTGTCCTAACTGGTCGTATATTCATTTTAGATTCCGTCGCCACCAGCATCGACTACGGGCGCAACTACCAATGGATCTGATACAACAGTAGCAGAAAATGCACCAAACAAACGCTGGTTTCATACTGTGAATGAGACTTTCACTGAAAAGCAGCTGGGAGGTGAGAAAGAGACAATGATTTCCAATCTGTCTCACTGAATGATTCGACTTTGTTCGTTTAGAACTTGCGGATGAATTCCTTGCAATTTACGAAAAATGTCCGGACAAGATTAAGAAGAAACTTGTCTACCAAAGTGAACGAGTTTGTTATTTTCATTATTTGTGATCTGCTGTAATCATTATTTTCTTTTGAAGCAACCACAAGCAGTGTTAAATGAGGGCGCATCCACGTCACAACAACAGCAGCATTCGTCGTCATCAGTCGCTTCATCTCGTCCAGCAGATCTTGCAGACAGTGTCGTACCTCAAGGGGCCACACATGTTAAAACTGAACCCCGCGTTAATCAACCACCACTATCACAAAATCGACCGGTTCAACCGCCACTTCCTCCGTCCTCACAAATGTTATCTTCTGATATAAAACGAGAAGCATCAACACCTATGTCATACCCACCATCGAACCGCCCACCCATGCCACCTCATCATAGTTCATCATCGTCGTCGTCATCGTCGTCGTCAGCTCGACATCCACCATATCCACATCAATCATCTACACACTATCAATCTCATCATCCGCACAGTAATAATAATTATAATAACAACAATCCACACTCTCGTTATCCACCACAACAATCTCGGCCCGGACCGCCACCTTCAAATCGTTCCTCACAGCAACCACCACCAAATCGTCCGTCGCAACAACAGCAACAACCACTTCCTCCTCCACCTCTACATGGTAATGATTGATTTTTTATTCGCAATCTGCATTTTGTTCAACTTCAGCTCGAAAAAGATGTTTTCCACTGATATTGATTGCCTTTCTTTATTTCTAGCCGGTGATCGCAGACATCAACAACCTCCCCCTCATGGATACGATCATTCTTCTCAGCCACCACTTCCTCCGCCAACATCATCATCGTCATCGAATCGACCACCATACGGTTCACAACAACAACCAGCACATGGTGGTAACCACTATCCGAACGTTCCGATGTCTGCTGATTCTTATCATCAACAAGGACCATACAATCGTTCTCGTCCGCCATCACTGATGCAGGGTGGTGACAAGCGTGCTTATGATCCGTCATACGATCCTAACAATTCAAACAAACGTCCTCGACCATCTTAGTATTCATTACATCGCAACAATCGAATATTCAATGAAGAAAGAAAATATTTTTTTGTTCAAGTCAGATCAAAGACAATTAACATTTCTTTTTCCGTCGAAAGAATTCGTTTTCTCTCTTGGTTTTGTCATTGTTCTAATTATTGACATTTATTTCTTGATTTTGTATATGAGAAAAATGCAAACAAAAAACTTTAGAAACGCAGAGCAAACCAGCATGTATATCTACCATTTATTCGATGTATTTCAGATGGATAAATTCGAAATCAGTGCTTGTGTGAAATGGATTGGAGAAAAGAATTTCCACACGGTTGCTTTACAAATGCCCGATGATGATCTTGATAAAGTTCACGATTTAATTGAGAAATTGAAGTCTGAGATTCAAATTGAAAATCTTGAGTTTTTTCTTGTTGGTGAAGGATGCTCACCATGTTGTAACGATCTATTAAATGCTCAATATTGTCAAGCACAAGGTTTAATCCATTTCGGACATTCATGTCTTTCAACAACATCGAGTGATCAACAGCAAACAATACCAGTGTTCTATGTTTTCTATCAACAATCGTTGCCGTATGTTTACTATGTTCTGCAATCTTACTAATAATCAGACTTGTGTGTTTTTGCTGTGATCAGCATAGACGCGTCTACTTTTCTTTCAACAAACAGTGCTGATGATAAACCTTATTGTCTGGTATTTTACGACCCATGTTTCCAAACTAGCGTCGAACAGTATTCGTCATCACGTTACATTATTTCAAAAATAAATACGGAAAGTACAACTGATCCATCCTGCTTCTCACTATATGGTCGTTCAGTACAGCTTCCTGTTGCACTTGATCCAACGAACTATTCCATCGTTTTCATTTCTCATTCGAAAGCATCATTGCATAACTTTGCTCTGTACTTCTATGCTTATAGCTTCCAGTAAGTTCAATCAAAACTTTCTTTCAATCGAATTAATTTCACATTTTTTCTAGTTCATTTCCATCGAGTTCAATTTCAAGTAGTAAACTATTAAGCAAACGTATGTATGCTGTCGAATGCGCTCGTAATGGTTCATCTTACGGTTTATTAATCTCGTCGAATTCTTTACTTAATCTACCTTCGACTATTCATACACTACTTGATCGAATCAAAATAATTTTCGACAAAAACGATCGTCAATATTATACATTTCTCATGAATACACTTTCGATAACGAAGATGAATAATTTCGAACGAAATATCGATACTTATGTTCTTTGTTCATCATGTGCGGAAAGTCTGTGGTTGTCACCGGAACATAAACAGTTCAATATTCCACTGATTAGTTTAGCAGACATTGTACACGCATTTGAAACATCAGATGAAGATCTACCGATGAACTATTCGTTTGACTTAAGACAGATCTTATCAATGATCAAACCGATCAGCGACGATACCACGAAGAACGAAGACGATGTCAGCAAAGCAATAGTTTTGAAAAATCCCAATTCACTCTTGCTGCAACAACGTGATGGAATTACGAGGGGACTGGATAATAATAAAAAATGGTGGGGTTTACAGATGAACAGTGAGAGTAATGAAATTCAAGAGAAACTACCTGTAGCTGAACTGAAAGAAGGAAGAACTGGGATTGCTGCTGGTTATGAAAACGAAAAGCTTTAAGGAGATTTATAACAATTTTTCTGCTATGTTATGTTATTTCGTTTCAGATCGATTGTTTATTTTCATATCAAATCTTGTGATAGACTTGCTTTAATAGTGATAATTTTAGAAAGTTCGTTATTTCTTCGTTTCTCAGTTGAAAAGGTCATCTTTCATTTCTATTTTAGTTCAATATTTGCTTCGAATGGTTTATTCTTTTTCCTCAAATTATGTTATGAGCCATTGATTATCTTTTTTACCAATGGCAAATAGACCAACGGCATATGAGAGAGATTCATCAGATACAGATGAATCAACTAATACTAAACGATCAAAACAAACACAAGTCGCTGTGGAACAACCATTGGCGACAGTCAATTTAATGCAGTTCGTTGAAGTAACACCTTGCGGTTCAAAGGCGCAACCACACCCACGCTCGGGCCATCGTGCAGTGGCAACTTATTCGGACTTCTGGATATGGGGTGGCTATTTTCCATCGCATAATCCAGAGCGACCACCGATGTTTGCTGAAGTATGAAAATAGTATTCGTGGCAGAGTGATTCTTTGTTAATAGAACATTGTTTTATCTAGTTGTGGAGATTTAATTATGCGCTTCGACAATGGACATTAGAACCTACGACTGGTGATGCACCGGACTCTACAGTTGCTTCACATTCAAGTAAACCGACAGATTTCTGTTCGTAACAGAGAAGTTATTGAAACTGTCTTCTTTCTGTTTCAGTGTGTGTGCATCGCAATCATGTCTTCGTCTTTGGTGGTACTGGCTACCCATTTGGACGTAATGTTTCCAATGATTTGTTCATGCTCGATTTGAAACGACTGCAGTGGAAAAAACTGCAACTCCAAAATCAACAGCCACACCCTGTCTATGGCGCAGTTAGATCAATTCATTACTCATTAATCGCCTAAATTTTTCTTCTTTGATAGAGTCTGATTGGTAAAGGTGATTATTTATATGTATTATGTGGGACGGATAGTTGGCGTTACTGTTCTGATGTATACGAGATTCACTTACCAACATTGTGCTGTACACAAATTGGATATACATTTGACGAACCAGAAGATACAACAGGCAATGGAAGGTACACAAGAAATTTGTTTTTCTAAGAATACGAAACGCCTATTTTTCTCGAACTGTTGGTAGATATCGACAAGAAGCACTTATCTATGGAGATAAAATATTCCTATTTGGTGGAGGTAGCAACTCTGGTCTAGCGTTCGCTTTCGAACTTGTAATTATATGCAACTGTTTGTCGTTTGTACTAATAGAGACTTTCGAAATTTAGTTGCCAGTGTTTGATTTAAACGAACGTCGTTGGTCATTTGTTCATACGAATCCAGATCCAATTCATAGTAAGCTTTCACTAAATATGTGAATGGTCGTCTGATGAAATCTCTATAGATTTTCCGACGGCGAGAAAGTTTCATTCGATATTTCCTCTCGGTGAACATCAGATTCTGATGTTTGGTGGTGCTAACTTCGATCAAACAGCGGGCATTCATACGGTTACTGAGGCTTATGTATGGATATTTGATTTTGAAAAGTTGGAATGGTCGAGATCGTCTTCATCTATGATACAACCAACTTATTTTCATGCAGCTGCAATGAATCGCGTAAGTAACTCTTCTATCGTGTCGTATCAATTTTATCATGTGACTCTTCTGTCGTAGCGCGGAGAAATCTGGTCTCATGGTGGTGTTATACAAAGATCGACACACGATTTGCCCGACGAACGTATCACATCAATATATAAAATGCATACTAAAGTACCGGATCTTACAGAAGTGTGCTGGGATCGTTTTTTGAATTGTCTTGCTGATCGAAATGTTCTGATCAGTCAACCACATTTACTCACACAGCTCAACATTCCCGTACAATATCTCGAACGTATTCGTTGAGTACGTTACTCTTGGCTGTTATTTATCATGACTGATAAAGGTGTGCCGGTACAAAAAACCCTTGTGAAACATTTACAATTTCAAAATGAAATAAAACGATTTGATCTTATCTTTTTTTCTATATAAACCAAGAGAATTTGTACAATAAATAGTTTTATTCTTAAATACATTCAATGGTAACGAACGGAAAGATCGCGATCTGTACACGGAAATACATTTGTGCATGCGTCTTGTAGAATAATCTCTGTTAGAGAATGAATAGGTGTTTCTAATTACTTGATCTAGACAGATATTCCAACTCGTGCGCTCAACGATGTGAAGTAGCGACATCTATAATTAATGAAATGATCGTGCAGCAGTTTAAAATAGATTAAAATGAAAGGAAAAAAATTAGTTGAACATGTGGGAACTGGTTGAAGAAAGTATTTACGTAAAGGGGTGATCATCAATTTGTGATTGGTCTGGTAATGACATCTAGAAAATAATAATGGCCGTTATTGACCCAAAATTTTGCGGCTTTTAACCAGTTGATGTCGATATTGAATTCTCTTGTTCTTTCTCTACACATCATTTCGTATTTCAAATAGATTAACCTTCTATTTATATGTTTTCACAAACTTGATTAGCATTTCTATCTCTCGAGTAAGTCCTATTTCCAGGAAAACAATGGCTCATCAAATGTTATTTTTTAAACAATCGATTTTATTCTCTCTCTCGCTCTTTTTTCACATTGAACTCTAATCCATAATATAATCACATCAGACTCTTGAGAGGAAAATTAGATCTCTGGCTGGTAACATCTCCATTCGCCAAGATTATCGTATCTTTCAGACATGTTTCTTTTGCAAATATCGACACCTTCGTGTCTATTCAATCTTATGTTGATTGATTGTTTGATAAATTGGGAAGAGAAGAGACGATCAATACAGAGAGGGAAAGAGAAAGAAAGAAGAGCAATCGTCGTCACTAATGAATGTATTATTTTTGGTTTCCTTTTCTCCCTCTCTCTCTCTCTCTCTCCCTTCCTTTTAGTCTTGCAGACTAACTAGAACATCTTTTTTTTTCGTCTGTTCTTTTTCTAACCACCATCACCATCATCGTCAAAAGATAATCGCTTCTTTATGTTCCGTTTATTGTATAGGCGAATGCATACTTGCACATTCGTTCTTTTCTTTTCTTCTCCTGTTTGTTCACATCGCTGCCGCAGATGACCTCGCCTTGACTGATACTGGATATGTGTAAAAATAGTAGTACATATAGTAATGCTTTGCATATTCTTGTTGTGGACGACGCCGTCGTCGTCGCTGCGTCTTCATCATTGTATTCTTTCTGCGATCCGCTTTTTTTCTTCTATCAGAAGAGCTTATTCATTGAAATTGAATATGAAAGTATAGAAAAAGAAACACTATTATGTCTATACAAAAATATCGATTTCCCCTGCAAGTGATGTGATGAGATAGTACGAGACCATCTGGCATAAATCGTAATAATGATTTGTATTTTTTTTTCTTCTTCTCTTCTTTCTACTCGATAATGTAACTGAACACTAAGTATACATTTGATGACAGTTTGCGGCAATTTTAGTGCATCAAATTCGTAGTATACTTGCGCACGTTTGAACGTGACGAACACCGAACAGGGTGAGAAGAAATGTCTTTATTTTGTGTTGTTTTTAGATAATATGCCAGGTGAAAGCGATAATCAAGCAACGTTAAACGGTAAATAAAAATATTTGTGTAGATTTAGTTGTTGAACGAAAAAAAGAAACGAATGGATTGGATGTCAATATCATAGTTAAACAATGGATTATAGACGACTGACAGGGTATCTGTTAGCTACGCTTCTTCTCTAGCTATTAGGATATTACATATTGAAACGATCTTCTTACCATTGAAACTCAATGGATATAAAAGGTCGTAATCCGATAAATAATCGTCTTTCTTTACCGTCTACATTACGCGATGAACATATGGCCTTCTCAATTGTTATTATTTCGCATCAAACGATGATAGAACAGTCTCCTGTTAGACATATATATATATATAAGCGTGTCTGTAAAATAGCTCACGTCTTCGCCCATCAAATTATTGATAAATCATTCAATTTTGAACCTACTCTCTTTTCACTATTTATTGCACCAATCCAATGGGTTAACCTTTGAATATTCTCAGTAGAACTGTTGGCGTGTCTTGCCTGTTGTGAGAAACGTTCCTATACCGAGAAAAAAATCAGGTTCAAGTATGTTCTTTACATTTGGCCTCCAATGCTTTCGTTTAAGACGTGTACACAATTTTCCGCTCTCTCTAATCTCAATAGGATTAAATAACGAGCATAGTCCTCACCGAGAAGTGAGCAATTATTTTTAGAGGATTTCACTATAAACGAGCTCTGAGATTGTAATTCTTGGAGAGTTCTAGCGGATCTGTCCTTTTCTAGCTATTTTCATGGCATCATCCATATCCAAGGATAGATGACTAGGATCTCTGCAGATAATTAATGATGTCATTCGATATTTAGATCGTCCTTCGGTAACAACATTATTGAATTCGCCTGAATTTTATACTGAATTAAACAATTTATTGATCAGTGACGGAAATAAAGAATCACTTGAAACACTTTCGAACTTACTTCTACCAATTACTAAGCTTGACGCAACAGTTTGTAAAGGTAAATGAAATGTTGTTCAGGAAGGAAGAACTACAATACAAACTTGTACTTCTAGGTCCTGTTTTGCCCGTTAATGATATACGAGGTATCGATAGCCGTTCGTATTCTAAAAATGAACGCTATTTACGATGTAAATTAGCATCGTTGTATCGTGTTATTGATCTTTATGGTTGGAATTATGGTACATGTTATAATCATGTTTCTGTAAGATTCGCTTTTGATACAAACTCGTCTAGACATTTCGTGCTTCTCTTAGGTCCGTGTGAATAATAGTACAGATCAATTTCTTACTAAACCGAATGGCTTAGCTTTTCATGAAGTGACTGGTTCGTCGCTGGTGAAAGTTGACTCAAATGGTAAAAACTTGCCAGCAGTTAATGAAAAGAACACATTTTGTTCTTTCTAGGCTCAAAGATTGATCCCGGTAGCACGACGTTCGGTGTTAATGCACTTAGTTTTTCGTTATACGCATCTGTTTATAAACATCGTCCAGATATCAATTGTATTATTCATGTTCAGACGCCAGCTGTTGCAGCTGTCGCTGCCATGAAATGTGGTTTCCTTGCACTTTGTCAAGAAGCACTCATCTGTGGTCCAGCAACTAGTCATGAAATACAGATCGACTTAGATACCAATCGTTTGTCGGTCGATGAGGGTGTTCAAAAATCAACGGCCAAAATCCTTATCCTTCCTAACCATGGCATACTAGCTTGTGGAGCAAATATCGAAGAAGCGTGGCATATAACATTTCATCTTATTTTGGCATGCGAATCACAACTACGAGCAGTTGCAATGGGCATTGATAATTTGATTATTTCTTCAGATCAAGCTGCGAAACAGGTAAATGTCAATACCTTGTAATTGTGTGAGAGAGTTCTTCTTTGACAAATTTTAGGTAACAAATACTGTTGCTGCAGGTGGCGGTGGAGTTAATACAACAGATGTCAAATGGGCTATCGGCGAACTCGAATGGTCAACATTAATGGTTGTTTTAGATAGGGCAGTATGTATCTATTTTGTTTTCGAATTGCTCACGCCATCAGATGGAGTCGAAATAATACATTGACTCGCTTAGCGAGAAGAAATATCCAACTGCATTGTTTGTTCATTTTAGGGTTATCATACTGGTTACATCTATCGTGAACCTTTAATTCGCTTTATTGACAAACAATAATAAGATATTCGATGATCTTAGATTTATCTATATATACATGTGTGTGTGTGTGCGTGCGCGTCTATCCCTTCCCCTTTGCTTTGTTTTTTTTTCTGATATATTAATCTCTGAAATTAATAATTGGTTTTGTCGTGCAATGCACAAAGTCTTTCGACTTTATATTCATACGCCGAACCCCTTTCACATAATCTGTTTGCTAAACAAAAAGGAATGAATATTTTCTAGATCATTCTCTTTGAAAAAAATCGTCTTTTATACAATGCCTATAGCAACAAACGGTGCACATATTGGATCGCCTGTCAAGAATCAATCTTACAATCAAGATGTCGACGATGATCGTCGAGAACTTGACCGACCAGCTGATGTCGTCGAAGATATGCGACAAATGGGCCAACGACAACGTGTCAAAACAATCCTCAATTCAAGAGAATTTCGTGACGAACTCGAAGCGATTATCACCGACGCATTGAAACATGGTCCACATCCCGCATCGTTGATCGCGTTACAACAAATCTCCGAACTATTATTACCACACACATCGCGTTGGACAACCGTTTCTTCATTATCGCGTGCAGGTGGATCTGTTATTGTGCCAATCAATGACATACGTGGTGTAGACTCACAGGGGTACTCGAAAAGTGAACGTTTACTTCGTTGTAAACTAGCATCACTTTACCGTCTCGTTGATCTTTTCGGATGGTCACAAGGCATTTACAATCATATAACGGTTTGTTTTCGCGAAATGAAATAGTGTTTGTAGCTAATTTGCATGTTGTAATGTATTTCTAGGCTCGTGTCAATCAAGAGCAGGAACATTTCTTAATTAATCCATTTGGTTTAATGTATCACGAAGTAACAGGCTCAAGTTTAGTCAAAGTTGACATTGCTGGTAAGTGATCATAGATAATTCAACACATCTGTGATATTCTTATTTCTATTCCTATTTTTTTCCTTAGGTAATGTCATTGATTCGGGCAGCACAACGTATGGAATAAATCGCGCAGGTTTTACACTTCATTCGGCTATTCACAAAGCACGACCGGATATAAAATGTATTATTCATTTACACACACCAGCCGTTGCTGCTGTTTCTGCAATGAAATGTGGACTGTTACCATTATCACAGGATGCTTTATTTTGCGGTAAAATCTCCTATCATGATTACCGTGGCATCTTGATCGAAGACGATGTTAAGAAACTTCTTGTGGAAGACTTAGGTCCAATCAATAAGGTTATGATCTTACGTAATCATGGATTTGTTGCATGTGGTGAAACGATTGAAGAAGCTTGGAAATACGCTTACAATGTTATAAATGCTTGCGAAGTTCAAGTTCGTGCCGCACCCATCGGTATTGATCAGTTGTACTTACCATCGAGTGAACAACAGAAACGGGTGAGATGCGTTTTGAGTTTCAGTTCAACAAGTAATAGAAGCTTTCTTTTTCTTTATCCGGTAGATATCCGATGTACTCCAAGGCAATTTAAATGAAGCAACTGGAGATAAAAAATGGAAAATAGGTGAATTAGAATTCGAAAGCTTGATGCGCATCTTGGATAATGCTGGCTTCCGTACGGGTTATGTTTACCGTCAGCCGTTGATTCGTACAATTGATAAAACAACAACATTCAAAGATATCGAGGTTCCACCGGCTGCTTCGTCGGCGACAACATTTGTCGAACAACTACTTCCCGAAGCTTAGTAAGTCTTTTCGAAGAAAAATGCTCTGAGTTCGAACTGCATCTTCTGATTTAGTTCACCAACACGTCAAGCTCAACGTACAACTGAATGGCGTAATTCACCAAATGCTTATTTACGACAAGAAGTAGAAGAAACAGGAACACCCAATCCAAAGAAGGTTACTAAGGTAAATCAATCATCGATGTTTATTCAAATCCATATAATCAATGAGAATACACGAAAGTTGTGCTTTGATAGATAAATCTAATACACAAGTGAGTTCTCCATTCACTGACACGCAGCTCTACCCGCTAGTCTAACAACATATGAGATTTCAATAGCTTCGAATATGTTAATAATCACCCATATGATTTTGAAAAGTTATTTTCATGAACGGACACATCAGAATCGATATTGTAACAGCAAACAGTAAAGAAGCGGTGCTTTGCTAATGCTTCTTAAACAAATCTATGCTCTCAATACCGGAATGCGACTTTCCCAGTTGATTTACTACATTGATGAATTCTTAACTTTAGTGGGTACCGGACACGGGCTTGAAACATTCAACTCCAATAAAAATTGATACAAAACATCAATTTGCTCCAAGTAACGTCGATCCCAAAGAATTGAAGAGTCATCAGAAACAAATAAAAGAAGATCGCTTCAATGAAAAAGTCTCTGCTGGTTATCAATCGAAACTTCTTGACAATGGCGCTTGGGACGATGCTACACAAACAAAAGTGAGAAAGAAGATGTTTCCGGTAATACCACAATTCGTTCTTGATTACTTAGGATCCTCATCAACCATCAACGGAAGCTGTCATTGTTGTCGGTGCAGCATCGAAAGGTATCATAAAACGTGATCAACAAAACAATGCTGTCGTTTACAAAACTTATTACGCTCAAAATCCATTTGCTCACATGGACGATCAAGAAATCGAAAAATACAAACGAGAAGTTGAACAAAACCAAATGCGTGAACAAGGTATGTTTAAGCAAGATTAACTCGAGTTTGCAAATCTTTTCTTCGTTCAGCATTTAAGAAGAATGCACTCTTGGATGACATTCGAAAGGGTATACACTAAACGCTTCAACTTTTCGCTGAAATGCAATCATCGATTTTGCTACTATTTTATGTTCGTTAGGAGGCAAAAAGTTACAAACAAAATCGCCTAGTATAACTCACACCGGTGTGCAGCCGATTTATTCTTTTCTTGCTTGGAGTTAATAAGCATGCTTGTATATTTTCCTTACCTGCACAGCTAATAAGCGCCAGAGAGATTTTCTCAAACGTCATAATAACCGAGAGCCTTGTTCGTGTATATACACGGATTGATTGATAGATTTTACTTGAGGATAGTTGCTAAAACTATCGAATACTAATTGGAAAAAGAATCCATTGAAAAGGAACTGATTGCAGTGAAAAAACAGACTTATAACTCAGATTGACCATCTTAGTTCACATATTTGAATACACACGAATCTTTTGTTTCATTCCGCACGATTTTTTGCTTATACAAAGCCTGCTAATCATAACTTGTTCTCAAGTCGCCTTGATATACGTTTATCTCTTCCCCATAGCCACGATTTTGTAAAGAAATATTTCCTTTGAAATCTGATCATATCTCCAATCTCCTATTTGATTTTTTTTCAAAAGCATGGGTTCAATTGTCAACAGCAGCACTCAACTAATCTGAATTTATTTATTTTGTAGGAGGTGACTCGCAATATGATGATCACAATGATAGTCGAGGTAAGTATGACACGAGTCAGTTGTACTGCGTTCTCTCTCTCTCTCTGCCTGCTTTTCTGATGATTCATTGCAATTATGAATCAAACATTTTGGCACAGAAAAAGAATATATTAGGTAGTGTACAGAACGTGATTCATTCTCTTGCGCGCCCACTTCTGTTAAGATCAACACAAGTTTTATGTCCGTTGTTCTTCACGTTTTTTTTCTCGTTTTTTTTTGTTCTTTCGCTTCTTCTTCTTCTTTTCCTCTTGTCTTTACTTAACAAAAAAAAATGTCATTTATGTTACCGGCACCCACTTTCTATGCATCAGTTTTTATGATTCATCATTAAAAATATACTTATATTGGAATTCAATAAACATGGCAAGAACAAGTTAACAAGTATTCAATATCAACTGAAGGTAAGAACGATTCTTTCTTTTGATCATTGCAATGAAGACTTAGTGTAGAAATAGAACGAGAATAAAAGAAAAAAAGATAATAGTGAGTGTTTCTTCGAGACTATTGACGGTCAGATAAAGTGTCAAGTACCATCTAGTTTTCATTTTTTTTTATTATTCAATTCACATACACAAATATTTAACATTAATGCGGCGTGTACGGGTAGTTTGATATGGCTTTTGAAGGTTTCCTCGATCGGGAAAATAATCCAAATATTTTGACGATTTCATAAGCAAAAAAAATAAAGAATAGGTAGAAAGAAAGAAGGAAAGAAGAAAAAAGGGTCCTAACAATTGTATTCTTTGAGTTCTAATTTTGACATGACGCTGAAAATTTTCTTTTTCTTCGTTTTCTTTTCCTTCAGTGTTATAGTGAGCGACTCACTAATCCTGACTGTGCGTTGTGGTAGCGTTAGCATAGTAAAACGAGCGAAGAAAAAGAACATTACATGTTCTTAAAGAAAAGAAAAAGAAACCAGAGATGAAGAGGTGATGATGATTTAAATATGTCTATATACTATGAAGAGAAGATGAAGAAGAAGAAGATCCATACGTATTTAGTCAATATTCTTTTATAGTGTGAAATGCAACAACAACAGAAAAGATTTCAAACATCGTCATCGGACGATTCCTTATCTCGAGTGTTCATCCATAGTGCTGAACAAACGAGTCAACATACTTTACCGCTTAGTATTACACCTTTAACACCTGCGACAGTACGACGTACCAGTGAAACACAAACAGCTGAGAAGAACTCAACACCAAAATCTGCTCCGTCGTTTGCCGAAACTCAGCTTTTATCTGTTTACTACCCAAGTTTAGACCCAAAGAACCCTTCAACAAACGACAAATGCATATTTGTTGAACAGCAAGATCGACAACCGATACGTTATCGTGCTGCATATGATCCCTTATCGTCGTCAAGGTCGACGCAAACTTCCCCATCTTTATCAACCTATGGTTCAACATTGATTATCGATCGAAACCAAAGTACAGATGTTAAATACGACCAACATGTGAAAATTCATTCCGGCAGTCAGAACCTGCCAGATACTATTCATGATAAAAATGCCCTGCCTAGCGAACTGCTCGAAGAATCGAAATACTCATACGAAGAATACATAGTACATGTCGAAAGGGAACACAATCGAACACCTTCATCCTCGTCATCATCAGTGACAACGGTTATTGCACAAAATGGGGAAGTTGACTCTGATCGTACGTCGAACTTGAGTTTTGATGTTAAAAACAATTCAAAATTAGTTACAAGTACACCAATCAAAGAAGAAAATAAACGAGTATCTAGTTGGCCACCTGTACCAGATGATATCATATCATTGGATGTTCAGTATGAGAACGACGAAGCGAAACGTTCAGGACGTGTGCAGTTCGCTGAACAACTAATTCACGTTATACCACCATCGACAACAACTAGTTTAAGTGATGAGTCAATAACGCCACCTGCAATCATCCCACGAACAAATATTAAAGAGCAAACGAAATCAGTCAATACTGATCCTCAACCTGTTGAAGATCAACTGCAAAGACAAGATTATCGACCTATGAATCAATCGAAGTGGGTTAAAACACAGTTGGATCAGTCCGAGACGCAAACAAATACGACATCGCATCGAGTCGATACCTTACGTTCAATGTTCGAGCGACAGAATTCGCGCTCATCGGATTCATCAACAATCAGCAGTCCAACTAGTCAAAGTCGACGAAAAGAACCTGATGAACGGCCATCACGTCAAGGAGACGAGATCCGATTTCGTGTTAAAGATAAGAATTCGTCCGGCATTCATCACGCTGAACCAGCCAAAATTATTCAATACACAATAACTCCATCGGCAATTAACAACCAATTGGATTTACTTCCACTACATCAAATACGTCAGATTACTGGTAAACAATTGAAAAGCCTTGACGATGCCGGACATTATTTACAGGTAAAACTCCTCTTCTTTTTCCCTTCTATTGAGAAAAGTGATTCGAAAATGCAATTGTAACATGTTGTTAGGCAATTAATAGATTTCTAAATAATTAAATCCAGTTGAGTCGAACCTTTTGCTTTAATGGTTAGAAGAAGAGAAAAAAAATCAACCACTGAGAAGCCATTGACATATTTCTTTTCAAATCAACTACACCATCTGGCATCTCAACAAGAAAATTCCAGTCTCCTATTGAGCGCTCGTTTGCTTCTCGTCTCTAACGTATTTTTTTTACGCATCATAGGATGGTTATACTTGGCAATGGAATGAAATCTTTTGGTTAAGTTTAACAACGTCTCAGCGTGATCAATTGAAAGAGCTCGAACGTCAATTAACTATTCGTCCACGTAGCGCCGAACAGACATTAGCTTCAAACGATTCCGAACTCTCATCAGTATCATCCAATGAAACAAAACGTTACAAATCAACTATTAATATAACTGCAGCTGGTTCGTGGCAACTACAAAAGCCAACAGCAGCTCCCTCGGGGATAACGAAGTATACAGAAACGAGTACTATACATGAAAGTCAGCCGACAGTAAGCGTCTTCGGCTCAGCACCGAATTCGACTTCATCGAAAGTTGGCTCGCAAGAATCGATTACTTCTTCAAGTGCTCAACAGCAAGTATTGGCATCGAATAAGCGAACTGATAGTCAACTTACAATTATCGAGTCGGGTTATGGTTCAGCAGATGATCAACAACGTTTTAGACCGAACTCCAGCACAATCATCGAAGAACCGCCTGCTGCACAACAGGTTGGCAACAATATTCGAACGAATCTGCCGCCAAAACAACCGAAATTAGATCCATTAAGCTATGAACAATTCGTCAATGATTATCTATCAACTTATGCGAGATCAACACGTTCGACCGACGGAACATTACTTCTTTCCATTGATGATCAGCAGATTCATCTTCCACACATTCGGTTTTCTTCGTCGAACCAAACAATCATTCATTCCGATGCTATCGACAAAGCTCTTTCACCATTCGAAACTGAATCCAATGAGTTAGTTATATTCGTCTATGGAACAATTATTAACATTCCAGCTGATCGATGGCTCATCCATCGTAATAAATATAGTCACACTCGATGGGTTCAGAACTTAAAGCGTGTCAATCGAAATCTTCCGCTAAAGGTCATACCCTTCATCGATCAATGGCTTTTGAACCATAGCACGCTCTCTATTGACACCCATGAACTTAACATCGATGGATTAATCATTCCATATCTCGACCGACTAGATTCACATCAGATTCGACAATTTCAAACCAATTCATCGAATGAAACGTTCAACTATCTAATGCGAACGGGTTTTATCTCTTATGATGAGGATCAAACATTGATCCATATCGGTAATAGTGAACTTGATGCTCACCGTCTTTTCACATCTTCGTCGGCAGAGTTCGTTGAGCGAGTAACAAACGCTCTTCGTTCATTAACTAACATTCAATTCAACAATGAAAACAGTTCTTTAATCTTGGCAGATGATTTCATTATTCCCCATGAATATCTGTCCAATCTGCTCAGTCAAATCGAACATGGAGGAACTTTAAATGCTCATGAATTAGCGCAATTTTTGTGCGAAATTTGTCAAATCGAAGAGGACGAAAACGATCGGTCGCTGATTCTCACATTTGGAAAACAGATTTTACGTATGAAAACATCCGATGATAATCACGTACAAATCTTATCTCAATGGTTGGAACAACTCAATTATCAAAGACAAATTCATATCAACGAAGAAAACGATGTTATTATCTATCCCAGTCGTCCTCATCAGCAAATCTTCATTAAACATGAATACGTCGAAGAATACATGATAGGCAAGGCTGGTTTAACTCATATCTCGATGAACGACCTTGCAAATATTTTACTTTTCTACAATTTCGTTCAATATTCATCGGGGCAGCTAATATTTCCTGACCAGCAAATCGTCGTGGACACCAATCAATTAACCTGGTTACAATCGATCATCCAATCGATTCGTGTGCACGACAATACAAAAGAAACCGAAGTCGAGCTTTTCGATGGGCAGCACACACAAAACCTTCGAATTCCATACGAATACATGCTTCCGACTGATCAGCCGCAACTAGTGGCAAGTTATTTACTTCAAAATGGAAATATCCGCTTTGAAGTGAACACAGGAAACTATGAATACGTCTACGCACGACCTGAAGAAAAAGTCCTTTCGGTTGATCGTGAAAATATCGACTCCATTCGCGAAAATCTTATTGATGATTTTGTTGAATATGTCAACAATCAAGATGGAGTTCATTACGATAATACAAAGAATTCGCTAGTACTGCAAAATTTATCGAACGGTTCAAGACTATACTTAACTCCTGAACACACACAATTCATTAAGGAAAACCAATACCGACGACAAGATATGAAATATATTTTGAAAAAACATGCTCAATTGAAACGCAATGAGTCGAATCAATGGATCATGTACTACAATAATCAATCCATACCTATTTCAATCGATGAAAATGTTCTAAGTAATCTCTCACAACAAACTCCGAACGATTTACTGCGCCGCTACCATGCAACGATTGAATATATGTACAATCATGGCTTAATTACATGTAACAAACCATTGAAATTAGTTCGTTTGCAATGCACCAATGAAATTCTGACTATCCCAACGGATTTCCTACGTTCAATATTAAATACCAAAATTTTTCATTCGTCTAACGACGACATACTTCCGTTTACTAGTCAAGAGTTATCTCAATGGTTATTAGACCATTCCAGTAACATTAGTCGATCATTACAAGATTTCATTCAAATCACATACCGAAATCGCCTGTATCATTTGCCATTGATCTCGTCGAACACTGAAGATGAAGATCGAAAGTTAGAACTACTATTTCCATTCAATACCTCCTTACGTTTGCTACAGAAAACTCCGTCAACAACAACGTTAGACATTCAACAGCCCGATGAAACAAATGATTATGCGATCGACCCATTATTAATCTTGGCGAATTACGTTCATCGTGCGGGAACGATCTACCAAGACCAATTAGGTCGGTTGGTGATTAAATTAGACACGAACGAAATAGTCATACCTCGTGCGGACGCTGCTAGTGCTATCGAATCGATTAATACTTCACCACAACGAACTGGTACGATCATTGCACGTTTAATACATCGCATAGGCAAAGTCCAGTCAAATCAGTTGGGTGGACTGACCATTACCGTTGGTAAAAAGTCGATTGACATTTCGCAAGAATCGATCAATCGTACCAGTACCAATGACTCATCTTTACATGCTCAAAACTCCAAATCAGCACGCAAGTCCTCAAACCTACCTGTCTTACAACAGTCAAAATCAGCGAATAATTTATCGTCATTCTCTGATGATCAACAAATCCTCTCCACCAAAGATAAACGAACTGATATAAAACATCTACCTACTATTCAACAGGATAGAACGATGAGTAATCCGACCCAAACATCTCGGCAATTAAAACCACGTATAATTATTATACCTGATAATGATTCGAATGCTACTTCGAATCGTGCGACACGTTTCTACGTTCAACATACATCTGAATCGAACTCGACGGTGAATATAAATTCCAATTCCATCCAACAGACACAACCGCAATTGATTACTCCACAATCATTTCGTGATGCAACGCTTCGAGATGCTCCAGTCTTCGTTCGGCAACAAGGCCGAGAGATTCACTATGAGAATCTCGCGCACTATTTAACAACAGAACAAGTTGAATTGGCATCACATACCGTTCGTCATATGTTGAAATTCTCATCTGATGACGAGTATTTTGCTTATTTGAACAAGAAAATGTCATCTAGCTATGCGAACCAACTTGTCCGAGAAAGTGAAGAGAAACCTCGTCGATCATCGTCATCTTCTCACCTGATCGATCGACAAACGAGAGCATCGAACGAGAATCTTGTTCGAGATCGCTCGAAATCACCAGGCAATTCATATAACGTTCAAAATGGCACTGCAAGACGGGAAAGATCTCGATATCCTGAACGAGATCAGCGCTATGCATTCGATCGCAGTCTATCATCCTCGAGTTTAAATTCTGGAATGTTAATTGCGAACACGTTCCCATCATCTTAAACTATTCCTCGCTCGCTATTATTCATTGTGATTTTCATGTTCTTTTTTGTATTATACTTTTCTATTTCTATCATTTCTATATCTACTTTGAGCAACACAGAGAGAGAGAGAACGCCACGTTTTTATTTCATTGAAATGTATCTTATGAATATCTATTGAATTTTTAGGTCGATCACCGTTGACAACGAGCACAGGTGGTCATAGTTTAACAACTCCTGATAAGAATGTGACATTGCCTCGCACTTTATCAGGACAAAGTATGTTATTTTGTTGATTGATTATTTGTTGAGCATGAATTCTGCATGTGCATGTGTTTTTTCATAGGCAATGATGGAGAGAGTGAAAGTCGTGCAACCGTTTCGCGCAGCGCTAGTGCTGCTGCAAGTATGGATTGATTGACAAGTTTATCGCTGAATATTAAAAATACTCCGATTTTGTTTTTCTCTTTGCAGAAGTAACAAGTAAATCGGATACAATCAAATCGACAACGTCATCATCAGCTGCATCAAGTCGAGAAGTATGTTTTCATTCAGTTTGATATCTGCTCTTAACATGTTGAAAAAGTAAACTATCGAGCCCTATTTCTCTCTGCAGCAGTCAGCTGTCGCAGCACCGGTAGGAAGAGCTCAAAGCTTGGTCAGTATATAATGATTACCCTGAATCCTCTTTTCTTGCTTCTAATGGGACGCTGATTACCCGTTGACAGCATGGTTTTGGTTTTCAGTAGTTCGAGCCGAGTCTATCTTTCTGTTTCTCATTTAGGCTTCGCCCAATCGTACAAGTGGTAGTAAAACTGCCGACGATTCAACAAAGAAAGAAAAGAAATCGAAATTTCGTACACCGTCTTTTCTTCGAAAACGCAAAGAAAAGAAAGAAGCTGCTGGTAAAGACAAAGCTGAAAAATGAACAGGAAAAACTTCGCTCATTATCATCTAGTGTTGTCGTGTTGTTCCTTTCTTTTGTTTGTTTTTTTGTAGACAACTCGTTTTTTCTCTCTTCTCTCGAGATACTCATTCGTATATAATACCCGCATTTTTCTCGTTTGTGTGTAGCTCTCGGCTTTCATTGTCGTGTGCGTGTGTGTGTGTTCAATCTTAATGCATCTATTGATCTCTACTGTAGCAAAAGAAGGTTTGATTGAAAGAAGAAGAAGAAGAGAATTGTATTGATTTTTTTTCTTTTTTCCTTACGTTTTCCTTTTTCTGTTCGATTTACTTAGTTTCTTCTGTTTCCATCGAAGAAAATTCAATTGCTTTGTGTCCTTGTATTAATACTCTTCTTTTGCTTTCTCTTTTCTGTTTTTCTTTTGTGAGTTGAACTCATTCAGTTTGTTTCCCTTTGTTTCGTTTCTTACAATGATAGCGCGCGTGAGTTTAGACGCACACACACAAATCATCTTTGGTATAATAAACATATGTACACATTACCTAGAATAGCGTGAGCAACACTAAAACAAAATTGAAAACATTCATGTGCATCTCTACTTGGATCAAAGGTCAGGAAATACTCCAGATCGGAAAAACAACGATTATCTTATCTGTACGATATGTCACATGAGGAAAACAAATGATCGATTTAACAGCAGAGAATAGCAAGAAACCGTGCTTTTATTCATCAATCAAACCGAATACACTAGTTGAACTACGAGAGTAAAATATGCGAGAGCAGAATAGAAAACTGTTCAGACACACATGGTTGGACAAGGTTGTTTGTATTTAGAAACCGAAATAATTGCTCGGAGAAGTTGTTGATAATTGGTTTCGTCTTCAATATTGGACTGCGGAAAAGTTTGAGTATAGACAAGATAACCGCATCTAAAAATAGCATTTCGGTGGAAACAATCTAAATCTGAGGAAGTCATTTTTCCCGTCTCACCTTCCAAAGATAAGATTATTTAATCGTTGACCGTAATAACCTAATTTTTCGATGGCACGATCTTTGTAACTATCTTGAAATAGTCGAATCTTGCCATAATATACTCCAGGTAAATACTGAGCTGCGGTTTCTTCATTAACAAGAACTAAACGTATATCCGGATCCCGTATATTGTGATATTCAAGGTCCCGATAAAGATCATTGTATCTATATTGAACAATTTGAAAGAATTAGATTCAAACAAACGTACGCAATCTTACCGAACTGCTTGATTTCGACAAACTTGACATCCAAGATGTGTCACACCCACGACCAGGATCTGTTTCCGATAACTTGTTAACAAATTCGTTCCATTCACAACAAAGTTCCGGAGACATACTAATCCTCGGTCGGGATTTGCTTGAATAGAAACAAAGCAAACTAGAAAGAGAGCAACTACTTGTTGTCGGTGCATAGTCCAAGCTTGAAATGATCTGCAACTTCATCATCGAATGGCGATTAACTCATATCATACTGACAACCGACATTTTTCTTCATTATACCGAAGAGAAAACTGTATACATAATACGGTTAATGTTCTGTATTGCATTAGATAGCACATGTTAGTTACAACATTAACCTTTTAGTATGAACTAAAAGATAATGATGACGATAGTTAATTGAATCGATTCTTGAATGTGTTGAAGAGAGAGTAACAAACAAAAACGAAATTATCTGGAATGATTTATGACACAGAGTGATCTATTGGCCGGTCATCGAAGAGCAAGTGTCAATTGAATTTTCTTCTCTCACTCTCTCTGTTTCTCGGTCGCTACATATGGAACTTTTTTCTCACACAGTCAAAATAGAATCAAAATCATTGTCGAAGACGACAGCGTCCATACATCATTTAATGCAAGTAGCCTCAAGCAAGTTGAATCTACGAGTAAAGGCAAATACAGACACAGACAGTTTCCAAATGCGAACATCTCGTTATTGTTCATTCGTCGTGACGATTCAAGGATGTTTTCAAACTATGTATGAATGGTGCATCGATGAAGTTGGATTGTAACCTCGGGTAAAAAAGGAGAAGATAGTCGAACAGGAAGTGACCATCTAGTTGACCTTTATTGAACGTACAGTTATTGATTGTTTAATTGGTCTAGCACGTTGTCATCATCGTTCGGAGAAGTAATAAGAAAGAAGAAGTTGTCACGCACGTTAATCTTGTTCAATTTTCTCTTCTATCCGCCTATTTCCTTTCTTCTATATCGGAGCAAACTATCTGCTTAACTGAGTCAATTAGAGACAACATTGTTGTCCGCATTTGATCGCTAGAAATGAATTTCTTCCTTTCTTTTTCCAAAGACAGCCAAGGTTACTCTTGTTAAATCCTTGAAAGTATCTTTCTAACACATTCCTAAATATCTATTTCCGCTTCCTAGTCTCTTTTCTTAAGAAACACAATTATCCTGGGAATGGCACATCCGTTCGATGGTCTCGCGATTAATTCTATTGTCAAATGACACCTAGGCAAGGTTAATATGTGTAATCAGCAAACGATGCCTTTCTTGTGTTGTCGTTTAACCTGTAATAAATAAATATGGAATTCCAATGGGAATATTTCATTGTTTAATTGGAATGAATCAAGGTTGACTAAGCACAAGAAGAGATACATAAATATTAATATGTGATACGCCCTACTCTTCTCTCTCTTTAACTTCCTTCATTTAGCTTCTTTTGTACGAAGACGTGGTGTGCCAGGAAGCAATGAAGATTAATCACTTTGACAGTTTGCGGTGGTTCTTTCTTACGCAACAATCTCCTTCCTTTTCCCCTCTGTATCTCTTCTCTCTCTTTTTTTTATATATGTGAAGGAAAAACCTCTTCTTCTTCTTCTTCCTCTTCTTGTCGTCGTCGTTTTTTTATAAGCATCTATTTTGCTCTCTATTGCTCTTATCGGCAGTGACATGAACCAGAGTAAATGAACGTTGTCTCGATGCCAGACATATGCTCCATTTCTTCTTACTTTTCATCAATGAACGCTCGCTATACATACGTACGTAAGTTTAATAATACCATTACAACTGATCAATTCAATACGGACTGAAAAATATTTTCATTTCCCATCCTATCCTATTGAAGAAGATCGCCTTGTCACATCGCAGCGGAAATCTCTGAGTAGCTGATTTAATTGATATATTGATATTGTATCAAAATAGAGCAGCTGCTAAGCAAATAGTAATAATAAGGTTGACTTCTGTTTCTCTCTTTCTTCTCCGATAACCTTCGTGTATATCTGATCTGATTCAATGTAAACATCATTTATGTTTATTGCATAAATCGACATAAAGATTATGAACATGGACAAAACGTCATCATTACATGTCTACATTGACAGAACTTTTCTCGAATGACATCATCGACGATTAAACTTTTTTGCGATCATTTCTGTCTCATTACACGCTGCGATTTGAATTCTTCAGTGTTACTTGACAAATATATGCATTATAAAAGTATATAGATATTGATAAGCGCAATTACATTCATCAATCTATGTTCAACACTTGAAATATGTTCGTTTTAACCTTCAATTCGAGTCGAGAATGAAGACGATGATGAGATATTTGAGTATGAGATCGAATGCAGATAAAACTTTACAATACATGACTCGATTCGATTCAGTTTCAAATTCTAATCTATCGCGTACAAAGAATCTCTTTCTATTGTTCGTTATTGCTATTCGCAATCCTATTACAAATTGTAATGATCACTTTGTCAAGTGAAAATGGTCAGAGCGGCTTAGTACATTTGTTCTCTTTGTTCATAATCCATCTTTCTCTCCCTCTCTCTTCTCTCATACTCAACTGCTCTCTAATTGTTTTGCAGTCTCATAAATCATGTCATCATTGTCTTCGAACAAAGTTAGTCTCAATCTGTTTAACATTTCCTCTTTGGAGTCGAACCGAACAGATGAATTCGTTCTTGAGTGTTTGTATACACTTACCTTGTTATGTCTAGTTATTTTCTCTTTTGTGATGAATGCAATTCCGACTAGAGACATATGTTCCCTCAAATTCCATGGACAGCTCTGCATAACTTCATTAACAAGATCATTTTGCGTGTCTGTGTCATGTCGAAACTTTCCTTTCCTTCCTAATCAATTCTTTGAATCATATATAACGAAGAACTCGTAATTATCGGTGCAAGTTTCTTACTATTTAAATGTGCCTATGGATTCTTACTAATTCCGTTGCATGCCGACAAGTGAGTTGAAGTATAAAATGATTATTGAGATAAAACAAATTCTTCCACTCTGATGCTTTTCTTCTACCCGAGCATCGATACTTTTTTTTTCTAACATTTGAAAGAAAAAGAGAAGAAAACTTCTTGAATTGTCCATTAAACTATGATCTAGAGTGTTTGGCAAGTGTCATTTACATTTATCACGTCGCGATGATGTACGTGTCTAATAGAAAAATGTTAATTGCAAGTGAGATGGACATGTGATGACGCCGGAGAGATGTCCGTGACTGTGATTCATGTAGTTCGTTGTCTGTCGTCTCTATCTTTGCTTTCTCTTTTCTCACACGATTGTGCAATCTTTTCTTTCTCTTCTTCTTCTTCTTCTGTTGACAAACGCGTCGAAGTTCGATGAGATGAGTATGCGAGACAAATATCATCATTGCATCGTTCATTTATATTAGTCTTTTCATCATGATTGTCTGCAAAGCAAATGAATACTGGACCAGCAGTTCAATGTTTCTTGTCGGCATTCCATCTGTCTTCATCGTCGCGGCATCAGCCCGAGAATAAATTAACGATTATTAATCGTTTTTCTTTTGGACATTGGTCATTTATATTCGATACTTTCAATCAGTCCCATTGGTAATACGAAACCTCGTCTACTCTCTTTTCGATTCTAGATTGGTAATTAGTATTATTCAATCACGATGATCATTCAATTTCTCTTCCTTCTCTTCGTATTTCGTAAGTAGATTCTGAAAAGACACTTCCCACGGCTTTGTTCTTCCCTATTAAAAATTGATATATCACGTTCTATATTAGATTTATGTCACAGTAGTAATAACCCGCCGGTTATTATCGAACAGCCGCAAGATATGATTGCCGAATTAGATAAACCCATGGCCATTCATTGTCGAGCCGAATCATCTACATTTGATGATCTTCAAGTTGATTGGTATAAAGATGGTCGATTGGTTACAATAGATCCAAATGCACGTATTATCACGGAATTTATGGCTTTACATGTCATAAATACGATGCCACAGGATGCAGGTGTTTATCATTGCGTAGCAAAAAATTCGCATGGACGAACCGAAAGTCGAAAGGCACGAATACAATTTTTGAGTGAGTGTATTTTTGAATAGGAGAAAAGAATACCAGAAAGTTTAATTGCGCTTATTGTAGAACTTGATAAAGATTTCATTGTTTCTCCTGTTTCAACGAGTGTTTCAATCGGCGAACGTGTCCGTTTATCTTGTCAACCACCGTTCGGTTCACCAAGTCCGCAAGTTTACTGGACCAAAGACGGCAAGAACGTGTCCATAACTCTTGATCACTATGATTTAGTATTTCCATCGGTGCAAATTGCCGATTTTGGTTTATATCGCTGTATTGCATCGAATGGTTTGACTCGAGAATCATCTCCAGCCTACTTAACCGAATTTCACCGGCCAAAACTGACGATCCAACCATCATCATCACGGGTTGATCTACGTCGTGGAAAATCGATCGATCTACAATGTCAAATAGATGACGACGAATACAAACTGGAGTGGCATTTCCAGAATACCTTGATTCGAAGCTCTATCCTCAACATGTCGTCAGTTGAATTCAATCAAAGTGGATTGTATACATGCACAGCTCGGTTTCAACGGCATGTTTTTACCAAAGAAATTCTTCTAGCTGTATACGAACAAGAAACTCTCAGAGATCAAGAGATTTTCTATAGTCAATTGAATCTAACAGTATTCGCTGGACGTTCAGCAATTGTTGAATGTCCACTACCATATAATCCTCAAAAGAAGATTTCATGGGCAATTGTCAATCAAACTGAAACGAATAATTTTACATTCGACTTTGTCGATCAACCTCAATATCGATTTCAGATCAATCCTGTTAAGGAATTTCACCATAATATTTTATTTCAATGTTCCTACGAGCAAAGTCACGGTTTAATACAATTGAATGTGGAACATATTCAAGCACCGCCACTTGTTTTCTTTGTACCAAACAATCAAACTGTGCCGATAAGCACTCAAGTTATATTTCCGTGCCAATCTAATGATGAAAACACCGTTCAATGGTGGTTTACACAATCTCATCGTCCGTATAAAACGATGAAAATCGATAATAATCGGAAATATCGTCTGGAAATCAATAACGATTTGGTCATTCGACATGCAGAAAAGTAAGGAAAGGGTGGTTGACTTCAACCTTCATAGTCACTCGATATTTTTAGAAATGATGCTGGCATTTATAAATGTGTATCAACCAATGATAAATACGAAGAATCGGTGTGGACTGCTGTTCTAAAAATTGACGATAATCGTTCACATATGAAATATAATCGTCTTGAACGAAAGGACCTTCCATCGGCGCCATCTCAACCATTGCTTGTCACGGCTAATAGCAACTCAATCGAATTATCTTGGGATATCCGCTCAACGGATATTGTGGATTATCTCATTGAGTATTTTGATCTTAATCCGATGAATAAAAATCTTCAATGGGAACGTCATATAACAAAGAATTCAAATTCTCAACAAATGATCAATAATCTAAAATCAAACACAACGTATCAGTTTCTTGTTCGTGCAAGAAATTCATTTGGCTATGGTCCACCTTCAATCTTATCAGAATTAATCGAAACAAGAACATATCCATCATCGAATGACGATTTAATCTATCTCTACGATCCAATAACTGTTCAAGAAACAAGTATAACAATCAAATGGGATGTTTTACAAAAACATCAGTTAGTTAAACGAATCTCAATCTATATTATCAACGGCAAGGACGCCAATGAACGTATTGAAACAATTACAAATGCTGTCACAAACTATACAATCAACAATCTACGACCAAATAGAGATTATTCGATTCATTTAGTACCCTTACTGGATGCACCAGGTCGTTCAAGTAATAAAATCACGATTCGGACATTGGAAAGCACACCAGCAACAGCACCAACGAATATTCATGTTCAATTATTGTCTACAACTAGCCTTTCTATTCGATGGAATCCACCGCTAGACAATGAAACAAACGGAGATATCATCGCTTATAAGATTCACTGTTTGACTACTAACGAAACAAATTCTATTCGTTTGACGAATATCAGTTCCGATGTCAAAGGCCTATTTATCAAAAGTCTCATCGAAAACGCAGAATATTGTATTAGCATAGCCGCACGAACAAGAACAGGTTATGGACCTTATTCTCAACCAATATGTGTCACAATGAGTAAGAATCCATTTTCAGTCAAGTTCAAAATCTTCTACAAATTTTCATTTTTTTAAAGATGCGAAATTTTTACAGATCGATCAAAACGGATTTCGATATCGTTTGCGCGAAGCTATATCTCAACCATGGTTTTTGCCAGTCATTGTTCTCTCTAGTATTTGTTTCACCTGTGCTTTTTCCTATGGTATTTGGTTATGTTTTCACTACTTGACGCAACAACACCGTCATCCAATGAAGTTCAACAATTCACCATCGTCATCCAATCAATCAGTGGAACTACCAATTCATAAAACTTTGAGTAATGGAAATCGTTATGATCTAATCAAAGATGCTCCACCACAATCATCGACCGTATGGATAGATTCGATACCGAAGAGTATTCGTCTGCAATGTTGTTCGACGACGGCAGCATCAGCTGGTAGCAATAGTGAACATTACTCGATGGGTATACATAAAAATCCGATAAATGCTTTGCTGCAAGAGTCTCGACAACAGCAACAACAACAACAGTTAAACCCATATGCAACCACAGGAATATTTCAGCAAACAACACCGAGTTTTGTACATACATCTTCATGATTTCCGTGACTATTTGATGATGTGTGTGTGTTTGTATTTTTCTAGTCAGATACAATTCACTCTGCAATCTCATCACCTCATCAACTATCCGATTCTCAACAGCAAAGAGCAATATCACCATCGTCTGTACAATATCAACCGCCCTGGCTAGATTATCCTGCGCCATCAACATTACAATATCGTTCTCAATCTCATATATCATATGGTCTACATCGTCATCATTGTCTACATTGTACATCACAAAGTCATCCTCATACACCATCTTCAACACACCGAACGATTCCATCATCTTTACTTCAACAAGACCATAATACAAATCCAATGATCAAGTTTTCAACAAATGAAACTAATCCATCAGTAATAAACAGCCATAAGATGTAAGTTATCACACATGTTTGAGTACATTCTGTATTTGTCTTATCTTTCAAGAATGGAACATCAATCTTCTAATCCACCGATGATGAAATCAGTAGGCGAAGGTTCGTATCATATATTGTGCTTTGATGACAAGATAAATTGTATTTTTATCTAATAGAAACAGTTGTAACATCGTGGGCGAGTTCACTCAATGGTAATCAGCCCGAAAGTATGTCGTCTTCATCAACTGATAAACGTAGTCATCCAGTCAAAGAGAATCATGCCAGTAGTGAAAGTTCGATCTTTTCCGATACTGATATTCAACAACCTGTCAATTCAAATTCCTCACCATTAATGAATTTTGAGCGTGGACCAAGTTTTCTTATCCCAGATGTATAACTGCCATCTGCCTCTCGTGTTTTTTTTTAAAATCTAGTCATTTCATACATGATTAATCTTACACTCAGTAGCTTATTTTTCTCTCCTGGTTTCTTCTTTGTTGTTTTCAATAACGTGCTCCGTTTTTCTGTTGTTAATATTGTGTAAAATCAGTGATGATCGTTACTCTCTTATATTTGCTTGTGACAATTCAAACGAGTAGATTTCTTTTCATCCAATAAAGAATTTGTATAGGTAAGAAAAGATCTTGTGAATTTAACGAAGATTTACTAAATCTCGAGATAACATGGAAAACAACATGCGTCTACTGACTAAATATCCATCTTGTGAGATCCCTTTCTTTCTTCAACCGATTCACACTAAGAGAGGATCTCGTTCATTGTTTTCAATAGTTTCATCAGTGTCCACATTCGTTTTTAATATTACTGCCGACTTGATTTCAGTCTCCGCTTGTTTGGCTAACGATCGTAGGTGTTCCGCTTCACTTGGACCAGTTTGCTCAACCAATGAAACAAAATAAGATTTCGCATTCGCTAACAATATCGATGGAGTATCGAATTCCAACACTTCCCCATAACCCAGAACCTATGAAAATCACCACGAAATGAAATCTTTTGCTTTAAACAACAAAATATTTACCAGTATTCGATCGCTGTCGATAATCGTTCTCAGTCGATGCGCGATAGTTAATACTGTACAGTCTCGGAATTTACCTCGAATCGCTCTTTGTATCAGTTCATCCGTTCTAAAATTCAATATTACAAACACATATTTCAGGGTAATGAGTCGTTTACATACACATTATCGACATTGGCTGTAGCTTCATCAATGACAAGGATTTTACTTTTTTTCAGAATTGCTCTTGCCAAACAGATTAGTTGCTTTTGACCGACACTTAAATTCGAGCCATTTTCATTAACTGTTGAATCTAATCCATTGGACATGACATCGTGTACAAGTGCCTTCAGTTGTACCTGAAAGACAAAAATACATGAAGAAAGTATCATGAAAATTTTGATCACAAACTTCTTCGAGGGCATGCCATATTTGTTGATCAGAATAATCGTGGAATGGGTCGAGATTACTTCGAATCGTTCCTGTGAATAGAATGGGCTCTTGTGGAATAATGGATATTCGACTTCGCAGATCGTCCAAATCAATTGTCGAAATGTCAATTCCATCGATTTCAATGTGTCCTTCGACAAGTATTCCCATACGAAATAATATTTGAATGAGAGAACTTTTGCCGGCTCCTGTTCTGCCGACAATGCCGATCTTTTCTCCACTTGCAATATTTAGCGTTATGTCGTGTAAAACGAGTGATGACTTTTCGTCTTCTGAATAGGCCATCGAAACATTTTGAAAACGAATTTGACCTTTGCTTGGCCAGTCTTTTGGTGGTCGATTTTTCGGTAAGGATTTGGTGGATGATGGTTCTTGATCTAGCGCACAATATTCTAGGATTCGTTCTACTGCCGTCATGTGAGTATCAACCATAACCGATTGTCTAGAAGATATACTGTCTAAGGAAAACCAAAACGAGTTTTCAATGTCAAACCTGATCGTCCATTGAAAGAGTCCCATTAAGTTGAGACTGTAGGAGAGTATCAATGCAATATCTGCTGTGGAGAGTTCGCCTCTGTAAATATGCACTAGAATAGAACAGACTGTCACCATAGTTAAGAACATCAATGACACCCAGTCGAAACGTATAGCAGCCCATCGTTCAGCAACAGCGGTTAAAAAATAAGCTTGGATGTGATGATCAAGATAATTAAGGAATTGTTTTGAGCACAACGACTCCGCATGATAAGATCGGATCACTTTCAAGCCGTGAATAGTAGATGATACATACGAAAACATGGGTGTTCGTGAGTGTTCGCTGATTCGTTTCAAATCGCGCAATCCAGATGCAAAACGATATCGAACTACTAGCATTCCCACGACACCTACAGCTGCAGGAATGAACGACCAGGGATTGATAATACCAATTAAGATGATAGTTCCCAAAACCGTTGATGCACACTAAACAAATGCTACTCGAATGAAACATTTCGGAAAATGAATACCTTCACCTCAAGAAAATCCGGAATATCCATTACAATATCGGTATCCATGATCATCACATCACGAGCGAAACGATTCATGATGCGACCTAGAGAGAAATGAACATTCGATCTGTCACTGCAAGTCAACAACATACCAATGGGATTCATGTCAAAAAATAAGATTGGACATCGCACGATTCGTTGAAACATTCTACAATCGATAGAATATTAAATTGTTGACAAAGCTTTTTCAATATTACTTATTATGAAGTACTCGTCCAGCATTCAAACACATTGTTTTCATTCCTAATGTACACAGGAATGTCAGCATTAATAACAGCGCGATAATGCCTAAAAACTATCGGGATCAGTTGGGATTTGTGTTAACTGATAAGCTTACCGCAAAACATAAAAAATTTCGTGTTTCGATATTCATTCCATTGATTATTACTCATTAAATACAGATTAGTAACATTCGTCGTAATACCTGATGGACAATAACTTAAATTACCGTACCGATAACCTTCATCGTCACTCCATTTTGCTAACCACCAAGTGCTATACATGAATGTTGCTTGACGAGCAGTCAAAAGTATTAAGATCGCCACAAAACCCAGTACACAGCCAAGACCAGCTCGAACATATGAAAGATAAACGGATAGCTTAATTGCACCCTGTTGTTTTGTATCGGTATGGTCAAATAAGTCGTCGTCTTCGTTCTGTTCTGAATAGGTAGAACTGATGACTGATAGTTGATGATGGACTTGAACCAAAGATTCTTGTTCTTGTTGGTGGATGTCTTCCAGAAGATGCGAAAAGGATGCAGATGAAGACATCAATTCATTGTAAGTACCAATGTGTATCATTTCGCCCTTGAGGATAAAAGGAGAGCAATGCACATGGAATATTATGCTTTTTCTCAGTAGAATTACTTTCTCGAGAACGATGATTTTAGTTGCATCTTGAAGAAATTGGATTTGATGAGTGACTAAGATGCAGACTTTATCCGAGAGATAATTCTTAATTGAGCTGGAATTGAGAAAACGATGAATATAGTTCATGGTGATTTAAATGATATTTACTCTTCGAAGATATGTTTTGACACTTTCACATCAACAGCTGAGAGTGGATCATCAAGCAAATAGATGTCCGCTTTTCGGTACAATGCTCTTGCCATGTTCACTCGTGCTTTTTGTCCCTAGATCACAGAAGACATTGGAAAGAGACGTGGATATGTGCCTTTCCTACTCCAGATAGCATCACACCTTGATCACCGACAAGCGTATTAGTACCTTGTGGTAATTGTTCGATATCCTACATAGAAACAGACATTACTATTGAAAGAGTAGATTTCAAATCAATTTACAGCATCGAGAGCCGTGGCATGTAGAACTCGTTGAAATAGTTTGTGATTGTATTCTTTTCCGAAAAGAATGTTATTCTTTACTGTTGATGAAAAGATCCCTGTAGAAATGAAACGAATATGCCAAACGTTCTCTTTGTCTAGGATCGTACTACTCACAAGCTTCTTGAGGTACGTAGCAAAATGTACCGCGTAATCGAACTTTTCCGTCGAAGTACGCAATTTCGCCAGTTAATGCTTGTAGAAGTGAACTCTATATTCATAGAATAGAATTATAAAAGACTTTTGAAAAAGTGACGAACTTTGCCGCATCCCACTGGACCAATAACACAGATCAAATCGCCAGGCCGAGCATCGAATACAATTTTTCGTAATGCAAATGTTCCATCCTACACAACAAGTTTTGCATATCAATAGCTTGTCAATATTCGAAATTCACTTTTTCCCATTGTGCTGTTTTCAAATCACACGTGACTTCGATGGCTTTCGTAACGTTTTTCTCGACAAGCGTTAGCTCATCCGATGAAGAATTTTCTGTGTTTGAAAATGACGACAGCCGAGTATTACGTTCGCACTCATCAAGGAGCAAAAACGCCTAAGTTTAGTAAATTTCATCGTAACATGCGTTCCTATCTTCTGAATACGAACTTCAATTCGCTTTTGAGCAACCAAATAATTCGAAAGATCACGAATCGCATTGGAAAAGAAATCAATGGTAAAAACTTTCATGAAACCCAATATACATGAAGCAACAGCGAAGAAACGTGCATCGAATCGAATATTCAATGACCACATTGCCCCATACATCATCAGAAAAGTGATCGTACTATAGTTGTTCGTGAAGATCACTTGAATAGCATCACATATGGTATAAAACGTATAGTAAAGAATCTCTCGTCTAAATATATTTTTAGAGTTGATATTGAACAGAAAGATATGCTCGTTGACATACCTTCGTATAGTACACACTTTTTCAACAAATGCGGATTCCCAACAGTACATTTTGACGATACGCATGGATTTAATGATTTCGGACATGACTTTCAGACGTTCATCGGTTATTTGAAGAATGCTCGTTCTACTCACACGACGTTTTCTTTGCGTTCAGAACAAAATCATTACAAACTTACCGTAATCGAACAAAAAGACGACTGTAGAGCGGTTGTATCAGCAAAAGACACAGCGAGTAACCAACGGCAATCAAAGCAATATATCTTACAAAATACCAGAAGACAAAAGTAACCAGAATGAGTTGTATAGGAGCAATCTACGATAAAAAGTAGGATTGTTATGTAAACTCTCAGAGATCGTACCCAAATATAATTAGAAAACATGAGTAATAAATAAACTTGGAATGCGTCATTTGATATAATATTCGTAATTTCACCCGATGTAATTTTATTCATTGAGTAGAGCGATAATCGAAGTATCTAGCAATGAAATAATTCAAATCCATTCAATAGTTTCATTCTTCCTTACTTTACGGTATATTAAACCTGTATAAGCAGCAAAAATCTGCATACTGTAAATCTCGTTTAGCATAACATACTATACACATCAAAAGTAAAGTCAATTTTCATTATTTACACTCAGAACTTACATGATGTACGACGAGACTTCCAAAAAAAGTTGCCAGTACCGTTCCTATGGCAAAAAACCAAGCATGTGTTGTTGATGTAGAAGAACACGGTTCGAAAAATCGCATCAACATAATTAAAAACAACGGTTGTACGATTTGGGATATTCCCTAACGAGATGGGAAGAGAAATAAAATCGATCAGGTGAAGTTAGTGCTTACATTAGCGAATGCGAAAAAGCCGGCAAATAATTGCTTCCACCCAAGTGTCCGTATCGTTGCCCGCAAGAGACTCGGGTTCGTCGGGTGTTTATTCACCTCATCGAACCAATTGTTCTCTAGTTTATCAGTAAGCTCCGCTGACTGAAGATAAGGTGGTAATTCATAGAGATCATGAGGGTGCAGCACACCTTGTTTTCGACTCTTTCTCAGTAATGCCGACAGCCAGCTGAGGAAAACAATTCAACAGTAATGAGAACTAGAAATACGAATACCTACTGATGAAAGTATCGAGAGCTTGCATTGGCATCCACAATAGGATTGTAATCGCGAGATGTCGGTGGCATCTATGTAAAAGAGTAAAGTGTTATTTTTATTCTGTCATTAGAGATTCTATCATTGTTCGTTTACTAGAAAGAAAAAAACTGTTCTGTGTCTGTTGCACGTGGCTTATATAGCGTTCTTATTCGAGTAATATTTGTAAGACTACAATATAATTGCGCAAGGCAGTGACGAAGTAGAACGGCTTTCATGAGTGCGTAGAGCCTTATCTAAAATATTAGTATTGACTCAAATACCAATAGTAATGCAAATAGAATATTTTGAAATTTTCAATCAAATTCGATCATAGATTATGTTGCATCAGCAAAATTTATTTTTAGCCGATTTATTATCTTGTCGCATCATCAATATTTATTGGGATACCTTTCCCAACACTTGCTTGGGTTAGTTTATAAAAAAAATAGGTCAGCATATTTAGTATTCATCGGCAGCTTCTTCGGTATCCTAGATATAAGAAATCAAAAATGAATTTTTTGATCAAATTCGAACATAATACTACTCACTTCAACTGAATCTGTACCGACTTCTTCATAGTCTTTTTCCAGTGCAGCAAGGTCTTCACGAGCTTCGCTAAACTCTCCTTCTTCCATTCCTTCGCCAACATACCAATGAACAAAAGCACGTTTTGCATACATTAGATCAAATTTATGATCAAGTCGGCTCCATGCCTCTGCAATGGCTGTTGTATTGGACAACATACATAGAGCTCGTTGAACTTTGGCCAGATCTCCACCTGGAACTACAGAGGGTGGTTGATAGTTAATTCCGACCTTGAAACCAGTTGGACACCAATCAACAAACTGAATAGTTCGTTTTGTTTTGATCGTCGCAATCGACGCACTAACATCTTTCGGAACCACATCGCCTCGGTATAACATGCAGCATGCCATGTATTTTCCTAGAGAAGAAAAGAATGAAAATTAGCTACTGAATTTGTTGTCAATAGTGGTAGATACCATGACGTGGATCGCATTTCACCATTTGATTTGCTGGTTCGAACACAGCGTTGGTTAGTTCTGCTACGGATAAGATTTCATGGTAAGCTTTTTCCGCTAGAAAAGGATTTAACAAATGAAAAGTATCCATAAGATTTTCTCGATACATACCGCTTATGATAGGTGCATACGTTGCTAATGGAAAATGGATGCGTGGATATGGTACCAAATTCGTTTGAAATTCACACAGATCAACATTTAAGGCGCCATCAAATCGTAATGATGCCGTGATTGAAGAGATCACTTGAGCTAATAAACGATTCAGATTAGTATAAGTTGGTCGTTCAATATTTAAATTTCGACGGCAAATGTCATACAGTGCCTCGTTATCAACCAGAAATGAGCAATCGGAATGTTCCAATGTGGTATGAGTAGTTAAAATTGAATTGTAAGGCTCAACCACTGCTGTCGATATTTGTGGAGCAGGATAGACAGCAAATTCGAGTTTTGACTTTTTACCATAGTCCATACTTAAACGTTCCATGAGAAGAGATGTGAAACCAGATCCAGTACCTCCTAGAATATGCTCTTAGAATTCTCATATACGATTTCTGGTTTCGATTTACCTCCGAATGAATGAAAAATCAAAAAGCCTTGCAAGCCTGTGCATTGATCAGCTACTTTACGTACACGATCTAAAACTAGATCAATAATTTCTTTTCCCACTGTGTAATGTCCGCGTGCATAGTTGTTAGCTACATAGAAGAGAACGTACAATGACCGTTTTTCGAAAGAACCCTTCTTCGGTTACCTGCATCTTCTTTGCCAGTTATCATTTGTTCGGGATGAAATAATTTTCGATAAGTCCCAACCCGGACCTCATCTAAATTCGATATATTATCCTATTTGATTAAAAAACAAAAGACAGTTACCAACTACAGTAGGCTCCAAGTCCATGAGGATTGCTCGTGGAACATGCTTTCCGGCACCTGTCTCATAGAAAAAGGTACTGAATGAGTCATCACCAGAGCCATTGATGGATACATTGGATGGCAGTAAGCCATCTGGTTGAATACCATGCTCTAAACAGAATAATTCCCAGCAAGCATTGCCCATTTGTACACCGGCTTGACCGATGTGGATTGAGATACATTCACGCATCTTGTCTTGTGTTTTGGTTTTAACAAAATTTATGTCTCGTTATCTCCGTTTGCAAGCTTTATATAGGAAGAGACAAAGAGTGAAAGAACAGAATAAAAACCTATGAGTGACTCATTAGCGTTAGGAAAAAGCAAGTGATCGATGAAGTGCATCGTCATGTGAGTAGAAACTTACACTGATATGAATCAAATAAGCATCCTGATGACTCAATTGCTTCAGAGAGAATTTCTTCGTATTGCAACACTTGGAGAAATGTTCGTAAAAATCAAAATGGTGAGTGATTGCATTTCTCTACCATCATTGAAGTATTCTGAATCATTATCTCGCGAAAAAAAAATTGGATTTTATTCACCAACAGCTTGTTTAACTAGTTCAATCCGTCATTTCAATCAAATATTATGCAATAACAAAACAGTTGATGCACTTGAGGAACTATTCAACTAATGATCAGCCGCAATTTCGACTATCCATATTGACAGATCATTGCTTTGCAATCATAATTGAGTTTCTTGTAAGAAAAAACATCGAGCTATGCTATCAAATGCATTAAAGCTTATTCATTCTCTCGAGTGGATATTATAGACAAAGTACACTGAAAATCTCGACGGGGTGATTCATTTCTCTATGGCACTTTTTCCTTTTCTTGAAGCTTATAATTTCATACCGGAACATACGTATAACGTCGAATATGTTCTCTTCTTCAATTCATGTTCTGCACAGCTCGTGTGAAGAAAGAAAAAGAAAACATTCACTGTGCTATTCTCATTGCTTCGTTCGTATATATTCAACATCACTATTCATTTGATTACAAATCGTATTGACCGAAATGAAAACTCGACTATTGATGTACATTAGTGTTATTTTTCTACTTGATGAAATTCGAGATCTCGCTGCATCGAAAAAATCGTCAGACAAAGTAGAACATCTGCTAGAAAACGTCTGCGACCATTTACATGATGAAGATTTATCATCGACTGAGAATCAAAATTGGCTAGATCTCTGCGAGAAATGGCTTCAATCAACAAGGCATCATCGACGACAAAATCAAAATATTATCGATGGTGAGTTTAAATAAAGACAATACAAACGCAACTGTGTCTGCTGATTGAACTTGTTAAAAAGAAATAACCCGAGGTCATCGGTTGATACGAGAAGGACATCTGCAATTAAAAATGACTAGAATGTCGCTAGTTTAACTGATAAAAAAGAAGTCTGTTATTGTTTAGAAGAACACATGCAACGGATTCATCAACCTCGTCGATCCGGATCCCGTGGTGGTTCTCGTACTTCCAGTCGAAGTAGTCGAAGCAGTAGCAGCAGCAGCAGCCGCAGTGGTACCCGTCGAATATCTACAGGTGCTACTCGCTTTCGTAATACACGCACTGGTGCAGTCATTTCTCGTCCAAATGGATGGTTATGGAGTCGAAGTCGGCATGTTTTTCTTCCAGTTTCTCGTGTGTATCGCTACCGATCGCGTTCTTCGTCGTCGAATCGATATACAACATCGGCTACCACTTCTGCCGAGTATTACTATTGTACATTGGACGCGAATAGTTCCACAGAAATTCAATGTCTCACAACGACTGGAGATAATCAATGTTGTGAAGTAGAGACCAATCGAGAAGTTTTTTGTTGTGGTGGCGATATCGATAGTGATTATGATGCTGATAATCGAGGCAGAAGATTATTAACACGAATTTTCTATACTATATCAGCAATAGCTTTCGTTATGCATCTATTTATGAGACGATTTAATCGATAAGTATTTATTTATATGAGCAGAATTGTCTCGACAACGGAAAACCATTGTTTTTAAATAAACTTTTCAAATATACTTACAACTGAGCGTTCTCCTCTGAACGTATTCGAGTGTTTACAGGATAATTTGTGATTACTTACAGCAACAGTAATGTTAGTTGTAAACGATCAGTACATAAACCGATAAATTCTAAATCAATACTAGCAAATAGGATAGCTTGTAAAAAGCAAACGAAGAGTAGAACGTGATACAATCACTACTCCTATTGAAAACACTGTTACCTAAATTAGCATTTGCAAAATATACGCTCACAGATATGATTAGGCACAAGTGTAATTTTTCTAAGCTGGATTTATTTCTCCGATATGGTCACAGCTCTTCTGTCATAGTTTCAATGTTTTACACAGCTTAAATTACAACTTTCTGTTCTATCGCTGCTTAAATGAATTACGAATAAAAATAAACCATCGATTTTTCTTTTTCAATTCATTTGAACATGAGCGACATTGATTGACATTACTTTTTTGTATTGGCCTTTTCATGCCAACAAATGATTTAAATGCATATTTTACCGAGGAAACGAACGACAGGCGTAAAAAGAAAGAAATTCATTGATTTATTCTTGAAGTGCAGTTTTCAAAATGAGTTACATGCGTGCAATTGTGGTTAAAGAATTTGGTAAACAGTCGAATACTTTCCACGTTAATTATTCTAGTTTTCTTGTCGTTCAAAGGTGATGCCAATGTTTGCCAACTAATCAGAGACGTACCGATTCCTAACATTCAACATCGAGAAGTCCGCTCACTTGAACAAAAAAACCTTTTGTAAAGCATTTCTGATCGACATATCTCTGTAGGTTTTGATTCGTGTGTACGCTGCTGGTGTTAACCCAGTCGATACATACATCCGTTCGGGTTCATACAGTCGTCGACCTACTTTGCCGTACATTCCGGGACTCGATTCAGCAGGAACAATTGAAAAAGTTGGAGCGGAAGTTACAAAATTTAAAGTAATGATTCATACGATTGCTATCGCTCGATGATATAGCCGCTTTTGTTTAGGTTGGTGATCGAGTTTTTACAGTTAATACTATAACTGGCACATATGCTGAGTATTGTGTAGCTCGTGCTGATTTCGTGTTTCCTTTACCGACTAATGTTTCATTCGAACAAGGTTCAGCACTTGGCGTGCCTTATTTTACAGCATATCGAGCTTTAGTTATAAAGTAAGTAGACGAAAGAATTGTATTCATTATTTATTAAGAAAGATATTTGATAAATTATTTAAATTTCGGAGCGCTACGATCGTTAGTAACTGCTTTTCGAAGGGTTGTGCCTTGACGAATATTGTCTAGTAGAGCAGACCGGTCACCTGAATCACCGGATGACTGCGCTGAGGGAGCAGATGGCGGAGGTGGAGTTGTTATAGATTGTTTTGGTACAGGAGGTGCTGGCGGTGGTGTCGGTGATGCAGATGAAGTTGTTGGTCCTGGTAGATTAGGTTTGGGTGTTGACGGTGTTGTCGGTGTTGTTGGGGGTATTGAGGGCGAATAACTTAGATTGATGATTGATGTTTCTGTTGGTCTCGATGCCGAGGTACTTTTGCGTCTGTCCAAAGTTGGTGCCTTAACAGTAGAGTTCCGTTTTCTTCTCATTGTACCTGTCCATTGTTCCAGTAAGGTTTTCACGTCATTTGAATATTCGCCGGGCATGGCAGAAAAATCTTGTAATTCTTTCAATTTGGCCATATTATTGGCAATATATGGAAAGTCACGAAGTTCAGTCAGCGTCAAAACAGGTTGTGATATGTCGAAGAGACGTGTCAGCATCTGTCGCGCATCAGGATCTCTTCCACAGTCATGCCAATGTTTCGGCGTTAAACCACGTAAATGTTCACCTAATTCATAACCAGTTAACATTTCAAATACCAATGCGCCATAGCAGAAGACTTCTGAAGCTTGTGCCTTTGTCATTCCTTCCGGAAGTATCAATGAGGACACAGCTCGTTTCGTTAATGGATAGATACGTGAGCGTTGTTCTAAAAATTGATATTCGTACGAACCAATTTGAACACACGAACCAGACACAACTACATTTCCACTGTGTAAATCTGTGATCGGTGGTATCGATTTCGATTGAAGAAAAAGAAGACCTTCTAATAATTGACAAGAATACAGTCGAACACGATTCAGCGCTAAACCAGAACTTCGATACGAATATTTGCCCTAAATAGAAATATCAGAACAGAAGACAGATTTCAAAACTTTAAATGAGTAGACGGTGAAAACAATACATGAAAATTAGCAGTTGGTACAACACCGTGCAGTACATCTTTCAATGATCCTAAACGTTGGTATCGTTTGACTTTGACAACCAACTTTTGTGTATATAATATATCCAGCTTAAGTAGTGGTTCAACATAGGGATGATGCAATCTGCTAAAAAGATTATTCAATGTGCGAACATATGTTGCAGTACTCTCTTCGTCGACCAATTGGGTCAGTCGATCCGACTTCGGTTGTAGTGATAGAAGATGCGAAGCTGTATTCAATGTAATCGTGCTCGTCTTCGATATCGGCGTAATTAAAAACCAGTTCTTTTCTGGATCGGATCCAATTTGTGTTAACTGAGAATGAAATGTATATTCACCAGTTGTTCTGATATAGAAATGACATGTTAAAAGCGAAGCATTTTCTTGTGCTTGTGCACGTTCGATGCGTGGTCGTGACAAACTGGCCAGTAATGGCGTTTGATCAGACGTTGAAGATGCTTGTAAATGAACGCCTCGGCGTCGTCGTCCAAAATACCAGCAAATTATAAATCCGACAATGATCACAAGTAAAACAACGAATATAACAAGAAGAGCAATCAGCAAAGCATCATGGTCATCCATGACGTGCGATACTTAGGTGTTATGATGATAAATGTAAAAAAAAAGAAGATAAGAGAAAGCATCAACATAAGATTTCTTTTTTTTTCCTTTCTCTATTGTTTAATTTCATTTATCTTTACCTTTCTCTCTGTTATTGTTTTATAGAGGACACGCGAAACCAAACGAAACGGTTCTAATTCATGGGGCAAGTGGCGGAGTAAGTTCAGTTGAGAGAAATTTAGATTGGATATATGTGCATGAGAATCTTTTTCGTCAGGTTGGCATTGCTGCTGTACAACTAGCCAGATCATTAGGTATGCGTGTCATTGGTACGGCATCAAGCGAACAAGGTTTACAAGCGATACGCGACCAAGGTGCGGATCTTGCGTTTAACCATAAACAAGAAGGATATTTAAAAGAAATTGCTGTATGTTTTCTTACTGAATAACACGAAAAATCATGTATTTTGATTTAGAATGCCTGTATGGATAATGAAGGCGTTGACTTAATACTGGAAATGTTAGCAAATGTGAATTTGAATGCCGATTTACAATTGCTGAAATCATGCATTGGACGAGCGGTGGTTATCGGCAATCGAGGAACAGTCGATATCAATCCTCGACTTCTGATGGCGAAAGAAACAAGTATTTGTGGTGTGACTTTATTCAGTTCTAGTGAGGTAAGAAGATGACTTCGAAGAAACGAGGGAAAAATCATGTTGTACTCTTAGGAGGAGTTTCAAATGATCAATGCTTATCTCCAACAAGGTCTGAAGTTCGGTCATTTAAGACCTTTATTGGGTAAAATCTATCCATTAGAACAAGCAGCACAAGCCCAAACTGATGTGATATCTAATCATGGAACGTATGGTCGACTCACATTAAAAATTTAATCGTTTGCAGACTTTAAGATCATCCTTTTTTAAAAAAAACATTCCTAGTGTGTTTTCAGTGCCTATTGCTCATTCGAATTTCGATACTTGACTTTTACTTGATGAAAGATATGATCTCATCATTGAAATAAAAGCGAAATTCAAAAAAGTTACGCTCCTGGGTGGGCTCGAACCACCAGCCTTCCGGTTAACAGCCGAACGCGCTAACCAATTGCGCCACAAGAGCCATGCTTTTCACGCCTTTTCGAAGGACGAAATATCGGGTCCTACCTAAATACACTTCGAAATCAGAAAATACAAAAGTCTTATACAACTAGACTGTTTCTAATGTACTGGTGTCGACCAATTCGTACTATGCGTACAAATTCTAACGTCAACACTAAGAATTATTTTAATGATCATATCAAAATAATATTGTTAATTATTTCTTGCACGAAAATCAACACTTTGAATTTGAATTATCGTATGACTTTCCCTCATTATATAATTATATTCCCACTTTTCTGATAAACACATCTTAAATACTTGTATACAATCATCGGTTCTATTACACTATTTAATCTGTACTGCTGCTTATAAGTCATTTAGCGTCTCAAATGGATACAGTCACCATTCAATCATCAATAATTATCAACTTTACAAATACAAGCTGCTCAACACCGCTCCTCTGGTCGCAAAAGGACATCGACAGTCGCAAATCACGATTGATCGTGTGCATACTCGCAGTGTTCACTCATGCAATCTTTTGGCTTCAGCCCATCTTCTGTTCAACTGTTCGACAAAAATCAATGCAATGGATCTACGCTTATCTCATCACCGACATTTTCCTCATATTCCGATTCTTCTTCACTTACATTGTTCGTACAACGACTACGGATTGTGAGCCAGATCCAGCGTGGATAACGTTCATCTGTTACTTCGATGCAACATTCGACAACTACTTCAACGTTCTTGAGGTATATATGTTGTTGGCACTGAATATCTGCCGGTACATTCAAATAGCATATAACAAGAATGTTTATGAACATTACAAAACTCATCTGATTTGTGCACACCTTGGTATTTACTTCGGTACAGCAATCTCTTTAATCATACAATTCGTATTAGAATGGGCTCAATTGCTCATCATTTTCCGTAGTTCATGTCAAGTCACTTATACCAACATCTATATTCAAGTGTTCAATATCATCACTGCATTTGTTTTGCCTATCTTGCTGAACGTTGTTGTCATCTATATGAGCGTTCGACATGTCCGTTTGACATCGACTTTGCAACGAGCAACACATGTATCCGCTCGAGAAAAGTACAATCGAACATTGGTCATCCAGTTTCTGATCTTTTATCTCATCTGGGTATCATTGTGGTCACCGAACGTGATTCTGTATCAAGTCTCAGTTGGTCAAGGTTTGAGTAATACTTTTCGTCTACTGAATTTCATTGAGATAGCTTTGGATCCGATCATTCTTGCAGCACTCGATGTTCGTTTCTGGCAAGCGTGGCAGCGATGCTGGAAATACATGAAAGCCAGAGTATGGCAACATGGTCCAGGTCTCGCACAAATTCAACCAACAACTAGAATCAACACATTGTCCGCTAAAACTCCACAGCTACGAACGACTGCTTGTTAAAAGATAAACATACCTATTTTGGACTTATTGCTTCATTTTGTAGTGTTACCGTTTAGTTATGACACCGAATAAACTATCTTGAACTTTTTATGCTTCATCAGTTCATCATTACCATTCTTGGCAAGGTAGATAGATTGATAGAATGGATATCAGATTATGAAATCTCTTGCTGGATATATTTTCGATAGAAAATGTTTTCCAGCAAAGTCTTTTTATATGAAGAAAAACGGCGAATATTCACACAGGCATCAATTTCATCAAGTGACATTAGTACAAATGTCCTTCTATCATGGCATATGATAGTCGGATCCTCACTAGAGAAATAATAAACATTACTGATGCTAGCAATCATTCAGATTTCTTGTATAATATTTTCAATCCTACTTTACGTACAGTCAATCAAGTGCACATCCAGTAAATGTCAATGTACCCATTGCTCATTCGTTTGCAATTTAAAACTATGATTTCTACCAGGTAACTATCTTATTGAATGAATGTTTAAATCTGTTGTATTAATGTCGTGAAGAAGTATTTCTCCTGCACATCATTAAATAAACTTCAAGTTACAATTGACGTCCTGTGATTTTCAGTAGAGAGCATCGCAGAAAGGTATGTTAAATTATCCTATATTTCTGCTTATTATCTATTAATAATACCTAGTCACACATATTGAGCGTCTCCTATACATGTTTACAATTATCTTGTCAGGTAAAGATGTACTTTAAATACGCATACATACCCGTTATATTCATCTGATTCTCTTCTCGGTTACATATGGACCAGTTTTCTACACAATCGTTATCATTCAACAGCACGAACTTCACTTGTACAACACCTCTACTCTGGACTAAAGAAGCGACTGAAGATCGAAGAGCGCGGCTTATTGCTTGTAGCGTAGCAGTGTTCACACATACGGCATTTTGGCTACAGCTTCTGTTTTGTCCATCTGTTCGGCAGAAGTCTATGCAATGGATCTATGCTTACCTTGTCACCGATATTCTTCTCCTAATGCGTTTTTTCTTCATTTATATTGTTCGCATAACAGCCACCGAATGTGAACCGACTAAATTATGGTTTTACTTCGTTTGCTATGTCGAAGCAACCGTGGATAACTATCTCAATGTCCTGGAGGTCTATATGCTTCTGGCGTTGAACATTTGCCGTTATATTCAAATAGCATACAACAAAAATGTCTACCAACTTCACAAGAAACTTTTACTTGTCACTCACATTACTATGTATGTATCTACAGCGTTCTCATTCATCATACAGTTTTCAGTGAAATGGGCACGGTTAGATATCAAATTTCAAGATTCATGTCAAGTCACTTATACCAACATCTACATTCAAGTGTTCAATATCATCACTGCATTTGCTTTACCCATTCTGCTGAACGTTGTTGTCATCTATATGAGCGCACGGCATGTTCGATTGACATCAACGTTACAACGAGCGACACATGTGTCTGCTCGGGAAAAATACAATCGATCACTGGTTATCCAATTCCTTATTTTTTACATTATTTGGGTCGCACTATGGTCGCCCAATGTTATTCTATTTCAGATAGCTGGTGGCGGAACTTTAACTGCGACCTTTCGCTTGCTGAATTTTATCGAAATTGCTCTGGATCCATTGATCATAGCTGCACTTGATGTACGTTTTTGGCAAGCATGGCAAAAATTCGGGCAATATGTTCGAGTAGAAATAGTAAAACGTGGTTCAACTGCTGGACGGATTGGGCCGACAACAACGAGAGTAAATGTGGTTTCATTTAAAACAGTACAACAACAAACAACGAATATTTAAAAAAAACAATTACAGTTATCGAACTCTGTTAATGAATAGATTTTCTACTGCTTTTGAAACGCGTAGTATCGTACATAATTCGTAGTTTTTCATTACAAGAAATAAAGACAAATTCAGACCGTGCACATTGTAGACGATTGAAACAATGACCGTATCGGTTCTTTCGAGTAAACGTTTGAAGTTGATCTGAAAAATAATTCTGATCCATTTTCGCATGGACAAACAGCAGCTTTGTATATGATTTCGATGTGCTTATGTTAGATATTTATCGAAAGATCAAGAATTGATTGAAAACATTGATTTCTCATCAAGGTCGTTGGTTCACCGTTTATGTTTTCATCAGACATGAAAAACAACCTTAAAGTGGAATCGAGTTTTGTTTTTTTTGACGTCATTGCCGTATTTACTCTAAGTGTGAGATTTCTTTTGTAATATCAAAAAATTTCTCTTGATCAAACCAATCTCCCGTACGGCCCATGTTGATAATATGATTTTGTCATGTAATGAAAAAAGTCATCTTTACGATAATGGTCAATTATACATTGATTATGTTTAACAGACGCTAATGAATTTGAAAACATGTAAATTTACATCCGTCCAATTTTCTGGAATAGTTTCTTGTATGCTCAAGCTCAACTCTCTTAAGATGATCAATTATATTCGTATGTCTAAATGCAAAATTTCATAATCTGACGAACTAGATGATCTATTATATACCTGGTGACGTGAATGAGCTTGCAAATTGGTTCAATTATATATGTGATATGCTGCGATGATTTGCGTTAAAAACTATTAATAACAAATAAATACTCTAAACAACACTCGCACCTATTTTTATCTATTTACATGCCTACCCATACTTATCGTATGACGTTCAATGATCATTTGATTATCATTTCACTTTCGTAGAAAAACCATGTTGTTGGTACTTATACTCAGCCTCACTTCCTATTTAAATACTCGTATATAACGAAGACGCCGACTATTCTACAGTAATGAATCTATCTATAACATCAACATCTACGTCTAACACGACGAATGATACTTGTCCAACGCCTCTTCTTTGGCCACCAAAGGAAGTCGACAGTCGCAAATCACGATTGATCGTGTGCATAATCGCAGTGTTCGTGCATACAATCTTTTGGCTTCAGCCCATCTTCTGTTCATCTATTCGACAAAAATCAATGCAATGGATCTATGTTTATCTCGTCACCGACATTTTTCTCATATTCCGATTCTTCTTCACTTACATTGTTCGTACAACGACTACGGATTGTGAGCCAGATCCAGCGTGGATAACGTTCGTTTGTTACTTCGATGCAACATTCGACAACTACTTCAACGTTCTTGAGGTATACATACTGTTGGCATTGAATATCTGCCGGTACATTCAAATAGCGTACAATGTAAACGTTTATCAAGTGTACAAGAAATTGTTAGTTATTGCTCACGTATCTATTTACGCTTTGACGGCAATTTCTACAATCATACAGCTCGTTTTTGGATGGGCTCAACTGCTCATCATTTTCCGTAGTTCATGTCAAGTCACTTATACCAACATCTACATTCAAGTGTTCAATATCATCACTGCATTCGCTTTGCCTATCTTGTTGAACGTTGTTGTCATCTATATGAGCGTTCGACATGTTCGTTTGACATCGACTTTGCAACGAGCAACACATGTATCCGCTCGAGAAAAGTACAATCGAACATTGGTCATCCAATTTCTGATCTTTTATCTCATCTGGGTATCATTGTGGTCACCGAACGTGATTCTCTACCAAATCTCAGGCGGAACAAATCTAGTTGGCATCTTTCGTCTACTGAATTCCATTGAGATAGCTTTGGATCCGATCATTCTTGCAGCACTCGATGTTCGTTTCTGTCAAGCATGGCGTAGGATGTTTAATCGGATAAAATCTGAAGTGTTGAAACATAGTGTCAATCAAGGACGAATCGGACCAACAACAACTAGACCAAACATGTTTTCAATCAAAACTGCTCAACTACGAACAACTGTTATGTAAAAAGGATACAACTAAACCTATGTCCTTCGCTTAGCACGAACTGTACACATTGAACACGCTGCATAACCATTGTTTTCTAATGCCGATAGTGTAAACGGACAAAAACCGGTACTCTACTTTTACTTATTTAATCACACGTATGAACAGTGAACGTGATTGTGGCCTTCAGTTTTGACGCGAACAGTTCTCAACAAAAAAGAACTTGAAAAAAGTTACGCTCCTGGGTGGGCTCGAACCACCAGCCTTCCGGTTAACAGCCGAACGCGCTAACCAATTGCGCCACAAGAGCTGTCTGATTACCATTTCTTTTCCATAGTTACCCGTTTCTTTCAAAACTTCGTTTCCCACACTTTTAATTCATCAACAAAGTGCTCGTTCTAAAAATAACATCTATAACCATATTATCTCCATTCAAATTTGACACAAAGTTAAAATAGCATAGTCAATGGAAGCTCTAACTTGATTTGATGTCAATCAAAAAAAATTTTTTTTGTGTTATAGTCTATCGAGAATAGAAGTTTGTGTTCTCTATCAAAATAGGAAAGTTAACTATCTTTCATCAGTAAAGGAAGGCGTCCAGGTAAGGAACATGATCTATTATCTGCTTATCAATCAGAAAGAAGTATCTTATTAAAAAGAACTGCAACAGAGCAAATCCGAGTGAGCATTCTTTTCAGTGATTAGGACTATTGAGTCAAATTCGCCATTTCTCTCCAAATCATCAGATTCATTCGTTGCGATAGGCGAACACGGCTTGATCCGATGAAAACTGATGTAACGAAATATTTTCTGTCACTAATCATTAGCTGTCGATTCAAAAAGGATATGTATGTCATTATGAATTCCCTGTGACATTTATGAAAAGTTGTTTAAAGACCTTTTTCTATTCTAACGTTCTTCTTTTTCATATAGCAAGTACATGACAGTTGGTAAATGTTTCATCGACATACGCTCTCTGTTTACTACTACCTGTAAATGTATAAAATTCTTTGAGAATTCGAGACTAAATTACATGTAAATACGCCTTCTCGTATTACACTGCCTTAGTCGATGTTATTTTTGACTGAGTCGGTGTTTGTGAGCTAATTTCCAAAAAAAAATATGAGTCAGGTACACTAATTATCTTTTGTGATGTAGATTTCATTCGCTGGAATTAATGACATCACACTCTTTTTCTGTATCTTTGTTTACAGCGGATGTTTGAGACTGTTCAACATGATTTTGATAGACGGCTGTTTCTGCTTTTGACACTTCTTCTTTCTGCAAAGAGAGGCGTGATCGTCAATGCTAATCTGATTCATATTTGACACGCATCACCTGTTAGAAACCAATAGTTCATTTCTTTCTTCTCACACAATGATTAGATCTTTTAACACAGTATCAAGAAAAAGATTTCTGTCATCCTTATAACATGTCGTTCGATTGAAATTATAGGAATCTATTCTAGTTAATGATGTTTCAAGTATATTGTACTTCACATACAATAGATGAATCTCTAGTCACGATCCCTGTTATTTAAATGAGAAAGATTCTCCTAATATATCTTATATGAGATAAGAATCATTACGAGACAAAAGGAAAAGAAGAAAAAGGGCGAAGATCTTGTTTGTCAGAGACAGAAATCTAGCAGACTAGCTTTCTTTTCATGATTCATTTGCAAATTATCAACTAGCTGTTAGAAGAATTCATTTTCTTTTTTCTCGTCGTGGCATAGCCATGACAATTAGATAATATACTCGTCTCATTACTCATTAGTCACCATCTATATATAAGTCAAGATTTTTCTTTTTCATTTGGAGCACATAATTGAAGAGTTACCTTCGCCTATCAAACCGTTAGTAAGGAAAAACAGGTATGTATACAGATTTGCTAAATTAATGATATTCTCCGTCGAATATTCGAATTTAATTATTAATACTGCAGATTATCCTTGCATGTTACCGGGCGAGTTTAGCGCGGAAATGGGTGTAACTTTTATCGTTCGTTTCAAAGACAGTAGACAGTTGATCGAGTGAATCAACATATAGACCGACATGCATTTACGTAATTAGTAAGAATTCTTCATTTTCTTCCTTAAGCTTTCTTCGCGGCCTGACTTTCCTAGTCACATAATCTAAACAGAAAACTTCCATGCAACTGATAATGAAATTTCTGCTAAGCTTGTTTTCTCGATTACGGTTGCTATATAAGAGAAATATTATATATCCCTGAGGTTATGGCGGAAACATAGAATGTGCCTACGATCAAGTTCATCATCAAAAACAGTCCATGAGAACGTACTCTTTCGAAAATAGCAAATCTGTTGCAATTATTCAATAACATTACCTGATAAGCCCGAGCTTCTTCTGTGATGTTTAGAATACTAATGAATTGATTTTTGAGTAACTGTTACTGTTTATAACCAACTTCCATTGTTCTATATAGATCGAAATGGCAACGTCGATAGGTAATAACACGACATTGTTGTATCCACCGGATTATATGGTTCGTCGGGAAATCAATCAATACGTTGCGAAGATTAATTTTATCCTCGCATTTGCTCAATCATTCGTATCGATGGGCGGTCTTTTCGGCAATGTCTTAGTATTAATCGTGATTAATCGGAAATCTTTGAGAAATACGTCATCAGCTGTTTATATCACTTATATGGCGATATTTGATAGTGCAATCCTACTTCTGCATGCTGCTAATCTAGGACGACCACGCCGAAACCTGTTCATTCATTGTTCATTGACCTATCTGACAGATCTATTTACATTCTGTGCCAACTGGGTCTTAGTCATTATAACACTAGGTAAGAAAATAGCTTAAATCGATGAAAAATTCGCGATTGTTTTTCTCCTTCTTAGAACGTTGTGTCGCCGTTGCATCACCATTTCTCGCCAAACGATTTTGTACTGCACATTCAGCACGTTACTCTGTATATATCCTCGTATCTGTCGCTCTTCTTTTCTTTTCCACTACGTTTCCAATTGTTTACCATACCAATGAAAATTCTCATCACAAAAAATGTGTCATTCGTCCGCAGTATGGTCTTATACAGCGTGTTTATCAACCGATTATTTTCTACGGCATACCTGATCTATTGCTATTATCGAATCTTTTCACTGTTTATTGTCTATTTCAACGACGAAAACAACAGAAACGTCTGTCCGGTGACGAAAGCTCGGAATTACGTGTAACGGACGTGCATTCAAATCGTAAACAACGACAACTAACAATTATGCTCGTGACAGTCAACTTTGCGTTTTATTTATTCACAACACCTGCTTCGATCGTCTACATAGCTGAATCTTCACCACCAAAACATCGCGAGATCAGTAAACTCAAACTTTCTATTCTTTTCTCGCAAACATCTGTTCTTATTCTACAATTACATAACGCTGTAAGTTAGAAGAGGAAGACATATATCGTAATCTGTAATTTCCTTTGCTTTTAGACAAATTTCATATTTTATTGTTTCACCGGTCAACGATTTCGCCAAGCAACAATCGAAACCTTCTATGAGTATTCAATCCAATTGAAAATTTTCTATCATCGATATGTTCTCTGTAATAAATACTATCGAATCTCGTCAAGTCAAATCCAGAAACCATTTCTAACCCCACCATCGCACTCGAAACAAACCAGCGTTTAAGTACATAGTTCACATTAGTCGTTGTCGTTAGTCTTTGTTTGTTCAATGGTTATAATTACGATGTTATCATTTCTTAATAAAGTCGTGTTGTACGGTTTTTGACATATGATATGTTGTATCAAGTGGCGTGAAAGGATTAAGATTTGTCTATGGTCATCAAGCGATACGAGACTAGACATTCTGTTCATCTCGTCAACTTGAAATCGATGTGTAAGATTGACTCTGGCAACTCTCTCTATCTCTCTCTCCCTTCGCGATATTAAGATGAACTTCATCTGCAGACTGAAAACTCGTCAGGAATTATTTAGACGTTTTACATATGCCAAATGACATAAATCACCCGTAAATAGGCAAATCATGGCTGCTATTGAGTAACAATAGCCATAAGTAATTCGATTAGCACATTATTATTTCTTTCCCAGAAGACGATCGTGCCAATATCACTTTCATTTCGAACAATAACGACTGCTGTTGTCATTGATTATTGAAGTATCAATCAATTGAATTTTACAGACGATCATCGTTCTGTCAATCTTCATGGACAGATCAAACTTTAATGAGAAACTTTGCTCATTTCTTTCTTTGAAGAAGAAAACGAAGAGAGAGAGAGAGAGAGAGAGAGAGAGAAAAGAGACGAATGTTTTGTTTATAGAGTTGCATCTGTCAAATGACGTTAAGATCACACCTTGATTAAATGCATATGTCTCCCTTCTTTACTTTGATACAGTCGATATACGACGAAAAAACGCTTAAACCGATCAATCATGATTGATTTCTCTTCTCTGAATATCACTGATACTTGTCTACCAATGACTTAAATCGAAACGGTGAAGCCAAGTATGTACGCAGGTATGCATACGTACAATTGAAATAACATACGAGACCATCAATGTTATTATTGACACTTCACTTTTTTCCCCTACGCCTGACAGACATCATTAGGTAGAACATTATGTAGGCATAGATCGACCTTCTCACTATTACAATTACTATCACCAAGGCTAATTGCATATCTATACTATTTACTCAGTCTTTACTTGATGATGTACTTCTCCGAATCTTATTTTCTTTCTGCTAGTAAATGATAGGAAAATAGTTTCTCTGTAACTGAAGATCATTTATTAGCCGTTTAAGCAATTGAATAGCTTAATCGCGTTCAGTGTTTTAGATGTAAATGTCTAACGTGTGTATCGGGTGAAGGGATGTTCATTCAAGTGTCTAGCAACAGACCATGTAAATACGAAAAAAATTAGGTCATCGAGTAGTAATAATCTTACAATTAGTTTTCTTTGGATGCGTGTATTTGTTTGCTTCTATTTGTAATATCGATTACGTATGTAATATCGAGTGAGAGCATATTGTTTCATACATATATCTATTAAGATAATGATAGATCAATCGTAATGAATCTAACGACGTAGTAAACGTCTGTTTGCCTCTTAGCAATGGAAGACAAGAGGCATAAAATGTACGTCTTCTTGAGCATATATCTTCGAGTCGTGTTCTCATTTCCCCTTTTGCTGACCGTTAGGTATGAAAATTACGTGATGTCCATTTGAGATTTGTTCTTTCTTTGTTCTTCTCATTCGATTATACAAAGCTCAGAAGAAAGAGAAAACAACGCTCAGCACATCATGAGAGAAGTCCGCATCAAAGGTTAGTCAAGTTTTTTTTCTCTATACTGGACAAGCATAAATCGTTCATTCTCGTTAATCATTATCTACCACTTAGATGCGAAAGAGAGAACTCGTCTTATCAGTTTTCATCCCTACAGAAATAATCGACCGTTGATTATACAAGAATGTATCGCGTTTAGTACGCTGAACTATTTATTTGTATAAAATGACGATTTGTATTTTGTCGTCGTTTTCTTTCTTTCGTTATTAACAGCTGGTGAATGATGACAACAGACAAACATTGATGAGAAACGAAGACATTCTCCATCGATATAGGTGATGATCTAACTACGAAATTGTGTTGACCAACAGTCTTCTCATTCCTATGGTAAACACAAATACATAAGAATCCGTCATCGAATCATATTGTCAGGTAATTGAACTGCTCTAGCGATGAAACCTACTAATGAAAAAGAAAGACGACGCGTCGGTGAATATCGTTCTTTTCTGTACGTAGTAACCATTTATTTCTCATGATACATATTGAACATGATGAATTTAATATGTAAGCATATGTTCGAACATTCTTTCGTTCGTACTTACATCACTATCTATCCCTACCTTATTGCAATCAATCGTATTTGTTGATCGTCGCCTTTCGGGGACACGCTTCTTTTTTTTCTCTCTCTCTCCCTCATTTTTGTGTTGTATCTTCGTCTTTTCACCTCGACGATACGTGTAGATGGTGAAGAATATGATTGATCTCTAGGTGGATACAGACATACAGGTAGAGTCCGATGGTCATTCTCGATAGTACATCAAATTCGGAATACGTCGTCTTCGCTGTATATTTTCTTGATATTCGTTCAAAACTCCATCGGTGTCTCTTCTCTGTCAACATGAATTTACATACGTTAACAGAATAATTCAATTGCGCCTATTCACTTTTTTACGGCTCACAAGGACATTTACTCTTTTTTTTTCAAAAAAAAGCGCTGCGAAGACAAGTGAAAGTACTTGAAAAACTTTTTCTTTCTGAACAACATATCTCTAATCCTTTTCTAAATTCTATCGAAATTCTCTGTCATCGATATTAATTTATTCAAATGTCCAAGGTTTTTTTCATTTAGAAAAAAAAATGTCAATGTTTATTTCTTACTCTGCTTTTCTTTCAATTTATCTCTCTAGACGGCGAGACAAATCTCTTCTCTTCATTGTTATGTTTACCATTAACGAAATGACTCGCGTAAGTTGTATATCTTCGTGAATAGTCCCATTTCTATTGAACTGGAAAAGGTTAACCGGAGAATGACTTCAAGCAGGAATAGAGAGCGTTCATTAGCACTCGACTTTCGCTTTTTCTTTCGTATATTGTTGATGATAATTTTGACGACTGATGACCTTTCTGATGTCCAAATATTAATTGACAAATTTTGACGTTGTTGCCTGGGACATATCTCTCGAAAGTACATTAACACTTCTTCGCGACTGTCTCTTCGTAGGACTATATATCGATCAACACCGATTGGCACGTTTATTTTGATTGGCCTTGAGTGAAGGTTGCCGCCTGTCGTGCGCGCTTCTTTTTTACCATGTATGTTCTCAGCATGTTTCATTTTCTCTTCGAGTCAAACTAAGGAATTCTTACATCATATGATAATCGTTCAGTAATATACAGCTCGACCGCTCTCTCTCTCTCTCTGTTGATCTTCCCGGATAATTACATGCGTTTATATCCATGTACAGATGCTGACAAACAGCAATGATAGTGATCATTATGACACCGTCAACAATTTAAAGACCATAACAATTCATGTTAGTTTGCTGTTTTCTATTTTCTTTTTCAGATGATGGTATCTCAATGTTATTGAATGATTCGTGGAAAACACTGTCATTTCTTCTTTTTCTTACTTACAATTCAGACAATAATAAGTGAAACTAGCAACATTAGGAGTAGGAATATTTGCCGTTTCCAATGATTTACTCAAATAATTTCTCCATTCCTACTCGATTATCGCAACAGCAGCAGCAGCAGCAGCAGCAAGATCCATTGCTTCTTAGTGACAAAGAAGCGAGGATATTCGATTCAAATGATAAACTTCTCCTACCAAGTTCGACACGTTCAGTTAAAAGACGCATCAGTTTGTTAGAGAAGAGCCGAGATTGGGTAAAGAATACAAACATGCATTTTTTATTTTGATTTTCTTCCTTTTTTTTCAGGCTAGACGCTTGATAGCTCTTCATAAGCCCCGTCGAAATACGCTTTCTAACGAACAACACCGGATGCCATGCGCTGAAGCAATTAGGAAATCGCCTGAAATTAAGCAATATCCTTCTTCTTCTTCTTCTTCGAAGTCGTTACATAACTCTCAGAAGAATTTTGATGAAGATGGTTATCTATCTCCATTAGAGATCAAAGCTAAAGTAAGTAATACTTTCGATTCTGTTCGTCTCTCTATCTCGACCTGTAGATTGATTTAATTACACGACAAAATCCTAATCATCAGTCGTGTTCGAAACTGCCACATAGTTCGGAACCATTATCAACGAATTCGCTGAGAAAGTCACAGGTTATTTATCGTTATCATGATCCAAATATTTCAGCTGCAACATTACCGAATGCCAATCAAGGAGATAAACGTCTTCCTTCCACTTCATTCGTATCGGAATTTCAAAAGTCTCTTTCGATTGTTGATTACATTGACGATGATGTTGCTGATGAGTCGTCGAAGCAAGACGATGATCCACTAGATAGCGTGAAGTACTTGTTTGATTATGACGAACAACAGCAAGAGCAAGGACATTTCACTCGTCGTCTACCACGTCGCACAACAAATGTCTCATCGATCTCAACGGATTCGGGTTACAGCGATATACCAGTTTCAACCCCAAAACTTGTTCCTATACGTTTAATTTCATGTACATTGATACCGGTGAATCTCTCGACCATCCACGACACGATAAATACACGTTGTTTGACTTGTACATGTCGTCCATCATCATCCTTGTCGACGACATGTTTATCGAATCAATCCGAACGCAAGTTTTCTTCTTCGACATCACGTTCGTACTTATCTCGTCAAACATTAGCTGAGAATGGGATTACTAATCAGTGTACATGTAATCAAAAGTATCATTCGACTATGACTATTTATCCATCACTGCCGCCGCCGCCACCACCACCGCTTCCAAAGAAATCACTCATGAAAATCAACGACTACAAAGATGAGTACTATTGCAGACAACAAGGTTTTCGAGAGAATCGACGAACGAGTATGAAAAGGTTGGTGACAATTCGTTTTGTTCGATTTGAAAGGAGAAGGACAATTTCACCCTCAAGTATTCCCAAGGAGAAGAACTGTCTCGTTTCTTTCTAGACTTCCCGCAACACCAACAGATGATTTAGCAGCGATCTCTCGTTGGTATAAGCCATACTTAGAAAGGTAATTCACATCGCACGAACATTTGACTTGTAAATACAATCATCTTTCAGGGAAGCCGTATGTGAAGCTCTTCAACAAGCTGATTATGGTACATTCATACTACGCAATAGTACAACCCATGTCGATTGTTATGCATTGTCGATAAAAGTTCCGAAATTTACACACGAATCAAATATTGTTCATTATTTAATCGAAAGGACGGTTACAGATCAAACTCCTAGCTATCGAATTAAAGGAACGATTAAACAATTTCCAACACTTCTTTCGCTGATCACTCATCATTCAGTCATGCCAGAGATTCTTCCAATTACACTCAATCTCAATGAATCATTCACGATTTGATTCAACTAAGTCATAGTCCATGCGTGTAGAAACAGTGAATTTGCCGTTTACTTTTTCTGTGTATTATTGCTGTGTTTATTTAAAAACCTTTTCGTTTCTTTTTTTTTTGTCTATTTAAACAAATGGTTCAAGTAAGGGAGCAATTGTTGGATTGAATAAACAGCCGAGAACGAATTCTTCTTGAGTAATACGGCCGTCTTTGACATTTCGATCCAATCGATCGAAGATTTCTTTAGCTAGACCTTGGATATTTTTCGATTCCAAGCCACGTAGTTCATGCATCTTTCCGATCGCGTAGACCAATTCGGAATATTCCATGATGTTATTCTGATTCGTGTCGTATAGTTGAAAAGCAAAATTCAGTTTACGCTGGTAGTCTTTGCAAGATGAGAATATATAAGCAATAAGAAATTCTCCGAATGACAAATAACCGGATTTGTCGAAGTCGAATGTGTTGAATACGCAATCAGCAACGAAATCTAGCTGGCGTGGTTCGCCCTGATGTAACAATTTGTAGAACCGATGAAAACTCTCGCGATCAAGTTTACCATTCGGACAATCGTGCATGAACTGACCATACCAACGCATGATTTCTTCAGATGTTAAATCAAGTGCATTGGATAGATACTCAACTTCATCCGGAGTTAAATCTGTTTTCGATACCCGTTGACCCATGGTGTGAGAAGCAATGTATACATACGTATGTCTCTCGCTGATTACCTATTTAAATCAATCTATCGATACGCATCAACGAACGCTGACGTCAGTTCAAGTGCATTTCTTTCTATACGGTCTTGAAAAAGAAATATTACGATGTAATTCGAAAAGATATCATTGATTATCAAGCAGAGATACCCTTGCCTTTCTTTTCCTTTTCGTAGGGTGAGGTTAGAAGTTTGAGCATGCGGCACCATATGTATACACGATGCTATCAAAAGAGTGATAAGATACACGACGACACGCTGTGCTATCAAAATATCGGATGAATACAAAGATTAGCTGGAATTGGATAATAAATTGTCTCTTTAATGCTGCGAAAGAGCTGTCTTAGTTTATTGCTCAGGAACATACAGAGATTATGAGTGGCAATGTTCTTGAATTCAAGCAATTGTTGTTAATGGATACTGTGATTGAGTAGAATATGAACTCTCTTGACTTTGTTCAATTGAAACGGCATCCTCACGACCAAGTGAATCAAATTCGGAATCACGCCGTAAACCAGCAGTTTGAAGAAATCGCGGATTGGTATTTCGCATACGTTTTAATGATGTCCATTTCTCCAAAACACGCTGTCGTTGACGAATACCAATAATAATCATGATCACAACAGTGATTACCAGACATGACAATGGTAACGCATAGGATAAAATACTCGTCAAATCAATCTCCCTGGCCGATTGTGTTGTAACTGTACTATATGCATCTGTTACTGTTGCTGTGCTTGTTACATTAACAAAGATACGTGTCGTCGACATTATTTTGCATTATAAACTCTCTGTTTACTGAAAGAAGAGTGTTTCATCAGGTGACATTCAAGAGGTTACCTTCCAGGTAAATGCTTATCAGTTAGTTGATAGAAACATGTGACAGACAATGTTATACTGATGTCGCATTGTTAATGCTTTTCTAATCAATCGTAGTGTGCGCTATTCACAGGTACAAGAAACTATTTATTAACTTATATTTCATCTGACAAGAAGAGTGGATCTCATTCTGACATGAGAGTATTAAATTGAACTATTTTCCTTTTGTTGTTTGAGACGTTTAAGTGCATTTTGTGCGTTGGTTAACTCATCGCATAATTCATAATAGCGTTTGATCAATTGTTGATAATGTACACCTTCCTGACCGATGGCCATTTCGATTTTCTTGAAAGTTTTGATTTGTTCATCGTAATAATGCTGTTTTTCTTCATAATCCAATCTAAATACAACATGTTCGTAGGTTTATCACTCGTTGAAATGACCTTTTCGTACTTTTTCTTCTGTAAGACTTCGATATTTTCCATGGTATAGATGTCTCGAATGAATTCACATCGTCGTAATCTAGAAGATCTTAAACAGAACGACGTTTTTACTTGGCAAGTGATTACTGAATTTGTTTGAGTAGCAATTGGTATTGTTCTCGAAGTGTATCGATTTGATTGGTATTCAGATCATTCGCTTTGATGATTTTCAGTTGTTCGATACAAACATTTTGGATTTGATGGTTCAATTTCGAGTAAAGTTCGTTAATTGCATTGATTTGTTTTGTGAATTGAGCGTTTTTCAAGGCGATCTCTTTCCGATTTGAGATCGTTCGTTTGATTATGTGAGAAATTGTACTGGGTAATTGAGATTTGGCATTGACGCCTGTCGGACTCAAGATGAGAGAGAGATTTACTACGGAAATCATCAAAACATACCTGTACAAAGCACGAGCTGACCAAGTATTTCATTTAAGTATTCGTTTATTTGACGCTGAACTGCAACAGGTAAGATCTAATGGTGAAAAACTGGTGTCCAAAACTGAAAGACCAACGAATTGTTTGTATTCACCTACTTGTAATGAACTGTGGACTGATGAATGCGACGATGTGATCGTTGACTTGAATGTTTGTATAGCATTCAAATCTACAAGAGAATTATTCAATATATAAGTTATTTAGTTATTTCTCGTACTGATTTACCATTAGTTGTAAAACTGTCGTCTAGTAAGACAATCTGGTCGAGTATATTAACAATTAAGGTTTGCTCGATAGGCATATCTAGAAGAGACAAAGTAACAAAGATTAGTTTTTATCCAGATCCGCTGATGGAATGTCAAAATTAAATGAGAATGTATTGTCTTTTGTTGTTGATTCAGAAGCTGCATGTGTTCGACGAACAAACCGTGAAGCTAAGGGTATTTCGCTATTCTCATTGGCTCGTATTTGATTATGACCTAAATATATGGAAAAGGAAAGGTATGGGAGAGAGAGAAGTGAAAGGATACATACGTTTCTGTCGTGCGACATCTTCGTCGTGCATTTTTTGACGATAATCACCGAATAGTTGTTGCATCATCTGTCGTTTACGAACGAAAGATGTTTTTGGATTTGATAGAACTTGCGAGGCAGATCGAACTGATAGGGAATGGAAAAATGAAAAGTAAGTTTTCGTTCAGTGAAGACAACACTTACGAGGATCTTTGTCTTTGGTCGATGTTGATCGCAACATACATTCCAATTGTCCAACACACCAAGCTAGTTCACGTTCAAATCGCTCGGCCATCTCGGGATCCGTAGCGATGGGTAATGGCTACGCAAACTATCATAAACTCAACTACGATCCTTCTGAAACACTTACCGGTGCTGATGCAGAATCTTTCGTCTTTTTACCTCTCGATGCCATTTGACAATAGAAATTTTCTAATTAGTTTCAGTATTTTTTTCGCTTCTAATATAGTTCTATTCTTTTATAAGTCGTAAGAAACGAAATATATTAACCAATAATGGATTGCAATGACAGATGTCCGTCATTTAGCTGGTTCTATACGATATTACGTAGAAGATGACAAGTACGCAATACCTTGCTTGCTGACGTGGATATGTCGAAGCAAATTGCCCTATTCAGATTAAATCTTAACTTTAAGCGGATCGTTCGGCGTTTGGAACATTCTCGCAAGTCAGTCTCGAACTAATTAAAAGATATCATTCAATTGATACGATTAAGTTCGTATATGAGCTGCTGACGTCTACGGATACTTCAGTTGTAGTCTGATAAGACAAATCCTAGATAAACATAATTAAAAGATTCTTTGATTTACCAAATACTGCATGTTTCTCATGTTTTAAATGCAAAGAATGTATATTATGGTTATTTAAAGCACGACTACCTGATTATTCCTAATCAGACAATCAATTTTCTTCTGAACGACGTGACTGCACGAGTTGATCGACATGCTCGATTTCTACTGACTCACCCCATTTGCTCTACGTTTGACGTTCAGTTTCAGGGAACTCTGCAACTGAATGAAAATCTTTTATTCATAGAGAAAAACAAAACAACGATATCATCTTTATGTACAGGAAACCTTTGTTCTCTTTTGAAGCCGAACATGTTGGAGGCGAAATGACCGGTTTTCGTTGATAGATATCACAAGAGTGATTAACAACCACAACAGAGCCGCTTTAAATCGCGACGAAAACGCTTTCCAACAACAAAATAGAGTATAAAATTAATCGAATGATTCATAATCATGAACAAACGTATGATTGCATGACAGAATTGGGCGTACAGAGGTAAGTTATAACGTGCAACAGTGGAGAAATTTGTTGTTGTTTGCGGCCGAGATTGAAATGTGGTGAAAACAATCAAATTGAACACAACCGACGGCAGCGTTAATGCTAGAAATGAGAATGAGACAAAAAGTAAGAGAATAGTTAAACGTATGTTGCTCGTATTTGTTGTTTGGCCGATGAACGAGTGTTCGCAGAGATGACCTGAGCGATGTTTGATTTCTAACGATGTTTCAGTTGATAGATCGGAAAGTTTCACACTTAGATGGAATGATTGTGGATCTATATGACAAATAGGATTAGTTTTTGGACCAAATTGGCATTCTAACTTACTACTATGACCACGAGAGATTTTCGGGCTCGGTTGTTTAACTGGCATCGACCGAGTACGCTTCAGAGAAGTGCATTTTTCCATCGAAGTTGGACTCAAATCCGATATGTTTCGATGTATGTGTTCATATTCATGTCTAGAAAGCTTCTTATTATTATACGACATCCTTTGTCGAAGACGTTGAGCGTGAATCAGTCGGTGGATAATCAGAGAATTGAGTGTAAGAATAATAACAAATGGTATAAGAGCATAAACAGCAAAATCAACAAAACCCCATACAGATTCGTTCCTTTCATCGGCTATATCACAGCGAATGATCGTTGGTCTAACGTAGTGTACATCCGTGTCGTTATGGCATGTTGAAATGATATGTACGGTTTCCTGAAAGTGTTTAACGAGAATGAAAACATGACCATCCAGGACGAAGAGAAATGTTATTAACATTAGCAGAACGACATGTGTATGGAATACGGTATTGATCTTTGGTGCCAATAATGGATAACGCACAGCTATAAAACGCTCGACAGTGACACTAACAACAAGACCAGCTGATAAATGTGTAGTAAAATGTCCAAACCAATAAACAAGACGACAACATAAATCAGACAGATATTTTATATGAGCATAACGACCAACATGTGATATCCAGTCGGGTATGGCACTACCCAATAGAAATAAACAATCGATAAATGCTAATAATGTTAAATATAGATTGGCTGAATAGCCATTTCGACGAACGTTTCGAAACATAATGTAACACGACAAACTATTTCCAATGATGCCCATTAAGATGAAGATTGGGTAGATATACAACTGGATATACTGAGAAATCATGACTATGTACGAATTATCATGTCGTCGTCCGTTGTCATAAAAAGATAATCTGGTTGTTGTTATTTGACACGATTCATCGAGATCTTCTTGGTCATCGAGTGAAAATTGGCAATAGATATACTGACACACAGATTGACTGCTCGTAGTATGGCGTCGAGGTGCTGTCAGTTTTAAGATTGCATGAACAAGAGTTCTCGTTACATTGGAATAACCATTCTCCATTGATACGCTCGTCTAATTAATCTAGAAGAACAAGAAAGATGTTGAATATACATTATTTTGCTGGATGTTGTTTTTCTTTCTGCTACCTAATCAATCAGAAGAAAAACTTTTCTTTTCTTATCTAAATGACTGGGTGACATGAGTATATGTCAGCAATATTATTTTACGTAGGAAAATCATGAAGAAACGCGATCTTGAAGGTGTTTAAATAGGCTTTTATCGATCTAACTACTCATTATTTTCTGATGTAATGAAAACGCTGACAAGCGACGAACATGTGCTGTTTCTTAATGATAAGCATCAAATTGATGAAGTTATTTCTGGTTGACTGTAAGTAGTTTGTCAGTTATATATTAATCTCAAGTGAAGATTTTCTATCGCATGAAGAGTGAAATAACAAATTTCATCAAGCGGAGTAAAACGATGTGAGTACCCGTATCATCACTCGTGAAACGCACAGAAAGAAAAAAAAGTCCAATAAAAGACCAAGTTTCCTTATTCTAGTCACATTCAATCGAAGATATTTATCGTTTATGAGCTTTTTTAATAACGAAAAACAAACACATCATATTAATTGCAGCTCGATGGAACCGCTCTGACATATGTAGCATGATTTCGCAGACAAGTCAAGATGTTATTCCGATTGTGAGAGAAGTTCACTTCAACTTGAAAATATTAATCGAACTGTCTCTTCTAGTCAAATTAGATTTCCTTTTCCCACTGTCGTCTGTGTGACAGGTCTAATATTACTAACTGAAATTAGTCAACATGATTATTACTGCAATAAAAATGAATTCTCTTGCCAGGTCTCTATTGGATCGCACGAAATAACCCGCGATTGCTGATTTATGTCATTTCGGTACTCTCTAAGGTTATCTATGGGACTTACTTAAGTGTTGTTCGGTAGAAAATGCAGCTGACATGACTCGTAGGTCACAATATCAAAGTGCAAGACGGTTCTGAGATGAAGCAATCAAATCCTTTTTCTTTACTTTTTGATTAATCTATGTTGAACGACAAGAATGTCGAATGTGATGCCTCCTGTTTCCATTAGTGCATGATATAATCTATCCTTTCTCGTTTGCTTTTTCTTGAGCGGAACTTATCCAAATTAGAATCTGGTAATTTTACATCCCTAGACGTAAGCTTTCAGTCTTAACGGAAATCGTAGAATGAGAGAGTACGTAAAATCAAAGAACTGCTTTAAATAGACAAACGCATGTTCAATCTCAGTTTTGAAATTCTTAAGAAAGCTCCGAGCCGAACATCCGCGATTACTGTGCAAGCTGCTTGTTGACTGGAGTTAATAAGACGAAGAATTACAAAGCCGATCTGTTGAATAAAGTCAAAAGACCGTTGGTTAAGTGACTACGAGGTAGTTTTGTCGATTTCTTTCATGCGCGCTCTCCAAATGTAAACAGGAAATGTTTTTTCAAAGTCATTACGATCATCTGGCATTCTCCGCGAATTAACCATCTCAGAATTGGAATAATTTTCACATGGAATCATAGTAAACGTAACACTCTAGCGAAATGCGAAAGGAGGGAGACGTTCGCGTGCGAAACTTACTAGACGATAATAGATCTGGTGATGGGTATGTTATAAAGGATTTATGAATTTAGATGACAGACTGAAGTGCGTTTTTTTTGTCACTTATGCTATCCATTGTATGTAATGAGTCGTCAGCACGAAACGACTATTTTTAGTTATTTAAAATTGGAAATAAGAGAAGCGAATATACTCGATTGCATACTTTCAGTCAGCAGGACTTTCTGTTGCGATGAAATATAGCTAAACAGTCTATTTCAGGCGACCTAGTGTTCTTCTATTAGCGACGGGAATATTCAGTGTAAAACAAGAAAAAAAAATTCATCGTTTCCTCATATTTCTTCTATCCCCGTATGTCACAATCATCCTGTTTATTAGAAATCTATTCAATGGTCCTTTGTCATAGAACAAACTAGTTTCTCTTTAAAAAAACAACAACAAGTACCCAACGACAGAATTTCGTATTGAGTATCTATTTATATCACTGGAATATAAACCAACCTGTCCAAACTTACTTATTTCCATAAATGTGTCAATTGCATGAGTTATTTGAGTCTGGCTTGCAAGAAAAACAAGAGAAACTCAGCGTTAATTAATCAAACACTATTCGGTGCTTTCTTAAGTATGTGTTTATGCTATAAAATAGCTAGGCGTATGATATCGAGTTTCCTACGCTATAATTATTCTCTATGTGATTAGTATTTCTTCAAATGAACCATCATATATAGCAGGAAATTGACGGTGTTGAACTAGTTTGTTTCTATATCAGCAAGGCGGTCGGATGGAACTTTCATCGGGCGAACATGGCGGATGAGACGATCGAGTTTGTTATTCAACGCCGTAATTTCTAACATCGGATGTTGTCTAACATGACTGGAATTCGCCGATGTCTTTTATTTTGAAAACGAGAGTCAAAGATAATGCGTAGGATTGATGAACACGTCATCAGAAAACAGCATTTCCATTATTAAACAAGCACTAAATATAATAGTTATATTGCGTTTTTGTTTTAGGTACTTTCTTCATCGGGGCTCGCCAAGAGGAAAAGACCGAGAGACGCATTAATGTTTTTCTTCGAAGTGAACTTCCCGTCAGCAGTGATGGCGTAGGAAAATGATGAATGATAAGGAGGGGCATTAGATGGAGAATTTAATGATTGACCTTAAGTTCGAGAGATGGAAAAAATTATCACAATGATGATGAGTACAGAAAGAAAACAAGAAGACGAGATGTTCAATGATTACAACTATCGCCTGTGATATGTAGATGATTATGTACAAACATGTGAAATGAAGGTTATTGTTAGAAAGAACGTCCTTGAGGAAAACCGAAAGTAATTTGATCTACAGTGCGAAAAAAACGACGCTGTCAAGTAATATCTCTCCCTACGTTTAATTATACCTGGTTAATATCGGTCGACTCGTCGAGTAGATAGTCTAATCGCAATCAACGTGTGAGACAGTTTGATAGTATCTTTGTCAAAATCATTATCGAAATTCTTTTGTTGTGTGTTTATGAGTTTATTTAACGGTAAACAATACGAAAAGTACGAATATTTCAACGGTAAAATGTAAATTATTCTATACAAAAACAAAGCAAATCATAGTCATGCGACCGTGTCATTGAGTTTCAGTCAACGTTGAATTTACAAACGGACAGATCTATGCGTCGGTAAGACGTTTCTTCACAACTGAATTCTGAATGAAAGTACGAGTTTATGCTTTTCCTATCCTATTAATTACGCTTAATCATTATTTATTATCTCTTGCAAAAGCATTTTATATAAACATACACAAAAAAGTAATAAATTACTCTGATGACGTTACGCTTCACAAAACTAATCGATTTCCTTTTGCTTTTCCTAAACAGCTCAAGGTTATCGTATTTCAAGGCTGAATCACCATCAATTCAAAAGATAAATACATCAAAACAAGCCACTCAACACAATATATACCTATTGTACAAACAAAAAGATTTACACTTTCATGTATCAAGACACTATGCAAAAATCAGTTGGTCTCAATCGTCCTATAACGTCTTCGAATGCGATTATAGCTGGCCACTGTGCGACCATACGAAACACAAAGATCTCTCTCGATGCACAAACTCTTTCGAATATTTTAAATGATGTTGTTCGTGAATTGAAAGCGAGTACATCGTTTTCTGCATCGTATCTCAATTCGTTGAACGCGGTAGTTCTCTCATTGAGATCGACTCTACCGCCTGCATTGTTATCACTCAATTCACATTACTTTTTCGTTCTTGTTCGCGATGCAATACAAGTTCTTCTACAACACTTGTGCACGAAGTATCACCTGAATCAACCTGCAACATACCTACTTCGGAATTGCGTGGTATTGTTGAAATACTTAGTCAAGAATACCAAAGACGTTTCGAAACTTCTCCATTGGATAACTAATTTAACATTCATTGATACCATCGCGAATTGTTTAGACCAAATCGAACGAATAGCAAAACTTAGTAGTCATCGACTTTTTATCAAACAAATCGCACGTTTGCTGAAGATGTTCAATGACATCCAGGCACGTCTACCAATTGAGCAACACAATAGTCTATTCTCTCGTTTGCTGAAACCGGTAATCAAATGTTTGAAATCTCCGCTTTACGTCGAAACTTTCAATGGTTTAAAGCTCAATTCGAAGTTGACTAAACCATTTGAAAAATTACTTCTGGTTAAATGTCCTCAATTTCTTGAAACTTATAACGGTGCGTTGATTCAAAATTAAATCTTCTACAATGCGCAAGATATTTCGGAATTCGTTTTAGGTCCACATATGGGTGAAACGGTTGAAGAAGTTCTGGAACTGATACTACCACGTTATGTGTCAATACTTGATACGCATATAACTAGCATTACTACATGGACAAGTTCAGTTAAGCGCGCTGTGTATCATTTGTTGAAAATTCTGGTTTATGCAGAAGATTATTTCACTTTGTACTTAAATGATCAATTGCTAGAAAAGCTAACCAATCATCTGTTACGAATAGTCTCCGAGCCGACTTTAACCAAAAGTATCACTCAAACAAGTAATAATCTCCAGTCTTTGATCATCCACGCAACATTGGAAGTTTTCGATGTCTTAATCCACGAAGTAAAAGCACTCAATTATCTTAAACGATCTAAAGCAGCTGAGACTTTCGAGAAACTCCTCTCCTCGCCAAAGGCAAGCATCACCTCAAAATCCTATGACATGCTTGCGTATACATTAAATATAAATGATGTTAAAGAAGCACGGGAGTATTTTCCTCGATTCACTTGTAATGTTCTTAATTTATTGTATGAAGCGGTTGAATCGAACCATCCAGCGAATAATGATTCTGATTATGTTCAGAGAAGTGTTCTACAATTTGCAGAAACATTAGCAGGTAACATCATTTTCTTCTCTCTCTCTCCATCAACGTTCTTCTGTTCATCCATGTAGGTCTCGTTCGATATGAACAAGTCAAACAAGAGCTCATCAAACAAAGTGCGGTACCATTTCTTGTTAAATCTTCAGAGAAACTCACTGGGTCCGCAAAACAATTCGTGTTAGACGCAATTTGGACATTATCATTCGATGAAAAGATAGCTCAACAACTTCGAGATGATTCGCAATTCATTGAATCGTTACAAAACATCACGAAACCTACCAACAATTCTTTCGAAAACGGATCAAATGAAACAGCGGAAGATGGAATTTACAAAACGGCCATTGGCCTTCTTTGGACACTTCGCAAAGGTAAGGAAATAGCGTTTACATATTCACTGTGACTATCTCTTCTCACTAGAACCTCAAGTTACACAAGATGCATCCAAGACAGCACCTCCATCGAACAAATTTGATGTCGCTATCTCCTATTCTATCAAAGATAAAGATGTAGTTAACAGATTGGAAGAGACTTTGATCAACGAAGGCTATGCAGTGTGGATCGATCGGGATATTCTGCACAGACAAAGTAAGATCATGCGTGATGAAGTCAGGCGGTAGATGTGATGTGACTGTTGTAGGTATGGAAAGCGTGAGTGAAGCGATGAACAAGTCAACGGTGGTAATTGTTTGTCTATCGGAATGGTATGTGCGTGATAATCAATGTGTATGTGAAAGTGTTTATGCCGTGAATTCGAAGCGTGTTGTTGTGCCACTGATTGTGGAGAAGGGGTATGTGGTGAATAGTTGGCTGTTGTCGATGTTGAATAAAAGCGGCATAATTGAATACGATGTTAACGATTTGAAGCGAAACAATGAACTAGTGATGAAAGAAATTAGTCAGCATTGCCGAAACAAAGGTTCCAAAGTTAAAATAAACACACCAACGCCCAACAGCGTACTGAATGGCAATAAAGAAAATACATTTGCTCGCATTATTCCAACACCGGTGTTATCGGGACGCGTATCTGCTGGAAGTGATAGACAACAGCAACAGGAAAATGCTTCTCGGTCGAATTCTAGGCAAACTGTATCTAGCACAAGACCTACATCGACGACTCCTGTATCTCGCATGACTTCATCATCGACAACACCCACAAGTCGAACGCCACTATCAGCAACACCTACGTTCGTTAATGCAAACTACGAAAAATTTCTTCCACAAGACTATACGAAACGTGATACAAGCGACGCAACTTATCATTCGATGCCTATAAACGCTTGGAAAAAGAAAGAGATCTTAGATTTTCTATATGATTGTAATTTGATACTGATGATGCCACTATGCGACACGATGACAGGCCGTTCTTTGGTAGGATTCTTCCGAATGTGTCAGGCGGATCCTTCTCGTGTATACGGACAACTGAGCGATGAATTGCGTAGTCGATACCGTGGTTTAACTCTACCAATCGGTGTGTACAGTCAATTCTTAATCGAGATGGATAATTTAATGAGTTCTCAAGCTAACCATACTCAGATATTACCGTTTTCTTCCATGAACAACAAGTATCAAAGCACACCTATGCCTGTCAGTACTGATCAATCGCAGTACCCATTACCTCTACAAGCAAGATCGTCATCGAGTTTCTCAAATACTCCTAAACCGTTAGAAATAATACCGGAAGCACAGATATCTTACAATGAGCGAGTCGCACATCGTGCAACCTTTCGTCCAGGTTCGGCTGCTGATCATCCGTATAATTTCAGCTCCGAAGCGGACGAACAATCCAAACTGGTATTTGAACAGCTCGCACGCTATGAAAATCAAGTGTATGCACCACAACAACGGGCATATGATTATTGAGAAAAGAATCATATTCACTAGAAACAATCTCAACCACTAGTTCTTGTTCTTAACTGCTTTTTTAAATACTTCACTTTCATAAAAATAGAAACTATTCAATATCTTCTTCTGTTGCTACTAGCGATTTTGGTTATTCAATTCTCACCGAATGGGACACGATCAGAATTCTCTCATTGATCATATCAGAATAAATTTTGCGGAAGCTGTTAAAAGATTCTATGACAGCCAGACAACATATGAAATAAATGAACTTACCTTCTATTCTGTTCTCATTGTATAGCAAATGAACACTATTCTGCTGTTCTCATTTCATTAGATGATTTCATTTTGTTATTGAAGAAATAAAAACTCTCGACTATACTTCACAAACAATATTACCTACTTTTTCAAGTATGTGTTTGTGCTATATAACAGCAAAATATCAGTCCGCTCCGAGAACTAACTATAATTACTTTCTACGTGATGACGATTTTTCATAATTGAATGTCATGTTCGCCAAGAAATTACCGGAGTTTTACTCTTTATTTATTTCATTCATTATAGGCGAATAATGAACGAACGAATCCTGTTTTTTCGCCGAATGATTTCTACGTGACAATGAAAAGAACATGGGTGTTGCTCTTGTTCATCATTTCTATCGAAGCATATTGTTTGACAGTAAGATAGAAAACGAGGGAAGACCACATTGTGCTAAAACAAGTATACGTGTGAATGGGAGGATGATTGATATTCGTTACGCGTAATCGAGAAGATAGCAGGACGATTTTTTCAAAAGACAATCATCGATATGTCAGATTGATTTTGATCATTCTTCTTGTTTCTGTACCACAGATTCCAAACAATCTTCTCTTATTGGACAGACTGTATGAGTGGTTAAGAACTTTTGAATCAATAAATATCGTCTGTCAGCATGTATGTATTTATTATCTTGACGTAACTTTACTTCTAAAAATCATTTGAATAATTGTAACAAAAGAGCGAAGAGAAAAATATACTACTTGTCTCAGTTTACTGATGAATATTATAGATAACTAGCAAAAAAAACGAACGTTGTCATATTTATTTATTCATTCGTACATGTTATAAGTCGCAAATATATAATCATTTTCATCATACAAATGGCCCTATCAGATACGTTTTGAATATCCTTGTCATCCGAGGAAAAAAAATCGCAGACATACTCAGCCGATGTAATAGTAAATGATTGACATACCTTAGCTGCACATTCCTATGATGAGATAGAAATATACGTGAAATAGTGTGAACATACGTACATCGTTACGCATGGTGAAATCCTAAGTTTCTGTTTCAGTCGGCGTCTTTCATCCATCAAGGCTAACATACTTCGAGGCTATCGGATTCATTACTCGAACGGCTATAAACATAAGTTTATCATATTATTAAAATTATTACTCAAACACACGGTTACATTCTTGTGTGTTTTTTACCTTGCAATTAGGCAAAGCAAACGATGCCAAATCTGCCGGATTATGAGTACCATTCTGGAACTACTCCACTTCTTATCGATGCTCATTGTTCAACCGTGCAACATAAAGGCGTCCATATTGACTCGCATGAACTGTCATCTATACTAGATGATTTCGTTCGTGAGTTAAACGCAACCGCGTTCCATTCAGCAGTCTATTTTAGTTCGATAAATGAAATCGTTCTTGCATTGAACGCAGCCTCACCACCTGCATTACTCTCCCTCACATCACACTACTTTTTCGTTCTCGTCCGTAATACCATTCAAGTTACGTTACAAGGTCTACATGTAAATTATCAATTGAGTCAACTGGCGACCTATGTTTTACGTAATTGTATTCTTTTGTTGGAGTATATGGTCGAAGAAGTTAACGATGTCTCTAAACTGTTGCATTGGATAACTGATCTAACGTTGCTCGATGCACTCGGCAATTGTTTACATACGATCGAAAGAATCGCAGAGTCTAATGAGAGTCGTCTCTATATCAAACAAATTACACGTTTATTGGATATTTTTATTTACATTCAAGAGCATTTGCCCGAAGACGAGCACAATAGTTTATTCTCTCGATTGCTTAATCCCGTTATAAAATGTTTAACATCAGCGAATTATGTTCACGCATTCAAAGACTTAAAACCAAATACATCAACATTGAATCCATACCAGAAACTACTGCTAGTCGGATGTCCTCATTTTCTTGCTTCTTACCATGGTACGGACACAATTATCGTTTGTTTACTCATACGTGTATTCACATGAACTTTGTTTTCAAATCGATTTTAGGTCCACGTATAGAACAGAAAATAGAACAAGTTCTCGAAGTCATGCTGCCACGTTATGTCTCAATAATCGATACACACATCAAAACCATCAAGAAATGGCGTCGACCAATAAAACTTGCCGTGTATCATCTTTTGACCATACTCGTCTTTGCTGAAGGTTATTTCATAACATTTTTAAGTAATCACTTACTTCAAACACTGATCAATCATCTTTTACGATTGGTCAACGAATCGACATTGATCGAGGAGATACACGAAATACCTGATAATTCGGAGTCTTTATTAATTGATGCCGCGTTGCAAGTTATTAATGTTCTAGTACGAGAACCCGATGCACTCGATTACCTCAAACAATGTCAACCGACAATGACGTTTCGGCGATTATTATCGACACCTTGTGAAGCAATTATTACAAATACATATGCAATACTTGCTTATTCAATCAATGAAAACGATATTCAATACTTAGATAGTTATCTTACACGACTACTCTACGCTATTCTTTCTGCGCTGCAAAAAGCGGTTGATTATAATGATGAAACGAATGATGATTCAGGCTATAATCCAGAATATATAAAAAAGAATAGTATGCAACTCGCAGAAACATTGACAGGTAGCACCATTCTTCTCTCTCACCGTCTTTGTCCTACTGTTCACCTACATAGGTCTCGTTCGACACGAAGAAATTAAACGTGAAATAGTCAAACAAAATGCACTACCTTTACTGGTCAAGTTCTCACATAATCTCACTGGACTCGCAAAACAATTCATTTTAGAAACACTTTGGACATTATCGTTTGATAAACAAGTAGCTCAACAGCTTCGAGATGACTTACAATTCATGCATTTGATACAGAACGTCAGAAAACCTATTAGTAACAAAAACACAAGCAGTAATAACAATAATAATAACAATCACCAATCATACCAATCCAGCAATTTGTCAAAAGATGATCTCATCTCGTGGAATGAAGCAGCCGAAGGTGCAATCTACAAAATCGCTACTGGCCTTCTTTGGACACTCCACAAAGGTAACACGACAATATCACTGCTTTCATTCTCAATTCTACCTTCTTCCAGAATCTCAAATTAGACAAAAAACTTCCAAGACAGCATCTCAATCGAACAAATTTGATGTCGCTATCTCCTATTCTATCAAAGATAAAGATGTAGTTACCAGATTGGAAGAGACTTTGATCAACGAAGGCTATGCAGTGTGGATCGATCGGGATATTCTGCACAGACAAAGTAAGATCGTGCGTGATGAAGTCAGGCAGTGGATGTGATGTGACTGTTGTAGGTATGGAAAGCGTGAGTGAAGCGATGAACAAGTCAACGGTGGTAATTGTTTGTCTATCGGAATGGTATGTGCGTGATAATCAATGTGTATGTGAAAGTGTTTATGCCATGAATTCGAAGCGTGTTGTTGTGCCACTGATTGTGGAGAAGGGGTATGTGGTGAATAGTTGGCTGTTGTCGATGTTGAATAAAAGCGGCATAATTGAATACGATGTTAATGATTCGAACCAAAGTAATGAATTAGTCAAGAAGGAAATTAGTCAGTATTGTAGAAAGAAGGTGGTAAGCAAGAAAGTGACGTTGGCGAAACCAAAAATTTACGAATCAAATAGTGTTCGTTTCGCCGCTAACAGTATTGATAAACCAAAACAACAAAAAGTAGATCGTCCTCGTTCTCGAACAGTAGCACCGACTCGCGCAACAGCTCCTGTGGACCAAGAACAGCAATCTTTACACCGTTCGAATTCACGAAATACTCCTTCCAGCATCACACCTATACCTCAAACACCAATGCTTATCAATACAAATTATCACAAATACCTTCCTCAAGACTATACCAAACGTGATACGAGCACTGCAACTTACCGCACAACACTGATCAATGCCTGGAAGAAGAAAGATATTCTCGATTTTTTGTACGATTTCAATTTACATCTGATGATGCCACTGTGCGATTCAATGTCTGGTCGAGGCCTCTTGAAGTTCTATCGCATGTGCCAACGAAAACCTAGTCGTGTCCATGCACAGCTCAATAGCGAACTACGCAACCGTTTTCGAGGCTTAACTCTGCCGATGGGCATGTACACTCAGTTTTTAATCGAACTTGACAATATTCTCGAAGGTACAACCGACCCAGTGCAAATTGTAACGCCTACACCAGCGAAGAACATCCCTCAAGTTATATTCATGCCTATAGCAGCTCCGATTTCCACAGGAGCAAAGCGGTCTAGCAGAGCAACAGAAGCAAATATTACTTCTTCGAAGTCATTAAATGATCAGTTGATAGAAGTAAAATCCGACGGAAACACGATTCGAAATACTCGAATTATTGAGCGAACCATTTTTCGACCTGCGTCGACTGCCGATCGTCCATATGATTTCATTGTTGAAACTGGTGAAGAATCGCGTATTCTATTAGAACAAGTCGGCCGTTACGCTCCGCAATTATATTTCTTGCAACAGAAAGCGCAAGAACAGTACAGCAAACAAAGTTCTCGCTCGGAATAAACACTCTCGATTTCATTTTATTTGTAATACTTTTTTAAATTTTATACAAAAAGAATAGCAAACTTTGCAAGTATATCGAACGTGTTGTTCTTTTTCCTCGTATTCAATGAAGCAAACAACAACATTCAAGATCATATCACATACAAAAACGTGATTGAAAAGCACATGGAATTGCTAAAACTGAACTGTGAAATATTCAACAAATTAGTTGTCTATCATAATATAAAAGAACGTCTAGTTGAGTATCGGAGCGAGGTCTTGTAAATCGCTTTGTTCTAAACAACGCTTCAATCGGCGTTTTGTCGCGAGTCCACCTTCTTGTTCTCGCCAAACTTGTAACAATTCTAACAACTACGTGAGTAAAAGGCAAATATTTTTTTTCCTTCTTTTCTCTATGTAATCAATCGGACTTACTGCTGCTGATGAATCCTTATTATTTTTGGCAATGAAAGCTTCGATATCATATTCGAGAAAGCCGAGTGTTACAGCTAGCTTCGTCCAATTTCGACGTGATGCTTGATGAGCGATTTGTTTCATATGACTTTCAGTGACAAGATCCGATGCAGCAATGCCGTTGTTGTCGCGAAGATTGCTTGATGATGATTGTAGTGAAGGTACTGCATTGGCTTCTTCGAGAATGTGGCCCGGAATGATTTCGAATTTCAAAAGTTCTTCAAGTTCTCCCGGCGCAAAACAGCGCTGAACACCAGCAATAAACTGAGCCATATTTAATCGACCTAGGAAATATATTACAGATCTATGAATTACAAAATATATATATATCGAGCTGCTTACCTTGGTCCGTTGCCCCTAACTGTTGCATGAATTGATTAGATAGCAAACGAATATCATCCTTGAAGGAGTTTCGATAAAAATTAAAATCGAAAGAAAATTTGTCACTTACGTCTTTAGTTTCTCGATAAACATGTTTTAAAAGCTTAGCAATCATCGCCGCATCAATTGCATCACCATTATTCAGATAGATGAAGAGCGCGGAGAGTTTATCATTTATCGACGCTTCATCAAACCAGTGCATCACCAGTAAGAAGTATCCAAATGGGATACTATTTGGATCTGCTTTCGACCGTGGAAAATGTTTCAAAAGCTAAAATAATAGGCAATATCAAAGCGAAATTTTCAACTATTTCGATACATTTTAGATTGCAAAGTCCGTGATGACGTTTACTTGACAAAACATTATCGATCGATTTTGAAGAATACTTGAGAAAAACAAACTCTATTTATATTTGTTTTCTTAACCTTCTACATCGGTTTCTGTGCAAATACGCAATCTATTCACTTCGTACATAGACATCGGTCGACTTACATTTTTAACGAAAATATCGTTGGATAATTCATTAGGTAACGCATTGTTATCCGGATACAAATGCGTGTGTTCTGTGGAACCTGTTAACTGTTTGAAACGATTCCACAATCGTTCGACCTCGACAACCGCAAGTCCCGTGGCGTCAGCATGAGATGTTAACCAATCGGCACGATTTGGTGATAAATGTGATAAATTGTCCGTATCCTTCAAAGGAAGAGTATTCAAAATAGCTCCCATTGGATTTGATAAGTCGATAGAATGTCAATTGTTGCCATGAGTAGTGACATACACTAGACGATGCTCAACATGAGACTCCACAAAATTGAAAGTCCATTCAGAAAATCCTTCTGCCAAAGAAAAATAGAACTGGTGAAAATCGGATGTGACAAAACACGAAGTCACCTTGTACAATTATATTTCTCCATATTATAGAGGGAAGCACAGTCTCTTTTTTGAATATATAGTATTGTATACATAACACATGTCATTGTCGAGTGAAGTGAAAGAACTAGCTCAGTTGCTTGTTAACATAGACTATCATGATCGAATCTCAATATTTGCCAATCGATGAGGAAGGATTATAATCATCTATTACTGAAAATTCATGATAAATTTTGTTTCAGCTTTGTCTGAGATTGGCGTTTAGACATTCTCTACTTTTCGACAGTTTTTGCTCTAAAAAACATAGCAATCGCGAATGAACATTTTGTCGAAAAGATTTCTCATCTCTTCATAGTAATGAACTATGCTGATCATCGATAGAATTGTTCTAAAGAATATTGATTAATTGTAACAAACCCATTATCATGTGCCACTGGCGTCATCTCTCAAGTTCATGATTATAAACTTTGTTAGAATCGAAGAATAGAAACAGAAACATTCGTTCATACATATACGACGGCCAGTTTAGTTCTATCATATCTATTGTTTTTTTTCCTGTTAACACCGACTAGTATTGTACATATTTTAACGAAATGAGTTATCGACAACGTTCTTCCACGAAACGTAAATCTATTCATGAAAATCCTGTACCGGCTGCAAATGAACCAAGCGCAATAAATGACTCGATATCAACGTCATACAAACGACAGAAAGTAGTCACTGAAAAACGTCTCCGTCGCTACCGAGCAACAATGACCGCTGCTACTCGCGATCGGATTGAACGCGCCTTAAATCAGCGTCTTTATTTACTTGCGATCAGTAAATCAGCCGATGGCTCGATCTATCGAGAATACAAAGTACTTGGACAAACGGCAAACGTCTATACCGTCGCCATTACTCACATACCGTCATGTACATGTAAGTTTCTGCCGAGAGAATCTCAACCGTTCTGAAGTCGATTCGTAGGTCCTGATTATGGCAAAGGTAATCTATGCAAACATATCATCTTTGTTTTACATCGAGTGCTCAAAGTCAGTCGAGCTTCACCATTGATCTATCAGCAAGCATTGCTGACGATTGAACTACATGATATTTTTTCGAAAGCCGATTCTCAAAACAATGATTCATCAATTCTTGCCGAACAACCGGTAATGATATACCCGTGCTGAATGACTTCGACTTGATCAGAGATGTTCTCTTCTAGATTCTTGAAGCTTATCATGCGAAAACGGGTGATCCAGGTGTGATTTTAACAATCAAAGATGTCGAACAGAAGCCAATTGAGGCCGATGATGAGTGTCCAATTTGTTTCGAGTCATTGTTAGGTGAAGAAACGAACATCATCTTTTGCTCACGATCGTGTGGAAACAATATTCACAAGAATTGTTTCGACAAATGGCGACAGGCGAAATCATCGATGAACGAATCAGTCACGTGTCCATTTTGCCGAGTTGAATGGAAAAGCGTACTTGAAAAACACGAGAACTCTCAAGGTTATCTAAATTTAGCTGCTTATGCAACGACTGACCACTACGAAGATGATGACGATGATGACGATGACGATGAGAATACAGAAGATTGGATGTTTTATAATTACTGGTAGTTCTAAAACTGTTTTTCTTGTACCAATTAGGTTTTATACACGTATTTTTTTTTGTCGTTTCATTTACCTCACAATCATGATATTCCTTGTTTTATGATGAAAAGTTCTGATTTTCGTAATTATTTATTTGTTAATAAGATAACTATAGAAGTAGAAAATAAACTTGTTTTTATTAACGCACTTGCAATGTTGACATAATCATCAATACTGTCAAACGCGAAAGTCGAGTGCATGATATGCCCTTATCAATATTAGGCGTCAACCTAATCAGTAGTAGAGTAGATCGTTAGGTAGATTCTCTTTTTAAGCGTACATGATTTTCCGCATGCTATGATTTTGTAACTTTCTTAGTATGATCATATTGATTTTGATTGGTTTTATTGAATGACTTATCTGCTCGCTCCTCGATATCAAGATAAGAGGAAAGGTAAGTGTACCGTGCTTAGGAGTGATTTTTGTAGGATTTCATTCACAAAACGAAGCACAGTATATGGCGGATTTAAGTAAAGTTTTACTTCTGAAAAATAAAAACAAAAAATTTGCAAAAACTACAACGGCTACAACGTAAAAAGTCTTATTTCATAGAAGCAAAACGATACGTATATCGAGTATACGTTGGAATCATATCTCCTCTGGCATAGTACATTCGAATGCCACGTGAGAATGTATCGAAGTTCATTTTTTGTTTGGTCTTTCGACTTTTGACTTTCTCCCAAAGTTTAACAACTTGTGTCGGGTTATGAATTTCGAATATACCTTCTTCTTTGTCAACCCACGACGCATATGCACTGTAACTCTGATTGTTCAGAAGTAATACAAGGAATTCATACAGCTTCGGTGCTCGCATCTTTTCGTTAGGATCAGTGTGAACCAACCACTCCGTTGGATCGAACAGTAGTTCTTCAATATCGATAGCACTGAAATCAATCCTGTTTTCAGGATTTGTCGGATGTGAATCGATGAAATCCAGTAATGCCTCGGCGGAATCGGTTTCTGGCGTTGTAGTCGGAGACAAAGTAGAGTCCATGGACGTAAGTTTATTAATTATACGAATGATACATGTTTTTGAGGATATTTATAGAGGGTTGAGAGGAAACATCATTTTCTACACTTTTCAATAATCATATATTTTTTATGACAAAATAGTGATAAACGTATTTTGTAATGACGTGGAGATAGGAATGACGTATAATCGAAGTTTTGATACGTGGATTGTGAGTTCGTGTTAGAAATATAGGCGCTAATTCTACTATGAGAAGCACTGATTCGAAGAAAAAAGAGTTTTGAGTGGTTCGCGAAGAGTATTTTATTAATCTTTGATTACATTATGCACGTTGACAAGAGTAGAGTTATCTCATTAAAATGGGTTACATGTCAGTTTCTTGATTTGTTGGTTGGACAAAGCGAAATGTATATTTCTTATACGTTTTCTCCATCAATCCTTTATGATAATTCGATCGCAAGCCTCGGGAAAACTTATCGTAGTTCATTTCTTTACTAGTTTGTCGATGTTTCACTTTTTGCCATAGCCTAGCCACTTCATTTGGCAATAGAATTGTAAATAAACCAGTGGACTGATCTATCCAAGTGATATAGGAAGAGTACCGTGGATTGTTGAGAAGACGCTGTAGGAATTCATTTTGTCGAGGCGGACGTTGTCTACCTGAAAGCGGTTCGACTACCAGCCACTCATTACGATCGAATGGTATCTCTTGAGAATTTTCAGATGCTTGCCTAGATTCGTTAATACTGACATCGAGAAGTTTCAATGGTGACAGCTTGTCTAAATCATCTTCTTCGAAAACAGACTGAAAGTATATACCATCGTCAGACAACTCACAGTCAGGAGTTCGCATCGTCGCTCTTGACCCTTCATGATCAACAGATGAACTATTAAGAAACTGTGCCATAGTAATAAATGCGATGCTCTACGTGCAGATAATGGTAATGGTCTTACTGAAATAGTGTAGCTTGTAGTATGAATTTATATACTATGTCAATAAACAAACTATTCTTCCTTTCTGTTGTTCTTCGGAAGAAAAAAACATTCGGAAGTACACTCTCGTCTCGCATAATCTTCAAAAAAGGTACACGTTTAAAGGAAAGTGATTTGAAAAAAGCATGATATTGATTATGATCTTTACATGATTATTCGCAAAATTGAACCAGTTGGAAAAACATGTATCAGCGATATATTTCTTAAAAGAGCGAGTTAAATTTATTTTTAAGCGATAGAATTACAATATTAGTGTAGCAAAAGAACGGAAATTATCAAATATTAAAACGAAATCAATTAATGTTTAAGAAATCGAACGCCGAGAAACGCAATAAGACGACAGACGAAAATGTATCCAATTAATATTCCCATACAACCGCCGACACTTATATAATCGAGTCCAAGTTCTCGGATGAAGTATTCACCATTTTCGATACATGAATATCTGGCTCGATCAGCTTCTGTACATGTCAATTTCAATCCGCGTAGTTCATTTAAACTTGCACCAACATAGGTGTACTTAACATATGACAGAGCATCGAGCCACGCAAAATATTTCGGTAAACGTGATGGTGCTAAGAAGAAGCCACCGAATAAACGTGTAACTTCCAAAGCCATTGGAAGCACAGTGACGCTCATATCGGTTGTTTTACAAATGGCAGAAACCATCAAAGCTAACGATGTTGCAGCAATTGAACATAGTAACATCAAGAGAGTAAAGATGCAAAACTTTTCAACTGTCGCATCCAAGCCAATCAGAAAATAGACGATGCATGACTAGAATAAGGAAACCATTGAAACCGCTATCTGATATCGACTTCTTTTTTATTAACTTACGAATATGATTGGAACTGGTATTTGAACGAGAGTATCTGCGATAATTTTCGCTGTGAAATAAGCACTCGCAAAATACGTTCCAGAGGCACGTTCACGTAGGGTCAATGCGCGTTCCACAGGAAACGAGTTGATAACCATTAATGCACCGAATACACCTTGATTGACAGCACAAAAGAAAATTACAGGTTCACGACGGACAATACTCGACTGTGATTGACCAATACGAAGAAAGGCAGTTCCGATTAAAATAGCCATAATAATGGTTTGAATAAGTGAGATGACGATGATTTTTGATTGACGAATTTGTTCCTGGAAATTTCGTTGGAGAAGTATTTGCACTTGTTTCAACCAAGTCGGTTTCAATGGTAAACTACCCATTTGTTCCAAACGTTTGTCAACACCCATGTTTAGATCAATATCGATGGGTGGCTGAGTGGCTATTAATGCAGCGTCGGTTGCAGCCTGTTGTTGAAGAGATATTGTTTGTCCACCAGCGAGTGCATTACTTTTTGGTGGTGTGATCACATCTAGTAGATGATCGGCAGGATTTGTATACAATGGACATGGATAACCAGATATACGATAGACATCCTAAAGAGAATTTTAGAACCTTTTCCTTACTGAAATATCTTTCCTTACCATCACATGCTTTCTTGGACCTTGATAAATGATACTTCCAGCTTTGAGTAAAATTAATGAATCGAATAGATTGAAGATTTTCGATTGCGGTTGATGAATTGAACAAACGATTGTGACAGCCTTGTCTTGAGATTTACCATGTGCCAGTGCATGAAGTGTTCGTAGAAGTTCAAGCGCAGTTACCGAATCTAGGCCTGATGTTGGTTCATCAAGAAAGAGTAGCTGTGGGCGACTTAACAATTGCATGCCAACGCATAAGCGTTTACGTTCACCACCTGAGACACCTTTTCTCAATGGTGTACCAACAATAACGTCATGAACATGTGATAAACCTAGGTCAGCCATAACATCTTCTACACGTTCTTTTCTTTGTTTATCCGTAAATGTTCTTGGTAAACGTAGTTTAGCTGTATACATCAAAGTCTCTTCAACAGTTAAATATCCATTCAAGAGATCATCTTGCATAACATAGCCAGCAATGCATTTCAATTCAGCATTATCATAGGGTGCACCATTGAGACGCATTTCACCTTCAACGACAGTGTTGACGTCCAAACGACAAGCCAATGTATTCAAAAGAGTAGACTTGCCAGAACCAGACGGACCTATATAAATAGTTTTAAAGACACATTCAATGAATGATTATAACATACCCATCACTGCCCATAAGCCGCCTGTGATTGCTCCACTGATATTATTTAATAAGCATTTTCTCTTCGGAACGAAAGTTTTGTATGATTTCACGCGTTGAAAAGCTTCTTTTCTTTTATCTTCTCGAATTTGCACAGTTAAATTTTGCCATACAAGTATAGTACTAACTCGATCCGACATTGGATCGAGTACAGATAGTTGTCTGTCAAATGTATCCGAATCAAATGAACGTTGCCGATGGAGACCAGATGAACACATGGATGGTGCTGAATGAACTGTATTGATATGGGGTGAAACTTCAGAGATGGTCATGTGGTGTTCTGGAGCTGGTGTGTCATCAGCAAGTTTCTCATAATGTTTATTGTGGAATGGATGGATGTCAGGAAGATGTAGAGTGTGACTACGACTGTCTGTAGTATGGTCACATTGTCGAGCGGGTGACGCTGATTTATTAGGACTTATCGAGCTCATTTAGATTGTTAGAAGGTAAAAGGATAAAGAAAGTAAAGTGGACTGCAAGGACAAATGGTGAAAATGATAATAGAAACGAATCGATCAGTATATATATATATATATATACATGTGTGTGTGTGTGGATGATATTGTGAACTCCATCGTCTTCTCCTTTCTTTTCTCTTATCCGTTTTTTCATTTGACGGTGACTATCTGTCTACGTTCATGTAGGTGTCATCATACATTTAAAACAATACGTACGAAAAAGCACACAAAATCGTACTGCACGAAAGAAAGTGAATTATCAAAGTGTCTTTTATAACAGAACAAAAAATCATGAAGGGGTTACAATCATCGAACGTCTTTTATATAGCGACTCTAGAAAATTGTTCCTTTTTCTTGTTCTCTTGATAAGAGGTCGACCATGCTCGCTTCTCTTCCCTTCTCCTTTAGTAATAAAAACGTGATGCAGTAATACCACCATCGTTACTACAAGTGTTCGTTCATTTCTTTTTTTTTCTTCGCGTCACACACGCACTGCGTACATTTGCTGCACACCGTCTCTACTTGATGAGCAAACAAAGATACAATACAAACTTGTGGTATAGTGAAAATTGCCAGTTTTATCAACACAATACCTAAAATTGGTATCAAATCAGATTTTCGGTGAATATGTTTATCTATCGTTTCATTTCACTGCTTTCGTAGTGAAGGTCACTTCTGTCACTATGCAACACATGTGCGTATGTCTGCGTGTCGCACATCACCACGATGACTGTGTATATGTATACTAGCAAGCATTGTCTTTTTAGATGGCAACACCAGAAGCATCGAGATTTGGCGTTAAGTTTCTTTCGCGTAAAGAACGAACAGTCAAGCGAGTAACCAAATGTGAAAGCCGAGAACTTCAAAAACGTGAGCATCTATTTTTATTCCTTACTATCATTGTTGATGAACGTTGATTCAAGGCCTGGAACCACCAAAACCTGCCCCTGTGCGCCCAACTCCCAAACCGAAAGTAGCTAAGAAACTTGCGCGTCCAGCAACTCTCTCCAAGCCGGTCCGACCAGCACATACTCGATCATCTCGTTCGACAACATCGAAAACTCCGTCGAAACCAAAGACGGTCAACGTTGATCCTCGTGCTCTGCAACTGACTGATTTAGAAAAACTAGCACGTCTGAATTGTTCTCGCGAATTTAGTCTTTTTCATCAATGTATCAAATCGGAATTATCCAAATCCTATGAAAACCAGTTAGCATTCCTCCAAACGAAATTGCAGCATTTGAAAAATGAATTCACCGACAAACAAGCTGAACACTTAAATTTCGAACAGATTAAAGAGTACTACAATCAAGCTGTGGCGGATAATATACGACGTAAAATAAAGCCAGATGAATATTTAACTTTATCGAATAAATTTCGAGACGATACAAAACAGGTAAAGGGACAAATATGTCTAACTAAGAGGTTGTCTTCTATGTTCATAGGCTATTGAAAAATGGCTTCGAAAGAAAGAATTAAAACGGCAAAAGCAAGTGCCAGAATATCTACAACGACGACAAGAACGTAAACGAGATCAAATTAGAGAAACAATTGAAGAACAGAGAAAACAACAGTTAGCCAAAGAGAATCAAAATGGAACAGAAAGTTGTATTACGATTACTCCGGCAAGCACAGTGAAAAAATCGTCGGTAACAGTAGATGATGATGATGATGATATTATGATACTTGACTAGTTCATATTTGTTTTCTTTTTGGTCTACTTTATTAAACATTCAATATAAAATCTGAGCGGAAAAGAAAAACATTAGCATTTTACAAGAAACAGACGAAGGTATTATTTAATTCTTTAAAAAGCGGACTCCAATGAAAGCACAAAATCGACAGAAAATAATAATTGCAAATAATACTCCTACACATGCCCATATATTCAGATAGTCATAACCACGTTCCGTGATAAAGTATTCACCCGTTTCTATGCATTGTTTTGTTATACTATAAGTAGCATTGACAGGTATGCTTCTTGTATTTGCACAGCTTAACCGTAATCCTTGAAATTCATTTAAACTAACACCAACAAAGCTATATTTAACATAGGATAAAGCATCGAGCCATGTAAAATATTTCGGTAAGCGCGATGGAGCTAAGAAGAAACCACTGAATAAACGGGTTACTTCAAGTGCCATGGGAAGAACAGTGACACTCATGTCGGTTGTTTGACATAAGGCTGATATCATTAAGGCTAGCGAGGTCGACGACATGGAGCAAAGCAATGTGAATAGAGTGAACATAAAAAACTTTCCAACCGTGGCATCCAATCCGACAAGAAAATAGACGACACATGACTATAAATAACGAATAGATCTATGAAAAAAAAGCAAAGATTGATTGACTTACAAATGCAATTGGTATCGGTATTTGAACGAGAGTATCTGCGACGATCTTTGCAACGAAGTAAGAACTAGCAAAATAAGTTCCAGAGGCACGTTCACGCAATGTTAACGTTCGTTCAACAGGAAACGAATTGATAACTGTTAATGCACCAAAAATACCTTGATTGATTATACAGAAAAAGATAACTGATTCACGACGGACAATACTGGATTGGGTTTGGCCAATACGAAGGAAGACAGTTCCAATGAGAACTGCCATAATGATTGTTTGTAGCAAACAAACAGCAGTGATCTTCCATTTTCGTTTTTGTTCTCTAAAGTTACGTTGAAGGAGTACGTGTACTTGTTGGAACCAAGTCGGATTCAACGGTAAACTGCCCATTTGTTCGAGACGTTTGTCAACACCCATATTAAGATCAATTTCAATTGGGTTTTGACATTGAATAATCGCTTTGTCAGTGGCTTCTTCTTGTTGATGTACATCCTCCCTATCACCAGTTTTCGCCGGAGTGATGACATCAAGTAGATGATCAGCTGGATTTGTATACAATGGACATGGAAAGCCAGCTGCACGAAAAACTTCCTAAATATACAATTGTACATCGTAGAGGAATAGAAGTTTCCAATGATCATAGTTGGACTAGTGTTATTACCATGGCTTGCTTTCTTGGACCTTGATAAATGATTTTTCCCGATTTCAGTAAAGTGAGTGAATCGAATAGATTGAAGATTTTTGATTGCGGTTGATGAATTGAACAAACGATTGTAACAGCTTTCTCTTGGGATTTGCCATGTGCTAGTGCATGTAGTGTGTGCAACAGGTCCAATGCTGTAACAGAATCTAAACCTGTTGTTGGTTCATCGAGAAACAGTAGTTGGGGACGATTTAATAGTTGCATACTGACACATAAACGCTTGCGTTCACTGCCCGAAATGCCCTGTTTAAGCTGAGAACCAATGATTGCTTTTCGCACGTGCACCAGTCCTAAGTCATTGAGGACATCTTCGACACGTTCTTCTCTCTGTTTATCCGTAAATGTTCTTGGTAAACGTAGTTTAGCTGTATACATCAAAGTCTCTTCAACAGTTAAATATCCATTCAAGAGATCATCTTGCATAACATAACCAGCAATACGTTTCAACTCAGCATTATTATAGGGTGCACCATTGAGTCGCATTTCACCTTCAACGACAGTGTTGACGTCCAAACGACAAGCCAATGTATTCAAAAGAGTAGACTTGCCAGAGCCAGATGCACCTGGATGGAGAACGAGATAGTTATAGTTCATATTAATAATTGATCTAAAATACATACCCATTACCGCCCATAAGCCGCCTGTGATTGCTCCACTAACGTTGTGAAGGAGAACCTTCTTTTTCGGTGCAGCATTTTTTGATAATTTCATACGTTGTAATAATTGACTCTTTTTATCTTGTCGCGTTGAAACGATTAAGTTTTGCCAAACGAGTATAGTACTAACCCGATCCGACATGGGATCGAGTAAAGACAACTGCCTGTCGAGCGATCCAAAAATCGTCGCACGATTATTCATTTGTTGGTTATGAATAGTAGGCGGAGCTGACGTCGGCACGTACCATGTTGGTGATGGGCATGAAACATCTCTTGTGCTACTACTACTATTAGATGCAACGACTCCTTCGTAGATAACAGGAAATGTACTTGCACCGGCTGATGATATTCGAGGTAGTTGTTTGAGTGTTAATCTATCTTCTTCTTTTGTCGTCGATATATGTTGATCACTGTGGCTGCGTACATAGCTTTCATTTTCAGTTCCGTCATAAGGTTCAATATCAAATCGTATGTGTTGAGCATTTTTATCTTTCATTGCGTAGTACTGCGAAGACAGACAGAATATCAAATAAACGCAAGCACGAAGTTAAGGACAAATCGAGAAGAAATTCACTCGTCTGCTTTCTTTATCTTTCAGTCAGCCAATATATACACACATAGGTACGTCTTATCGATCTATCCTATAGATGTTCTACAATCGCTATGTGATGATTGTTCCCCTTCTATACACGATCTTATCTTATTATAAAATAGAATTGAAGCAACTACAAACCTTCATTTTAATGCCGTTTTCTCATATAAATAATGTACTGAATGTACAATACACGTTGATAATACGCATGAATGTAGCGGATCAATCACGATTCATTGAACCATATCAGTTTGATAACGATCGTCATCCACCCTTAAAATACACACATGTAACGAATGAATTGTTTTGTTCATTGAAACGGTTGACTAAACACTTCTTCTTTCTATTCAGTCGCCCAATTTGATGACTATGCTTTTTATCAGGTGAGATATGTCTTCGGGGATAGATTCACTTGATAAACTTGTGAAAAGAACTCACTACTTTTTGAAAGTATATGATCTTATTGGACGATAGGCTAGAGGTCAACGAAGATTGGCATGTAAATTAGGATTTATTTTGTGAAAAATCATAATTTAACCACTTGAAATTATCAAAGAAAAAGTAGAATAGAAATGCGTTGATGAAAAATTAGAAAAATAGTAAAATGTGACTAAAATAGTAAGAACACCAAAACAGCTGTCGATCTTTACTCTACTACAAAAAAAGAAAAAGATTTTGATTTGTCATTTCAATTTGCGTAAATGTCAATATGATTAGCTAAAGCTGGCACTGGTCGTTGACTTTTATCGATCGCATTTTCTAGTTCTTTCATAACACGTAGTACACGTTCATCATCATTGGGCCAACCAGCGAGCTGAACGCCAATGGGTAAGCCAGCTGACTCTCGACACACATCTTTTGCCAAGGAAACCATCATGTCATTGTTCGAATGCCCAATATCTTCGTAATATTGTTCGTCATCTCGAACTACAGTCATTGGTACAACACCGGCTGGTAGATGTAAAACATTGAAAAGAAACGTGTAACTACATGAACTAAATAGAGTTGAAGATTGTCCACGACGGTACGCTGGTAATGCATTAACAGGCGTCTAGATGAAGATCAGACGAAAAGACTTTCGTTTCGTTGAAATGAAAAAATAAACATTTTTCTTACAAGAAGAAGATCGATGCGATTCTTTTTCATTTCATCTAACCAACGGTCAGTATACTGTCGCAGATCGATAACTAAGTCGAAATATTGATAAGCACTTTTTGGTCCGGATGCGAGCAGAGTGTGTGCGCTACGCCGTTCACCAAATAAGCGTAGAATAAAGGCTAGCAATGGACGAAGAAAATTCGGAAGTTTATTAGCGAAGATGAGCAGAGAATAAAATGGATTCGGAGGTTCGTTCTGTAAGGATTCAAGAAAATGACGTGCGCCATCAGCACCGACAAGTCCAACGTAAAGACGCACTGCTTCTGGGACGTCAATGGGTGTATATGGTATAACTTTATGGCCAAGCTTTCGAAGAGCATCTGCAGCTTCGTTCACCGCTCGAATACAAGCAGGTGCTGGTGAAAACCAATTATCATTGGTATAATATCCAATCGTTAATCTTTTCTGTTCGTTGAATCGTTCTTCACGCCATGGTTGTCTCGGTGTCTCGGTATCTTCAGTCCACATCGTTTCTTGTAAGAATGAACGCATTACCAAAACAAGATCATCGGTGCAACGTGCTAATGGACCCACAGTCGCACGAACGTTTGTTTCACCCATATATTTCTTCGTAGATGGTACTGTTACACCTTTACGAGTGAGCCGTCCTGGAGTTGGTTTGTAACCAAACACGCCACAGAAATGTGCAGGAATACGAATACTACCGCCAATGTCCGAACCGATACCTATTGGCGCTCCATGAGCAGCGACAAGTGCACCATCGCCGCCTAAAATAAATTTTTATTAGACTTTTGCTTTTGCTTCTCCTCGATCACTCACCGGAACTACCGCCTGTCGTACGTGTTCGATTATAAGGATTAGTAGCAACTCCATAAGTTTCGCTTTCACTCTCAGGTAACATCATGCCTTGTATGGTCGCTGTGCGAACAAAACCAGCTATTGCTCCTTGTTCTTTCATAAGCTGAACAATAAGGCCGTCTTTTAATAGTGGTTGAAAATTGCGCGCTGTCATGCCCATCGAGGAATCTGCGCCCTTTTGATCAATATGATCTTTGATAGACATCGGAATGCCTTTGAGTAGAAGTTCGCTCTGATCATCAGTATCGGCATCGAATGTCTCGGCCGCTTGAATTGCTTGGTCGAAGAACTCTTCCGTCGTGCAGTTGATTTCTTGTCCGATTTTGATTGAACGAAGAGAGAGGACAAGAACCACCTGAGTGTAAGTAAACTCTTTTCTTTTCAGACTATCCAACAACTCAGTAGCCGTCGATTTGTAGATCTTCTCCGTTATTTTGGGTTCAGGCAATTGTGCTGCGTACTTAGTTCGGAGAAGATGTAGTAACTCTTCCCGACGTTTGTCACGAGCGAGTCGTTTTCTGACAGCACAATTGCGTGAAATAGAACGATAACGCGATCTTTGAAGCCATTTCCAAAAGAAAAGACTCGATAGAAGACCTATTGGCCACACATAAATTGGTATCATCTAGAAAAATCAAACAATTCACATAGAGAAGACTAGTTCGGTCGTAGAGCAGCAACTGGATCGAATGGTTTAAATGTATAGAAAGAAATGTCACCATTATGAACAATAGCTGTCAATATTTGTGCGTCTTTCTGCTCAGTATAGAGTTCTTCGAATTTCAATTCGGAATCGCCATCTTTTATCTTGACATGATAATCTGGCGTGGTCGATTGAGTTTTGCGAAAATTTTTTCTCGGTGTAAACATATCATAGACAATTTCGGATGGTAATGATGACGTAGGTGGACTCGATTGTGGAGCAAATGATGATAAACGTTGAGATATTGTACTATGAGATTGGAGATCGATCGATCGAAGAAGAGAGTACGATGGACGAGATGTTAGCGTTTTATTTTCGTACATTGATAACTGCACTTGGGAAACTTTCGAATTATATTCCGATGGAAGCCAATCAATCGATACTGGAGACAATTTGTCAGGAAATATCAAACGAGGATGGATTTTCGTCAATATTGGTGGATCATCAGTATATTTAGGAAACCATGCTCGTTGGCAATCCAATGAAGAATGAATCTGTGAAATAGGCAAAATCAAATAGAAGAATTTTGCATTGTAATATTTACCGGACAGATGGAAATATGATCTGGTTGAATCTCGGCTGTTTCGTCGTCTTCCATTTCTTCTCGTTTGCGTTTTGTACTACCGATTGTTGTTATCGCCACATCTCTTTTTTCGTCGCGTTGTACTATTGCCGAATGATGTCGAGTTAAAATAAACCCAATCCTCGTTAAATATTGATAAACGTGTAGGTGATTCAATTTATTCATTGATTGACTAAACCATAATGAATACGCTTCATCTAATGACAACGGAAAATTTGGTTTTTGATCAAAATTACTCAACGATATATGTAACAGTGATGATTGCATGAGATAGATCGCTTCTTCTGGATAAAGATAAACTTTCGAATTTTTCCGAATACCCATCGAAAGCAAACACTTGGCCAATGATCGATGCTGATGAACGATTTCAATCATATTTATCTGCGTACTCCACATACCATAGGACAAAGTCGATTTTCGACCTTGATACGGTAAACTGATTTTATTTAGGTGGATGTCAACGTCTGTTGATGTTTGCCGACGATGATCAGTCATCTGGAAAATAGAAGAACATAAAGCCGAAATTGGTTGTAAAAGCTTTGTTTAGTCATTATATTTATTTATCAATAGGACGAAGTTGTGCTATATATAAAACTAGAGTGTCGCCACATCGGATGGGATCAACTGGGTGTGTAATTTCATTTTCAGACCTTTTTTCAGAAACAGATCGAACCACTGGTTCCAAAGAACCAAATTTATACTCGTCGGGAACTATATATTGACCAAATGCATACCAGAACTGGTCTTTACATTTGATTCCTGTCTTGGTTTGAATCTAAATTGCCAACAAAAACATTGAGATGAATCGATTACTTCTTTGATAACGAACTTGTTCTTTCAAGTCATGAAGGTTTGTACCAGAATGCACGTAGATAGTCGATATCATAGGTGTTCGATTCAAATGACACTCAATGCGTAGATTTATTCTAGATAAATCAAATCAAATCAATTGGTAGAATACGTAAGTAATAACAAACTGAAAAGTAGTAGATGGTTCTGTAGTTGAGGTATTCTGGTTCTCATTACGTTCGACTAGATTCATGTGTAATTGTGCATGCACTTGAGCAAGGTATTTTGTTGCATGTATAGCATGCTCTGTGTGACCCTCTTGGATATATTTGACAAGATCGTTGGTGGCCAGTTCTGTGTGATCTATAGTAAAAAAATCAAGATGTAAACTTTTCACAGAGCGTTGCATGTAGAATACCCTCTGGTGTACGAATGCATAACGATGAAGTTGGTTGAACAGCGTCTATGTGTGAGTCGTCTATGAAATGGATGTGAATTGAGTTGTTGGAAAGCTGCAGAATATGTTGTTTACCTTTGTGAAAGAATGTTCTTAGTCTGTCCATTATACATTTCGATTGCCTCTCTTTTGGGTTATACAGTATGATAATGGTATTCAATGGTGATTGGATTGATACTACTGTGTCTGAACATGACTCTTCCATCCATTTGTAATGATTGAGCTCTTCGGATAAAAGTATCTACAAAGACTTCCGAACTCGAACGCGAAAATCCTATTTGAATATACCTGTTGATTGTCAATAGTTCGAAGGTAAACGAGACCTGAACTTGAATCTTCTAGAATTGCAACCGTAGCTTGAGTATAGGATTTCGGTGTTGTTCTATCCGATGGTTTAATGCGTACCATCGTAACCGGGGCGGAACTGATGTGAAAAGAAATCTAGAGCTAAGCTTAACATCTTTATTTTCAGTATCCTACCAACTTTGAATTGACATATCTGAAAATATATGAACAATCCATTACAATTTCACTCGAACAGAGCGAAAAAAATATTAGTTTATTTATTTACAAAAAATTCAAAGATCAAGTGGTAATGGTGGAGCACCAGTTGCAATTCCAGGCGAGCCCAGAGCTTGTTGTGCATCAACTTCATCGTCCGGTTCGCCTCCTTCGCTTTCTTCTTCAGCTTCATCTGCGTCTTCATCATCCTACAATGAAATATTGTTCTATGTAGCTTTTCTGTACGGCGTGAGAACCGATCGTACCTCGGCGCTGTCTACATCGGCCTTTCCAGGAAATGGTAAATTGACTCCTGAAATAATACTAATACGAATAGTTCAAAATATCTGCAAAGAAAAACCTTTTTCAAGACATTGTCGACGCGTCTGATCCAGCATTTCTTCTAACTTCGTCAAACTGGATTCTTCTCGACCTTAAGACAAATCATTTCGCGAATAAATCGATAAGATATCTTTTTTAGAGAGTTTACTAGGCTGTAATGGTCGATACCATAACGAATTAACTTTCGAGGGTTCTGTTGTAGGCCAAATTTGCGAAGACATTTCCTTTTGTTCGTTTCTTTGGGAAAATGAAATTCAATTGACAGTATTAAAACATTCATCACACGCTCCAACCAATCAGAAATCAACGGTAGCCCTCTATATTAAGAACAGAAATATACTTTTTTCCTTTTTACAGATGCTTTTGCATTATAACTTTCGTTATCAAATTTCACAATGAACTATAGACTCTGAAAAAGCTCTTCATCATACTTGAAGTTCTATTTCACAATGACTTTAGTGGTATACGCCGGTTGTATTAAGATTCGATGTAAATCACTTGATGGTAGTCTTCCTGTACATGAATCTTCCGATAGGTCAATAGTTCGATTGTATAAAGCAGGCTCTGTGCCTGAGAGCTATTTCTTGAAAGCGACAGATCATATAGCAAGCGAAGACGAAGTATGAATATCATTAGAATACATCATTATCAACTAATTTGTCTTATAGAAAATTATCTTCGAGATTCCACTGTCGGAACGTGATATATACAAATTTGGATTCGTGCATAACCAATCGGATGAAATATACTATAGTAACAGAATTTACACTTTGTACTTAAAACCAGAAGCAATTGCAGTTTCATGAAGAACTAAGAAGCTGCTTTGATATTGCGGGTTCTTTACCGCAAGGGAAATCAGCATTGCAACCAGAAAGGTCAACTACTATTCAGCTCAGAAACAGTTCAAAAGAACCAAGAACCATTGCTACTGTAAAAGGTAAAATCGCCATGCAATTCAGCACATTAACTAGCATTCTTTCAGAATGAAACCGACAGTAATACTGCTGCCTAGCCTCCATGGGACAATATTCAACTAATTTGCTAGTACTATGTTTAGACATTCTCAATGACGTCCATGAGTTAACTAAATCTATACAGACGGGTGAAGTTTGTCGAGCTGAAGAGCTCGCATCGAAATTAGCAAATCAGGGCGTTCAATTAACAAAGAAAAATATCAATCAAGATCAACTACATGATTCTCTTCGGTATGCTGATACCTATTATTTGCATGTATTATTTAGAAATACCGTTTGAGTTTCGTAGTATCCGTGTAAAAATCGATGGAATGGATTTACCAAGTAATTATACTGCTGAAGAACATACTCTGAATATTCATCAATCGACAACTATTCGTGAACTCAAAGCGATGGTAAACGAATTGATTACGAACATTTCCCTGTATAGCTTATGTCTTTGCCCATTTACAGTTTCAACGTACATGTGGATTCTCAATGGCGAATCAGTATTTCTTTGTCAACGGTCATCTCGCTCATGAAATGTATTCCATGTACGATTTAGGTCTAGAAGACAATGCATTTTTTATTTTATTTGTTAATGAACAAGTACACGGTGAATGACAACACCTTCCATCGGAAATTGAAAGCATTTCGATCGTTTAATAAAGATGACCTTCATTGCGAATTATTTCAGGTGTCTCGCGAGTTTTTAGCAAAATCGTATAGATAACCGGATTCAAAATCATGGACAGCTTGGCTATCAATGCACATGCTGTTACAATCCATGGCTCACCCAATGAAAAACTTCTACCAAATATTTGCGATAATGCCATAAGACCGTACGGTGTCCATGCGATCAAATAGATCACTACGCTAACACCTGTTGCTATCACAAATCGTCGGTCTTCATAAAGATGTTGCAAGCGCCGCAAAGTTTGATCGCATAAATCAGTAGAAATATGTCGTCGAAGCATATCTTCACTGTTTTGATCATATGCTCCGAGCGAAAGAACCGGATAGAGATGCGCTAAACGATAGATTGTTCGTTGAATACTAATGTTAATCGATATGATAATAATTAAAGGAATGAAGTAAACACAGACAAACAGTAAGAAGAAATAGAGACGGCTCGATAATGACCGATCGAACCAATCAAGGCCACAATGGAAACCAAGACCTTCCGGTACATACGCACTTAGACGACCGAATATAGGTGGAACGGCCCAGACGCCAGCCATGAAAGTGCAAATGAATACTAGTAGAAAATGTCTACTCTTGATTTGACGTTGGAAATGTATTGAAAACGGCGAATTAGCGGTTGTGGCATAGCGAACAAGAGATAATGCCACGAGCATATACATTGTGACGCAACCGTTGAAGAATGAATTGAAACCTTCTAGTCGACAAATGAACTGTGAACATAACCGATGACAAAGAAAACACTGCGTAAGAACTGGCGGTGTACTGATAAGAATAACGAACAGAGACGAAATGAACATTCCTGTGGTCAGCTTTTGATCTTGTAGAGAAATACGAAAGTGAGTTTTGGCAGATTTTAATGAGCATATAATGGCTATTAATGAGATAGAAGCGACAAGAAGTAGGATTATGCCAGCTACTTTGGAGAATAGACATTCATGTGCTGTTGCTTTACGGACAGCAGTGGAATTTGTTGAATTAATAACCGAATACCAACAATCGAAGGACATTGGCTCTTCAAAGAAAAAATGAAAAACGATGTTAAAGTTACGTTCGAACTCAATTAGTTACACTTACTCTCGAACATCGCGTCTTCTCCGCAAAAGATTCTTTCCCTAATGAAAACATTCATAGGAAACACTGCATACTTTTGTATATTTTAACTTACAACATAGGTTAGCAATTAAACACGAAGTGCTTTTTAAGTTTTAATTGTTGGGATGCCGCCGCTAAATACGTGTCTTATGACATGCGTCTGCAAGAATCCGACAGACAGACATTCGACTACATTGGATAATCGACATTAGTTTGTTTAAAGGATAAATTATCTCGGCAGATGTGTTTAATGCGTGCCAGGCGACGTTTTACAATTAACCGACGAAGTCATCGAGTGAAATCAAAGGTTCCTGCTTTTCTCTTGAAATGACAATTTTGAAATATCCGACAGCTATTGTATGTCAACGTGTATGACATTGAGTAACTACTGATAGAATTCCAAAGAGGGAAGTAAGTACCAGACGATATGGAGTGTAGACTATTACCTCAAAATTTCTACGCAACGAAAGCGAAGCTTTGTCGATCATTTAGTAAAATTTCTAACCTTTGTAAGCTGGTTTATTCGGCTTGATTATTTGATTTTCTACATGTTTTAACAGAACGACGGATGAACTAGCAGATAGGTTATAGATAATTGCTTCTTCGACTGACAACGAAGAGAAAAAATACGTTTTATGGCAGATTCGACTTCATCGAAATCTAGTATGATTCAGTCTAGATGAAATAGTGAGATGGTCAATGTAAACTCCAAACTATTTTATACAATATCAGACTTCTGTATTCAGCATGAATAATTAGTCGTTTCTAAGCGTTTTTTGTTAAATAGATGAATGTCGTTCTTGAGTGTGGTTGAAAATCAGTTGCACGAATTTATGTCAGAGTCATATACGGAACAAATGAATTTTGTGAACTATTTCATAATTTTTTTCTGAAAGGTATACAAATACAAGAATTTCATCTCTCCCAAGCGCACACCGTGGTATATAAATAAAAGGAAACGAAGAAAAAAGAAAAATCAGATGTCACTGTCTATGAAAACCTTATGTTTCACTGTGATCATTAGTGAACTGAATGCCGTGTTGCGAATTAAAACCATTTTGTTCGGTTGTTACCCCAGCGAATGGCGATGTGATCGAAGTAGGAACATTTGTTCGAGAAGATTTCTTCATATTCGTCATAAATTGAACGCCAGCAAAGACTAAGAGACCAACGTAAAGAAAAGCTGCAATCCAACAATTATAAGCACGTTGATGAAAAGCATCTTTGAGTTTGCTGTTGAATATGTCTATGTTCGTTTCGTTTTTGCCATCGAAGTCGAAATCATCTAAGAGAGGTGCAGCTTCAATGAAGAAAAATATTCCCATTAAGGCAAATTGAATGATGCCCCAAACCGATATGATCGAACAACATAATGATAATTTTGGTCCGCAAAGAGGCCACTTCATTTTCAACACACAAAGATCTAAAACACAGAAGAAAACTAACGAAAAGATGTTTTTAAATAAGAGAGTGAAATCTTCGCCGTCATTTGAGATAAAGATAAGAATGGTCAAAGTAAACATTGGAGAATTTTGCACCAATGTATCAACGAAGAGTAATCGATTCAACCATTTGGTTAGAGTCGATCAGAAAAAGTAAAGAAAGTGCTGTTTTAGCTGAAGGTAGTGTAAATATGTTTCTCGCTATCGATTTCCTGTTTTCTATACTTGAACGCAAAGCTATCAAATGTATGAAGAGTTCTTTTTCAGCTAGAAAAACTATTTGATCAATGTTGAGCGAAACATTTTCAATAATCATGAATCACAACTCATTCAAATACATCCGATGTGTACATTTCGAGAGAAAGATCGAAACAAAAAAAATGAGTATTCATTCGATGCAAAGGAATGGACGTGTTCGATGGGATATGGAAAAGAGTCTAAATGATGGTAATAATAATAATATATTGATCGATATCATTTTCTCTCAAAGAACACGAAATAGGAATAGCTAACACTTCTGCCCTTTTTTTGTCACCAGACGAAAAGCGAAAAACATTACAATTATCGTTTTTTTTCAATATCTTACACGTCATGGCCTTGCCAATCAGAAAACATCGATACGAGTCCATATGGACAAGAGCGGCCTCTGCGAAATTTTCGTGTTTCGATTTGTGAATAGACTTGTGAAAATGTCACTGCTTTCGAGATGAAGTAACTGAGTACAGATTATTTTCTTTATGTCATTGAAGGAGATTTATGTTCTATAACTACTTCTCAATAAAGCCTTTTTCAGTCGAATTGCGAATAAGTAAAACTAGTCTAGAGACATTGTTTTGCTTACATCGCAACTATGATGCAAATTAAAAGAACGAAAGCATGTAAATACTGAATAGAAATCGACTAAAAAGTCGGCCATATTTCCATAATCAATTCCACAAAGAAAGGTCTTTTTCTATATAAAAAACAAAACTCACTTGGAAGACTTTGCTCACAGGGTGTATTGCATACATTTTTGCGTTGCTCGGTATATAAGGAACTGTTTTATGAATACAGCGATACCTTCCAATTGCTTGCTCTTACTTTGCACCAGAAAAATTCCTATAGTGTAGCCATGATACGTGGTAGTATATTATGTGAACAATATGCAGCTCAAGCTGCTCAAACGGCTCGCCCGTCACAAATATCTTCACCGATTAGCTCGTTGGCTGATCCTCGATTCAGTCAGATCTCGACACATGCAGCCCATGAACGAGAACGACTTAGCCGTCATCAAGTCAGTCCAACTGATCTCATTCACTCACCGAGTATGGTGACTATGAATTCGAATGCTTGGTTACCACCCTCGGAAAAGAATACGAGAACTGATGGTATCAGTGCGAAAATGTTAGTTTAGTTTCGAAGTAGATCGTATTAGTTCTGATTGCCCTTTTTTCCGCCGTAGGAAAGGGTGCTTTACAACAGCGTGTAAGAACCGTTTAATAGGTTTACTCATCGGTCTCGGCATTGCCGCTGTTTCAACGGGCGTGGCTGTGGGAGTTCTCTTGACCAGTATGTCATTCATCGAAAACTAACAAGGCTTTTTACCAACGGTTATTTCATTCTTAGGACCGTCATCTTCGACAACAACAGACAATTCTGCATGTAACTACTGACAATAGTTTCCTAACGTTAATTGTTGATTGAATTCTAGGTAGTTCGCTACGATGGGAAGAATATGGGGTGATTGTAGCAGGAAATGGAACGTGGGGATCGTCAGCGAATCAAATTACATATGCGAGTGATATACATGTTGACTCGAGCGATGCAATATATGTTGCTGATTCGAATAACCATCGAGTGCAAAAATTCATGCCAAATAGTTCGATCGGTATTACCGTTGCAGGAATAACTGGTGTTTCGGGAAGTAATAGTAGTCTACTCAGTTCTCCAACAGCGGTAGCTACTGATGCAGATGGAAATCTGTATGTCGCAGATAGCTATGGCATTACAGTATGGCCAGTAGGTATACTCAACGGTACTCGGTTACCGGGTTCATCCGGTTTGGGTTCTTCTTACGACATCTTTGTTGATGCAAATAAGAACGTATACGTCAGTTACGTGTACGGCTGCGTCATAAGAATGTGGACGCCAACAGCAACTGCAAGTACTATAATAGCAGGTAATCAAATTTGTGGGCAATCTTTATCACAACTTTACTACCCCTATGGTTTTACTGTTGACTCACTCGCGAGTACACTATACATTTCTAACTATTACACTCACACAATCTTGACATGGCAATTGGGAGCTACAAATGGCACAATAATCCACGGAGAAAACAATACAGCTGGCTCTTTAGAATATCTACTTAACTACCCAATAGATGTGAAACGTGATCAACAGGGTAATCTATATGTTGCTGACGCAGCAAATAATCGTGTTATCCTATATTGCCCAAATTTACCAGACACAAGTGCTCGAATCATTGCAGGAATGCAATTTAACTATCCACTTGGTATAGCATTAGATTCAAATCGTAATTTATATGTTTTAGATTCGAACTCGTATCGCGTTTTAAAATTTAATCGCATTGGTTGACATTTTTCTTCTTTTCCTATCTTGTAAATAGTTATTTCTCAATAAATACTGCAGTGAACTATGATCTATACATACACTACTCGTATTCACTTTCAAACGATATATTTCATGAACGATACAATCCGATAGAAACTACTTTCATCCGCTGTCTCACCTTGTACGTTGCGTGCAAGAAGTTACACTTCATCTTCTTCGGCTCTTTCTTAGTACAAGCTGATATCGATCTGTTTAGGCACGGCAACTGGAATGGTTCGTTCATCATTCTAATACGGATTATCTTGATCCGTCTTAGAAACTGCCTATGAAAATCGTTGTGCGTATGCGAAAACTTGAAGTTAAGCTTCATTCTTGTTGTCGACCAGCGATAGAAATCGAGCATGGAAAAGATATAGTTCGATCAGGGTAAATTGCCATATAACTATGCAATCGATCTAAAATTAGTCTTCTATACCTTGACGTTTTTTTTTCATACATACAAACAAAGATCTTTATCGGAAACAATAATTGATTCTTGAGGTCGACACACTGTCTATGTTGTCACAAGAACGAAAGTTTACCAGAATCAATCATTGTTGACTAGTGGAGAAAACCGAAACGGAAAAAATATCTGTAGGATAAATATAAAACCAGGTATGTTCTATTTATTTTAGACAAGATCAATGTAGAAGAAACAAATCAGAGCCGTACGATAATGAATAATGAGTCTATGCTTTCAAAAAAAAGAGTAAAAAATAAATTAAATAAATGAAGAACGAATAGTCATTTTTGTATTCGATCTTCGGGTAGAAATAATGTAAACGTTCTAATCGGTATGAACATTGTGTCGATAGCTTGAAATACGTGATGAATTGCTTTCTAATCGACTTTGGCTCTTGGTTCTAGTTGGTTGTTGTTGTCTGACAACGATATCACCGTTAGCTTTCTTGATAACTGTTCGTCGGATGACTTCGCGTTCAGGTGTTGGCATACGATGTCTTACTTGACGGTAAATTGGCTCCGGGGTTGGTAATTTAATGACTTGTCGAATAATGCGCGGTTGACGACGACGAAATGTTCCCGGGACAGCATCTACGTATTCGACGATTTTATTTTGCTGCTGCTGCTGTGGTGGTGGTGGTGGTGGCGGTGCCGGTACTCGACGAGGCTGTACAACGTTTTGTTGACGAAGTGGTAAAGGCGCCGGTTGAGGATTAATTTGACCCGATGGTGGCTTTGAATAGACAGGTGCTTGTTGAGAATTAATTTGACCCGATGGTGGCTTTGAATAGACAGGTGCTTGTTGAGAATTAATTTGACCCGATGGTGGCTTTGGATAGACAGGTGCTTGTTGTTGTTGTTGTTGCTGTAATGTGTGATAATTGACTGGTTGTTGTTGTCTTGGATAAGCTTGTGCTTGTTGTTGTGATTTTGAATAAGCTTGCGCTTGTTGTTGTGCACCAGGGCATGATGGCGCCTGTTGTGGTTGTGGCTGAGGATATACTGCTGCTGATTTTTGATAGGATCTTACTGCCTGTGGCGACGAATAAGTTGGATACTGTTGTAGTCCGTAGTAAGGATTAGCCACAGGTGGTGATGGCTGTGTAGGATAGTTAAAAGGAAATGACGAATAAAAAGACGGTGGCTGTTGAAAACCCATGAATGGCGTATAAGGACTTAGGACAGCGGCCATGACAGTTTGTCTGTATGTGAAATTATTTATGAAAGAACACAATGTAATTTGAAGTTTGCGGTGAGTTATATAGCATGTCTTGTTGGTTAGGACGTAGGAGGACAAAAATAATGAAGAAGAAAGAAGAGAGACAGACGGGCCGAGAGAGAACGAGAGAGAAAAAAAGAGTCAAATGCGAAAAGCGAATACAGATTAGATATAAAAGAAACGAAGGAAGAAGAAATAATCGATCGATGTTAAGGTATAATTACACACATCAATACCGGGCGCTCAATAAAATATATGTAGAAAAACATCAGAACCCGCGACAGATCTTTTCAATGATGAATGATATCTTTGTGCATTTGTGTCAAGTAACTAATATAATTAATGAATATCTGTACACAACAGGTGAGTTACATGTTCCGTATGGATTCTTTGATAACATTTCGAAGAAATGAGTAAGCATTTATGCACGTTAAACCGTAACAAACAAAATGCGATGAAATGTGCAACTAAAACATCGAATCAAAAACATATTAATCATTTTTCTCTCTAAGACTTCGAGGACAAAAACAAAAAGCTCGTAAACATTGGTCAATGCCAACAAAATATGTTCAATAGGCATCAAACGATGAAATCAGTTAATCTTCCCATAATTTTTCTCGAATTAGTTCCATGTATACGCGATTGACTTGCATTAGTTATCAATATATTTTACCTTAATTTATTTTAATATATACATGTAAACCGACGACTGGATGCGGTAAGAAAAGAAGCATGCAATAGACTTTATTTATTGCACTTTTACATCACCATATGATGAAATAAATCATATGCTATTAGACGGATACCGTTCGATGAGCATGAATGAGGCAAAAGCAAAAAATTGATCTTATCATCAAAACGTTATTGCAGTCGTTTATTTCTCTTTTGAATACGAAAGAGTACGATCGAGATAAAAGGAAGATTATCGCATTGAGAAAATGATTGGATAAATAAATCATGAAGATATGACATTGACATGTTTTTGATCACAAGTGACAAGTGATAAACTTTGCACCGAAAGGATTCAGATTTTCAAACGAAGTGAACATCATCTAGGACCATAGAATACCATAGGTTATCCACAGTATACCTTATCAAAGTTTATCTTTGATTGTAGATGTTGTTGTTTGGAAACAAAAGTAGACCTCTTTCGTAACCGAAATGTTCCTATCAAAGGTTAATTTTCATGACTCGCAGTTGCATTTTACATGTGTGATAATCATCCTCTGCCCATTGATATGGAATATTCTCGCGCGATTGTGTCATAAATTGCTACCAAAGTACACACCGAAGTCTGTTCGATATCTCACATGTTACTTGTTGACAATATGGATATTTTCGTTCTCATCATATCGAGATTATTTAATTCGAAAAACAATTCAACACCAACCGAAAATCAACGTGCCCAATGAATATTCAGCACTAGTAGAAATCTTCGCGATTGGAATATTTCTTCTCGGGCAATTATTTGTTCTGTCATCGTTCTACAAACTGGGTATAACAGGAACATTTCTCGGCGATTACTGTGGAATTCTTATGGATGCGCCAGTTACCAGTTTTCCATTCAATGTTTTGAACAATCCAATGTACATCGGCTCGACATTATCGTTTCTCGCCATGGCTTTGTACTACTCATCACCAGTGGGTATTCTGTTGACGATTGAAGTCTATATTGTCTACCAAATTGCATTACAATTCGAAGAACCGTATACAAAATGGATCTATTCACAAAAGAAGAAGACAAAATAGATTTTTTCGCTGGTATGATCGTTACATTGACATTAGAATGTTGTTGTTTTTTTTTTCTAATAAAATAAATTTCGAAAGTACATATTAATGTCCTTATAAACATTGTCTATCGAGAACATATCCAGGGAAATGTGTTATTTACTAATTTTCTCTATCGAACACGCTGACCGTAAAAAACAATGCGCCATTTCATTGGTAATTATGTACATCTTTATTACTTATTCGGGTACAACAGTATCCGAAAACAACAGCTGAATATGAATAGTGTGTCTTTAATAATTAATCAACTTCGATAAGTTAGTCCTTTAGATACACTTCATTTTAACATGACGAAATACAGAAGTTCAGTCAAACTCTCTCGTACGTTATCACATCGTAACAACAAACATCCAATGTCTATCGCTTCATTTGCTTGATAAGAAAGCTGTCGGAATCAAAACAACTTCTTTTGTTTTGATCCGCTTGCCAAAAAACGAAGTCAATCTTATCCGCCAATATCATGTCATTTATCATGGATTCTTCTACGAACATTGCCGTCGTACCAAAGAACAGAGGTAGACATACGATCCATCATTCGAGTATATATCCAAGTAGAATATGGCCAGTTTTCTGTAGCTATGTAATGACGGTTACATCTTGCTTGAAGAAACATCTGGCATGATCGTTTGATCGCAATAATAAATGTGTAACTATAGATGATAATAATCGGTTAAATCATATGGACAATAAGGACTAAGATTTCCAATTGAACACAAGACAAGGTCGACTTATTTCTTCCGGATTCATTCGAAATAGCCGATAGATATAACTAGATCGATTTACCGCTCACCTTAACCTTTTCGCTGCATAAATATAACGAACGAGACGAGCATTTGTTTTTTTGTGACTCGTTGCTAATCATACCTTGAAGCGCACATGTCTATCAATCTGCCGTTGATAATCACTTTCGCTACTGATAGGTGATACGTCTAATTCGATAATTTTCACTATCCTAGTAAATTAAAACTAGTTATCGCGTACAATGCAGACTAATGGGCGGTCGTGCCATTAGAAAAATGAATCGTCGAAGTTGTATTCGGCTCAGTGCTTGTTGCACTTCGTTAGAACTCGTAGTAATTCAAAGTGCGACACGTTTCTTTTCCGATTGAATGTCGTTTTGCAATCGAGATTTGTATTGACAAATCAGTGGATTCATTAAAAATGATATGATTCTGTCATAACATACTATGATCATTAATCCGATCGACAAAGAAGGAGATTATCGAAAGAAAAAGTTCACTGATCATATAATCAGTTAAACTATTGTTTAGTGAACAATCATTTCATACGCAACAACAATGGCTAATAGTTCGAGCAACGTCTGGCGTGTTTTTTGGACTCTCATACACGAATGGTTCTGTGCAGCATTCATTCATCTGTATATTATTCATACATTATTAGACGGTCGAAATCATTCTCAAAAACACCATAATGAAGGTAAATTAAATCAAGATTGACGAATACGTTTCGAGAGTCTCGCGCAATGCGCCGAAAAAAACAGAGATAGAAAAGAACTGGTGAACAAGTGTGTTTTGGTTTTATTAACCAAAGAGAGTTTATATCAATTTGATCGGAAGTACAATATTTGTAGACAGAAGAGATTACTTCGTTCAAGCTACCATATGATTTTACTGTTTATTTATTTGCATTCCAATTCTAATCGTCATCAAAATTTCAAAGAAACAAGACCAATTAAGAATATTCAGTAGTTTCCGTATTGGAAATGAGTAATCTAATCCCCCGTTGTATCCATACTTCTGTCGTATGCTGACCGCTTTTCTTTCCCTTCTAGTTTTTTTCACGAGAGAGAGAGAGAGAGGTCGAATGAGTAATGACTATGGTATATTCTATTTCTCGCTTTTCTCGTTTCTTCTCTCTCACTCTCTCTTCCCTGTATATCCAATGATTAGTAGGGATACTCATTGTTTATACGTGCATGAAGCAAAGCGGGCACCATTTTTTTCTATTTCTCTATACATTTGGGCGTAGGTTAGAGAGAAGTTGTAGAAGAAAAGGAAAAAAAGCAAACGCGTACAGAAGATAAATATCTTGGATAATACATATATATGTACAACTCTCCGTGCTGAGATTCGTCGGAACAGACAGCAACATTTTATTATTGACAGAAAACCGTGTGAATAAATAATGTCAGATTTTCATGAAGAGCCATGTATGTACACGATCGATGGTTTTGATTTGAGATTTTTTTTTCTATTATAGCAATTGATGATGGTAATGAGTCAGAAGATGCATTGGAACGACTACGGAATATTACAGAAATGTTTAGTGCAAAGTCGGCTAAAGACGAGAAACAACAACAGTTGAGTAAAGTGGAGAAATTTGTACCAAGTGAAAAGATCAAAAATACCTTTCAAAAGTAAATTATCTTCATGATTCTACGAATCAATACACTTTAGTATTTCAATAACTAGATTCGAAGATATCGGAGCATCCAATGGTCATTTTCAAAGAGATGATGACGATGAAGATGAGAATGATAATGACGATGAAGGAATCCGGCCAAATGGCGTTATTCGTTCTGCACGCATAAAAAAAGCCTCCAAAGAACACGTAAAAACTCGACTGATGTTCTTGATTATTTCTGACATTGGCTTTATTTAGGTTCCTTATCATGAAATGGCGGAGGTGAAAGATAAATTTGAAAAAGGTTTAGTGGATGTCAATAAGCCTCGTGCGGAAAAACGCTTAGACTTTCGCATACAAAGTGGATTGACATCATCGAAGAAGCAAGCTTTTGAGCAGGGAGAATTTGAGCAAGAAGTTGAATCACATGTAAACAAAATTCAGATTGAAACTGATCTGGTTGCCGGTTTAACATCATCAAAAAAGCAAGCATTCGAACAACAACAACAACAACAACATATGGAGAATGACGCAAATCAGATGAATAGAACGATCATCATGGAACGTGATGCATTAATTGGTGTAGCAATGGAGAAAAAAGCAAAATTCGAAAGTGGGGAGTTAGCAGCTGATCGACCGAAGATCTCCGGACGTCCAGACGAAATCGAAACCATCGTTGGATCAGGTCTTGCACAAGCGAAACGCTCAGAAATCTTATCAAAGATCGAAAATGAACAACAAGTTCAACGTTCTACCGATCGTGTTATTGATATCGATACAGAACAAGGTTTAGCTATTGCTCGACGCGAGCAATTAGCATCATTAGCTAATAGTGAATTCAAATCGACAGAGAAACATATTGACGTAACTGCAGGATTGGCAACAGCAATTAAAGAACAATATATAGCTGATGCAAGTAAAGTAGCAGCTACGGTAACAAAAGCACCTGTTGTCACGAACGATATCGAAAGTGGCTTGGCAAAAAATCGAGCGATAGTATTTGAAAAACCCGATGAAACTACAGTGAGTTCTTTTGAAAAAAAAGCAGTGTGCGCATCTGGAGATTTTTTTAAGGTTAGACGAACAGTGGATATCGATAGTGAACTTCGCGAGCGTGGCGTTGCGAAAGAGCGTGTAGCAATGTTTAAAAATCTAGAAAATGGTAGCCAATCATCAACAAACGGTGGTTCTGGCGATACGAAGATTCGTGTTGACGTAAGTTTCGACGATCTCTTCTTTTCGATTAGCTTTTGATGATAAGACGATTGTCTGGTAAAATTTTCAATGATTATCCATATACAGGGCTTTCGATGGCACGTGAAGACGTGTCAGTTACTCAACGGTTCGACGCTAAAACGAAAACATCAGGTTTCTATCATCTCATCTATAAGATAGAACTTCTTCTTGATTCACATTTAATGGGCTTGTTCGATACTAATTCATTAACAAACTTCTTTCTTATTCTATTTTAGCGTGTCGATTTTTCTGACACGCTGATCAATATGAGTGTGAGATTGAAAATAAAATCGACAAGTTTGGATATACCCAACGTTCCAGTGACATCAGATGAAGTATATTGAACACATTTTTCTCCTGATAATGTTTGTTCATACCTTCTTTCATTTGACTATGCTCAACTGTCAAGCATACATCGAATGTCTGCTTCTTCTTTTTCCCACGAGCCTTTTTCTGATGCACTGCTGCAAAACCTTAACAACTGTTCTTGATTATAAATTCCAATGCGATGCTTTCATACCTTTTCACAAAGCGCACCACATGTGTACCTCCTCTCTCGATATCATTTGACATGACATTGACAACAGCATGAATAATTCAAGTTATTTTCTTTTTCATAGGTTATGTAAATAAGAGATTTTATTGACTTATTAAACACTCCGAAAGGTTTCGAATAGTTAGTCGCATTGATGTGAGATAATCGCTATCTCAGTAGATAATACATCTACGATTTGAGCGGTTATTATAATTTTCTTTTTCCGTTGGAGATGAAGTTCATTCTGGTATTGTCTAATTTTTTAAAGCATCATGACATAGGGAGTTTAAGTTATGTAAGAATCATGACCTTCAATCGGTAAGCATGCGAGTGCATGTATACACGTTCATATATCATTTTCTCTTTCTACTTAACCCTAAAAAAATCAAGTTAGTCAAGAGAAATGTCTTGTCCGTTCTGTCATTTCTAAGAAAAGAGAAAGTGATGACATAGACAGAAGGAGAAGAGATACACTCTCATAGATCGAAGAAAAAATTTCTGACTATACGCATATGCACATGTCATACATACATTTTGTAAGTAGACGATAACGTTCGCTTAACTTCTTCTACTAACAATAAACATGGTGTGTGAAATTTGTCCGTGTTCATTTTCTTGCTGTTCATCATCGTTTTCTTCGATTGATTAGGAACACGGCAATGTCGTACGTGAAAGTGATAAATGTGAAGAAATTTACTTTGAAAAAGGTCAAACAAAACAGTTAGTCGAACAATGGAAAACGAAACAAAATTCACCCGATCGTGAAACATCTGAACCGCCAACTATATCTGATACAGAAATCGTCCAACAAGGTAAAACTTGATCCTGACCTTCTTCTCTTTTTCATTAGCGTTTCGTCCAGGTAAAGCGAAACATCTTGTTCAAATGTGGAAATCTATCGATAAAGAAAATACTCCACCACCTGAGCGACGTGGGCTACGTGCGTTCACTCCCCCAGCTGATAACGAACGGCGTTTACCGCCACCTTCGGATAATGTAAGTGATCATGATTTGTAAAATCTGAACTCTATCATACTTGCAATGTTTCCAGGAAGAAACCGATTCTCATACACTCAATTGTACGGATGACAAAGCCAGTATTGAATCGGGTTATGCCAAAGCTGTTCGCGAAAGGTATACACACATTCGATTGTTCGAGACATATCTCTTCTTATTTGCATGTCTTGTGCTATAGTAGAAGGGAGATGAATATCGGATTTCAGAATATCCTTTCTATCACTCGGACTATACATACTAACGATGATGAGTATGTTGCTCGTGCTTCTTCTTCTCCTTCTCCTCGTTTCAAAGTGCATTTTACACAGTTGAAAGACACGATACTTTTCTATTCTTAGATTTTTACAAAATGCTGAACAGAATAACACAATTAGTAAAAGAAAGACACTTAAACAAATTACACCACCACCCGAATCACCAAGTGCCCAACGGAGGTGAACTATTTGACTTAAAGTCATATTCGAAATTTCCTCTTGAAAATTTAGAAAATCATCAGCATCACCGACTGATGGTGTGAGCACGACAGATTCTTCGAACAATACTGAAGAAATCATCTCAATCAAAGGTCAAACAAAGTCGCTGAAAAGTCGTTTCATTGAACTTGAACAAGATGCGATGAAAGTCGAAACAGCATCATCAAAAATTAAATACGTACCAAAACGTTTCGTGGTATGTTCATTCGTCAACCTAACTCATTCCGGAAGCTAATCTGCATTTGTTTTTAATTACCTTCACCCTTATCTGATGATATTTCATCTCTTGTCTGCATCTTCTTGTTGGACAAGAATAGACTAATTGCTAAAAAAAAGCCGTTGATTCAAAGTATAATGTCAATTTTCTTCTGTCGAGTGCAGACAATGCGCATACTTGATCTTCGTATCCAGTCAGTCTAATCGAGCATTGTTTTGCTTGAGTTAAACATATGTAGAGATTTTCCCTGAAGAGTATTAATTTATCTTTATTATTCTTGACAATCAAGAGTAAATATACATGAAGTGTTTATCCGAACAAAACAAAACAAAAACAAACCATATTGTCTTTCATATTCATGTAGAACACTCCTGCACCTAAACAATTACCAAGCGACGCTATCACGGATCCAACAAAATGTTCGGCATGTAACAAAACAGTCTATGCAATGGAGAAGGTAGGCGACTTCTTTGATAGACCTTCACAGAAAGAACAATGGATCATCAATTTAGATTGAAGCAGATAAGAAAGTGTATCACAAATCATGTTTTAAATGTATGCATTGCAAATCGATTCTAAAGTGAGTATTCAGCTGGAATCATCTACATTTGTTGTCTTCTTTTAGAAAATAAATACTTCAATTTCGCAATCATTTCTAGTAGGATTTTGCGTTCTTCTCTCTATTCTCTTTGCTGTGCGATTGTTTGACAAGCATGTCTATGGGAACGAATTCAAGATTACCTCTTCACTGTTCAGTTGTTTATCGAGATTTCTATTTTCTAGACTTGGTAATTATACAGCAAACGACGGACAGATTTATTGCAAACCTCATTTTCTTCAATTATTCGCGATCAAAGGAAACTATTCCGAAGGCTTTGGTCTAAACGATCACAAAACACGATGGTCAGCAACAAATGGTCCAGAATCGACATCGTTCACTGAAAATTGAAGTCTTTCTACTGCTTCGTATGCGTAATTATTGAAAAATCTTAAGTTTTCTTTTTGTTGTATAATCATTTTCTGTTTAAATGATTGCGAAATTTATACATATATATATCCCATTCTTAATCTTCAGTGTGCTATTGTCTGATGTTTCTTGTCTTGTAATACAAATAAAATAATTCTTTCTTGATTCTCATCTCTAAACACACGCATACGATTGTTCATGTCCGCCATCTATCCGATCGTATTGGATTGTTCTCAACGAGTGATGATTCATCAAAGTTTTACTCTTCGATAGTTAGTTTGGTATATTTTAGACAACGTAAAAATCGATTGTAAGATGGCTACACGTCGTACGAAGAAGTGGCTTCATGTCAAGGAACGTAAATCAAAGTTTGCCACACGTCAAGCAACGCGTTCGGAAATTTTGCACGTAGAAGAAGAAGGGTAAAATTGAAAATTGAATAGTATTTTTCTGAAATTTTATCAAAATATCTAGCTACATTGCTCCAGATACCGTTGACAATGAAGATGAACGGATTGTTGATTTAACTCAAGCAGATATAAAATCATCCGTGGACATTTTCAGTGCACAAAAACGTTTTGATCTTCAGCTTCCATTGTATGGCCCTTATCATATTGATTATACACGAAATGGACGGTTAGTGTGCTTAGAAACTAATATAGATTGTAATTAAGCTTTTTCGTGATTTTAGACACTTGTTACTCGGTGGCCGTAAGGGTCATGTGGCAGCATTTGATTGGCAAACAAAGAAATTACATTGCGAATTGAACGTCATGGAACAAATCAATGATGTGAAGTAAAGAGAATTGAAATGCTTTCTGTTCATCGATAAAAATCTCTTTCTTCGTTGTTTACTAGATGGTTACATATTGAAACTATGTATGCTGTTGCCCAACGACAATGGACTTATATTTACGATAATCAAGGTGTAGAAGTCCATTGTCTTAAAGCGCTCGATCGTTCGTTACATTTGGAATTTCTTCCGTATCATTTCTTACTCGCTGCTACAGTAAGTGACAAAGATTCGATTAAATTTCTTCTCTCTTGACGAAAATGCATTCAGAATGAAGCAGGATATCTGTCGTACATTGATGTGTCGATTGGTAAAAAAGTTGCTGCTTATAACACAAGAATAGCGAACGGAAATGGCAAATGTGGTACATCAGTCATGTGTCAGAATCCATCGAATGCAATGATTGGTCTGGGTCATGCCGGTGGCGTTGTCACATTCTGGTCGCCAAATCAACGAGAGCCAGTAGTTAAAATGTTAGCGCATAAATCAACAATAAGATCAGTAGCAGTCGAACGTACTGGAACGTAAGAGAAATAAAGAAAGAAATTTGACAAAAACAAAATCAAATCTTTCTTGGGTTTAGTTATATGGCAACAAGTGGCGTGGATGCTAAATTAAAGATATGGGATCTACGAACTTATAAATGCGTAAACGAATACCGTACAGCGTCGACTGGCGCATCAGCATTAACATTCAGTCAGAAAAATCTTCTTGCTGCTAGTTACCGAGATATTGTCGAGGTACAACAGAAATTTTCTATCACACTCGAACTAAATCTTTCTTTCCATAGATATACAAAGATCTCTATGATGAAGAATCATCATCAACTGAACTACCTCGTTATCTTGTTCATCAATGTCCCAATGGTTCGTCCATTGCATCGATCGCGTTTTGTCCGTACGAAGACGTGCTCGGCGTTGGTCATGATCGTGGATTTGTCTCATTACTTGTGCCTGGTGCTGGCGAGCCCAATTTCGATGCTCTAGAAGCAAATCCATATCAAACGAAGAAACAACGTAAACACGCCGAAGTTAAACAACTACTCGATAAGGTAACAGGAACAATAGTTTTCTTTCGCTCATGAATTTCTTCATTGTAGATTCAACCTGATATGATTACATTGGATAATTCTGTATTGAGCGAAATCGATCGAAAAGCATTCGTTCGAAAACAAGACGAAAAACAGAAAGAATTCAATTTTGTAAAACCAAAAGAGTTGATTGCTAAAGCTGAGAAGAAGAAAGGCAAGATTGGCAAACGATTAGCACGCAAAAGTCAAATTCACGATGCTAAACTTAAAGAATTTCTTCAACAAAAACAACTGAAACGTCAGAAAACGAAAAAATAATACCTGTGCTTGTTTTCTTTTGTTTTGTTATCTGTTTTGAATAAAAATTAGAACAATACAACTGACTCGTTATATTTTGTACTGTAACACCAACAAAGTTTTCTCTCTGTATATTTGCAGACAATGATTGATTGGAATTGGCTTTGGGTCGTTGGAGAACTGGGCATCTCCTATGGATTCTATCGATGGTGGAAATCAGATGATAAGTTCTTGGCTGTCCTTTCGGTACACATCTCTCTTTTCTAAAAACTTAACAAAAAGATTCTTTCCTCTGAATACTAGATGGTAGTTGAATGAGCTTAACTTGTTTAGGTCGCCCCGGATATCGATATCAATGATCTAAAGCAATACTCTTCTTCGAAAACATCGATCGACTACGCTGTTATACACGGTTTTGTTCGAAGAAACGATACCAAACCAAATTCAATCCTAACTTCCCATTTTCTCCCACATTGTCTCGGTGTTATTCATCGTTTAACGATACGTGAAAAGAAACTTGAAAAATTCCGAAGTGTTTGGTAAATCCACAAAAGCACATCCAACGATTTAGATTTCTAATATAAACTCTTTCTCACCATACAGGGCGGAAACGAACAATACAATCAGTGATGGAACGCGCTTTGTACCATTTCGACTGGCATCACAAATAGGAAATTCTATTCAGATCGATCGGCCATTATCATTCAATTCGATTGTTGATCACTTAGATGTCACACATGTGAAATTCGAACCTAACACGAACTCTACACTCCATCGAGTGTTCGATTTTCTCGTGGGAGATGTATCAACAGGTGAATATATATCATCGAACAATTGAACCATTTCATTTCGATTTCAATTGTAGGGATTGAAACTAAAGAGCAGATGCTATTGCTAGATTCGCCTTTGACCGGTGTTGGTCGTCTAGAAAAATACCCGGATGGCATGTGGCATCTCGTTCCACATGAACAATGGGGTGGGATTTTGACTCGATCATCTCGTGCAGAAATCATTTCAGAATATGAAGATAGTTCTTCAATAGCTCGATTTATCAGTATCTGCTTTGGCCTTGCTGCACTTGGTACAGCTGCTTATTTCCTATATAAATACTATTCAAACCGACGGCGGCGACCACCATCATCACGAATCACTCGGCCATTGGTAGATCATCATCCAGACGAGGCCGACCGTCCTGCGACGACTCAACTTCGATGTGTTATTTGTCTAGAAAATGAAATTATCTACAGTCTTCAACCGTGCTCACATTTAGGTCTATGCCGTTCGTGTGCCCATGCTCTACAATCAAGAAATCGTGCTGAAGAATTGTGTCCACTTTGTCGCACACCTATCGAAGAATATCAGCGTGTATTTTTACCATAGGATGGTAGTTGTGTGTTCCCTTATCTAATCTAGGTTCCTTTTACAAATTTTGTTTTGCAAAACATATTCATGTGTTTATTTATATGGAATATACATTTTGATGTGTCATTTGTTGACTAGACAAAATCATAAATCATTTACAATGCATAAAAACAATGAGCAGCTCTTTTTCTCAGTAGATAATGCTTTGTCATACATGTGTTTATCTTTCTTTTCTTTATTTTAATGCTCGATAATCATGAATGTAATAACTTTGGTGATAAACGCTTGTATGTTAACCTCTAGTTTCTATTTGCTTTAGAATAAAAACAACATCTAGTCAAAGAGACGATAGAAAGAAAGAAACAATTTATATGTGCTTCTTTTTTCTTCACTCTTTCTCTCCGTGTGATGATATAAATATCCCTAGATAAATGTAACTTTACTTTCACTTCATCATTTTTCATTGAAGATTGTCACAGTAGTTTTGCCATGGCTCCTATCGATTTGCCCACAGCTGTGTAAGAACATTTTATTTCTGAAGGAAAGTTGGAAATTTCCCTGTGTTTCTTCCTAGTGACGTGCAACTGGTAAAAAACCTTTCATCGTCATTGAATGATTATGATGCATTGGTTTTGGTGGCGACCGATTTGAATGAAATCACCCCGTATCTCGATGTTGCAGTTACAAAGCATCTGCAATCATTTCGTGAAGTATGACTCGGAACTTTGCTTTCTGAAAACGAAAAATCAATTCTGTTCTAGGTAAACAGTAGCTTTCACGATGACATAACTGTGTCTGTTCATGAGAATGTTCCCGGCAAACGTTTGGTATACATTTGTAACAAAGAAAACTTTGAATACTTATACGATGTTTTAGGTTTTTTCACCAACTGGTCCAGTGAATCGAGATTATGATGATGTTCGTCGCTTTTCGGATGCTGCATTAGCAGGTGTGAAGAAAGCAATAGGAATTGGAGCTAAAGCACCTCTTGTTGCCAGCTTCGGATCGACGAAATACAGACAAGCAAATTTAGTCACATTACTTGCAGCACTCGAAGCGACTTATGTGGTAAGACGAGTGGCGAAACTTTCTATAAGATTTGAAACTTCGTGATTTCAGCCATTACAAGTTCGCGAGGAAGTGCCAGACAAAAAAACCAAAGTGAACAAATTAGGCTTCTTTACTGGTCAAGCATCACCTGACAACGAATATGATCAACGATTGATTGATTATGCTCGAGCAGTTGAATTTGGACGAGCTGTTGGTCGAGATATTGGTGGAGCTGATCCTGAACGTATGGCACCACCGCGTGTTGCTGAATATGTTCAAGAATTATTTGGTAAATCGTCGGGAATCAAAGTAAATTGAACAAAAGGCATCTCGTTTTCTGTTCACTTGATCTTTCTCGCATTCTTTCAGGTAAACGTGATCAAGGACAAAAAGGAGTTTGAAAAAGGTTATCCTTTGTTCGCTGCCGTTAATCGAGCTGCAAGCGGTATGTGATGAAAGCTCACATTTCTACGCTAAAGACTAACTACCAAACATTTTTCAGTTGTCGATCGTCATCACGGACGTTTAATCTTCCTTGAATATGTTGGCGAAGGCGAAATCAATACAACTGCATTATTTGTCGGTAAAGGAATTACCTTCGATACCGGTGGTCTTGACATCAAAGGTACGCTATAGCGTTGATTCTTTTAAATGATAAATTTGAAGAAAATCTGGTGTTCCATTTTAGCCGGTGGTCATATGGTAAAAGAAATGATTAGTCGGTTTCTTTGTTTAATCGACTTTCTGTCGAATAGGCTGGCATGTCATATGACAAATGTGGCGCTGCGAATGTCACCGGTTTTTTCAAAGTCCTATCTGAATTGAAACCTAAGCAATTTAAAGCCATTGGCGTTTTAGCCGTAGCACGTAATAACTGTGGTGAAGAAGGCTATACAGGCGATGAAGTGATCACATCTCGCGGTGGTGTTCGCGTTCGTATTGGAAATACTGATGCGGAAGGTAAATGACAGCGAGGGGAACATATAGCGAAGACAAAATTTTTTGTTTCTAGGTCGCATGGTTATGGCTGATCCTTTATGTTACATAAAAGAACTCGCTGTCAAAGAAGTGAATCCACACCTGTTTACTATGGCAACATTAACGGGACACGTCATTCGTGCCTATGGAAGCAACTACACAGTAAGTTGATCCTTAACAAAACGATTTTGCCATGTGCAACTATAAAATGTAGGCCACAGTCGACAATGGCCCAGCTCGAGGTGCAGAAATCTCGCAAAAATTACAAGCAGCAGGCGATGAAGTTGGAGATCCATTTGAAATTTCCACTGTTCGACGCGAGGTTTGTCCGCTTACTTAGTTTTCTTATCTATAATCGTTGTTTCCATTAAGGATTATGCTTTCATTGCGGATGAAAGCGAAACAGCTGATGTTTTACAATGTAACAATCTGCCCAGCAGTGGCACATCGCGTGGTCATCAATTTCCAGCTGCTTTTCTCGCTCGCGTATCTGGCCTGGACAAGCACGGTCTCGATTCAGCACAACCCTTACGCTATACCCATTTGGACATTGCTGGCAGTGGTGGCGAATTACCGCAATCACCAACAGCTCGTCCTATTCCAGCACTATGTCAAATGTTTATCGCCGATCGTGTACTTCATTGAACCAACGATTCCTTTCATTGATTTTACTCTTATTTCAAATTTTTATTGACTAAATAGCTCTTTCATTCGATTATCGATCTTTTCAATAAATATCAAAGAGATTAGCTCTAAGCGCTGCAACGATATTTATCATATTGAAAAAGGCAAAATCAGCTTCAAGTACATTTACATCTCGCGATGAAATCGCATATCGACCGTAGTTATCGAGTGACATCTTTCATGTCGTATTTTGAACATGCTAATCCCCGCTTCCAATAGGAAAAAGAGTAGTGTTCTGTTCTCACTCAAACTCGATGCAAGTAGCGCTTCGTATAAAAATAGTTTCCTGCTGTTAGATGCACGCATCTATCGTATTTTTTTCATTCTTCCGGGAAGTCGAAGTGTGTTAGTGCATCTTCTCGTTCTTTCTCTCGCTATATCCAGCTTGCAATCAGTGTTGTGTTCATCCATATTCATACAATTTTGTTCGATACTTTCTTGATCTTGTGAAAAAAAGACAACAAGACATTCACGAAGCCAGGTCATGACCGAATACAAGCTCGTCGTCGTCGGTGGTAAATTTTTTAATGAAGAAAAAGGGAGACAATCGATACTAACACTTTCTGTTGTTTTTTTTTTCATAAAAAAAGCTGGCGGCGTGGGCAAAAGCGCATTGACAATTCAATTGATTCAAAACCAGTACGTTCATTTCTTTCGTGTCAATCTATGATAACCTTGAATTTTTCTAATAATAGTTTTATCGATGAATACGATCCAACTATCGGTATAAACTTGTCCTCAATTAATTTATTGTTTGTTCATTTATTCATCTATTCAGAGGATTCATATCGAAAGCAAGCTGTTGTAGATGGTGAAACATGTCTTCTCGATATTCTTGTATGAAAACTATATTTATATATACATATTTATGCTAATCAATTTTCCTGATTTTTTTCCTAATAGGACACCGCTGGTCAAGAAGAATACAGGTTGGAGTCCATATTAAAAAGAACTGACTGAATTCTATCTGCTTTTCATCTAGTGCTATGCGTGATCAATATATGCGGGGTGGTGAAGGTTTCCTATGTGTATTTGCCGTTAATAGTGCCAAATCATTCGAAGAAATTAAGCAATACCGTGAACAGGTAAAGACGACAGGAGAACATAAAATCTACTGCGTGTTAATCAAAATTCGTTAGCAGACTAGATTCTTATAAACATCAGTCAATGAGATGAATCGTAATTATAAAATAATCAAAGCTTTTCGCTCATTAATAGCTGCGCTGAATTATTATTTTTTTTGCGAACTAAATAACTCCTAATGAATAGTTAGCATTACACGTTCATGATCTGTATTTCTATGTATATTTAGATCAAACGTGTTAAAGATGCTGATGATATTCCTATGGTTTGTAAGTAGCGCAACGAAGATTTGATTCGCAATGATTTCGATTATTACAATGAAACTTCATTCTTTCAGTGGTGGGTAACAAAATCGATTTACCAACGCGAACAATCGACTTATCATATGCAAAAGACTTTGCCGCCTCACTGTCAATGCCATTCGTTCAAACATCCGCGAAAACTCGGCAAGGTGTCGAAGAAGCGTTCTATACACTTGTACGAGAAATAAGAAAATACGTAAGCATACAGACAAATTGTGTTTATTTGATACATCAAAACATGAAATCATCCATTTTCTATTTGTAGAAGGAGCGTACACGTAAAGATCGAAAAGGACGAAAGAATAAGAATGGAAATAGTAATAGCGGAGGAAAATCCTCGGCAAAAGATGGCCGAGGTCAAGGTGGAAAACGTGGAGGAAAACGAATGTGTTTGCTCATGTAGAAATTTATTATTTTAAGTCATTTTTTGGCAATAATCAATCAGTCATTTCTGCTCTTTCTCTCGTTTATATACAAATGACATTTTTGTTTCTTTTTTTGCTTTGCATCCCTTTTTCTCCCTTCACTGTCAGATATTCGTCGCGTGTTTCCGAGAAACGATTCATTTGTTTGTGTGTGTGGTGTTGTGCTTTATATCTTCTATATTTCCTAGTCAAACAAACATACATATTTATTCGTTGTGATGTGATAACACACAACAAGTCTTTTTTCTTCTCTCTTTGTTCTGCTTCAACGCGTGTTTCTTGTCCTTCTTCAACTATTATCGTGTGTGCAGTAGTTTTTTGTTTTGTTTTCTGGAACGCAGAAGAATGAATCAATTTTGTTTTTTCTTTTCTTTGCACAAAAGAAAAATTTTAATTCTAATTTTGTTTTAGATAATTGCTCGACGTTTTTTTTTGTATATATGGAGGCAGCCGATACCATTTCACCGTCGAATATCGAATTAGAAGAGAAGCAAAATGATGGATTAGCTGTTAATCGAGATAAAAAAAGAACAGTAAGAGCCGAAACTTATTTGACACGATCGACATTTCGTCTTATTCTTCGTTTAGCGATTTAAAAGTCCGATAAGGTAAGATGACTACTTAGTTTCTCACTTCTAGTCGAGGGATGTGCAGGAAAACTTCTTTCACTGGTTATTTAACGCGCATCAGTGTCTCATTTTACCAGGTAAACCGTACTCTATCGTTGATGATTTCTGCTCGCGTCTTTGCACCTGATGCTTTGTCATAATTTACTCGATTCGGTAACGGGAAGGAAAACCTCTTGAATGATATCTGATGCTGTAACCAAGCATGAATATATGCATGCGTCGTATTATGATTGTTTAGACATATCTTCAAGCCGAAGAAGAATGATGAAAGTTCATCATATTATCGACTTCAGGAAGAAAAACAATATTCAGATTTACAGGTGGGTGAGAAAGAGATGAACATGTGAGTTTTATTTCTTAAACTTTATCTTCTAGTTCAAAGAACCATCCGTGAAAGTACCAGTCTATGCGATTAGCTTAGCTGCCGGCCTTTTTCTTGTTGGAACAGTGATGATAACATTAGGTGCACTAATGTTAACTGGTCGAATTGAAACACAAGTGTGTTTTCTTAATTCTCGAAAATCTATTAGATTCTTTTGTTATTTCAGTATAGTGATCGCACATGGCCGTTGATACTCATAGGATCGATAGTATTTCTGCCTGGCTTTTATCACCTTCGCATTGCTTATTGGGCATGGAAAGGTGATAAGAATTTCTCATTCTCTGATATACCAGATCTCGATTGGTTCTGAAGAGATATTTTGTACACAATGGAATCTTTTTCTTCTCTTTCGTTAATATTCATTCTCATTCAATAAAATAAATCTCAACTAAATATCGTCGTATTGAGTTGCTCTCTTGTGAACAAGAAGTTAATACGCATCAGAATTGTTCCTTTGTGCTATTGAAGACAGCCGATGATGGATCTGAAAGACTTAATCAATTTTCTTTCGGTGTAGTGAGTCTATTGAAAGCTTGAACGAAGTATAATTCTTTTTCTTGCACGCTTATCATTCACTACTGTCGGTTTTAAACGGAGAGAAAAAAGGTTTCATACTCTCCATTCAGTTATTTTTTTAAAATATAATCTTCAAATCTATTGTGTCGTCAGTTATGATTCAAGGGTAAACGACCCTCCATTCTTTTCCTCTTTTCATGTAACTGCGTCTCGGCAATGTCTTGTTTTATACTACGTTTATCGACAGAGAAGAATGGAAGAAAAATAGAGCATCGGCGTGTTGTGTTGTGTTGTGTTGTGTTGTGTTCTGTTTCTGCTCTTGGCTGCATCGTCATAGATTAAACAAGGGCAACAGCGAGAAACACAAAGTATAAAGAAACACGTAGTTGTTCTTTTTATTTCTTAACAGTTCCAATTCTCAAGCTGAACGATGTGTATGCGAGTTGATTGTGATAAATGCGGCAAGCCGACGTGGAAAGGTTGTGGTCAACATATCGAACAAGCGCTAAAAGATGTTCCTGTCGATCAACGATGTCAATGTCTGAGAGGCTCCACCGATAGTGCGGCAAAAGTACAGGCAATGAAATAGCACCTGCGCTAATGAGAATAACGAATGAGTTATTATGAATTTGCTTTCGATTTTCTCAATTCGATGACTTTTTACCCTATGTATTCAATAAATCATGAGAAATGAATCAGATCTAATTTCTTCCAACGAGAAAACGTGGATTTTCTTTATTAGTGTAAAAAGTGCCTCAGTCGACAGGACACACTTTTTTCTGTTGTTTTCACCTGTAGAAAGTTGACACAACTGCATTTGGTACGATTTTAGACGAAGTGTTTTCACAATGAATTACGTATTTTGCTGTACTTTGGACAACATTCTATTTTTATTTTGTTTTTGACAAGAAATGTTCCTGTTCTTGTCGTGATCATTAATCCTTGCAGTAGATGTCTCTCTTTATCTCCGACGGAATCGATCCAGTTTTGAGAATGATCTATCTTGAAGCATTCGATTTGGATTGAAAAAGATCAATTTGTTGCTCAAATGTTCGTAGGAATGACTACCGTCTGCTTTTTTTACCGGTCATCAGTATCTCATTCCATGCGCCAAATATTTTTATTGATAAGTGGTTATGTTTGATTCAAATTCGATGTTTGCCCTAGATTAATAATCGATTTGAATCATAGTATTTCATCCGAATCTAATTCGATCTCTGCTGACATCTTTTTCTCATGTAACAAAGCATCACGTGGAGCTCGTAGCCATACAGAATCGAACTCGATTTATTGTTATCACAGCTGGTTGTCTTACGATCAAATAAGTCGATAATCGTCTTTTTTCTTTAATTTTTATTATCTTCTCGGTGACATTTATGGGTAATTTATGTTCGTGGTGTTTGAAAAGTCAAGATTCATCTCATACAAATGGTACTCTTGGTGATTACACAAACTCAGAACGTTTGTCTGAAAATACCGATCGAACACCGTGAGTAAAACAAATATTCGAACTCAATTCTTATCCCGATTTTTTCGCCAACAGACTTCTCGGTCATTCGAACAGTCGTAAAAATCTCTCCATGACATCTGCACTCCCTAATTCACCATCCAATGGTGAATCGACTTCATATCCACCGCTTCTTTCACCCTTAGTGACAATTCATGAACCAAGAACAGATTCTTCGACAAACAGTAAGAACAAAAAGTTCTTCTCACACGGAAAAACTTCCTTTTTTTCGTATTTCATTAGATGTTCTAGCCAATGAAACAGCGGAAACAAAAATGGCATTTATTGTTGAAGGTATGCTATCAAAATTAATCGATGTCGGCAATGGCGGATCGAGTGGTATTCATCGAAGCAATTCGAATGGAAATGGCTTCAATTCTCAGAATGATCACCTAAGACAAATTTTAACTAAATCTTTAACTATGCCCAAAACACTTGTCTTACCAGATGCTGGTCTCAACAATCTTCCTTCGTTGCTATCGGGACGACCCATTTCATCAGATATATGTCATTTTGTAACGCACACAGCAGCTGATTTATCACATTTATTGATCGAAGAAATCAAGATTGTTCATAAAGAAGATCTGGTCGTTGTCTTTGAGTAAGAACAGAATTTCGATGTATTTCCTGTTACGATTATTTTTAAAATGTTGGTTTTCTTTTTCTTTATATATATATACATGTATACATATTGATATAATCAGCAGATTGAGAAATGGAAAGTCAACTATTTTTTCTTTTTATAGACTAAAATAAGATGGTTGAAGAGATGGATAGTAACGAAACTATCGGTACATTTTGAATTATGTTGTCATGTTCTATCGTTCGATTTTGACATATTTTTAATTGAAAACGGTTGATCAAATCAAGAAGGGTGTTTACAGGACAGTGAATGGTATCTTCTCTTCAGATATTGCATTTGAATTAGAAGAAGAATTAGACGCTTTGCATCGTTGAGAGACTTGGGGAATATGAGAAAAACGAAAGCTGATTGAGGGTGTGAGATTTTCATAGGTCAGATCAAGATGTGGATGACGAAGATGATACTTCTTGTCAAACTTCAAGAAGATTCGAGGATTTACCAATCATTCTGTATACGCACGAGTTGCATCAGTATATGATAGGAAACAATAAGGAATATTCACCATATTTTATGCACTTATTCGTTCGCAAACAACCTTCGAACCATGCAAGTCAACCAAAATGAATTTGATGGCTAGAGAAATTAGTGTACTGCACTGCTTTGTAACGAATGAGCGGATTAATCTACTTACACGAATACCTTTGAGGCACGAAACTAACAGAACCGTGAAGATGAGATATTCAACAACACAGCAGGCGATGTTGGTTTGAGTAAACGTCTTCATTCCTTCGAATGAATGACCTACCAACCATAGATGAACCAGCGGATCAATGTATCATCAGTGATAGAATGAAAACAGCAAGGAACTTTCCTGTTTGAATTACAATTAGTTTTATGTTTTCATGACAATGGAATGGTTTTCCTATGAAACTCTTGTGTCATGGGGATCTTAGTGATAATATCTTGATCGTGTATATGTGATGACTCCTGAAATTAAAGAGATTCTTATAAACTTGGAAAAAGCTGTTGATTTTATTGTTATGCTGGAAAAAAATTCTCTTCTTCCTAGCCAAGAGTAAAGAAGTGCCATCTGTAGTGGTAGCAAAAGATTCTGGTTGGCTAGTCGATGAACTCGTGACTCATCATTGGTAGATTCTTCGATGTGTTATGTTGCATTCCTCGTGCTATTTCGTTTTATTTCCGATTGATTGTAATCTCACGTGAATTAAAGCCGGCGTGCAATTTGTGTGTCATGCCAAGACCAATAACCAGCTGTTCCTGTTCAACCAGAAGACAAGTGTATCATCTTGCACGCTATATTTATTTGAACTTGACACATACGAAACAAAACAATTGTTGAGGAAGAAGCTTTTTTGAAATTCTGTGTAACATTTATTGTTGCTTACAGCTGTAGATAAAGCAAATATGATTCAGCTCCTCTTATTCATGTGCGGCGATTATTAATCGAAGGTTTTACATGCAGCTCTGACGTTACTTCAGTATGAAATGTACTGGAAAGTTCCCGTGATTTCTTCATACAAGTGAAATGTTGTTTTTACTATCGTGGATGCTTTTATACTCATGATGAATATTTTCATTCGTTTTATTTTCTTAACGAAGTGTCTGAGTATTTTGTAGATTATATATTGAAGAAAAATGAGTGAAGAACCACGTGAACAAATCCTGTCTGATTTCCAAGTAAGTTCTCTTATTTCAGCTGTTGCTTGTTTTTTCAATTCATGACTTTTCAGGATTGCACAGGTTTAGAAAACATGGAGGAGTGTATTCAAATTCTTCAGCAACATGAATGGAATCTAATAGTAAGACTCAATTGCCGATCGTCCCTATTCAAATCGATGTCATTTTCAGGAAGCTATTCAAGCAGTGCATGAGGGGATTGGTGATGGAAATGATCATGAATCGACAGTCCCAGTTTATCAGACAATCGATGACCAGATGGTTTTGACAGGGCACAACCCAAGTATCACACGTCAGCCGAATTCATACGATTCAGATGATGTTGAAATTATTGGAACAGTATCTGCAGGAGCTCGTTTGCAAACCACTAGTGATTCAGGTACGTTCCTTTGGTCAGTGAAGTCAAGTCTACTGCTCTTTTTAGCCCGAAATTTACATTTTCAAGTTGAATACCATGATCAGACAGAACACGTCCATATATCTGAAAACGAAACAGTTCGTATGTAATCCATGATAGACTTGTTCGTTCGGATTGCTTCGAAGGATTTTGCTTTATAGATAAATTGCGTGAAAAAGTCGCGGAAAAGGTTTCCGTTCCTGTTCATCAACAAGATTTCCTCAACTGGAAAATGAAGAGTTTCGATGAACGAGTATGCATATGCAAATGAACTTGATTAGCATTAATGATACCTCTCCTTTTCTTTAGACGAAATTGCGCGATCTTCGTCTTCCATTAGAAAATATTATCAAGCTATCTTCGATAAGAGATGACTCTGCTCAGTAAGTTATTCGATATTTTTCTTCGATCGAACTGTCTTACGGAACGACTTCAGCAGAATCTACAATCATACTACTACATCATCACATAATTCAGGCGAATTTCCACTGACGGTGCTATGTGAAGATAAATTTGGCTCGACAGTTCCATACAAACTTCTTTTAGAGCCATATACAACGATCCTCGAAGTATATTCGTAACCGAGAAACAAAACAGAGGCATTGATTTCGATGTTTAGATTAAGAAACATATGGAGAACCTCGCACGTATACCTATACATCAGCAACTTTGGCAAGGTTTACTAGGTGCAACCGACTCCGTAAGAGAAATCTGAATTTTTTGACGTCGCGATCCACTTCTTGACTTTCCAGGATGCATTGCGTCAGACACAAATTGTTCAAAATGGAACACTAGTTGTTCGCCATTCAGGCACATCACCAAATCAAAAGCTATCAACGACAAGACAGAATTTATCAGTAAGAAGTTCAATAGGGACCGAAATGTCATCTGAAATCTTGCCTTTTTCGTATATGGATAGCCATCAGCAAGTACTAAAAATCATGACGACGATGAGAACATGGACACTGATCATGATATAATAGTAGAAGACATCGAAGACAATGATATCGGTGTTCTACCTTCGACGACGTCAACGACAACAGTCAGCGAAGGTCGAGAACCACTTAGTAAGTTGAAGCTGCAAATCGATCAAATACTATTCCTTTATTTTAGTACCTGACGAGTTTACCGATGAAGTATTTGCTCTTCAGCATTTCTCGAGCGTCTTTCAGTCACGTTATGGTTCATCTGGTCCTATACTACACATGGGCTCACTAGATCAAGCATTGCAAGAGTCCCTCTATGCGTCCATACACAGTGTAAATGTTTCCCTATTGAGATGAAAACGTCCTCTATCGATTGGATTCGTTTTTCAGAGACGTCCACTGGCTATTTATCTCCATAATGATCAATCGATTTGTGCAAATGTATTCTGTGCTCAGGTGTTAGCCCTTGATTCGACTATTGAATACCTAGCGAATAACTATGTCTTTTGGGCTTGGGATGTCACATCAGATGTTAATCGAACACGGTAGTCATCAACAGAGATCGTTTTCCTTGATCTGACCTTCTTCGTTTTTCTTCTAGGTTACTGGAAACACTTCGACGATGTGTGGGCAATCAATGTGCACAGCGTGTTGGCTGCATGGAAAAGAACGATTTTCCATTACTATTGATTGTCACTCGTTCCCGTGGATTGTTAGAATTGAATAGTATTATCGAAGGCAAAAGTACGCCAAGTGAAGTTTTGTTAAATCTTATTCAGTCCCATGATTCATTTGAACAACAACGATTACATGATATGGATGAAGAATTAATGAGGGAAAAACGTGAGAATCTTAAACGCGAACAAGAAGATGAATACGAACAATCACGTCGAGCTGATCTTGCTAAACAGCAAGCGCGAGAACAAGAAGAACGAGAGAGTAAATTGCGAATCGAACAACGCTCGGTAAGAATGAACAAGTTAACTTTTTTGTTCAATTGAACGGCTTCTCGTCTATAGCAACAACAACAAGAATCAAAAGCTCGTCTCCCAGACGAACCGGACGAATCAGAAAAGAATATCACTCGATTAAAAATTCGTCTACCCAACGATGAAGGTATACTGATGAGACGGTTTCGTCTACAAGACAATCTTCAAGTATTATTTGACTATTTAACAAGCGAAGGACGAATGTTAGGCGAATACAAACTCTTAACCACCTTTCCGAAACGAGATGTAAGTCAACGATTAAACTCCTTTGTTTATTTGCAATTTGTCTTCTGATATTTAGTTAACTACATTGAACTCGACAGACACATTCGAACAGTTAAAATTATATCCCCAAGAGCAACTGATTCTCGAATCTTTGTAAATTATTCATCATTATCTTCCTAGAAACCATGAACATAACCGTTCGCCTTTTATTGTTCATACAGTTGAGAAGAAATTCAGAACTCAAAATTGTCTTGTTGTCTATATATGTTTCTTGCATTTCCATTTCAACTGTTGATTTGTTTTCTTTCCTTGATGACATTTTATTTCTGCATAGCAATAAAAAGTTGATGATTTTATGAAAGTCACTTAAGAAGTGCTAACAGTCGAACACCGGATTGGTCAGTAGAAATAGACCGGATGATGGAGGTGTTACTGGATAACAAGAATCGGCGCATAATCGTGAAGGATTATTATTACCGCACCAACTAGGCACGTTCATCATTCGAATTACTCGATCGACTATATCGTCTGCACATAAGGAAGGATTTTCATTCAACAAATCGGCAATTAACAATCGAGCACAGTTGAATATATCTACGTACTAAAATGAAAACAAAATAAAGACGAAATCTATGAAAAGTATCGACATCTACATCGCATGGATTGATAAGATCTTTCAATCGACATTGAATTTGTTTGATAAAGAAATCGACGATCTACATATGAGTGAAAGGATATTTGCTATCGGTTTCAGTCGAAGAGATATTCACAGTTTCATCGGTATGACATGCATTGAATTTCTTCCGATGGATTATTCTGAATAGCTCGCTAGCTACGACTTTCTTAGTAAGAGTAACGATGTCTTACTTCATTGTTTCGATATTTTGTTGCGAAAACAAACTATTACCCGATTTATCAGACAATGTTCGCGGACACATTCGAGTGAGAAACGAATTCGCAAATCGTTCTTGTTGACGATAAGCTTTCTCTTTGAGTACATCGGGCTGACATAATGATACACGTTGATTATGATAAAATGAACCATCTGATGTCCTATTTCAAAGACCAATCAACGAATTATGTTGTGAAACTTACAATCTTGATTGATTGTTTGAAACATATTTGAACATTGAACAGGTACAAAGCGTGTCAACAGCAATTGTTGACATGGTCGCCAATCATCATTCTTAAGGCGAGTATTGAAAGAATTACAATTGAATGAATTAGATGGTTCACATATATTCATCACTGATCTACATAAACTGCACAAAAAATTTTCATAGACTATGCGCCTTTATTCAAGTAGACATTATTCTTGATCATCAATGTATAAAGTTTTTCTGATCGACATCTGTCAGTAGAGTTTCAACGAAGTTTTTCATGGAACGGGACGACAATTGAGAGACGGTCTAATAGCTCTAAGACCATCCGCTGATTGATGTGTAATGAATATCGTATAATTTTCCATAATCATCAGATTGAACAAGTTTGTGCCTCCAACATTCATTTCGCCTAGAAGTGTGTTGTTTCGATGATAAATTCTGATCCGATCACTTCTTGGTTCAACTGCCCATATTCTTTGACAATTATCCACAACAAGATCGGTCGTTGGCGCACTATGGTCAATCTTACCACTAGCATCTGTCACCCATGTGTCATTAGGCTGCCGTCTATAAAGGTGAATATCCTGTCCATCAGCATTCCAACCAACGTAAAACGCCATTTCGTCTTGGGCAACGCCAATAGCATGAAGTTCTTCTCCTGGAGCAATATTTGGTATTATTGTACAATTATTTAATATTCCGGAATTGGGAACGATATCACATAAATAAATACCAGATCCAGAGGCACCGGCAAGCATTTTCTGGGTCTTTTTGAGAAAGCGAATAGTTCGTATTTCAACACTCGTGTCCACGAGGCATAATCTCGGCCTCATGCTGCTGTTATACACACCAATATTTTTTGCAATTGTTCCAAAGTAATATCTCTCTTTGTAATAGCCAGCGGATAATAATGATGAAGTATGTTCCACAAAAATATTTTCACCTGTGAATCGATTGAAGCGGAGTAATGCATTCTGTTCAAGTTTGCTGCACGAAGTCACCGCTAAAATTGTATTGTTCTCACCTTCACTAAGCGTGAGGAATTCTTCAGTACTAATTGATGTATTCTGTAACATTCTGGTAATTTCCTCAATAAGCATCGTAGTGTTACAGCAGTCGTCTTTCTCTTCAAATGTACTATTCGGCCGCATCAAATATACATCCGCGTCATAATTTGGATACTCGATTTCATCACGCTTGGGTATAAAATAGTACATTTGACAGGTGAAATTCGACATTTCATGACGAATGCAGGTGAATAAAGCGACAACGGGATTATGAGCGGCATGGCAAAGACACTGATTACAACTGACTGTTTCGATCGTATAGCCGGTATCGTTGTTTAGATCAAACGGTAGTTTGATAGAAGCATTGCGAAGAATGCCGTATGGAGAAAAACTCGCAGTTAGATATGGAACTAACGAAAGTACGAGAAAATAGTGGAGAACTCGCATTATTTTAGAGTGAATAGAGAAGGATTTAATGAATGTGTATATATATATATATACTCGAAGAAAATATAATCGATTGTTAATTATTAAATAGCTATGTAGAAAATAGTTTTGTCACGTATTCGATGAATTTTATACATGAATAATTAAGTAATAAAAACAATACAATTTGTTTTTGACGTGTTTAATCGAAAGTACACGAGACCAACAAAACTTTTCACTAAGTACTACTTCATAGCCGATAGTCTGACTTTTCAAATGTTGTCGTTCTTACTATTTTGATTGTTTTTTTCTCAGATACATCAATACTTGTTGTTCCAAGAAGAAGTCGTCTGATTTCTCATTATTAACTTGAAAAAATAATATTTATTGTTATTATTTTGATCACTGCTTATTACAATATCATTAGTCAAACAAAAGCACATCACAAAAACGAGATTTTATATACAAAAATATAAAATTTTCTAGACGAACATTGAGACTAAAACGTGTGCTGTCGATTTTCAGATGAGATCAAACTAAAATCAACGAAACAGTGAAGCTTATCTTCCCGTATGAACAATATATTTCACTTACAAGATCTTCTTCATTTTCATCCTGGTCACCGGCGATTGATGTGTTGTTCATTACTTCATTCGCTGTCTCTTCTTCGAGAAATTTCTTTGCTTCAACGGGTATCACATTGGATTCAATACATTCTTCACTGGTTATTAAACTGATTTTCTCTAAAAACACAAAGAATGCACACTAATCTAATCGGAACCGTTCGTTCTCTCAGACAACATGGTTTCTAACTTCTTGTCACATACCATCAATAATTTTCTTCCAGAAATCTTTTCGTCCATCGACATCTGCTGCTTTTCGTTTCAATAGAGTCTCGAAGTCATTGAACAGTTTTGGTTCTAGTTTAGCAAGACATGTTTCACGTAAACATTGCACGCATTGCAATGCTTTGTCGAATAATGAATCACCATGAGAATTGTTAATAAGGTCGATGATGAGTGTGCACATTTGCTTGCAAACATCGGAGAACGAAGGTGAGCCCTGTTCAATTAAAATCTTGAAATCTTCGACTGGTGTCACAGTACCAACGGTCTTCAATGCTGCCTTCTTTTTCGCCGCTGCTTGAGCTTCGAATGATGTAGAATCGATCGCAGCTTCTTCACCATTCTCTTCATGTCGAGCTTTCTTCGTCGAACTAAAAGAAGAATGAATCCATTATCTTCATTTAAACTATCTTCTCGCTCCTACATATCATTACTGCCAAAAAGTGCATCACCAGTTGTAATCTTTTGTCGGCGATTTGTATCTCGAAGGACAAATTGATCATGAATTTCATCTATTGTTCGTTTACTTCTCGCTGCTATCGAACGAATCAACGCGTCATTCATTTCCATCACTGTGTTTGTTAATGCTAATGGTTCTTCAGGCGAGATAGCACGTCGAGCAATTGACTAAATTCAAATCTTAATGAAAACAAACCATGCGAATGAGAGACAAATTCATACTTGAAACATGCGTTGGATATATGGGTTAGAAATTAATTCTGGCTGGAATGATTGTTCACCTCTAAATCAGTACCAAAATGTTGCTTTTCATTTTCACGCTTATTCAAGTTATCCATACCCTCGATCAGCATGTGTTAAATCCATCGTTGTAATCAAATTGTCGATTGTTTTTAATTGTTCCTCACTGGGTTGGTTTCGCTTGATCGCATCAAGATTGTCAAAGTCAAATCCACGTACATCTTCTGCAAATGGCAATTTTACGTAATACATACACTAACATGAAAAACGAACAATGAATCTTCGTGGTTTTTATATTCTTCTTACAATATGATCGTGCGCAATATGTGGACGTAAGAATCCCAATTCAGGTGAGCTTCTTTCACTGAAACATTTGCGAACAATAGCTACACTATTTGTTTCGTACATCGCTTGGACGAGGCCAGTGAAAGTTTGAGCTTCTTCCTAAATGAACGAGAGAAAAAGAGCAATAGGATACAGTTCGATGATAAAAATACCTCGTATGCAGGCTCGGCAATGACTTCATACACGGTGTCGCCTAAGTAAAGACTTCGTCGCATCTAAATACCAGTAAATGAGTGAATACACTGGAGATATGTTCTCTAGAACCAACCATATTCGCATCAGAAAATCCAATAATGGAGAAACATTTTTCACTTTGGTACTTCATATCTTCTAATGTTTCTTTTGTAATCGGTACGAAAGTTGTTCCATAGCGAAAACCATCGGTTAATTCCTCTTTTTCAATTTCCTCATCTTGTTCGTCTCGAGTGTAACGACTACGATCAACTTTGATCTCCGTTGTTGGATCGCGTGCGTAGACTTTCTTTAAGCGAAATATTCCTGGTTTGTTGTCTTTAACCTAGTAGATAATGAAGTAGATAATTATCTTTTAAGCAAATGATCAGCTTTTCTCACTTGAATGTAAGTACAAATATGTAGTTTAAGATCAGCCAACTGCATCACATATTTTGTTGCTGTTGGCTTCACACTTTTCGACTGATGAACACTGAGAATACCCAATGCTTCGCTGAAATCGTATAAATCGAAGTTGACTCGTCTCTTGTTATGGTGCGACCTTACCGAAATGTAAACAGACTTCCTTCGGTTGTATTAACAATGTCACTAATGACACGAATGCCAGTTTTTTGCTGTGGTGTTAAGGGCTTCTTTGGACTCTGATGATGATTATTGGTAGTTGGACGGGCGCTTGCTGATTCTTCTTGATCATGGCCATTCGTTTGCATAGGTGAACCAGGTTGATTGTTTTGATGGCCATCGTCATCATCAGTAGCATCCTCATTTCCTTGATCTTGTTGACCCCACGTAGGACCAATTGCATCAACAATGATATCTTGTCGTCGAAGGGAGTCAACAATAATCTGAAGATTGCTATCACTAAATGGTGTAGCCGCATTGGTAAACAAGAGAATACGCTTGGCAGCATAACCACGTTTTCCCCTATGCAAAACCGAAACATATTTCAGAATCAATCGATTGAAAGGTTACTCTGTTTCTCGTCGAAGATGATCTGCAGCGACAACGACAGCATCAACTACTAGAAAAACCAATTCTTATCTCATGCCAATGCCATTCTTTTCTAACTACTTACAATCAGCCGGACTATTCCCCGGTCGTATCTTTTGAATTTCTTCAAATAGATGCCAATTGGCAGGTGCTAAGGAAAACGTCACATTAATATTTTGGTAGTTATCATCATCAGCTAATTCATTATTTGTGTCGTCAGCACCGTACAAGATCAACGCTAATTCGTCTTTACTTTGCTGAAACATCTATTTACCAAGAGGATGAATGTTTTGTCAAAATGAAGTCAACAGCTCCAGCTTACTTTCCGCTGAACAATCATTTGAAGAATATCACTAGTAATCTGTAAGGGTGTATCAAAGCCTGGTGCTGCTTGAGACATGCCAACACCGATATCCACTACAAGAGCTAATGCTTCCTACGAATACAACAAACTTATCGGAATCGAAGATGCAATAGTCAGTATGTACTTTATTGGCGGCCATGTATTTGATGTTCTATATGTTTTTCCTATTTCAATCTAAAAGAACTTTTCAGATTTGTGTTGACTAGTTAGTTTGAAATATAGTTGCTAAAGAGGTACTAGAACTAAAATGACAGTCTCGATAAACAAGAACAAAATTGAAATGTGAAAAGAGAACGAAAGAAACAAATAAAACACACGCATATATGAAAATCGAAATGATTAAAAGGAGGAGGGTGAAGTCAAAGTGAAAATTCGATTGTTCATGTTTGTATTTCAGAAAGAGGATCAGCGAAACTTATCTAAAGAGCAAAATGACGGAGAAGCGCCATGACACCAGCAGCAATGCCACCAGTCACAGGCACGGTGACAATCCATGCGACGATAATATTTCGAAATAAAGACCAATCGACGCTTTGCTTTGAACGAACACGACCAATCGCTACTACACTACCAACTTTGCAATGAGTCGTACTAATTGGAATTGAAAAATTCGACGCGAAAAGAACGGTAAATGCAGTGGAAATTTCAATAATAAAACCACTAAACGAGATTTTCCATTGTTGAGCTGCCGTCAAGATGATCAACTTTACCTCGATGGAGTAATTTTTGTCAAATCTTCTCCAATGGTTCGAATCACACGACGACCCCAAACCCAAAGTCCAACTGATATGCCAAGACCGCCAAAGAATAAAACCCAAAGTGGTGTGGCGGATTTCGCAGCTATGACACCATCGACATAGACCAACCAGAGACCAATTAATGGACCAATTGCATTACTGAGAGAGAGAGAGGTATGTAATTTTATGATGGAACTCGATGCGACAAAATGAGTACCTGACATCATTTCCACCATGTGCAAATGCTCCAAATATGGCAGTAAGAATCTGCAGATATTTAAAGATGGTTGCAATTTCCAAGGAATCATTGGTTGTATCGATCTTTTTCTAATGGAAGATTTCGTGTTCTTGAAATTGCTTATGCATACGAAGAAGAAACACATACCTTTTTTGTTGAAATTTCAGGCATTTTATCTTCCACTTCATCTAAATCTTCATTTGAACTCGCTTGATTTCCTGATAACGTTGACACATTATCATCATCTAGATAAATATTCCACATAGAACATTCGTTTCATACAATCGATACCAACTAACCTGAAGCTAGTAATAAGCTTTTATTTTCACTAAGCACAGAAGCTGCTGGTGCACTATTCGTATTTGAATATTGAGGTAAACGATAAATTTTGGTTTTCTGAGAAAACATCAACTCTTAGGCTTCATAATTTCATTTCATTTTTCTTACTTCGCGAATGATCGATGGTGCTGGATTAGCTCGATGTGTTGCGACATTTACATTATCTGTCGCTACTGGATCATATCGTACACGTTCATTTTCTCGACGTCCGCGAGACACGGTACTAAATCCTGAATTGGATAAGGTTTCCGAATCTTTCCGTATACGTTGCATTTCGACTGAAAACTCAAATGCCCATACACCAAAATGTGTTTGCCGAGACACTTACCATAAGGACGAAATTGATCAGGGTGCTGTTGTTGGTAACGAATAAGATCATATTCTTTCAGCATGGATATATGATCTATCTGCGTTTCCTTGTCACTTGTATTCACGTTTTCCAAACGGGTTACTAAATTAACAATCAACCATAGCGATTTATGATAAGGAAAGTCTTTCCCATTAATAGCGCAAGCGACTAGTACTTTCAATGAAGGACTTCTCAAAGTTTCCTCTGCAGAATTAGTGCAAACTAAATTGAGCATTAGGATCTGTTAGAAAACCATATACATACACAAATGATATATAGGCCTTGTGAAAAAGATTCTTGCATAACATCACGCTGTAGATTCAAAACAAGATGTTTACCTGTATAGGTTTCAAATCGACCTTCAGTCTTGGTCAGTTGCGGTTTCTCATCTCGACTTCCCAGTTCACGTTTCTTTTTCAATGTTTCTATAGAGTAAACCGTTGGCTTAAATCATCATTCGAATGGCTTTTACCCTCGATACTGCGTTTCAAACGTGGCTTAACAACTATCATAATAAACAAGCCTACGAGCACTCCAATGCTGACTGTGATAATAACATTTCCCCATAATTTTATCTTGTGAAAGTGCAGCACTAAATTTAGATAAATCAAATCTAATATTCGATCAGTGAAATCATTCGAACGAACTTGGTGGTGCTGAATGAATGATGGAGAACGCATTGATCATTATTGTGGCACTGTAAAAAAATGGTAACCAAGCGAGACCGATTCTAAGATGATCTTCCTACGAATACATCGAATTGATTTGTTTTCATCAAAATCAACAAGTTTACTTACTTGTTGAAGAATAAACTTGCGAATGACAAGGAAAGCGCTGATAGAAATTATGCCTGCTAATGCAGGTGAAATGAACCATGAAGCTCCTATAAGAGAACACATACCATGAACAATACAATTTGTATCAGTAAATCTTTCTTCGTACCGATTTTGCCGAATACAGCCCACTGAATACTACTAGAGCCTCGTGCGACAAGTGCAAAACCAACTGTTGCACCTACAATACTATGTGTGCCAGATACTGGTAAATTGAAGAATGTTGCAACCAATAACCAAATACAGCAACCTGGAAGATAAGCGAATAGGTTGGATTGAAAAGAACAACACTCGAAAACGATAGATCTGGATTTACCAATCAAAGAAGAAAGTTGACCAAGCATTAATTCTTTTGGATTATCAAACGTTGACAGATCAATAATACCTTTTCTTATCGTATCCGATACTTTCGCTCCTAAATATCGAATTCCAGCAATCATACAACGAATGTCATTTTTTTCATACCGATCAATATCGATCCAAGAATTTCGAAGATCGTTGCTAAAATACATGCTTGTCTTAGCGTTAATACTTTACTTCCAACACTTGTACCAAACGAATTAGCAACATCATTCGCTCCGATGCCAAATGCGAGTATAAAAGCAACGATAAAGCCAATAATTAAAATCCACAACAAATCAATTGAATATGGTTCAACAACGATCATGATATGTGTCGTGTTGACTGATCTGAAGTTGTAAGTGATTCTTTATTGACTCGAGTCGTACTTGGATATTCAAATTGTATTCATAATGACTATTAATATTGATACGGTTCCTTCTCTGAAGAAAGAAGATTTATAATTCATGATTCTACTGGTATTGCATGTTGATTATGAATATTCTCTACCGATTGGTTCGAAACAGAGGTCCAATGAAAGAACTATTTGTTTTAGATGTCACTACAGTCAAAATATGTTCCTGATGAAGAAAGAGGTAACCACAAGAAATAACTTTTCTTTCCAGCGAAATGCTACGTGCAAATTTCTTCTGTGAATACGAATAATTGACATTTTATCAGCTCATACATTCCTCAATATACATGAGAAAGATAACAACTACACATTTTTCAATATGATAAATCGATAAATATTTTGTACATGCACTGTAGTGATGATCTTTGAATCATCGTTCTGACACGAAACTGCCCAAGTCATGTTTCAATGCATATCACACGTCTCTCCAACCATATAAGGAAAAGAAGTGAATATCAAATCATTTCATGCTATGGAGAATAACCTTTACGAACATATGTTATCAAAACATGCATAGAGATAGCTGAGAAACTCGTAATTTTGTTTTCATCTGATTATTTTCTAAGAACTATCCAGAGCGATCGTTGAATGCATCCTCTTCTTGTATCAATACGACTAGCATGATAACAACAAATCTCTAATCGACTGTATAAATCAACACAACTGATATCATCTTTCTCACATCATCAACATATTTCCATCTCCTATGATCAATATTTTGTTTCAGTCGATCTATAAGCTAATATAACGATTCGTGTGCTGTTATTTCTTTATTTTATTTCATCAATATATGTTTCTCTGTTATCTACGAATAATTATAAATACATGTGTCTAGGGGTACTCTGCATTAATGATATGTTGTCGTACCACTGGCACTCACACACGCATGCATAGTTGCATGAATCAAACAGGAGAGGAAATATAACTTGTCAAGTATTGTTCAGTTTTCAAAAAGGGCATTCATGCGTAGATTTGCAATCTTTGTTAACTATCTGTAACGATTGACCAATAAGTGATTTGGTTCGTTTTGGTGGCGGTGGAGGCGTCGCACTTAAGTAAAACGCTGTCATCATTTCTGTCGATTTCGGTTTCTCATTCGGATATATACATGTCACATAGTCTTTGATTGTATTAGAGAGATGATCGCATTCGATGTGTAATAATGAATTAGGATTATTTTGTGGAATTGTTAGACATTGTTCAATCCATTGATCGACTTGTTCGTGAATCGAATGCCGATTGTTCTCTTTGGTAAAGTCATTCGATGAGAGCATTTGATCTTCTTGTTCAAGATTGAGATTGGTTATGAGTTGAATTTCATTTTCGATTTCTTCTATATGCTTTAAAATCGCACGAGAATCGGATTTTTTCAAGTTTGTCGAATGTAGCGCCGATGACGGAGATGTCGAAGTCGTATACAGTTCGTCTAATGGTAGAATAAACGGATTTTGGTGTGTTGGCGAACGCTGTTGATGTAAACGTTCGTTTTCGACAACTTCTTCGAACTGAATGGAAAAATGATCATTAACTAATCGAGGCGACGAATTTCGTATTTGACTTTGCCGGTTCATGTAAACTTTCTTCGGACTAGAGACACGCACATTTGACGGACGTTGATACCGAGAATGCGACGATCTTTTACTCTTGCGCTTTTGGTCCGACGGAATCGTTTTCGGTAACGAACACTGTTCACTATGTTTCTCATCGCGCAAAATTCCATCATTACTCGTATTGTCAGGCGATGATGAATCGATTATTCTTGAACTCGATAGAGAGAATCCGTGTCCGCTGTCACTTTGATGAAGATTTCGATTTGATGGATTAGTCAAACGTGTAATCCCATTTGCCAGCGTTTGTGGAAATGACTCGGAATGAATAAGACCGGATGTCGAATTCGGCGGATTTGCAGTGCACGGTTTCGACTGAGATTGATAGTTCTTGTAAATCCATGGATTCGTTCGAATTTTCGTACGTTGTCGCGTTTTCGTATAAAGAGAATTGTTACTCGTCGATATTTGTGACTGATATGGATATTCGTGATGAATATGACACGTTGATAATGTATTCGCATAGTGACAACTGGAAGGTGCCGTTCGAGAATGTGAACATGAATTTGTTTGCGATTGAATGTCAACGATGGCATTGACTAACTGTGCATGCTGATTGAGTAAGAATTCTGTTCGGTTCGGATGCTCATTGCTTGCAAACTTTTTCAGCACGCTAGAGTCACAAATTTCGTAATGACAGTCAGTTGCGGATAGTGTTTCTTGAGGTATTTTGAATTTCGGAGGTTTGGCCGTTGAATTACTTTTTCTTCTTGATACAAGAGAATTTAAATAATCTTTTAATTTCATATTTTTTCGATCTGAAAAACAAATAGAAATCAAAAGAAGATTTATCGAGATAGAAGAGAATTTCTAATCAGTTCGCCTTCTTTTTATGTCGCTGCTTAAATAAACATCGTGTGCACATGTTGATAGATCCACAAGCGACAGATGGAATACAATAAACGCCTAGGCTGAATAGTTAGTTATTCTAACCGTCAATAATCATTATGATTAAAACAATAATTCAAGGTTTCATTTTCAACATTGATCCATAGAAGAAGTCTATTAGTTATTCCATGAGGTTGTCATCTGACTACTATTCATGACTAATGTATCATTCATCCGAAGGAAGAAGAGATTGACATGTATAAATAAGCAAACAAAGTTTCCTTCGGTGGTCATTGTGCGCAAGACGATCAATTGCGGAATGGTAAACTCAATAGAAGACGAGCGAAAGTCATTCATTGACAAATTTGATTTATGTGTGTGTACACAGAGTCTGAGTTGAAAAGACATTTTCTGTACCTTAGTCTTTGTTTGATCTAGAGACGCAATTGTGAATTGAAGTAATAGTGCAAAAAGTTTGCTTTTTTATGATCCGGAAATGACTTTCTGTTGTTCTTTCTGGAGGGATGATGATTATAGTGGCCTTGGTATGAGCTAAGGAAGATGATAACAACGAGAGAAAGAAAAGCCGGAAAGACAGACATTTTCTTAATTGAAAGAAGACACCAGGAAAGAACGAAAGCCAGATGGAATAAGTCTATCGAAAATAGAAAAATAATCACAGCTAAGCAAGATTTTGTCTCGAACTCAAGTTTCCATCAAAAGCAAAGAAAACCATACTTGTATGTTACGATTTGAATTTACTCGTAATGAAATTTTGCAAAGAGAAACAAGCCATAGTAAAACTATTGAAGAGAAGTCGTTGTTGTTTCAACTTGAAGATTTCTTACTGTTCCTATCGGATTCATGTGATGCAAACGAAGAAGAAAAAGAAGAAGAAATGACGTTAATGCTTAAAGTATATGTCAAAACTTATTAATTAAAGAAAACTCTCCAAACGACACTATTTAATCTTTATCACGCAACTGCGCGAATATTTATCAACTTTTCTTCTCTCTATTTGCCATTTATACACATATACTGGTTACTTAGAAAGAAATAGATATGTTATATTTGCTCGACGTGCTCTCCGTCTCACGTAACGTAATCTGTTGTATGTGTTTAATAGAAACTAGAAATTATATAGTGATACGTATCAAGATATTAATAATCATAAGAATAAGAAACGCGATTACTTTCGAACGTGTTTTTTTCTCTTCAACTTGTGAGCAGAAGGAGAAAAACTCAGAGCGAGGGAATATCGATCACAGTTGGTTAACTTACTTTAACGTGGATGTTTGAAGCGAAGCATCCGAGAAATTTACGAAGAATTCTGGAATACTAACAGGCATCTTTTTTTCTCTCCTTCTCCTGCTTAAATGCTCTAGAAAGAAAACTTTTGTTTCTTCTCTCATTCGTTCAAGCATAGTATATAAATACATGATTCACCTATGAAGTGCCACTGACGACTTTTCTCCTTTCTCTGTTTCTTTATAGATCGTTCAGTGATTTTTTTTCCTCGCCTTGTCCTTCATTTTTCATTTATATGTTATACTATGGGCATAGTTACACGCACTTTTCTTCTTCATCGTCGTTGTCGTCCTTTTTTCAGTATTCTACGACGCCAGTTTGTTGCTGCCTGCCGTGTATGGAAGAACACACACCGGGAATTAAATGATTGAGGAGAGGCTTTTAATTCTTTTTAACAACAAATAGAGAAAAAGAAGTCGGTTTCAACAAGCATTCGATCGAGAAAAATTCTAATTAAGTGCTATATGAATAGAAAAAAAAAGATGAAAGAACTTGATTTCCGTAATAAACACTAATCTAGTTTGCTCAACTTCAAATGCTCGTTGAGGTCTGTGTCACATGTCGCAGAGCATTTAATGGCGACAGCAAATAACTACTCTCGTATTGAAATGTAAATTCTTCAAGGTTATCTTATTGAGCATTTCCTCCGTAAATCTCTCATCTGTCTTCTAGACCTTCTGCTTTTATTCATATACTAAACGGAAAGGGCTAGCAGGTGTAGCGTTCGCTTTCCTTGGAGAAATTACCAAAACATGTCAAGGTCAACTAAATCATACTAACAATATGTCATAAGTTGCCTTTTGTTTCATATGTCTATCGTCAAGAGAACAATGGCAACATACCTTTGTATAAGTTGTGCTATGGATTCAAGTGAATATACATATCTCGACTAAACTACATAGGAAATGTCCTAGTTTTTAACGGAATGTATCAATTGATCTGCTGAAGTAGACAGATAACTGTCAGAAGAACTACATCTAGAGCCTTTTAATATACAGATAACCTTCTGAGATGACAAAATAAATGAGATTGACTTCAAGATTAAGTACTGATAACAAGGTTCTTATTAATATCTAACTGAGCTTATTAGATAATATAAGCAATCAACGTGCACAGAGAGAGAAAAATGGTTTCTGAACAGACTTCTTCGTATGAATACAATTCGACCTATAACTCATGGATAGATTTCATTGATTATTCTTTCCTACCGATAAAAATCGAATAATTAACATATTGACAACCAGCTATTCTGTTAAATAGACAGTACATATATGTCACAAGAAGATAATTGATTACCGTTAACTCTAAGAATAGTATCCAATGCGAGAGTAATGGCGTAAAATGTCGACGACCATATATCTATAATGAATACATTCCAAAAGATATAAATGCTCTACAGTTAACTTCATCTGCATGTTGTTCATGATGTATTCAATGATCCAGACCGAACCCTTGATCGTGTTTTCTATCAAGTGTCAAATGCTTTTAGCAGACACCCATTAATACACTTGACATAGACTTACCAAAGGCATTTTGTCAGAAAACAATCGTTTGACTAGATGTAAAAGTAAATAGTCTTGGATAAAGGATGCGTAATGTACTGATTAATTACTAAAAACACAAACATCGGGAAAAGAGCTATTCAATCAGCAATTCGAGAGGAAGAAAAACATCACTAATCGAAAGAGACATGAATGAAAAGAGGAAATTATTGTGGAAATTCAAAACACTCGATCTATCAATAGAAACTTTCTTTCTTTGGAATCATTCCCTAGCGAGCATCACTCTAATAAACGAACTTGAATTCAAAACACGAAGAGAAAAAGACGTTTACGATGACATGAATTGTGCATTGCATGTTGCCTTCTATTATCGAATAATGTAACCCTCGCTATATTTTCTTGAAAAAGTCATTAATCATATGAAAATGATGATAAATGTTCATTTAACATCTGTGATATACTCAAATAAAAACTAATTCATTACAATGAGGGTTTTTTCTTTGTTGAATATAAAACTGACCTTGGCAAAAGCTGGCTCTGCCAGTAGTCCGGTTGGAAATGTTCAAAAATGCGAAAGTCTACTTGTGAGCGACATCCCCTCGTTTTACTCAGCTTTCAAAAATATCTACCAAACTGTTTAATATTTTCTAACAACGATATTGCATAATAGTTTCGAAATTATGACTCACGTCATACTATAATGCATCTTTTTCTTTGCACAAAATGCTTTCATTTCGACTCTATTCATATGGCGTCAGCTACAGAAAAATCATCTAACGATCAGGTAAAATTTCACAAGAAAAGACAGCACAAATCTAAAAATCAATTCGTACAATAGATCTCTTACTCTACTGCAGTCATCAATGAACGTTCACAGCAAAGAAAGACAGTTGCTAAGACTTTGTCTCAAAAGCAACTGAATAAATTAAGTCGGACCGTTTCAGAAATGCAGCCTGGCAAACTGCAAGCAGAACTCCGAAGGCGAAACTTATCTACCAGGTAATCATAGATTATTTCATATTGGACATCTTTCTCAGCATTATTAATAGCGGGATTCTGGATATCCAACGTATGCGATTGAAAACTTATCTGAAAATTGAATTGATGGAGCAATGTACAGATCCATTGGCAATGATCGAGCAGCCATTCGATTATATTGCTGTTGTTGATTTCGAAGCAACATGTGAAAAAGATGTACCAAACTATCTGCACGAAATTATTGAGTTTCCAATTGTTTTAGTCGATGTTAAACAACAAACTATCGTAAATAAGTTCTTTTTTCACATAGAATTTCGAATTTTAACACATATTTGCCAGATCGATCAATTTCGATCCTACTGTCGACCTGAACGTAATCCAGTTCTCTCACAATTTTGTAGAGATTTGACAGGTATTCAGCAGGTATATACAACGCTAATTATATTAGAGGCTATTTTATGTTTTGTTCTTGTTTATGTTTGCTAGCATCAAGTCGACACTGCTCCAACATTTGCCGAGGTTCTTCACAATGTTGAACGTTGGTTAAATGAACGAAATCTGTCCACATCAGCGAGTAGAAATAAATTCGCATTTGCCACTGATGGGTATGCTAACATCCGATATCAAGTTCTATCTCGCGCATACATGTTCTCACCTCTGCAGGCCGTGGGATTTTGCAAATTTCCTTCAAATGCAATGTCGTCTTAATTCGCTACCTTATCCTGAATGGGCGAATCAATGGATCAATATCCGAAAAGTGTTTGCACGATTTTATTCTATGCGTTCATGCGGTAACGATCGATGAATGTGTCATTTGTTTTTCAAATGTTAAATACTTAGGTATTGTGAAAATGTTACAAAAACTAGGCTTTTCATTCGAAGGTCAGCAACACTCGGGTCTCGATGATTCCACCAATATTGCACGTATAGCAGTGCAATTGCTGAAGGTTTGTTTTTCATCTGTCGATGCTAATTTCACATTGTAATTCATAGGACGGATGTATTTTATCCTTAAACGATGGTATACGCGACGAGCATTCTAATGATAACAAAGCAACTGACGACAATGAAATTGAAATTGTCTTTGAAGATTAATTTTTTGCTCATTTTCCAATGTCAAATAAACTTTTTCGCTAATCTTCTCAATATCAAATAGATAGATTATTAGTATTTAGTAGATAACCGATGACGATGATGATGATAGACGGATGAAAAATAAGCATGTCTGTGAGACAGATGTCTGAAGGAGAGAACAGCGATTTGGGCGTTTTTCAGCTCTTTTCGTCTTTAGAGAATCGACAAGCTTGAATATCAGTTGCTGCCATGGTATTTCCAATCAGTATACAACGAGTGACAGCTCGTCTACCAACATGTATTTGTTTTTACTTTCGAACTTTGTTGTCATGTATCACGTACGCATAATTAAACGAGTATATAACGATGTTTCGATAGACATGACGAAAATTTTGTCTCTCCATCAATTGGATTCTTATCTTGTCTATTCGAGCGGGAAAAATAGAAGAAATACAAAACAGTTTTCTTGCTAAATCTCTGTTCATTATCCACCGCGGAACAGTGTGGTACATAGTTCACATGTCGAATGTACTACATATGCCCGGTGATAGCGAAAAAAGTACTGATAAATACATGTCTTAAACGCGTTTTGAAGAAGAGAAATAATGATTGGTTTCTTGGTGTGTTGTTTTCAAATGAAAATTTTCTTCTTCGTATTAATTTTGATAAGAGAAATCGTGAGTAATTCGTCATTTCTAACAGAACAAACAAAATTCATAGGAAAAAATCGAAAGCCGCAATAGCACCTTCTTTCCACCAATCAGAAATCGGCAGTGTGCCTCTCTGAAGAAGCATCAATGAAAAAACGCTAAAGTGAATTCTATTGAAAATCTTCGTGAAATATTAATTGATAGTTTTTTCTTCAACCAAATAATCGTTATTCGAGATATTTGTATTTCAACCAATCATCGTTTGCCCTTTTCTCTCTATCTATCTTCTCTGCATACTGAGAGGTCGAGAAACTTTTTTTTTGCTGAGAAGAAACAATATAGCGCGATGTCATCAACATCTTCATCGGATGATGATAACGATGAAAATCGTTTTCATTCGAATGATAGTCAATTATTATCGAACCAAAAAAGTTTAATTTACAAACATCCATTATTTCCTGTACTTGTTTATGTACTTGAACGATGTGAACAAGCAACATTAAATCCGGCATTATTACTGAACAATGACGAATCGTATTCTTCAACATCGTTTGAACATAATTTGAAAATTTTTCTTTCGAAAAATCCGGAAATTTTGACGGCTTCAAAACAAGACAGCGGGGAGACATCAACAATTATCGATAACTTCTATATTGATGCTATGCAAGTGCTTCGTATACACCTACTGGAACTTGATAAAGTCAATGATTTATGTCGAGACTTCTGTCAACGTTACAATGCTTGCCTAAAAGTGAAATTAAACGCGAACAATATATTTACCGATGACGAAGAAGAAGATGAGGAGGAAGACGAGGATAATGGGGAAGATGAAGATTTTGGATTGAATATCAATGACGATTATGAATCGGAGGATGACGATCAATTCATGATCAATGATAGAGATGCTTTGAAGGATCAACACTGCGGGTAAGGAGAAAGTTTTTCATGATCTCAATTGAAGATAACTGTTTGCTTCTATCCTTGTAGGAAACAATCTTTGCTGAACAATAATTTTAATTCAATTTGTCAATCGTATACAACGCAATTCAATGGTCAAACACCTCTGTCACAAATCATATCAAGTGGCTCATCACATGCGCCTGATCCATCATCAACCTTACTTGATCCTTTGTGTACGAAACGACGGAAACAGTCAGCGATCGTATCGTCATCGTCGTCGTCAGCGGCATCAAAACGTGGTGTTCTTCCGAAAAGTGCGACGTCCATCATGCGTAGTTGGCTGTTTCAGCATATCGTAAGTGTTGATCTCTTGTCGTTCTTCGTTTCGAAACTTCTTTATGTCTTTTAAGGTTCATCCGTATCCAACCGAAGATGAAAAACGCGCCATATCGTCAAAAACCAATCTGTCTTTGCTTCAAGTGAATAACTGGTTTATCAATGCTCGTCGACGCATTTTACAACCGATGCTTGAAGCTTCGAATCCTGATCTAGCGGCAAACAAAAAGAAAAAACGTCATGATACGACCGTCGATGATCACCATCATAGTCACGCACGTCAAATCTCGAATATCAATCGATATTGGCCGTCAAATTTAGCTCAATTTGAATCGACACCGAGAGGGCAACGCAAGAAATAATTCTCATTTACACAGTATCTTATACATCTAATCTTTGGGTTTTAATCGTCTTTACACTGAATGCATTATTTGTTTGATTTTTTTGTATAAAACGTTTTTTTTTCTGTTTTGCAATCCAAGTCTGACGCCTGAAATCTCATTTTGACCTGTCCTCTGTTTTTTTTTTCTGTACGTATTGCATGTGTTTCATGGTACAGTTTTTGCGCCTTACGCTTTTACATTTTTTTTTTTGTTTTTTTCGGTTAACGGTGCTACGGCGTAGATCTTTTTCTTTCTTTTGAAATGAAAATATACATAATCAGCAATGAAAATGCTTGAATTTCAACATCGAATTGCACGAAAATTCATGCAACGATTGGAACTTAGATAAAAGAAACGTATATGGATTCTTTTCGAAAACTTAAGTTCCCTCAAACGACTAAGATTGTTCTTGATTGTTGTATCGATTTCAATAAGAATTATGAGAATAAAATAGAGCAATAATAGTTGAGTGATGATCATAACAAGGAACGTATGTTCAAGACATCTAAGTAATGGTTCACATGTTCGAATCTGTTTTTCGTTATTTATAATAAAAACTCAGATCGTTTACTAGGATAGGCTAAGACCATCAGAAGTGGGATTTTCATGATAACTCATAAATAGACGTAAGAAAAATATCCAAGTGGCCACTGTTTAATGCTTTTTCGAAGAAAAAGTACATCTAACTCTAGATGTTTTATCAGAGCCATTAATCAAACCACAGGGTAACTCCAAATTCCAGACTATTCAATGAAAATGGTAAATCGTGTTCAAATTCAAGAATAATGATTGTATGTTATCAGATGTGTAGATATTCACCAGTTCACTTCATATATTCATGAAGTATTCTGTTGAACACAGTTGAACTTCCCGAAATCGACAAAATATTTATTAAATAGTCCTATTACTCAAAGTAATCAAAGCAGGCTCATTTGAAACAATTTCAACTGAGGATGCTCGATTAAAATGAACATAAGATCCGAGTTTCTCAAAAAACGCTGCAGCACACCAAACCGTAGAGCTCGTAGAGATCTACCAGGGAACAATGTGTTCTGAGTTGGAAACCTGTCTCTTGTCGCATCGTAGAAAAAAAAACGCCAGTCTTTTACTAGGATGGCCTACGTAGCTATTCTAGCGATTTTACGATATCATCCGTTCATGTTCTTTTAGACGTCATCTCAGAATGTGTCTATCTGCATGCTGAAACCCGTGGGCCCGTGGGAAAAAATTGGTTCGATGCTCAATAGCTGAACTTTTACAAATTAGTTGGATTATTTCGATGATTCAATAGACTTTTGATGCTAGCTGATATCAGTACACAGCAACTAAGATATAAAATGATTCGTCTTCTATTACATCAGCCAGCTGGATTGATAAAAAGAATCGAATAGCACGGCAGTGAAAAATGCAGGCGACGACAGTCCTGTGGATTTTTAATGATCGAAGGGAGTCACACGTGGCAATAACCATGCTTATATCTTCTTTTTTCTTAAAGTAGTTCCACTAAGTATCGGTAATTACTCTTTATATATACGTTAGTCTGTCAGGAGTATATTTGATATTCAACGGAAAAAATAATTTCCAAACTATTTCATTGGAGGTTTTATTAGTTGTGGAATTGGTATGAGTCATCTACCTTTGTTCGACGTATCAGTTAGATTCAACATGGATTGCATTGTAGTCAGTGATGAGGAAACGAATTTCAGCAAACATGTTGTCAAGTAGATATTTTCGTTCATAAACTATCCTCTGTGCCGTATTTGTACTTTTAGTTCAATTGTAAATGATACTGACAATGATGAATTGGTTGCAATCGATTTTGAAATAGCTGAAATTGATAAACAGATAAATCACCTTCGTCAACGACGTTCTCAATTAGTCCAACGACAAAAGAAACTTAAAGATGCGAACAAACGCCGTCAACGTCAACAGTCGATATCAGGAAGTGCGCACGAACAGTGGAAACGAACTGGTCAGTCTAATTTAGGACATACCGTTCTTCTGAATGAGTTACTTAATTTAGATTTTTCATGGAGTGCAAAAGTAAACGAAATTCGAACGAATGTCTTTAAAATCAATACATTTCGCCATTGGCAACTTGAAACTATAAATGTAGCGCTAGCTGGTCATGATTGTATTCTAATTATGCCGACAGGCGGTGGCAAATCATTGTGTTATCAGCTGCCCGCCTTGATTTCCGATGGTGAAATGAAATGAAATGATTCGTCACAATTTTAAAGCAATGTTTTTTTTTTGGTTTCAGGAATAACCATTGTAGTTTCACCATTGATCTCTCTAGTAGAAGATCAGGTTTATGCACTTCGAAATCTCAACGTCGATGCTCGAGCTTTAAATGCGTCAACACCACGTAGTGAACAAACTGAAATTATGCACATACTCGATGGTAAAGTTAAAGACGATTCATCATTGAAAATTCTCTACTTAACACCAGGTAAGTGAACGTACAGAGCAACAAATGTATTAATTCATGTATTTTTGAAGAGAAAATTGCAAAAAGTAAAACCATAATGTCAAAATTGCAAAAACTCTATGAAACAAAACGATTTGCAAGATTGGTTGTGGACGAAGTCCATTGCGTTTCACAATTTGGACATGATTTTCGGCCAGGTTTTTAAACCACTTTTCTTTAATGTACAACGCAAACGATTACTTTAGATTACAAATACTTGTCAATTTTCAAACGGCAATTCCCAAATGTGTCAATCTTAGGTTTAACAGCGACTGCAACATTGAAAGTGATTGATGATATTCGACAAATGCTGAAGATTCCACATTGTGTCTTATTTCGAGCGCCGTTTAATCGAAAAAATCTCTTCTACGAAGTTCTTCACAAATCTGATATTGGAAAAGATGCATTCAGTGATCTCGTACGCTGTATTCAACATCGGTTTGATCAGCTATCAGGTAGAACGTTTAGCAACTTGTTCACGATGAATTCTCACAAATATTCGATAGGAATTGTTTATTGCTTATCACAAAAGGATGCCGAAGATGTCTGTTTTGAACTTCAAAAGCACAGTAAGAGTAGACTTGTATCAAAAAATGAAACGTTTTGTGAATCTCCGGTAGATATCAAAGCTGGTTGCTATCACGCCGGCCTTACAGCTCTTGCTCGAACAAAAGTTCATGAGAAATGGCTCGAAAATCAAGTACATGTTATTTGTGCTACAATTGCTTTTGGTTTGTTTGACTGACTGTTAAACTAAACAATCATATAAGTTGTGTTTTTGAAAATCCATTAGGAATGGGTATAGATAAACCAGATGTTCGTTTTGTTATCCATCATTCATTAAGTAAATCAATTGAAAATTTCTATCAGGAAAGTGGACGAGCTGGTCGTGACGAACAACAATCGCATTGCATTCTTTTTTTTCGGTATGTAACTTTCAAAAGTCAATCTTCGTTCACGATTACCCGCATTTAGATTCGGTGACGTTTTTCGTTTAGCACCGATGGCTTTTTCTGATAAATCAGGAAATGGTTTAACTAATCTTTATTCGATGATAAGCTATTGCTTAAATGAATCCCAATGCCGTCGGAAACTAATCGCAAGTCACTTTGATGAAGTCTGGCAGTCAAACGATTGTAATCAAATGTGCGATGTTTGCGCACGACCGTCGACTTACATAACGAAACGAGACTGCTGCGAAGAAGTTTTGCTAATTATCGAGCATTTAGAGAAAAATCCAAAGCAACGATTAACAGCACTTCAATTAATCGATCAGTTAACCATCAAGACGATGATCAAAATAGATTTACAACGACTTATTTTACAAATGATTATTGACCAATATTTAAAAGAAGATTTTCATTTTACGCCATACAATACTATCTGTTACATTAAACTAGGACCTCGAGCAGGATACTTTAAGAACTCCAATAATCAAGTTATGCTCGATATTATCGAAAGTTCGAAAAACCGATCGTCGGCAGCAACTAAAACAGTAGAGAAAGCAAATGCCAAGAAAAACTCTTCAACCTCGACAAGTCAAGGTATGCTCAAAACGATTTCGACTTGCTTAATAAAATTTTTGTAGCTTCACGACCCAAATTACAATGGGTAACCAACACTGACACAGTACCAAAGCCCAATCATCGAAAAAAACGAACGTTAGAATACGACGACGATGATGATGATGACGATGACGAAGAAGAGAACAAGCCGACATTAAAAAAGCAATCTACGTTGCCAAAAATTAATTCTACATCGAAGAAGTCTATTCAATCATCGGCAATCGACAATGATGAGCTTGACTTTTTGTGATTAACTACGTGTGGTTCTTTTAAATGTGTAACATGAACATAATCTGCATTTTTATTCTTAGTCAAATTTGTACAAAAATAGATTTATACACGCTAAATAAACCTTCTAGACAACATTTTATAATGCATACAGAAGATCTTGTTTATTGATAAAAAAATAATTCCTTACGAGTACGTATGGATAAACTAATCAATGTCATTTATGAGCGATACATTCATGCCAAACAAGTGGATGGTCTCGAATGAAATTCTCCATGAGTTCCTGACATTCAGGCAACTCCATGACATCAATTTGAACATTACTTGCACGAAGTAAAGCTTCATCTCCATGATATGTCTTATTCTCACCGATAACAACACGCGGTATCCCGTAGAAACGAATCGCGCCTGCACACATCGAACACGGTGATAAAGTCGTATACAATGTACAGTCGTGATAGAAGGATGCTGGCTGCCGTCCAGCTGCTTCAATGCACGATAATTCCGCATGCAGGATAGGTGAACTCAACTGAATACGACGATTGCGTCCTCGTCCGACAATGCGACCATTGTGAACGAGAACACATCCATTAGGTATGCCACCTTCAGCAAGACTTTTCCGTGCTTCAGTCAATGCTTCATTCATAAATGATGCATTAACATGTGCTTGAGTGATGCTTCCTTGTGTTGATCCGCGACGAACTAATGATATTGAACCCGTACGAGAATTTCGCCGTGTCTGAACGATTGTATTATCTTCGACAGGCAAAACACCACCAAAAATACCATGCGACATCGGGAATGATTATGACAAAAGTAACAATGGATAGAAGACGAAATAGATGATTATTAACTAAAGGTTACATTTTAATCTTTATTTAAATGACATTGATTGTTATCTTCGACTACGTGATAGCCTTCCTCTTCTCTTTTTCAGTTCCGTAAGTAATAGATAAATATTATTGAAGAAAAATAATGAAATGCACCAAAAGATTTATGTTTTTGTACCTAATTTATTTATTCAAAAAACGCGCAGATTCATTCGTAAATGTAGTAATGAATATTGATAATGCTTATATATCTCAAGATTACTAATAGAGAAAAAAAACGACTAATAAAACATGGTAGAAAAAGAATAATGAGGAATGATTTGCAGTTCACAAACGAGTAACACTTTCATCAGGATCATCATCTTGATGTTCCAGCGTGTTTTGTGATCGCTTTTTAAATAGAACACGTACATCCGGACGTGAAGATTGTTCTTCCGGTTTTGTTGTTGTTGCATATTCACCCATAGACTCAGGTGATTTCTGATATGTACCACTTATATCTTCACCTGTTATGGGAAGATTGTGAAGATGAGGATCATTGCCATGTTTGGATCCTACATTGAGTGTCTTCGCTTCATCCGTGGCGGACGAATGACGCCATGGATGGTTGCGTTCTGCAGCTGTTGCACCAGTGCCTGCACAATGAATAGAAAATCTTTTTTTTTCCTTCTTCTCAGACTACAGTCTACCTTCATTTTCTGAGTGCACCGAGGTCGAGGGTGGTGTTTGATTTGATTTCTTCGACAAGGATTTAGTACGATGTTTCGATGAACCAGGTGAGTTTTCTCGTGTTGTTGATATTGACTGTGATCGAGATTCGTGCTGTCGAGGCGTAGTTGTAGCTGGATGAGGATCAATTGCTGGTAATCGATTGGCATTATGAATAATCTTACTGATGGTTTTTGGGCCGCGCAAATGTTCTCGATCGAGTGGTGATGGCAGATATCGATGATCACGATGATGGTACGATTTTTCAAAACGATTATGTGTTCCATCATCTGAACTCGCAGTTTCATCTTGATTCCGATGATGAATAGCAGCCTAAAAAGAAAACACACTTCTGTATCTGTCTAGCCCCCTATCGAATCATCTAAGTTTCTATGTATATTTAAGCATTAGTATGGACAGTAATGATAAACGGCTTGTTCTAGGCATCATGTCTTCTTTTGCTTTTCCTTTACCCTTGGTCTGGCATTAAATAGATTCGAATCCAGAAAATGATGCATCTGGACATCATCATGATGATGATCACCACCACGGTTTTCAAAAAACATTAAATCCGGAACGGTATTTTCAGGTAGACTACAATAAAGCAAACCCGATCACATAAAAATATCTACTAACTAACTAGCTAGACAAACTTTGCCGCAATCAATTCTGAGATGTTTTCAAATCGTCGGTCCGATTTTAAATTATTTCCTGATCCGGGCTCATCAGCAGTGCTTGTTGTTGCCGCTGCGGCTGGTACAAGTCCGCGAGACGCGTCGTGAACTCGCATTGCAGATTGAGTATTGATCTTTTTAAATGTCTGTAACAATTTAATATCCATCCTGATTTCCGGAGTGTCACGTAACAACCATCGCTTGAAATAAATTCGATCGAAATTTCGAATTCTAAATGACAATCAAAAGATCAAGTAGAAAAGATTATCTCATCCAGTCCTACCGGTCACGTAATGAATTGCTACCACCGCTACCAGAGATTTCTTCGAGACAAGTCATAACATGATCCATCATCTTTAAAGTAAACCGATAACCTTCTAGGAACAAACGTAGGAAAAACACAGCGTTACTCGATTTGTTAATTTTGCCGACATTGTCGGTTCTTCAATTTGCTTTCGTCGAACGTTCAATAATTTCACCAATGGGCCAATGGTAATACCCTACGGAAAACAGTTATTGTGACTTCCAATAAGAATAGCCATTTCTCTTACTTGTATAAAAACTGTGAAGAACACGACAGCGATTGTTGCCGTGACAAATTCTTTCTTTCGTTCGATTTTTGTTTCATCTAGAACCAATGCTAATGCAAATGCGATAGCACCGCGTAAACCACCATAGGACATAATTAACATATCAATTCGTGTTAACTCAAGTAAACGCCAACAATTGGCAATATTAGTAAAGATAGCGATACCTAAAATTTACAAGTCAGCGTGTCGTTCTGTTTTTCATTCTCGCTTGATAACATACCAATAACTCGATAGACTAGACACAGAAGAATAGTCATAAGAACGAAACCTGTGTTCCATGAATGGTTATCACTGACAGTTGATAAACCCATGAACATAAAAATAATCGTTTCCATGATGCTCGATAACATTTTCAAAACGTATTCCGTTGTAGCGTCGGATTTCTTTGAGATATTGAATGACACATACTGCTTCATAACCATACCACAAAACGTAATACTAAATACGAAAGTTTCTCGTTCTAAACATCGATAAGCGCATCTACTTACGCTAAGATACCTGATACCGAAAACATTTCTGATGTGAGATAAGCTAAATAAGCATAAACGAGGATAATCAATGGTTCTAACACAGGCGTATGTTCAGTGAATTTTGTCGTAAAACATGCAATCACTCCAAATATGATACCGATTAAGACGCCTCCAAGTGCAACGACAAAAAATGATAAACAACCCAAAACAACATCCATGACAATGATATTCGCTTGGCCAATTTTAGCGAAAGATTCGAACATACGGTAGAGCACAACTGACACTGCATCGTTGAGCAAAGATTCTCCAAACACGACAATGTAGAGCATATCATTAACATGAATTTCTGTGAAAGTTGCCAAGACAGCAACAGGATCGACGGCTGAGATAAGCGCAGCAAAAACAAGACAAGGTAACATATCGAATTGAGTACCGCCATAAATAGGTGTAAATTGAAATCCCCATAAAGTTAGACCGATACAAATTGTATTGAACAATGTATTGACAATAGCAAGTAGGAGAATTGTGCCAAGATTGTCGAAGAATGGTCGATTTGGCATAAAATAACCCGCTTCGAGAATGATTGGCTACAGAAAAAAAGCCGGACAGTTACTGTGTTGTGGTACGCTCAACAATTGTCGCGAGAACGAATCGATCATATCTTTATTAGTTCCTCTTTTCTGTTTCTTTTGGAGATATCATTTCGAAAAAAACAAATGCTGATATATATACATATATAAGTGCAATTCTCTTACGTAATAATATGTCCTTTAACTCACCGGTAGAAGAAACAAGAAGAACGTTTCACTATTGAGTACATAGGCTTTCTGTTCAGCTAAATGAGTAACGTAAAGAAGAGCACCAACGATAAGACCCAGAATGATCAGAAGACAACTTTCAGGAAATTTTTCAGTTAAACGATGCGATAGATGAAAGCCTAAAACGTACGCAAATGCGTTCAATGGAAGAGAAATTGTCTCCACTGACCAACTTTAGCTAATGATCCGAGTAGAATCCATAATGTAATCGCATACACATTCGATACATGATCAAAGTTGAATTCAGCGACATGGAAACGTAGTGGTTTGCTTTGTAAATGTTCGTACGTTTGCTCTTTGCAGTAATACTTATGAATGATCAAGCCAAAGATGATAATAAAGACGATGCTATATTTGCTTCGAAGCATTTGGACGGAACATACAGAAAATCTATTGCATAGTTTATGAAATACGGAATATAAAAATATAAACCTATAAAGCAAGATAAATGAGAACTGATTGATTCACAAACGTCTTTAAGAAGGAACTTTATAGGTTATTTTGATATAAAAGAAGAGAAATGAATAACGAAAGAAAAGGAATGTTGATGATAAAGATCATAAATGACTTTTCTTCAACAAAGGTATGCATACGAACGATTGCCTTTTTCGCCCAAGACGATATGTAATGATAATGATAATAATAGATTTCGTTTTTATTTTGCCCTTTTCCTCTTTTCTCCATCACAAGGATCATAAAAGCAAGTCGAAGTGTAGATAAAAATCATTGACGTTTTCTCGCCGTTTGTGAAAGACACCATCGCATGAGATTCTGTGTTCGATGGAATAATGCTATTCAGTACATGAGCAAGCACGTTGTTTTTGCGTCTTCGATTTGCACATTATCAAGTACAAGATGAAAAAGAATGAAAGAACGGACAATACGTTACTGTTATTAAATGTATGCTATTTTCTGGAATGATAATGCTAGCACGTGTGGATATATACGCGAGCAAATATTGAATAAATGAAATAAACTCAAGTGTTTGTTGTTCGATGGCGTCGACAAGGAGAGGAGAAACCCGACGTTAATTAAACAGATGGTGTAATAAATCGGTGAAATCATCTCGACTGAATCGAAACCATTTAGTCTCATATGTTACAAACCATGTACCACAAATTTCAGATGGAATTGATGCACGCACGAGTGCAAAAAACATAAGAGTCTGCTTGTTCTTTTCTGTTGTGTGTCTGTGTGTGTGTTTTTTTTTCTCTGTGTATAGTTATCGAGACCTTCGATTTTCTTTTTTATATGTCTTATTTTTTGAAATATCAAGAGTACCAGTTTGGTCTCTTTATTGTGAACAATAAAGATTGCACGACAATGTTAGATTTTGGTCTTTTTTTTCTTTCTGTTTTCAAGTTAGCAAGAGAGAGAGACAGAGACAGAGACACAGCGAGACAAAAAAAGAGAAACTGAAATTGAAATGGAATAAAATAAAGAATATAAATAAGAAGTGAGAATATGAATAATAACAACAACAACAGCAACAACAATGAACATCTACTCATCATCACTTTCACTCTCGGTGGCGAATTCTTCATCTTCAGCTTTGGCATTGGCTGCTCCTTCATCTTCACTGAAGTCCCATTGTGGATGATTATTATCCATTTCTTTCGCTGCTTGAACATCGAACTGAAAGGTAAGAGAAAATGATTGATGGCAAGTCATCAGATGAAATCAAGTGAATTACTGCAAGATTTTCCATGACATCAACATCGAAGTATGAGTCAGATCTTAGAATGACCGAATAGACATAGTGTCCCGGTGTTTTCGGGGCAGAAAACTTCACTTCCACTTCTTCTTTATCTTTCAATGTGCACAGATAGACAGGTGCGCTGATCAATGAAAAGTGTTTACGATCAGCCACATATAACCACCAACATTCTTGCTTGACCTAGAGAATAGAGAAGAATAGTAAGAATTTTTTGAAGATAAATGAAAAATCTACTTCAGGGTAGAATGGACAGAAAACGCGATGACTAATCTTCGCTTTGGTTTCAAGTTTTTCACGTTTTCTTTGTTGTTGTTGAAAGCGTTCGAGAAATGTGTCTTCATCATTATCAGCATTCGTTCGTGATTTTTTGGGTGTTGCTGGTGGGTTATCTTCATCATTATTTTCATTATCACTGTTGTTTGTTTCGTCTTTTGATTGTTCATGATGTCGATGACGCAATGTTGATGGCGAGTCTAAACATAAATGAGCGAAATGTTCGAAATTAACTGATCAATTAATTTACCATCGGAATGTTTAGATGAATCGTCATCTAAAATAAACGAAAACAAGAAATTCAATTGCGAGCAAGGATCAAATTACTAACCACTCGAATCTTTTTCATCGACTTTTTCTTGTTTTTTATTGGCATTTGCCGGTGTGGATTGTTTATTCGCAGATGTATTGTTCGCTTTTGATGGTGCGGTTTGTCCTTTCTTTTTACTTTTCTTTTTCTTATCCGCTTTATTATTCCAACCTTTTGATGTACTCGAAGCTGCGGTTGCTTTCGGTGTATCATTCGTCTAGGAAATGAAAAAGAGACATGGAAAAATGATATGACACCATTTTCTTTGTACTTTTTCTCGGTTTTCTTTATCGTCAACTTGTTCTTCATTCGCTTCTTCGTCCATCGCATTGATCTTCGATGATTGATTCAATCCCAGTTCTTTGTTGAATACATTGGACATGTTTTCACGTTGTAGATGTATTGTCAATGTGACAACAGCGCCGGTCGTGATGATATGTTCATCTTCGTCATCGAAAACTAAGCAAAACGAATCGAAAGGCTAGATCAACTAGAAAAGCTACTTCCTATTGCGTACCTCCACATGAAATACTCATGGTTATATGTGGATAGATCGCGAGAACATTCATGATATCATCATACTGCTCGTCAGTAATACTACGTAGCATTGAGCGACGCTCTTCTCCATCCATAGCGGCAAACTGACGAACTGATTTGATCGTACGCTAGCAAGAGCATGTTTATGAATATAGATATTTTGCTCTCGCAAATGGTTTCATACTTTTTTCGTTTCGAAGAATCTCAATTGGCTCTCAGTGATGTGTGGTAGTTGCAGTAAAGGACTCTTCGTATTCCATAGAGCTTGGACAATCATTGGTGATAATCTCATTGTATTTTCGATTGTATCAAGACGTGGAGGATTTTTCACTGAAAACGAAAAGAAAATCATTTCGATTCAGTCACATGTAAACATTTGACATACATCGTCCTGCATGTCCCATAGCTACAAGTTGAGCTTCGATATTAATCATTTCATTGATTAGATAGGGAGATTTCTTCACAACGTATCGTTTGTCATTTTCCAATTCCGGACTCAACGAAGTTAGACGTTGAAGATGAGCATGAAGAAGTGTACGTGCTTTCAAGCAGTATGGCATTTGAAAGGGTCGTTCTTTTGTTTTTTCTTGTATATCTGGTAACTCTCGAAATAACTAAATAAAACAGACGAAATCCATATATGTTCGATTTCGTAGATGTAGAAAATCAAACAAACTTTTGGTAATTCTACGTTGTCGCTTAGCCGATCAACAATGAGTGGATTTCGAGTACGATCGAATTCTCTCGATGCACTTAGAATCATGATTGCACCTAGACATATAAATTAATTTTCAACGGTAAAAATTTCCAATTCATTTCGGTATACTCAGAGTTTCCTGTACATCAAAAGAAATTTTTCTCAGAGGATTGACAGATAAAATGAAAACGAAATCATCATTGTATACCGTTAGTTAGATTTGAACATGGGTACATGTCAATCTCACTCTACTATTCCCACTCGATTAACTTACGTTTAACAATAATCGATGATGTTTTGCTTAAAAAGATCCAATACAGTTGAATTGTATCAATTAAGATTTGATCGCCTGAATAACGAGCCGATTTTTGCCACCAGAGGCACTAACAGTACCAAACCATACAAAAATTTCATCTGTGATTCTGTTAAATTCGAACTTACGACAATCACTGGTAGAACGATCATAAAGATACCAGCGTAGACCAAAAGAACAAAGACCGAGTTTTTATGATCAACTAGCCATTTAGGTAAAGCAATACCAAAATGTGTGACTATAGAAAAAGGCAAAATCAAATCAGAAGACTTTCGAAAGAGATTTAACCTCCGGGTCCGTCAGGATTGCCATACTTCTTCCAATTTTCCTTCGCTTCTTCATCTGTTAATGTTTTATATGCCTTGGCAATTTCTTTCTAAACAGCCAGAAAGCCACTTTTTAACCGCAAGAGCCATCGTTCGATGTACTTACAAACATTTCGGGATCTCCGCCACGATCTGGATGGTGTTTTTTACTCAGATCACGGTAAGCTCGTTTGATATCGGCAGTTGACGCTTCCTAAAAAGTCGAAGTCGTTCATTTTTCTACTGCAAACAACTATATGATCATTACTCGATCGATGTTTAATACAGCAAACGGGTCGTACTCTTTGTGTTCAGTTTCAATAAGAGAAACACGGTAAGCTAAAAATATCAGAACTATCCACGCTACGATTAAACCGATTTTTCTAAAAGAGAAATTTGCATAGGTGCACAGCTTTGGAAAGATAACGTCATCCGTACGTGATCATAGCTCGTCGTCGCTGATTAGGTTCATTGGCATGTAATAACTGGTGTTTATCACGACATGGTGTAAAGTTCGACCTTTCTTCCGGATGCGGTGTACTTTCTATACAAAATTCAACGGATTTTAGATCAACATTGAAATCTTTCCTTACTTCTCTTTTCTACCTTGGGCCATAACCAATAGGTCGCAGGTACAAGTATCAAGCCGTAGACGGAAAGTATAAAGTAATAGAACTTTCCTCCACTTTCATCGTACTAAAGAGAATAAGGTGTGCCTTTTATGATCATGACGAACTTGTTACGTACTTCAAATTTCATTCCAGCCATAGTTGTATAGTTCCGTTCTCGTCTACAGTTGCATCTGAAATAAAATAAAGAGAATCATTTTATTTATGCTTAAATAAAAGGTCAAATAATTAAAAATTGAAAAGCTAAAACGAGATTGTAGGTGTTTGCCCATTCTCAGAAGTAAAATTGACAAATAAACGAAAAATTGCAAAAAAGAAGAAAAGATCATCACAATTAGAATTGGACATTAGAAGAGTAAAATGATGTGTAAATTGCTCAGAAGGAGAGTTCGTTGGTTGCTCAGTGGTAATTTTGAATCAATTGTTGGACGTATTTTGAATGAATGCGATTCTTATTTGATTTCAAATACTCTCGGCCACCATGCTTTGCCCACTCTTGTTCGAAGTCATTTTCGAGAATTTCAGCACCTTTCTTTCCAGTTAAACCTGTTTCGTCTAAACTTAATTCACACATATTTGTGTCATCAACACCTACGAATAAAAACTATTCGATTTAAATCATTTAATTGATACGAAAGGTAAAACCTGAGACGAGAAGTGTTGCTTTTCGATCTTGATGAATTTCCATTTGACGAACAATCCATTTATCTGAATGAAAAGCAGCGTTGCCATATGCAAATTAGAGATCATTACGAAACTTACCGTCGAAATGTGCGTACCACCAGCCCTTCTTTTTGTGTTCACTACTTGCATCGCGATTTTGTTCGTTGGGTCGGACAAATGGCACCCGAAAATAACGTTGTTCGCCTGTTTTGTTACCTCCCTTGGACGAATTGTTAGCCGCAGATGTTGTATTTTGTCCATTTGTTCTGTTCGCCCCATCGGTTAACGGTGTCGAAACGACTAAAACAAACATCGAATGTGTGCGTTCGTATTCGAATCTGATGCTTTTTTAAAATACCATTATTCAGAATATCTTTGGGTGCCCTCTCGTCATCGACAATGTCGTTTTCATCCGTGACTGCCGACTGATTTTTTGTTTTACGATTTTTTAATTTCCAAGCATGATACACTTTTAAACGTCGGTGGAATTCTTCTCGGCAGGCATCAAGCAGTTCGATGTCTAAAACATTCGTACAAATGAAATTGATCTCGATTTGTCATACGCTCTTACCACACGATGTATTGATCAGATCGCGTAATTGTGCGTAGGTATGTTTATTCAGATCGTACTTTTGATTGGTAGCTGGACGACGGGTTCGTGCCAATCGAGGTAGATCAGCTTCACTACCCATTTCTAATGCAAGACGTCGCGCTAATTCATAATCACGACGCTCGCGCTCATTCATCTCGGCTAGATAAGCTTCCTCAGCAGATTCTTGTGCTTGACGTTCCTTCTGCATAGGAAAATTCATGAAAAGTTAGTTCATATGAAAAGAACTTGAATACATACAAATCGTCGAGCCTCTTCAGCAGTTACTTTAGTCTTCAGTTGTTCTTCTTCGCGTTGCCGTTGTGCCAGAACTGAACGTCTAGATGGGAAAAAAACACATATTCGTTCAAGAAAAGATCAAATCGAAAAGAACTTACTGTCGAAATTCCTCTTGTTCTTTCTCGAATTGTTTATCTTCATTGAATTTTTTGCTTTTTTCATTTTCCAGTTCCTTCTACAGAATTTTAATTTCCAATCGGTTGCGAAACACAAGAGCAAAGACATCTACCTGAATTTTCTTTAAACGTTCTGCTTCTTCTTTCATTTCCTGTTCAGCAAGTGTTTGATTCAATCGACGAAATTCCCGATCAATCGAAGAGACAAGATCATTGTAAGCATCATCGATCTGTGTTGCAGTCATTTGAGTATTCTAAGCGAGCAAACAACACCGTGCTAATTTTCTTTTCACAAGTCAATATTTACTGTGATATTGTTGATTAACTGATCGATTCTCTGTTTTAATTGATGAATTTGTTGATAAACTTGCTCTTTATTAGATTTCATGCGCTGAGCAATATTTTCCATGGAAGCGACTTGTTCATGTAACGCTTTTGCTTTTACCAAACCTCGAATACTAGTAGAGAAAACGAAGTTTTTCTTCTAAAGATAACGATCATCTCATTCTTACCGTGGTGCATAACGCCGATAGACCAAATGCATGCGAATATGCCGCTGTATATCCATGTAACATTGACGTCGATAGAGGATCTTATTTTTGACTACAAATTCAAGTCTGAAAATAGTCGACTTCTTCTGCAAGAACTTACGTTTGATGACAGACAACGCACACCATTGTGCTGTTTTCCATCGTGTCCATAGAAGCCATTTCTTAACTTTGGAGATGAGCCCCGCTAAGTTTTGTGGGTCCGATTTCATGAGCTCATCGAATTCAGCGAATTTGCCCGGACGGAAGAAAACTTTTGTTAGACCAAATTTGAAATCTGCATCACGAAGATTCAATGCTTTAAATAAACATTTGCAGAAAAGTCGCGGCTCGAGTCGAGCCAACTCGGCGGGTAAATACGATTTGTACATTGCATATAGCTCAGCAAATTGGGTACGCGATGGAAAACCTTGCTGCATCAGATCCAATACCGAGACCATGCCTTAAGAAGAAATTTTACTCGGAAGAGCACACTTAAATTTTGTTAATTTACCACTACATTGCAATTGACTGAGAATTTGACCACCTTCGAATAGATTTGGTATCATTTTGAGATTCGGTTTGATACAACGAATGAAACTGATGCCCTAGGAGAAGAATTTGATTTAAAGTGTTTGTGGTTTTGATCTAATACTCACTGTGCTGCGCAATTTGTTCATTAATTCAGTTAATTGAGATCGAAATTTTGATCCAACGGAAATGAAATTTAATTTGCCTGTTGATGGCTCTTGTTCCGATGCTTTTGGGAATAGGTTTTTAATAAAACTGTTCTTACATTCCTGGACAAGAAGAAATAACGAAGCATGTAGAGCATCATTATTTTTCTCAATAAATTGTGCCTAAAATTGACCATGCACAAACGTAATGTTTAATCCAAGAAACTTACGGTTGAGTACACAACACTGCCAGCAAAATGTTGAATAAGAAAACCTTCGTCATCACGAATCTCGCGTGAGGTGCGTAATTTTGATTTTCGTGGAAGCTAAACAAAGTGAAGTAAAAAATACTAGATAACAATCCTCTGATTCCTTACATCGAGTCTCGGATGACCTTTATTGCGGTTATGAACTTCACTTGTGAAATGTTCCGGCCGAGGCGTTGGTAATTTGCTCTCTTCATCCAACAGATCAAAACAACCGGTGATCCTTGCTTCAATCAGATCTAAACACAATCGAGTAAACGTTTCACAAAATGCGACAACTGTCATCCATCATGCAAAAAAAAAGTAAAACAACTAAGGGATAAATTCATGCTGGAGCTACATAATTCGTTGAGCTGTACAGATATTTATTCCATCTCTACTTCAACTAGATATTATATAGTACGCTGTAGATAAACAAGCTCATGCGGACTTCACGCTCAAATATGAAATCCTACCAGATATATGTTTATAACTTTAAAGAAAATAGAGAAGAATGAAGCCCAAAGCAGCATAGACTCATACAACGACATACCAATACAATCTTGATTATCGATGTAATGAATCTTTTTCAAACCAAGACCTTCCTTTTCGTACAATATTTGTTCTTCTTTCAAGATTCGTTCATTGAAGAATTGCTGTAATTTTTCATTGCAATAACTAAATCACAGCGAAAGATTCATTTTTCAAATAAATCGACATGTGACATACTTAATACAAAATTGTTCGAAAGAATTTATTGGAAAATATTCAAAGCCCGCAATGTCCAAGATACCAATATACGAGATAGATGAACTGAATGGAATGGATTTGTTCACTACACTGACGATATAATCAAAAAGTCGAATGTAGACTGCTTTCGCCAATGCATCACGAGCATTTTGAGCTTCGTGAGCTTTCAATGGAACACTAAAGAGGAAGTCGTTCTTTTCAATCCAACTAACGAATACCGAACTACATACGAAATCAAATTATCTTTTGTATTGCTTGTTGTCTTTGTCATGATCACTCGCGTAACTAAACCATCACAAAGTTCACGAACATTGAGACCCAGCATTTCCGATGTTATCGTCAATGATTGCTCATGACCAGATGCTACTCTACAACCACCTTTCGTGCTCTCAGGATCATCTTCAAAATTGATATTTCCCAAATGAAGAACGGTTGCCACTGTACTATAAATATTGATCTTATCTTGGGCTGATAAACCCATGTGATCCATCGATTGATCGCATTCGAGGAAATCCTTAACATCGTCAAGCTGCGGATCACGTAACGGCCCTTTGCTCATAAACTAGAAAAACGGATAATAATTCTTTTAAACTTGATCATTCATAAGCATACGTCTTGACTTAAGCGATTCTTTGATAGATTCTTTTCAGTTTGTGTGCCACAGAAGTATTGTGTACAACCTCGGTTCAGATACTAAAACAAAGCAAAATACTCATCAAACCAAATAGATCTTTCCTTCTTACATGAAAATTATCCGGTGAGCCAAGTCGTAAAGCACTACGAATATTTTCAGGTGCTCCCGCACATAAACGATAGAAGATATGATAGTTTCTTTCGTCTTTCGATTGAACACAGATGCGAGATTTTTCCAATAGGTAATGAGAAATATAACCGCCGACGACACGATACTTTAAAAGAAGACAATTTTCGTGAAAAACTCGATTGGGAAAGTCAATGACAAACTTTTTCATTAAAATGAACTTCGATAAATTTACCAAAACGGCTGGAATTATTATTTCGCGTAGTTTTAGCTAAAAAACAACAAACAATAACATAGTGAACACAAGAATCACATATCATTTACCATTGCCGAACGCTTCCAATAATGGATTCGCTAAAAGAGAGGCAGTGAAATTGTAAGGATACGTTTGACTTTTCAATTACATTTATTAATTCGATCTTCGATTTGACCACTATGAGCACCATAAGATTCAGTTAAATATTGCAGAACATACTTTGCCGATTCCGTTTTACCTACAAATGCATACGAGTTTTCATCACTTTGAGGGAAATATTCATTAACAAACCAGCACCGGATTCGCCTGAAATAATTATTGATTGACTTTGTTTCGTCGTGCGCATATCACGATACGCTTTATCGCCTGAAAAAAGCACATCGACATTGAAAATATCGTCCTATTCAGTATAAATTAATTTCTAATTAATCAAACACAAATTAGAGCACAACACTTTAGAGTGATTAGAATAATTTCTTTCTCATTCAAGTCAAACACCTAGAGAAAACAAGACTTTCAACGATATTTTTCATTTTTCTGAAAGAAATACAATTTCCCAAGTAAAGATCTTCCTCGGAATTTATCCTACCGATTGCGAATACATGTGGTGGCATGACACCAAGTGATTTGCCATTGTATCTTTTGATTGTTTCGAGACTATAAAGACCATGTAGTTCTTTATACGGATTAATAGCAATTAGGATATTCGCGACGTAGGTCTAAAAACCAATGTCTAGATAGAGAAGTTTCAGAAAAAAGTCCGTTCATTTACATATATTAGATCTTTCTTATAACGACGACGAACATTATTCAATAAAGTTCCTTCATTGAGATACATGAGCGCACCTGAAATAGAAATTCAAATAAAGCCATTACATCTTTCCAAGATTGTCGTCGATAGTTACAATTATCGTCCACATCTTTGTCATATTCTTCAGCTTGAAAAACTGAATCATAAGGAACGACAAGAATCTAATTAAACAAAAAAAATCGAGCTAATTTGCCGAATGAAATTTGTCGCGAACCTTCTTCGTTTCGTTCACTTGAACGGTTACATTATCAGATGCGATATCAGCGATTTTTCCAAGAACAAAACCATGTTCATTATCTCGTATCCACACAGGTTTATTTCCATTCAATGTTATCATATTTCGATGTAATGATTATGTTCGAAAGTAAACGTCAGCATACCGTAAGAAGGAAAGAATGGGATTGGTCGGGAGAAGGTGACCAATGAGAAAATTAAACGAAATAAAAATCGAACTTTTTCTATTTAAAACTAACAATTTTTTCATGCTTATCATCGAAAAATTCACACGATTTTTTCTTCATGACAATTTGTATGTGGCGCTGGTTGTCCTACTGTACGTTGTGATTAATACGCACGCATAGATCTATTTTTTCATCGGCGATTGATGATGGAAGAAAGCGAAAATCATCATCAGGTTTTCTTATTAAAAGGCCAAACGATTGTCAGTTCAGCAAAAAGAAATGGTAGGAAATATGCATCTTTATCAAATCAAGGATTCACTATTGAATTCTTTTAGACTCAATTGAATTGTCCAGCATAGGCAATGACAATGATAATAATTCAGATTCGGGTATCAGTCCAAATGATAGCGAAGTCGACATACTGATTCCTGATCGTAAGTCTACCGAGAATAAAGAGCGAACATGTAGTTTTATTTATTCATTCCATAGAAGGTCACACGCAAACTCCTAAAACAGGATTATCGACGATGTTTGATCACAACGAAGAGAAGTGGTATATCGTAGCGAGTCAAGTTTTCATTCCGTTTATGATTGCTGGTTTTGGTATGGTAGCAGCTGGACTTGTCCTCGAACGTGTGAAGGTAAGGGCAAATTTTCACTCGAAATCTTCGGCTCATCTTGCTATTTCTATTTAGGAACTGAGTGTCTTCAAAGAAATTACAGAAATCTATATTCTAGTACCAGCTCTACTTGGCCTGAAAGGAAATTTGGAAATGACATTAGCTTCACGACTATCAACTCAAGTATAAGACTGAAAATTTCCTAACGGGAACATTTAAGTGAAATTCTATTCATTCAGGCAAATATTGGTAACATGGACAAACGATCCGAATTGCAACGTATGATCATTGGAAACGTTATTTTGACGCAACTACAAGCTATTGTGGTTGGCTTTCTTGCGGCGTTGGTTTCACTGGCTATGGGATGGGTACCACAGGGACATTTCAATATTCGGCATGCACTTGTGCTATGCAGTAGCAGTGTTTCAACAGCATCGATTGCGTCGTTGGCATTAGGTCTGTTATCTGTGGAAGTCACATCTGTGAAAAATTTGAATGATATTTTCAGGCAGCATTATGATATTAGTTGTTGTCGTATCGCATAAATGTAAAATAAATCCTGATAATATTGCCACGCCCATCGCTGCCTCACTAGGCGATTTAACCACACTTGGCATTCTTGCGGGCATTGGTGGCTTTTTATTCAAAACCATCGGTAATTGTTATTATTTCATGAAAATTTGCTGTATAAACCCATTTTCCTCTGTAGATAATTATGCATGGTTGTCTATCATGATAACGGTGGTATTTTTAGTTTTAACACCTATTTGGATTGTTCTTTCGTCACGGAATGAGTATGTTAAAGATGTTTTAATACATGGCTGGTCACCAGTAGTTGCAGCCATGCTCATCTCAAGGTAAAGATGTCTTTTTTCTTCAAACAAACTACCATCGACTCACTTTTCAAACAGTGCGGGTGGTCTTATCCTCGATTTTGCCGTACAAACACTTCGCGGTGTTGCTGTTTTTCAACCTGTCATGAATGGTAATGTTTTTGTCTCCAGTCACGACTATGAAATGACCGACGAGTTCTAGGTGTCGGCGGTAATCTGGTAGCCGTTCAAGCAAGTCGACTATCCACCGCTCTTCATCAACAGGGTAAACCAGGAGAATTTCAAGACATTAATCAATACCACGCATCAAAATTTTGCCCTAATCCATATAAAGTCTTTTGTGCGAACAGTATGTTGATTAGATTGATGTTGAAATGAAGAATATCAGTCATGTATTTAGAACGTAGTTCATCGACAACACGTGTTTTGTTATTTTTGGCAATACCAGGCCATTTAACATTCGTTTTTGTTATATCACGTTTAGCAACAGATCAGACACGACTGTCTATTCTTTTTGTCATTCTATACGTCATAGCTGCGCTTATTCAAGTACGATGAAATTCTTTAGCATCTGATTTGTGAGGATCTTCTCTCATTTAGGTTGCTATACTTCTCTATATCGCTCAATGGATGGTCAAATTTGTCTGGAGACACGAACGAGATCCCGATAATGTTTGCATTCCGTATCTCACGGCAATCGGAGATCTGCTTGGCACAGCTCTTCTCACGTGTGTCTTTCTATTACTACCTTAATTTCTTGAATTATTTATTTACTCTTTGTTGTTTCTGTACATATGAAACTTTAAAAAAGCCGAGTTTAGTTGTTGTTATCTCCTATTACTCAAGTTTCTTTTGGTTGAACTGTGATGCAATATTCGTTTATCTGTTTTTCAAGAATCTAATTATCGTCGTATATAGGACTGATGATGAATAAACGTGTAAACAAAGAAAGCCATCATATCCGCCACTACTATGAAAGTAAATCGAAGAACAAACCTGAACACAAATTTGTCTTTCTCGTACATCGCCAATATATTGTTAATGTTCTCTGGATCTATTTTTTTCCCATCAGATAAAGAAAAGCAATATTTTTTCTATTTATTTATATTCGATATCCTTACTCGACTCTAACTATTCCTACACATACGATGCATTAACGATATATGTCCTATTTAGCTAGTAGACTCCCTAGTAAAGATCATTGATCATTGACAGTATCATATATGCATTATTATTCATATACATGTATATCAAAGTGATACTGATCTAGAAAAGAATATTGACAACGGAATAATCATCGCAAAGATTGGATACATATACAAAGGATTTCTTCAGAAGAAAAACAACATCTATACGAGATTTGAATGAATAAGCTTCCTTTCAGTATTGTGCTATTTATAAGCACAATAATCGATACTGGTATGTACGAAAAATTTCGTTTTCTTGAGAGAGAAAAGTTTATCATCGAAACTTTCTAGTGTCTTCAATTTCTTGTTATCAATGCTCGTCAATTAATGGAAGTAATCCAGCGTGTGAAGATTTCTTTCATGGCGAACTGGAAGGTGTACCCGCTATGTTGCAAACACCATGTTTAACATCTTCACGAGGTCGGCAAGGTCGCTTTCTGGCAACACATTGCATCAAACTAGTCGCTTATTCTTCCGGTAGGCGCATATGTCTGCTTGGCATGCCAAAAAAAAAATACTTACTTCATTTTCAATAGAACCAAATCCTGCTCAATATGTCTACCGGACATGCAGTAGAGACGAAGGTGATGATGATAGTATCACTCGTATGAGCCATTGTGGTTTTCTTAAACTTCACTGGATCAATCCGAATCGACGATTACGTGGATGTTTACACATCTGCGATAGAGATGCATGTAACCAATCTTCTCTTCGTTCTATTTCAATATGGACGACAATCTTATCTTTTGTTGCCTCTTTTGTTTTCAAGCGTACTATCCTCAAGTAAATTTCATTGAGCCACCAATTATCCGACACACTATTCTTGCTCGACAGAGTATACTCTTTCGCTACGTTACGTAAACTGTAAAGGTGCACTAAGAGCCCTCCATGATCAAGAGTATCTATTGATAACACTGCGTCTGCCCTCTGTAATTTATGAACATAATCGCAATAAATCTTCCTGCGTTAATATGCGATCAAACTGAATGAAGTCAGCGAGAAATGTTAAGCTCATGTTATCAGTTGAGGATGCACGGCTTGCTAACATTTACTGTTTGACTGCAATCATGGTCTTGTCTATCGCAAGCTGTTTGCATCAGAGTCAGAATGTCACCAGAGGAGTCTGGATCGTGACTTAGCACAATTCGTTTATGTATATTCTTTTGGTTGTAAGTTTATTATTGAACAATAGAATAATAACATAATTCTCTCGATACACCCAAGACTTCCTTTCGTATCGTAACATGAATTTTTGTTTCCCCCCAGATGAAATTAGGAATAACAAAAGAATTACTTCCTGAACTGTAAACATCAATTAGCGTCTGACAGATCTTCGCTGTTGATTATCACAAGTATAAATCTACATACGAAAACGTTTCCGTATTGACTGAATCAATCGTATCAATTCACGACGGTACAATGGCGTTCCTAGAGTATAAATAAAAAAGCTCGTACAATGATTTAAATTACACAGCAGAACTGAATATTTGATATAGAGCATTGGGTTTTCGACTAAATTTGCTTGGTAGACATCCAACAGAATTAGAAAGGAGAATGGTAACGTACAAATGATATTAGTCGAGACATACAGGACGAGAACTTTAATCAATTGATAATCACGATAGAAGCGACGTTTACGTAAAGGCTGAGTTTTAATTTGATATTTTTTAATTTGCTTTCGACGACGGCTACTCAGCAAGATCAACGTCCAACTGGAAAACACAGTCATTAATATCGGAGGAAGAAGGCAATAGAAAACGACCAAAAAATGACCGAGAAAACGGTAATAGGATAAACTTGATGGTCGACACGCAGCTTCGATAATATTAAACTGGAAAAGAATGTGAATATAAAGTGAACAGATCAAAGAAATGATAACGAAAATGAGTCGATGCGCTGTGCGCAGGGTGGCTATCGTTCGTACCCGAGAATATTTCGACGTTCGACAAAAGCGATCGATACAAACTAAAACAATACAGTACGGGGAGATAGCATAGAGACAATAAGTAGCGTATGTTCGAATTTTACAATGCCACGCAGATCTAACTGTGAGATCAAAATGAAATTGATCATTGAGCCATTGTGTGAAAACGATAATGTAGAGAACTAGAAGATCATTGATGGATATAACTCGAAAATAGAGCGAACATGAAGCGGTTCGCAATAATTTTCGACGGTGAAATAAGATTTGGTTGAATATAGCACCAAACGTACCGAAAAGGATTAGAACCGGTTGTGTATAACGACTCCATTGAACATAAGTCACATCATTCATTCTTGCTTATAAAATCCTTCGAATGGACACCTCTAAATGTCTGTAACTTGTTGAAAGTTCTGTTGATGAATATAGAGAAAGAGAGAAAAAAATGACAGACGGCTTAGTTATTTATGAATATTTCATGAGCAATTTTCTTCATCTATGAATATAATATATGAGATACTAGAGAGTAAATGAATTGTCTGATAACTTTCTGGCCTGTTGAATTTATTTTGTTTTCTGTTACATACTCTTGCGATAAAAGAAGAGTTCTACCTACTCAGATGTGTTTAATGTAATGCTTTATGGTAGCGGTAGTGGAACGCTCGACAATGATCGAAGAAGAAGAAGAGGAAATAATAGTGTTCGTTATGAAACATAGTTTGAGCGGTGTCAGAGATCAAGTATTATTCTAATTTGAATTGATGGATGAAATCTAATGACTGAGAGGTTATTTATTGCATTATGTGTCACACATGTAGAATTTCGTTGAGCTCCTTTCACAAATTTGTTCTATTTTTACTAATATATACTGCTGAAAGATCTGAAAATTATATTGCAAATCATCACGCACGAACGAGTGACTTGTCATCTTAATTGGCCAGTAGCATGCATGCTTGGAAGTACCTAAGTGAAGTGGGCGCAAAACAACTTGCACTTTTACACTGTTTGAATTATATCTCGACGCTATGTCATTTTGTTTTCAATCACTACACAGTGAATTTAGCACGAATACCAAGATAGCTTGCCGACGACAACTTCCAGTTGTACGTGTTTGTTCAAAATTTGACAGGATTATTAGAAACATTATTTCTGTTTTGTAATATGCGTACAATAGACAGAAAAAATTAACTCTCCCATATTCCTACGAAATAATTTTCCAAGGTTCAGCTATGTTTTATTGATTATCTATGAAAAATACATGGTACTTAAGGTTCACAGACGGCTGGATTAAATTGAAAGTCTTTTGTATTTCCACACTGTTGTATAACGGCACACATAAAAGGATTTATATAATGACATTGGAGAAAATTATATTTCAGTGGGCAAGTTATTTCTTGTTGTAAACCTTCTTGCTTATCGCTCCAGGAAACAACATCACGGTCATGATAAATATTAAATATTTTTCTATGTATAGCTGCCATTGGAATATGCTTCGTTTCATCCATTTTAGTATGACTATAAGTTATACCGGGACCACTGACGGAAACAACAACTGACGTTTCATTCAAGAGAGCCGAGCCGGCTAATTTAGCTAAGCCACCACCGAGTCTAAAAGAAGGATTTTGCCTTTTTGTGTCTGATGAGCATTCAACTTACGAATGTCCAACGAGGATAAACGACCGTTTATTTCGATATAGTTGACGAATTCGTTTCAACTTGGGAACAAGTTGTTGCAAATAAAAGCGTTGTTTGTTCAATTGTCTCATGTTGACATCGATTAATCGTTCTAAGATCGACAAATGTTTGATGATTCGTGCTGTCATATATTCAGGAAATAATTTCGACCAGGGAAATAGTATGGACAAGACTTGATATAGAAATGCTTCATTCCATGTATCAAAGTCGATTAACCATTCATACAGCAATGTTGTACCTATCGAACAAATGATAATTTGGAATACAATTTTATCTCGGCAAAGTCTTGTGCACAAAAAAGTAAAATACCAAACAAGATGTCTTACCTCGTATACTAACGACTACTGCATTTTTCGTCACCAATGTAAAGTATGTCACATTTCCATAGCCATGTGCTTGAAACTGGCTGTTATTAACATCGACGAACATTGTTTTCTCTTGTTGCGCTTCCATCGGATAAAAATGTTCGATTTCATCTTGTAGCATCTCAGTCGGCTGATAAGCTAATGCTGAAAACAGGATCATATCTTCAATAGTGAAATCTTCGAAATGCCAATTGCATGCTTCCATACGATCGATATTTCTATTGATCGACAAACTATCATTTCCATACAATTTGATCGTCTCGGGAAATTTCGAATTCTTGTCAACCTCTTTATTATTCAAAAAGAACATCGACGAGGCTAATGTAAGGCCAGCGAATGCGATTAAGGCAAGTATTAGAAAAATCATATAGTACGCATTGACGTATAGAGATATGGAATAATGACATTCGATCCATTCAATGAGACCAGGTACGAGTAAATTCCGACGTTGACGATGTCTTTTGAGGATAAAATGCCACAAATCTCGTACAATGTGATACACATAGAAGATAAAGAGTAGAATGGCGTATATTAATGGAGGTGATATGCAGAAAATCATGATCATTCGATCTGCCACTTTACTTTGAATCAGCACTGTGATTCCAATGATTAATAGCACGAATATCCAAATTAGAAGGATTTGTATAAGATTCATTTGAATACGAAGTATATTGAAACGTGCGATGAATGGTGGTAACAATAAAACAAGTTCGATTGTTGCTAATATCAGAACAAGAAATATTTGCAGAGCACGTTCTTTTGTGGAAAGATCATCGGATGATCGTCGTAAAACGAATATTAATGAAGTGAACATGATACATTGGAGAACAAGGATGAAAACTTTGTATGTGAATACCCGTGTCAGACGGGTGATAATACGAGAACTAAAATGCAATCAGAAAACATTATTTAGCCTTTTAAATCAATCCTACGAACTCATAGTAACGATCCAATGGTCCTTTGAAAAATATCGAACAAACATTCACGCAGTAAATGTGTTTCATATCGTTTAGATATATAGTATTCGTCGATGATTCTATTATAGAAATGAAAAATCGATAGAGAAGTTCGATTGTGTTTGTTTACCGGTTCGTGTTCGATCATTGGTATCTTCATGAGCTGGTGCTGGTTCGCTATCATCATCTTGCGGCTTAGCAGGTGCCCATGTTTGATGGAACAAAAATGTCCAAATAATAAATGCTAAAATGCCGATAAGTACATTAACATAAATGCAAAGCAGTTGAAATATAATCGGAATTAATATTAAAACAGAGAGTATAATTAAGCCGGACATATGTGACGTTGGATGAAATGTTAATTGTTTCATAGCTTTGCTTGACTTCGTCCAGTTTGAACAAACAGTCAGTGTAACATAGATTGTCAAGCCGAGTAGATGAAGAACTAGAAGAACACAGAAAGAGTAATCGACTTGACGAAACTTGTTTGTGTTTTGTACCGTGTAAACCCCACATTAATGCTAGTGGAACTTGTCCAGATGGAACAATTAAACAGTTCAGTAGATCTCGACTTGCATAGTAGATAACGTAAGCAATCGATGATAAGCTGACGAAGAGTCGATACAATTGTTTGACATTCACATGAAAAAACGAAATTTCATTATCGATAAAAAACAGCAAAGCATTTGTCCGATGATCAGACTTCTTGTTCCCTACAAATCGATATATTTCCATGGAATGATAAATCAAGATGAACTTTAAACATACGCAATGTGGTTGTAAAACAATGGCAACCGATTTGTAAAACGAACCAAAAATAATGCGCCGAAAATGCGACGATTCCAGGCACCATCGAATAGCTTCCCAGGAACGAGAGAATGTTCGATGACGGCGATGCGCCTTGTTTCGACGACGCCGAAAACGAAAATGGGATAAACAACAGTTGAAGGATGAAATTCAACGCCGTTCCTAACCACATCACTGCAGCTTGACATATGAATGTAAATGCGAGTATTCTTGCGAAAAGACAATCCGAGAACAAATAAAAGAAGATCTTTATCATTCGATTCCATGTAGTTGGGCGTGATGAAATGTTCCCGTGCGATAATTCGTTATTTTCGATATTCTCAATGTTTAACGGTTCAGATACAGATATAGGATGGTTCGACATGATGGAAAAAATGAATTCTACTGGAATGTCGTCTGACCTCGAAGAAAAGAAAGAAATGGAAGATTGGCAGTACTCCCTATAAGCAAAAAAAGAGAACGAGCAAAGAGAATTCATACTACACTAGTCTTTATGAGTAGAACGCAAGCTAGCACTCGTGATTCTCTTCTTCTTCGTCGTCTTTTTCTCTAACAATGAATCATTTATATATTTGATTTGTATAGCAGACATTGTATAAAATGTTTCTTCCAGTGCCAGTCGGGAACGACGTACCCTAATCTAAAAGAATTGAATTTCTTCAAAAATAACAACATCATTCGTTTTTATAGTCGCATGTTTGGCCAGTATTAAAGAAACATGAATGCCTCGAACAACAGACACAATTTGTAGAGTGCGCCATGCAACAAGAAGCTGGCTGACACGTTCTGTTAGGACACAGAAAATGCAGCATTGACAGATCTTCCATTAACCCATGCTATTATACGATTAAGCACCGATGATTTGGCGTAGGAAAATCATTTTTGCAATCGAATAGAGTGTTATATCATTATCACTAGTATTAATCTTTATTTTACAAGATAGAAAGCGACGCTTTCGTCGATATTCTTTCGATAGTTAGATCGAATGTTGAACGAAGTTGTCATGAGTGAAGGATCAAATCACGATTTCATTATCAGAGACAATGACAGTCAATTCTCGGAAAGGTCGATACTAAGAAGGACATGACCTTTTTCCCCTGACTAAATCAAACCTTGAAACGAGTTCATGTCTGTCTGTTCATTAATATATTGATCGAATTCATCTATGTAACGTTCTATTTAACGATGTTACGTATCAACTGACGTTGTCGATGCATGTTTTTGTTTGTTTGCATCATTTCGAATCTTTGGAAATTTCACATAGGAAATCAGCGAAACTTCTTCGTCCATTATGAAACAATTACGTGTCAATAACGAACTTATTCGTAAATGATTTTTTTCCTATTCATAAACGAATTGAATTTAATTGGTTCACCTAGCAAAATATTATTTTCGTTTGCATCTTGATTGGTCCGAAAATGTCTCTCGTTTTTTTTTCGTTCGCTACTTCTTCTTCTTCTTCTCTTCGTACAATCGATAATGATGTTGATGGTTGAATGGTGGTGACACCAAAATGATGACACCCATCAAACAACCGAAACATACATATACAAACGAATATGAAGATTGCATCTTTCGATCATCTATGTCGGCGACATGCGAGAAAATTGCAAATGAGTATGTATACTTCTCTATCATTTGGTTAGGTAAATTGTCTTTTTCTTTAGATTTAATACGCGTGAAACTCACATTTCGCACTTTAGAAAAAAAACGAGAGAAAGAGACAGAGAGAGGGAGAGAAAAAAAGCGACAACCGATCTATATACTGGTTGTTAACTATCANGATGGCTTTCTATCTTGTTTTGCTTTTGAGTCATTTAAATAAATATTCCAAGATCTTTTACAGAGTCATAAACGATCATGTCAAGATGATTCTTTTCAATGGCAGATCAAATCATCGTCATCTACGACATTGAAAACGATAAATATCTAGTTCATTTTCTCGTTTTTGATAATTCATCATCGAAATATGATTGAGTGGACTTTCATTAATTGAGTTCGATCATTTCGTAAATATTTCCTCAACTGCTGTTTTCAAACGAAGCGAGACATGATATCAGGTACTTTCATCTAATTTATAATTGAAAACATCGCTGTACATAATAACATTTGCTCATTTCATAGATAGTTTTCTTTCGGACAATATTTTCTCATTTCCAATGTTGATGTATTTGCAGTCAATCAAAAATGATTCATTAGCCGTGATTTTCTTGATGTGAGGGAAAAGTCATAGTTGTGTCGTTATTTGATCGGATCAAATCTGCTCGTTACTCATATGAACAGGAAAACAGATGTTTTGATGTTGTAGTTCGCTATTTACTGTTTATATTTTTTCCAAACAGATTGTTTTCAATCGATCGTCACAGTCATCATTTCATTCTACTCGATCGAGATATAGCCATGTTGCTTACACATCTTGCCTGTTTACCCTGTAGGTTAATTTTAGACAAAAACATGTGTTTTCATTTAAATGCTTGTTAATTTCATGAAATCATATTATGTATGGTTAATCAACGAAATTTTTGTAAACTTGTCATGTCCAACAAGATAGGGAGCAAATATCTCGCTGTTCATCGTTCTGTCGCTGCTGACCGATCAACATACGCAAGTGATATAACGACATACTTGTTTTCATTTTATATTAGTTGGTTTGTCTTGATATGACAGTGATGTTTCGAATAGAATTTGTCTTTCTAGTATAATGCCATAACAAAACCGTTTTTTATTATTAGAATGTACAAAAACAATAGAATCAAATTGTTGAAATTGACAATCGATCACGGATTACGAAAGTAAAGCAATTATTTACGAATAATATGAAACAGATAATGCACTGAGAAATAGATTAAAAGCCCTGTCGTTGATAAATTTGTTGTTGCAGGTTTTGGCTTTTCTAAACGAACCGAAACGAAACGAATCCTAGACATTGATAGTTCAGAAAAACATTTCCACAATATTTACTTGGAAATCATAGTCAGATGAATCAACACCGGTGTAATTTCCAGTGACACGCAATTTCTTTCCGGGTGGTTGAACTGCTGCATGTTGTTGTATTAATTTCATCTAGAGAAGATTACCGTAGTGTAAAATTTCCTTCTACTTTTATCTAAATTTTACTTGTTGAGTATGTGTCTGCTGAATAATATTATTGTTTTGCTGTTGCTGTTGCTGTTGAGTGAGGATAGCTGATGAAGCTTCTGTTTTTACCGTGGTAGTTGACTCGGTTTTCGTTGCATGTGCATTCGTATCATTATTATCATCATCGAGCATAAATTCACGTTTCGGATACGGAATAGGCACAGAATCAAATACACTATACACGAAACGAAATAGACATATAATAGAGATTGTTCGGATTTCTATATAATACGTACTCATCAGTTGGACGAGGATCTTCTTTAAAGTATAAATCATTCATGGCATCAATAGCTATTCGAATATTGAAGAGATTCATCGGTGAATATGATGAGAAGAGAAAATTAGTACCTGTAATACGTTTGAGTGGATCCATTGTTAGCAGCCGGATAAGTAACTGAAATGCTCGACTATCAGAGCGAATGTTATGTTTTTCCATATATTTACTCAAGCTATTGTATGCATAACTGAAATGACAAAATCAAGTCGAGATTCTGTTCATCGTCTTTGTCCAGATACTTACGTTGCCTTCTTGAATTCTTTCGATAAACGTGCATATTCGGGCATTTTCTTTATATCTTCCCATTCCTTGTCTAAACAGCGAATCGATAAAAAACAACAACATTTGTTCGAGGAAAACGAATTTACCTGCAGGAAAACTCATCACAGAAAAAATTCGATCAAGTTGATGATAATGATACGGTGTGCTCGTTTTAATGTCCTCTTGTTTACAGTGAAAAATTGGTTCATAAGTTAACAGTTCAGCAAAGATACATCTAATTCAAATCAGCAAGCAATTATTTTCACCAGAAAGCATGCGTATTACCCTATGGCCCAAATATCAATAGCTTTCGTGTAGTGTCGAGCGCCAAGTAATAATTCAGGTGCGCGATACCAGAATGTAACAACAACAGGATCTGAAAAACAGGCACTTTCATCGATTCTTAGACATCCTCTTCAAGTGCCTTCTTACCAAGGTCAGCCATTGGTTTTAGTGGTGAATTGAACAGACGAGCAAAGCCCATATCAGTGATTTTCACTCGGCCACGTTCGTTTCCATCGCCCATGACGAGAATATTAGCTGGTTTAAGATCTCGATGTAGAACCCAATTGGAATGAAGATAATGAATACCAGCAAGAATCTGATAAAGTAAAGATTTGACCATGGCACGTGAAGACACAACCGTCTTTTTATTTTGTTTGGCTGAACGATGAAATTTTATAATATGCTACAAAATATCGAAGGAAATCTTCACAAGGAAAGTGCTTATCGCTCTTACCCATAAATCGTATTCAGCAAAGTCAAGTAGAAGGTATACGCGACGATCAGCATGTGAGAGAAACACCCGTTGAAGAGTAATCACATTGATATGTTTTAATTCACGTAATAACTAAATGCAAATAGAGTTCTTTTAGTGAAGTGAAGAGAATATTTAACATACGGAAATTTCTCGACAAGCACTTGTTGATAATCCGACGCCTAGAAAAAAAAAGATGACGTCAAAGAACAGGGACTTTGCATTACTTCTTTGTCTTACCTTCAATTTGCTTGACGGCATATTCTCGTGTATCGTTCCTACATTGAGTAAACGAATATTTGAACAAACTGAATGTCTAGTTCGTCTTACCCATCTTTTTTCTTTGCTTTATAAACATGTCCGTATGTGCCTCGTCCAACTTTACAACCAAGAAAATTGAATGCATCTTCCACCTTGATTCTTTCTTGATCTAATTGAGCTTTGAAATCAGCGTCCATTCCACGACTTTAATGTGACTTATTCATATCTATCTAAAAACAAATCATCACTGGAATAAAATAACAAATCAAAAAATGGTTTTTCTCCTATTTTAATTGACATTTCTCTTGAATTTTTTCTGCTAAATTTAAGTAAACTTTCGCAGTAGACGAATCCGGATAGATGTCGAAAAGATCCTCTCCATCATCACAACATTTTGCAATGGATGGATCGATTGGAATGCTAGAAAGCAACTCATACTGATTGGTTTCACATAATTCTCGTAAGCCGTGGTGTTTCGGAAAAATTTGACTTTCTTTATGACATTTGCCACATTTAAATATCGACATATTCTCAACAATACCAAGTACATTTAAATTGGTTTGTTTTACAAACGATATTTCTTTTCGAACATCTTGCAAAGATATTTCTTGCGGTGTTGTCACCAAAATGCAGCCAGATAGTGAGGCAACGTTTTTCAAATAGTTGACAACAGATAAATGTTCATCGGATGTACCAGGAGGTGTATCGACGATCAAATAATCTAATTCACCTTCACCCCAGTCGACATCTAATAAAAATTGCTTGATCATGTTATCTTTACGTGGGCCTTTCCATATGACTGCTTGCTCGAGTGAAGTTAACAAGAAGCCAACGGACATGGCAGATAGGTTTTCGCTGACATAAACGGGTGACCAACCAGAACCACTAGGATGTACCTATAGAACTAATCGCATGAAATTGACCGTTTTGTTCTTGAATACTCACTTGTTCATTTTCGACACCAAGCGCTCTCGGCACACTTGGCCCACAAATATCAATGTCGAGTAGAGCAACACGTAATTGAGGATTTCGTGCTAATGCTCGTGCTAGCATCACGGACACTGTCGTTTTCCCCACACCTCCCTTACCACTAAGAACAAGAATGATATGCTTAACGGACGATAGACGTTGAGCAATTTCAACGAGCGCTGGATCAATACGACGTGTCTCACCAGATGAACATATCGATTGGTTTGGGCAACCTGCACAAGCCGATACTTGTCCAGCAAGATTGCTTGACGTACCAGGACAAGCGTGAGGTGCGTCAGCTGGAACATCACTATCACCTAAGTAGATGACAAGAAAGATGTGTTTTCAGAAGGTAGGCTATATTGAAAGTCGTACTTTGATTCTCTGCAGTACTCATACTCAGTTTTCTTCTATACGAAATGCACACCCTCCATTGTCTCAACGTATAAACGAGTAGAGTGGCAGAAAAAGAAAGAAAAGCAATTGGAGTGTTCTCTTTACCAATTATAAGGCAGGAAAAAAAGAGATGTCGTGTATATAGCGTTGAACAAATTTATTTAGAAAAAAAAAGCAAACTATAAAGCATATTTATCAGCTATGACACTGGAGATTTTGTATGCTTGGTGTTTATTGTAAGAGCATAGACAACATGATGAGAGAGAATAAAAGACGACGATACACACACACACACACACACACATGTAGGATTGTAAAGGAATAGTCCCATACATATATAAGAAAGAAGGGGAGATTAATATGAATAGATACGTTCATATGATGATACTTGGCAGAAAAGAAAAAGTTCAATACGAAGTATATTAGGCGCATTCTAGCAGACAGAAACAATATTTTGGAGTGGAGGATCCTTGAAACGATGTCTTCACATAAATTCGATTAACTGAGTATCTAACCGAGAAATATGTTGACCCGTATAAGTTTCTTTCTTTCGTGTCCTTCACATCCAAAGATTTCCCAACATTTTGCTTGTGTATCGGAGTAATACGATGTACAAAATTATAGTTATGATAATACACTGATGAGAGTCAGTAGAAGGACTGTTATATGCTGCCCATTGATTCCTATCGAGTTCCAGGACGGACATTTTCGACGTAGGTGAAGTTAGCACCATATTCGTCTAGAGACCTGTTCCAAGTACAACTCGACGAGTTCTATCCAGTGGTGTGCTCACATTTGCGACAGCACTAAGTATAATTGTAGAAGCCTCTCTAGCGCCATCAATCAGCCCAAAACTTATAGGTCGTGGTAAGGGAAATCTGAGCACACCACTGAATAGAACTGGTCGAGTTGTACTTGGAACAGGTCCCTAGACGAATATGGACAGATTTTACTCGAGTCTAGTGTCAGAGTTTCAATAGAAGAATACAACATTTCGGGATTTTTAGACCCATAGTTTGAGCTATGGAAAATCGATTGCACCATTCGATAGAGCTCATTGAGTTCTATTTAGAACACTGATTGGAACAGGTTCCTGGGCGAATATGGTGCTAACTTCACCTACGTACGTTTTGGCCTCCAGATCTGAACAGAACTGCCAGAAAAATCAACAAAGCTCTATTGAAGCCCCATCAACCAGATTTTCCCATTTTATTCCTTCCAAATCCAAGTTCTTACGAATAAATTACGCACGAATTCTGTCATCGGTTTCAACAGAATCCCTTTCGTGATGCCCAGCTTATTTTGCTCGGCTTCCATCAGATTCGGTCGCATCCTGAAAAATTCTCATCCGAAACAATGTCTTCCACACAGAAAGCAACTTCAGACCATCCAGTCAATCTAGCAGCAGTACCCCGTGATCTAGAAACTATTCTCTTTCTCGTAGAGAAGAGTCTTAGAAACATAAATTGTTCGCTTGTTTGTATGTCCGCAGGGCCAAAAAAAAACATCGAAAATCGATTTTTCGGAAAAAATATTTTCAGATGTACTTCATCGCGGAGACTTCGAATCTGATGCTCGCTCTTCGAATTTTTTTTCTAAGAGTTGACTAGAGGGCTGTTTGGGTTGAGGAACTCGATTCTGATGTTAGTTTTTTGAGAATTACAACAACAAAAATTTGAAACAAAGAGTACTCATTCTCGAAAAAAACATATATAACCATATGATATCGGATATAGTCAATTGTATAAGTATGGTAAATGAAATATTCTCGTCAATCTCTGGTGACCTAATAGTTAATTATTGATCTTCATAAACGAACTCTGAAGTAACGTAGCTGTTGTTCATATACACAATAATGCATTAAAACTATGACATCTGAAATTAATATTTCTACGAAAAAGAGCTGAGCGAGTCTAACGACGAGCGTTACTTGTTGTTATCAGCGGAATCAAATCGTGGAAAATAATTCTAGTAAGAGAGAATATGAATGCGCATCAATTAAGCAATAGAATAGATTTTGAGGGAAATTATATGAACAATATGTATTTCAGCAAAAGAAAGCCGATGCTGAAGAACTAGAACAATGTAGTTCCATTCGTTTCATAATTTATTGCAGAAAGCACAGAGTAAAATCCTATGGAACGACATAACATATACCACGCATTACATAAAATACTATCCTCCACAGCCAAATATTAAATCGAGTACTGTTTTAGCTCTTCGTTATAAATGCTCGCATATGTATGTCATGGTTATTGTATTGTAAGAAACTAATCGGTAGTTATCTGCGGACAGAGCTACAGGTGTTTTAAAGTAAGATATTACAGCGTTCTTGTAGATTTGATGATTGTCTTTAAAGCCATCTGTTTGGGCATTTCGAAAAGCGGCTTAGCTTTTCCAATAAGCTAAACGCCTTGTTTCCGAAGATAATCGATAACGTTTGTTTTTTTCGAAGGTTTTCTACGTTTTCTTATTTACTAAAATGTCATGGGGTAATTAATTCATCAAAATGAATTCACAACAAATTGTTAGAGCACCTCGGTGGCGAAGTTGGCATTCTATTTATGTAAAGGATGCTGAGTATTGTAACTCACTCTTCAACACAAAAAATAGATATATATAGTTTAGGAGTGGCAATTTAACTTAACTTTAAGTATTCAAGTTAACGTCACCCCTGCGGTAAACCGTAGCTCAATTTTCTGTTTTTTGGCTTCAAAAAGAAATAAAAGATCATGTGACTGGTTTTTCAGGTTGATAAACGATAATTTTTTCTTGTTTCTTTTATCTATCATCGAATAAGACTTGGGAAGAATGAAACGAACACACTGGGAGATGCTGCATGAAGCTCTCAGCAAACTACATCGTGAAACTTATTAGAATCATGTGTTTTTTTTATCGAAAAACGTCAAATGGTGCAAATCAATCAGTGAAAACTGACTGGTTAGCATTTAGCGTTCTTGAAAAAAAATTTACATAATCAAAATAAATCTCTAATTTAAACTGTAGAGCTTTTTATCTTCCACTATACTTTTTAGCTAAAAAAATTAATTTAGAGGTGTCAATTTTTTTGAAGAAAATCGAATTGGCTTGCAAAGGAGTCAAAGGCATAAAAGATTTCCTACTTTTAATTCTTAAAATTTCTATTTTAAATGTCAAAACAGAATTCAATGAGCATGCCTGTTATAACGCCATCTTTCTGCGCACGCCAACAATTCGTAACTGTTGAAATGGTTACACGTCATTTGTTTTCGTCAAGTCAAAAACATATATAAATACGTCACCACCATGAGTTACTACTCATAACGAACAAAATCAAAAATTTTTCATCGCTTTCAGCCTATACGGTACGGTTTGCTGCACGATTGAAATTCAGCATGCACACATTTTCCACATTACCCGTCGAACTTGTCTATCAAATTATGGATCACCAGAATGAGCGGACGCTATTTTGTTCAATGCAAAACGTTTGTCGAAAGCTCAATCAGATCCTCAGCACCTATGAACGATATCGAGTAAGTTTACTTGGCACCTTAACATTCTTGTCGGCTGTGCTACACATAAGCCTAATGATATTTAACGTCGTAAATTTCTTCATAAGAAGAGGAAAGTAATCGCATAATCTACAAATAACTTGATCGAATAAGACAATCACAATGCGAAGTCATATGAAATCAAGCATTTCTCCATTCTCTCGTCTTTCTCCTAAGTATGTTGAACTATTCGATACAAAAGTGCATCAACTATCACTCTCGATGAATCTTTCCAAATGAAGGAAACTAGATCTCCACAATTTCTGGGCCTAAGCCTATATTCATTCTCACCCTCACCCACACCAAATTCAACTCCCACATATCACAAGAGTAGGATGTCAATTTCCTTGGAGCGCGCCCTCAAAAGAGATATCTCACTACCATCAACAGCTATTGATAGTTATATCCTACTTTTTCCACTCGATCAGCTCACGGTAATCTCCTGTCCGTATTACCAACACAGCACTTCTTCTCTGAACGCAGTCTTTCCTGCGCGACAACTACCATCGTCATCCACCCAAAAAACTCACATCTACATAGGGCATACCAAAAGTTTCGAGAGTTGTATTTTAGAACAGTATAGTAAGCTTGAAAAATTCTTTCTCTACATAGTGTGATAGAGAAAAAAATTCTGTATTTTTCTATGCTATTTGATCATACTTCAACTAGGTCATAAGCATAAAATTTTCAAAAAACCTTTTTTTTTATCATGCTTGACGGTTACGGGAATACGTGTGGATATTTTTTGAATAACTTTTTATAGAAACAAGATAGAGGCCTGTGGTTTTCAGCATTCGAAAGAGGGGATGAAGACGCATCGAGCCGTCCATTACAAATTTTCCTAGTATATTATCTGAATTTTGTTTAATCAATTTTCGAAATGTCGAAAAACATGGATTTTATCAAAAAAAACAGTTTTTACACAAATTGATGGGAAAATCACTCAGAGCGTGGACTAAAATGTCTATAATTCCTGAATAATTAATTCTGAACATCTGAATATTGTGCAGCTTTGTAGACATTCGATGAACTATGTGAATTCCCATTTGGAAAACTGAAAGCCCGCTGTAAACATCTTACAAAATAGGCTTTTTTAAAGACATTGATGGAAAACCTTTAAAAACTCATGTCTAACAGCTCATACTGTATGGTTCGATGCATCTTCATCTCCTCTTTCGAACAGTGAAAACCGCAAGCCTCTATCTTGTTTCTATAAAAAGTTATTAAAAAAATATCTACTGAATAGGAACTACTGTAACCGTCAGGCATGATAAAAAAAAAGGTTTTTTGAAAATTTTATGCTTATGACCTAGTTGAAGTATGATCAAATAGCATAGAAAAATACAGAATTTTTTTCTCTATTACACTATGTAGAGAAAGAATTTTTCAAGCTTACTATACTGTTCTAAAATACAACTCTCGAAACTTTTGGTATGCCCTATGTACATCTAACTCCTGCCTAAAAATCGTCCCCAAACATGACTATTTCATATCACACATATACAATCAGAAGCGTCATCAAAGGTCCTATTTGCTACTTGTTCTTTTCATAATATATTGCTTTCATGTAGACACTCACCAAACTAGATCTCGGCGGTAACGGAATCGGTGATGAAGGGGCACAACTCATTGCGGATGCGTTGCGAACCAACACGGTAACATTGATCTCGTTTCACGGAAAGTGGAGAACTCAGTCTCTCTCACACCTACAGACACTCACCAAGCTAAACCTCAATTCCAACAGAATCGATGCTGAAGGAGCACGGCACATTGCGGATGGGTTGCGAACGAACACGGTAATATTGATGTCATTTCACGAAAGGTGAAGCGCTCAGTCTCTCTCATGCCTGCAGACAATTACCACACTGAGCCTCAGTTCGAACAGCATCGGCGCTGAAGGAGCACAACACATTGCGGATGCATTGCAAACGAACAAGGTAATATTGATGTCATTTCACGGAAGGTGTGTACTCAGTCTGTCTCACACCTACAGACACTCACCGAACTAAGCCTCGGTTCGAACAGAATTCGTGCTGAAGGACCACGACACATTGCGCATGCGTTGCGAGCCAACAAGGTAATATTGATCTAATTTTACGGAAGATGAACGACTCAGTCTCTCTCATACCTACAGACACTCACTAGACTAGATCTCGAGGATAACGAAATCGGTGCTGAAGGAGCACAAGACATTGCGGATGCGTTGCGAACGAACACGGTAATATTGATCTCATTTCACGGAAGGTGTGTACTCAGTCTGTCTCACACCTACAGACACTCACCGAACTAAGCCTCAGTTGGAACAGAATTGGTGCTGAAGGAGCACGACACATTGCGGATGCGTTGCGAGCCAACAAGGTAATATTGATCTAATTTTACGGAAGGTGAAGAACTCAGTCTCTCTCATACCTACAGACACTCGCTATGCTAGATCTCGACAATAACGAAATCGATGATGAAGGAGCACAACACATTGCGGATGCGTTGCGTCGAAATGCAGTAAGGCTAATGCTTTGCTGGAACAAAATTTGGAATATCTGATTTATCCAATTCTTAGAGTGGCAATATGGTGTAGATGTTGGGCTGAATGAAATGGAAGAAGAAGTGATAGTGGATCTGGTGACTCTTTTCGTGGAAAGGGTGCGTTTCGATCGAGAATTTAGTGGATATTATTTGGTGTGTAGTTTTGGTGGCATTGAGAACTAGTGTAGGAATAGAAAATTAATTTTCTTGTGGGAAGTGGATGTGATCTGTATGAGAATGGTTTTTGTTGCGGGAAAATATATGGGGAATAGTGAAAGTGATTGCTTTATTTACGGAGGTGTAGCAGAGCGGTGTTTGATGGCGAGCTCTGATGGCACGATGCGCTCATAGGAGGTTCTCTTGGTTTGGAATTTGTTTCTGAAAGTGTGTGATTGACAAGACAACATTACTGCGGACTGGTCGACTATATTGGAGATATGGCAGAATTGTATTGATAGGAGTACAGCACGTATGCATCTTACATGTCAGTTCTCGTAAAGGCAAAGTGATCAGACCAAGGTACATTGAATGGGAGCGATGTTTCATTATTATGTAGCTGTTTTATGTTTGATTCCAAAGCCTAAATGTATTCGGAGCTTGATAATGAAGTGTTATGTTTGTTTGTAATTTATTTTTGGAGAGGGTAGTATGTATCCGTTATCTACGAATTCTGTGGTGCATTGGAAAGAAACGACGTATTATGAAGTTACTGAAATGGCACAGTGAAGAGAGAATGGTCAAAACGTAGCGCACCAAATCGCTCTGCTAAACTAATAGTTTCCCACACCCACCCACCCTGAAAATAAGTTATTTTGTCGATTATGATAAGCTCCATTCACTCTCAGTGTTGACGCATAGGAAAATATCAGAGAAGTATTTGATGCAACATTTTATTGCGGAAAAAGCACTGGAATATACTCTCGAGCTCGTTTGTTGAGGCCGTAAGAAAAGCGGAGGATAATCAGTTTGACAAAATTTCTCAGTCAGGTTCGGGCTGGTACATCTGATATCTAATGATAGGCAGCTATTTTACCCTTGCTCTAAGATCTATCTTTCGAATGATGAAAAAACTGAAACCATTTAGTTGTACGTCATTCAACATCATAGCCTGTGCGCTGAGATATTATATATTCGTAGCGTTCTTTAACATTACACCGTAAGAGAACATACATTTCGTTTGATTTGGGTACCTGTCTTTGAGTTCTCTGCACATATCGGTGATTGAAAACTCGCACGAGATGATGATCATTGAACAAAAGTGGATTTTGGCTATCTGAAGTCACCCCAGACTGATTTTATACATGTAGTATTACTACGCTTTGAGATGTATCTGAAATGGTATGTATAATTATATACCGCCTTTTTGCAAGAGGTTAACAGCACTTAGTCAAAGTACACTCATATAAATCGAGTGGACTGAAAGTATGCAAAGTGTCATCATCTAAGTACGAATAATTTTACTTTTAGTCAAAATATTTGTACACATTTAGTCTCCGTTTGTTTATCAATACAGCATCCTCAACGAATACAACCGTTTAGTAATAGTCTGTACGTTACGCAGATAAACAGTAGAATTTGCAACAACCAGCACTAGTATCCACGAAGTCCGATATACTGCTATCGACAGAATTTGTATATACGGATATATAAAACAGTCAAAGATGAGCTTACCAGTAGTCCAAGAAAGAAGATATGTGCATTTTGTTTTCAGTAAATAAAATCACATCGTGCAACATTGAAACTTTTCAGCTGAGTATACAGTCACTTTTTATTGTCACTGAAAGTAAAGAAAGCGAAAATTGTCATTGTTAAAATGAGGTAAACATGTTTAGATTAATTAATGATCTTTTGTTTTCAGTAGTTGCAGAAGCTTCTCCTAACACACGAAAAAATACCCTCCCACGTTTGTTCCGAATAGAGCGCTCACGCTCAACAGCATCGTCTTCTGCCGGTAAATCTTGCTGAATTTTCAGTTTGGATATAATATTTCCAACAAAAGCGAAGACCAAGTTCAGGATAACGAATACGTGCACAATGAAATTGGTTTCAATATACATATGTAATTTATAAGTAATGTCCGCCCATTGAACTCCCTGATCTGATACTAAAATGGTGGAACTATATCTTTCAGCATACTTGAAACACCAGAGAGGCTTGTTTTACTTCATAAACTAAACCACTTGTCTCTTTGTTAAAAGCTGTTGTTGTCTAGCCGATTATAATGATCTATTCACAATATCCGCCGCTTTTCTATTCCTGTTCTACTTCAATGAATATGTTTAGCTTTATACCATGTTTAACACCAATGGCATCCTACTGTATGTCACATGATGTTCTTTTTTTCAGCATAGAAGAGCAAGGAGTTTACGCATAATTATAATGGATCGAAAAGATTTCATTTCAAATAGGCTATATATCGACTAAGGTTTAAGAGAAAAAGATGAACCAGAAGAAATTGACGTCGAGTTTGAAGTTCTCAATCTTAATTACGCTTTAGGGGATGGTTGCTCAGAGCGAGTACACTCAATCGGATTCGATGGGAATTCGGCAGGATCCGAAAATCGGATTACTCGTTGCAGTGGCGCAACCAGAGGAGAGGCAAATGAGTAATTGCCCATTCAAATTTTATTTTTTAAAATTGATATATTGATTTATTCTCTTTCTCGTAGAGAAGAGTCTTAGAAACATAAATTGTTTGCTTGTATGTACGCAGGGTAAAAAAAACATAAAAAGTCGATTTTTCGGAAAAGACATTTCCAAGGGTATTTCAGTGCGGAAACTTGGAATTTGATGTTAGTTTTCTGAAACAAAGGATATTGATTTTCGGAAAAAATATATAACCATAGGATACCGGCTATAGTCAAGCGTTTTAGTATGATAAATAAAACATTATGTTCGATGTCTAGTGACGTAATAATTAATAGCCGATCTTCATAAACGAATTTTGAAGTAACCTCCATATGCCTGACAACAAGACTGAACTTCTTCCTGGTCTTTTACCTTTGGTACGAAACATCATATACGATGATCAGAAGTATTCGAGCGATTTAAAGATAAAAAGCGAAATATTTCCTTCAAGTGCAATCTACATACGAAAACCATTATATGCACTCGTAGAAATTAATGCATCACAAGTAGAAACAAACCTCGATGGCCTTCATCCCAAACTAATTCCTATTCCATTAATCAAGAAGCAGTTCACTGTTCCAATAAGGCAACTTTTCGGACATCTGCTCGATCGAGTACAAAATGAAAGAAGAAGTTCATAAGTCATTTAAGTCACACGAATGCAACTACCAATTGTACCTGCCTTCGCAATAAATACATATAAAGCGCATGGACTCCCGATGATCAAAATTGTAGTCGATCTTCAAGTTCCACTTCACAGACATTGCAAGCGGCGTCAGTATATGTACCACTCAGCAGAGTGAAGAGAGCGGACGACACAGTCATTCTTCGACCTTCTCTTGCTCAAGACGCTGAACTGAAACGTATGGATGAACTTGACAAAAAGACTAAACGAGAGTGTACCTCTTTCATTTCGTAACTATGTGTAAATCGATACTTTGCTAAGAGTCCAGTTTCATGGTATGGTAGCTATATAAAATGTAATATAATTTGAAATTAGCTTAAAATAATTATTTATAAATGTTCATTTCCTTTATCTTTATTTACACTGATGTTAATTATTATATAATTGTCTGTTTTTCTGCCATTGTACCAGATATTACCTATCGTATTTTCTTTGTTTCATTTTTTTATGTAATCCTCCATAATCTTTCTAATTGTATTGATATTTCTTGAAAATATCTAATCTATGCGGGAAATAAACTTATATACACAATAATGCATTAAAAATATAACATCCGCAAGCGAATCTGCCTCGACGAACGTTACTTGTAACCATCACCATGAAATCTTCGGAGTGTCACGGAACCGGCTGTTTTCGTGCCGTATTGTTCGGCCTAGGATGCGACTAGCGACTTGTACAATTAGTCACTTTGGTCGCTCAGGCTTTAGTCATAAAACATCAATTCAATGTAAACCTAGTGAGTATTGTTTGTGACTTTAATACATAATTTTGTTCAATTGGTTTTATAGATACTACGGCTTTAGGTTGATACAATTCGCGTTGGTATACTAAGTTACATGAACAATGAGTTCTTTTCATTTGTGATGAAAATACAACGATATTTGTTATTCTTAGGAATTGCCCTCTATAAACCAACGAGAAGATATTCGTTTGTTATCAAGATCCTTTTTTTGTTGGTGATTGGATTGAGATTGAGATTGAAAAAGATAAATAGAAGTGATTCGTGTGCTGAATCAACCAATCATGAGAAAACGCCATCTATCGATACATCCTTCATAATATTTTCTTGAATTTAATCTTAATGATTTGCCGAACTTAAATTGGTACTTCTGGAAATATTCATATTTTATTTTCATATAGGGGATGATGCTAAGCATTTCTTGTCTTGGCTGATCGTAATGGCTGGGTAATGTCTCATAATCCTAGTATCAAATTAAAAGAGAAAAATGGAACCGTAAGTTCCTCATTGATTTTGCTTGTCTATTGATTGAGTCTCTTTTGCTAGGTCCGTGCTACAGCGAATGCGTGGCCGACGTGCTCGTGCACATACATCTCAAGAAAGTTTAGTGAAGGATTCGAGTTCCGAAGCAAGTCCTCGAGATTCAGCTATTGCTGATCGACGTCGTCGACGACGTGCTCAACGATCACCACAAACACAAGAGTACGATAATCAAGCATACGATGGCGATGATCGACCACTTCCACCAACCATTGAGCGTGACAATGACGATGTGGACGAAGAAGAAGAAGAAAATGTTCAAAATGCTGATCGATTAGTGTCTCATGTAGCAAAACAACATCGTCGAGTTGTGAATGAAGTGCAACAGCAGAGTAAGAAACCAAAGAAAAAAGGTCAAGCTCCCGCCGACGCTGACGACGATCAAGCGGATTTGAACGAACAAATACGTGAACAACAAGAAATCCTGTCGCGCCGTGTCGGCGATACAGATGATGAACAGGTCTCACACGTCGATTCGTTACCACCACCATCGAGTACAGCACGTGGAAAATCATTGCAAGATATTCTTGAATTGGCTAGAAAATCGCGTACCAAGCCAACAACTGATGAAAGTGAGTCGAGTAAACTCTTGCTAAGCGATGCGAAGCTCTCTTCTTTCAGTAACTGTTGATCCACTGTCAACAATGGGCTCATCTCGTCGTTTTGGAACGAGTAGTGAACTAAAACTGCAAAAGATACTCCGTCGAAACGATACACAATTCGATGCGTCTCATATAGCTTCACCCGATCCTGGAGATCGTTCAACACGTTTTGATTACGACGCAACACGAGATAATTATATTCGACAGGAAATCGATGAAAAACAGAAGGTTTGTTTGGCAAGAGAGACAGAAAATATGATTGCTGTGCATTCTATGTAGGGTCGAACACATCGTTGGAAAGAGGCAGTGAAACATCTGGATAATGTTCCATTACCATCTGACCAGGAGGATTTCTTTCTGAAAGTGTGGCCAAGTGAAGCACCCGAAGAAAGAGATAAATCAACAGAGGCACCAGCAGGTGCTCGAGTTACTACTGCAGATGCTGTAACCGGAGAAACACCGCAGGTAACGCTTATAAATGACTATTCAACGAAATACCTACGATTCTGGTTCTGACTGTACTAGACTACTACCGAAGCAGGACCAATTGATGATCCAATTTCTGTTCGCGATAAAAGTCTGCCAGAAGGTTAGAGGATCAAACGTTCTTCTGAAAAGACATGACACTCGTTTCCGTATCTAGAAAAGAGACCATTGCTACCTATCTTCGGAGAAGGTCAACCAACTCAATATCAACGAGCGGATATCCCACTGGATGAAGACGAACAGCGTGATACGGAAATACAACGATATAAATATGTTGTTGGACAACCAGGTAAATTCTCATTATTCAGCGGTCAGACTCAAGTGAATGTCGCCTTTTTCAGCAACGCTACAAGAGAAACTAGGCGTTGGTGCTGCTGAACCACGTTCACTTGAAGAGGAAGGCATATTCGTTGGCAAACGGCCTATTGTTCCGATCAATTCGGTCCACCGCACAGAAAGACGTATTTTACAAGAATGTGCAGTAGCTAACAAGGTAAATGTGAAGAAAATCAAATTGAAGAAAAAAGTTTTGAATTTAGCCGTCGGATCGTTGGTTTGGACCTGACGGAGCGATTGTTTCATTGCCGGATCCAACGAAATTCGTACCAACGCGACCATTGATCGATGATCTTTTCGATCCAATCTTAGGCAGAGAATTCTGCAAAGTATGCATTCGATTGATCAAAATAAGGATGATTTACAACGTATTTGTGTCTATATATTTCAGGCATATGTTATGGACAATAAAAGCCGTGTAGCGAATGATCCGATCGGATCCGATCGATACCGTTTGGACATCGATCTAGGCACAGTGACGTTTCTTCATCATCATTTTATGAGCATTGAACATGTTTTCGCTATGAAATTGAAACAGATGTATGAACATTATACTGTTCGTTGTCAACAACGTATTGTTCAACAACTATCTGATAAAGTTCGCTGATTGAATTTTTACGATTAACTAAGCCTTCTTTCGGATTTAGATCAAAGCATTGAAAAGTGCGGAAAATAATTGTCGAGCACTATACGAACAGAATCGAGTAAAGTTCTTTTGCATTCTGAGATGAATGTCATCTACAGCTTTCTTTCTTTCTTTCTTGTCTACAGTATTCCAGTTCATCATTACCGGAAGAACTGTACAATCGTTTGATTAATTATCAGAGTGAACTTCGGTAAGAATATGAATGAGATCTGTCTTGATGATTGAGTTTCTTTGAGTTTAGACAAACACGTAATCAACGCTGTAACGAAATGAAATTGGACCGACAGTTACTTCAACGTCTGTTGGACACTTGGAAGAAAATCAAAGAAGTTCGTCGTAATTATAAATATACGACAACATCCGTCAGACTTCTAATTAAACAGTTCGTATTCTCTCATTTGATATGATTCGTTTTTGATTTCGGATTTCTGTAGAAAATCAGGGATAAAACCAAAACATTATGAACAGATGCAACGAGAAATCGAAGAAGAAATCGAAGATGAAATTGCATTGGCAGATGAGCAGTTTCGCCGAGAAAAAGAAGTCCACGCTCAGATTGTGAAAAAACGAAAATTACAAGCAATACGAAAAGTTTATTTGTAAAACTACTAGTATCTTTCATCGATTTTTTCTTTCATAGAAAGAGGCAAGAAAGCGTGTCGATAAAAAGCGAAATCGTGATATGACAGCCGATGGAACTGGCGATGGGGATTTCAATCAAGTGAATGAAAACATAAGAATCGTAATAATAAAGTGAATATTATAATTATTTCTGCGCAGGATGATATAACGATTCTCAATGAAGAAGATATTATCGTACCAGAAAAACCTGAACCTCGTAAGCCGGATGAGATTCGAACAACCATACTGGCTAAATATCAAAACGCAATTCGACCTGCAGGTAGAGAGTTCATTCAATTGTGTTTTCATAGCATCTAACGATTATTTCACTGTTAACTATAGATGAACCAGAGATTCTTCTTGAACTTGTCTACTCCGAACAAATATCAACTGATTCGGAATGCACTGCGTACGTATCATTGACTCGCATAATATCAATCGCATTTCTGCAAGTTTTTTTATAGTCGAGAACGAGCGCGTCGACACCAAGCTCAAACAGCTTCGAATATTATCGTTCGTATTGTTATAAACGACAAAATAGCAGTAGATACACCACCAATGTATGATTGTTTCTTTTGTGAAATGTTATCCAATAGTTCATATCCATTTCTAGGCCACTAACAAGTGATTTCGAAACGCATATTAGTCAAGTTTTTCCATGTTACGTTGTTCGAACACCCGACACAATCAAAATTCAATTATACGAATCTTCAACACGATTACGTTCACCTCTAGCTGAACTTTACTTACCAATTCCAGAGGCGACCATCACCACTGAAAACTATCAACTACAGCCAGTTGAATTTAGTTCCAATGTACTACGACAATTCAATCCAAATCAAACTACGGCTATCGGGGCGGGAATTCCTACACCTATCGAAATCGATGATAAAGAACGTATCTATCTGAACATTGAGGGTATTGTTAATGCAGGTGTCGCGTGGGGAGTACAAGATGGTGTCGTACTTGTGCCTCCAGACCTTCCAACATCGAAAGCATTTCAAAAGTAATTTCGACAAGAAACGAGAGTTTCGGGCAGAATAGAATCCCTTTGTTTTTCAGTCGACATATGGCAGGAGGTCTACGACAAGATGTAAACATGCAAGCAGTGAATTTGAGTAATATGAAAAATTTAATTGATTGGATCAAACAATCGAACCTTGACCCGTACGATCCTGAAAATGCGTTCTTGATAAATCTAATGAAAGTATGTTCGATTAGAGAGCGAATCTTCGGAGACTTAGCATCTTAATTAGGATTATATGGGTACGCATGGTGATGCACGATTCGAAATCAATGCTTTGCAACATTTTCGTTTGTGGATTGATGAAAATGACGAGACTGAACAGCAACGAAAACAAATGGAAATGGATAATTCACTTCGATTCAAGCTTTTGCAAGCGCGAAAAGAAAATCTACCAGATTTTCGCGATTATAAACACGTACCACCATACGACTATCTCGTTCGGAAAGAACATGGTGTTTTTAAGGTAAAGATAGGAATACTGCTGTTTGTTTTCTCTTGTTACAAACTATGATTGCGGTTGGTAGAGTTTTATGGCACGTCGTCATGAAACAGTTGAAGCAGATGGTATTGAACAACAACTTCAAGAAAAACGACAGACACATATCGATGCTGTACGACGCCAGGGAGAAAGACAATTGAGAAAGGTACATTGCCCTATTTCGGCCGATTTGAAACAAAATACTCATATCTAATAGATGCGTGAACAAGTCCTAGCTCGTTTTGCGTTAACATCAGCTCGAAAATCTTACCAACAAATGGTTGTCGAAGAGACTGTACCAAACATTCAGTAAATCCTTTGATCAATCTATTGATTGAATACGATTCGTATCTGTATGTGAATAGGGCTCTCAGTGGTTTCTTGTCTAAACTGTATATTGAACCAACACGTCCACTGTATCCTGTTAAACGTCGTACCGAGCAGAAGAAAGTAACCAATTTAGCTGTTGCAGCTAATCGAGATGTATTTATCTTGGTGAATTTAATTGGTGCGATTGATTTACCTATTCGACGTGAAGCGCTCGAAAGGTAATCTAAACTTCTTTAATATGAGCGACGTTGATTTTCACGCCGGCTTTCTTTTTTCTAGTGAGAGAGCAAAAACATCTAATCGAACAAGAGTGAATGCAGATCGAACAGTAACTTTTGATTGAATTGAGAACATATGATGATACTATGAACTGTATTCATACTTTAGACACTTGTTCGTCCTTATGTCGAAATACAATTTCAAAAGAAAACATATCGAACAAGTACAGTCGAAGGACCCAATCCTAGTTGGAATGAAGAACTACGTATACCCTTCAGGTAAAGATTTATTATCTAAATTAAAACATCAAGTTGAACAGAAGCATTATCAAAAAGAGATATCCATTCACGTGAACATAGTTCTTGTCCGTTAGTGTATTGACAAAATTTCCAAATCCATTCTTGTTTTTCATTGGAATCGAATTGTTGAATGAAATGTGTGGTAAATCGTCTTCGCGTACGATCGAATTTTAATAGCCATTGTTGACCGTCACGTGTGAATAACGTTGTATGTTGTTCGTGAGTAATCGCTTTGCCCCAAAGAACGAATTTGAATGCGTTCAGAGAATAGTTTTTCTCAATATCATACATAGGTATTAGAGAGTTTTGTTGGATATAGATTGGGATACGATCAAGACGACTTGTATCTTCGTGAATGAATGTATGGGCTTCATGCGTGACTGATGTATTGAAAAAATTAATCCAATGTTTTGTAGAACTTTTTGGTAGCCATACACGTTGAGTTTGACCCGGCGCAGGATCTTGTAGAACAGGTGCGACAAAGATGTTTGGGCCGAGAAAGTACGTATGAGTGAATAATGCTTCGATATCATCGCAAGGTCGCATTAATGTACCATTACGTCCGAGTGCCGCTTTTGTACCTTCACTGTAAAGATAGGGCACCAGTTGATAATGTAAATCGACCCACGATCGATAGATGTTCGTCGTTTCATCATCGAATTTCCATGGTAAATGTTCGCCGTTGCCACCATTTTCCATAAACGAACTTAAAGCACCGACCGCTGTCCAACGAAGAAACAATTCTTTGGTACGACCCAATGGGCCAGCTTGGTTATCAGCACGATAACCACCGATATCAGAACCAAAACCTACATAACCGCGACGACCGCTTTCAAGCATATAACGAAGAGCTGTTTTCAATCCGTCGTAGGTAGCATCTTCATCGCCGACCCAACCCATAAAGACGACTTCACGTGGTGAAAAATTCAAATCATTATCCACAGGTCGTGACATAATCAAAGCATCGGGGCCAACTAATCGACGTAGTATTTGAAACGTATCATTGTAATAAGCGTTGCGATAACGTTCCCATGTGACTCGAGGGTCAAGAAGTTCGATGATATATGGATCAGTGCCATCAGCCTATCAGAAAAAGGTACCGAATAATCAAGTTTAGAAGAAGAGTTGCATACCTTAAAAGCATGAATAGGTCCAACAGTGTCTAAAAGTCGTTCGATTTGACTGTGCCACCAGTTCACAGCTTTATCATTGAAATAGTTCAATAAACGTCCGTTTCCATGCCACCATTTGATAGTTTTATTGAATAAGTAGCCATGATCTTGAGCATATTTAAACGTTTCAGCATCAGTATTGATCATCGAAGTCATCCATAGGACAATGTGTTTATTTTTTGCTCGGAATCCATCTAACATATCTCGAATGGTCGGAAAATTCGTTGAATTGAACACGAATGTATTGAAATTCGTTGCCCAACGCGAATCGATGTTCACCGTACCAAATTGGATATTATGACTAACATAATCATCGAACATCGCTTGAATATCTTTTTGATTCGAATGAGAATTCGGTAACCAAACCATGTGATAGTGAGCCCATTCTGCATAGGGTAATGGGTCCGATGAAATAATCAAAGGACAAAGTAAAAGTAAAAATAATCTTAACACCGTCATTATCGACTAAAATGGGAGTGATCAAAGTGTAATGTTATTTTAAATTGACGATTTAAGATGAGAACTATATCATCTGTTTTCGTATTTTCTTTTATCAAGGCCACCGGATAACGACTTTGATGCCAGTTCATTACAACGTTGTCGTGATATACTTTACATTAACATCTTCGATCAACTCGATGTCGATTTGCCAACAACAGATCGAGAACGGGATCAAGTTATACGAAAACGTATTGCGAGAAATTGGCTAGGATCAGTGAAAATTCCGTTCAGTAATATCTATATCAATGGACGAGTAAGAAACTTCGTGAAGCAGATAAAAATAAAAGTGCATTTTTCTCTAGCTGGAAGGTAGTTATCGGTTAAGTGTGCCCAATCCACTATTAGGTTACGTCAGGGAAAAACTGAATCAATCCAGAATTGAAAACAATGCTGCGCAACTGCCGGCTAGTGTCCTTCGTATGTTTGTGACAATGGAACCCATCCTAGCGCCACCAGAAACAATTCAACAATCGGTAGGAATGATCTTTCATGCTTGATTATCATTTATTTTCTTCTTATTCATCATAGTTCGATAGTACAGAGTCTCTTGCTCTACTTCATCGTGCTCGTGCATGGGTAGAAGAACTAAATAAAAAATTTCCCACTCGAGATTACAAAGCAACAGTGGCGGATATCAATGGTCGAGCTGTGTTCATTCCACGTTTTCTTCGCCCGTTGCCATTGCCTCCTTTGCCAGGTGCGACAGCAGACGATGCAACAACAACAACAAGTACTGCAAGTGGAACTGATACTCAGGTAGACTTTGTACATAAAGCGTAATTTAAATTTAAATTGATCTGCGTCTTTCTAGCAACGCTTGGCTCGTTTTGTTTCATTGATTCCGTTTCTTGCTGACACAATAACTTTTCCAGGAATTTGTGACATTTGGGAAACATCCGATGTAAGTTATTCCACATAAGTTACAAACTTACCGCATTTGTTTTGCTCTTTAGCAATTCCTCCGCACAATGGCCGGCGATGACGAAGAACACGCTGTTCTATTGAATAATTACTTCCTACGACTAAATAGAAAAAGCTGGATTGCAATGGGTATGCTAAAAATCGTCGTATTTGCAGCATGCTTCTCAACACCTTTTCTGTAGGTGTATCAATCTACAGTGGTCCATGCTGTTTTGTTTTGACAAAAGAAGATACACAACGTTTTCCGACTTGTTGGAGTGTAGCAGACGGACATGATGCCGCGACAATTGATACATGGAATCCAATTCGAAGTATTTATTTATTAGCCAATGAAGAGAACGTGAGTTTAATCCTTTTCTTCATTACTAATCATTAGTATTCATTCGTTTTAATATCTTAGATTTGGGCTAATATACAAGAACAAGATTTGCCTTCGAGAATGAGCTTCGATGTCACAAATGCCAAGCAGTGGAAACCATTTTTTGATCGTTCATTTCCACGCGACGTAGCACAGTGGTCATCTGTACAGGTTTGTAGTCATATTTTTTGTTTGAATGGATATATTTTAGTTGCTTTTGCAGCCAAGCGACATAAATTACGAACAGACACGTGATGAGGATGTTCAATCACTTGAGAAGCATATCCTCGAAGTATTGCGTCACAAATTTGTCGAATGGCGTGAACCTAATGTCACACGTTGGCATTGGGCTTGTCAAAAACGCCTACAGGCAATCCTTAAACGGTAAAATGCTTTTACTATGATAAAGATTGGCTATGCCGTTTATTTTTCTAGCAAAGAAATACAGTCCTCAGTCGGACACGGTAATACCAATGATATTGAGCAAGAACTAGCTGAATTTCAAGGAATGCACGAAGTAAGACGGTTTAATTCTCATCATGCCTATGTACCATCGTCTTTTTTTTGTCTTAGATTACTGGATTTCCTCTACAAATGCCGTACAGTAATGTTCAGACGATCGTGGATGCCGTTTATTCCACTAAAATCTTCGAACATTCAACCAATGATATCGAATTCGCATTAGCTGTTCATATTCATCCGTATCCGAATAATATTCTTGCCGTTTGGATTTACTTAGCACACTTAGTACGAAAGACAGCTGTTTAAAATTCTCTCATGGGTAGCATGCTTTGTTTGTGTACTTAATCGAATTTGTTTTTTTTAAATATTTACGTAATAAAACTAGAAGATGCTATTTGATTAGTAGTTTAGAAAAGTTCGGTGTGATTGAAATTTTGATGTTGTTTATTTTATTTTAAACTGAATAGATCGAAGGTTTTTGTTTCACACTCTCACATTAGAATAAGCGATGAAAAAAAAACGAAAGAGAAAAGAAGACAAAGCGACGCACATACGTTCTTCGGATTGTTGCCTAACTAAGCCATAACAATTGGAAAGAAACGAAAACAAAACAAGCGGAAATAAATTAGTTAAGTGAACGACAGATCGACAATAGCAACAAGTAAAACAATTGACTAGTATTATCAGTTATCGTTACATGGAATGATGAATACAAAGATCGTAGTACCAAAGTTCACTTTTACAAATCAGTACGTTCTTCTACAACAAAGGAATGAAATATTGATGTGAAGATTTTCATAAAAAAGAATGCTTACGCTCGTTTGTTGGTTCAGCTGTTGTCGTTGTTGTTTCTTCACTTTCTGTCTCGGACGGCTCAGGAGTTGGTGTTGTAGTTGATGTTTCTTCTTGTTCAACAGGTTTTGTGTCATTTTGAACAGGAATTTTCGGTGTTGTTGTTGTAGTTTTGGGTTTTGGTACGAATCGTTGGGCTTTACCGAGTAAGTAATTGGTTTCACGTTTGAGTAAATTGATTTTATCGTCGAAATCAGTTGATAAATACTTTGGTGTTTCGGTTGGTAATAGTTTTGCAAATGCATCGACGACTTCATCGCGCCATGTCTGAAAAACCCCGAACATTTCATTTCTCAATCATCAAAAGGGTGAACTTACGTAAGTTTCTTTGACTATTTTGTGAAGTGCATCAATCTCTGCATCTGTGAATGGCTTTTCATCGTCTTCTTTTTTCAAAAATAGAATGCGTGTGGCTTGAACGAAATGTTCAGTAGCATTTAGTGCATCTTTGAGTTCTTTGAGTTTCTGTGGGCGTAGATCAACTTCGCGCACACGCAATTTCAATCCTTTTGTTAATGCTTTTAGTTCATCTAATTTTGATTTCAATGTCTAGTAGAAAAGAGTCGAGTCAGTAGTCCAGGAAAAGTCTTTTCTCACTTTAACATCAGCCGTGATACCATCGTCCCATAACCATGCATCAACTTCAGTTAACTTGTCGCTGATTTGTGTGTGATCGTCAGTAGTGAGTGCTTTTTTGTAATGGACATCATGTTCAAGTTTATCACGCATGTCGTAAATAAACGATTCGAGATTGTTTTTCGCAGTGGCTAATGCTAAAGCCTGTCGATCGTGTTCGTCCAAAGCAATTAATCTATAGGAGAAATTCGGTGACTTTTTTAAGTGATGGAAGGATTTACTTCTTTTGCGAGTTGGCTTGAGCTTCTGGTGTTGGATCAGCGTAATCACGTGATTCAACTTGAAACTCCAATGCTTCTCGGATGGTGATCATCTTTGGTGGTGGTTTGGTTGTAGTTGTGGTTGTCGTTTCAGTTGTCGTTGTTGTATTCGCATTTTCGGTTGAATTTGTAGCTTCTATTCGAATGAAATATTTATAGAATAGTTACAATCTACGAGACAAACCTTTCTCATCGACTGGTTTAGTTTCTTGTTCAGTGGCATTTGTTTCGGTATTATTCTGAAAGAAGATTCATTGCTATTTTGTATTATAGATGAATATGGTCTTACTCCGATGGGAGCTTCTTCAGTAGTCGTGTTGGTTGAATTGTTATTCCCATCTTCCGATGATCCACTACGTGCTGAGAAGAAACTGGAGATCTTGCTGCCTAATTCTATAAAATCACAGCGAGTGATTGAATCTTCTGAGAGATACATGAAAACAAACTGACTTGACAGCGTTGATGCATCTTCCTCAGTAGTATTTCGATCTGCTTCGGTTTCTTTTCGTTCGAAGGTAAATTCTATCTATGAATTCATCAAACGAAAGTCAAAGAAGTATATCTTTATGTAGGACATACTCGATCCAAACTGAGAAGACAGTTTTCATCGAGTTGGAAATGGGCCTTAATGCCTTTCGATTCAGCTGTATCTTTATGTTTTTCATAAGCTGCACGAGCACCAGTTACACTGACATGAAGTAATTCTGTTTGACCGAGTGCTCTACAAGAATAATAAAAATCGCACCTATACTTATCATCGCTTGATTGTTTACCGTTTGTCAGTAGTAGAAAGATGTGAAACGTCACCATAGTGAACATCGAATGAGAAATCATCCGTATGTCGATTGAATGTCATCACCTTTCGATTTGGATAAAGATTATTTCGATTGAATAATGTCCGATCAACCAGCTTCTGTTCTGAACTTTCCGATGAACTGCTATCGGTATGTCGTTCGAATTGAACGTTAATAGGATATTGATTGGCATCTTTGATGAGAAATTTCTTCACACGGTAACCTTTGGAAAGGGCAGCAGCTTGATACACTGCGCCCATCGCAGCCGCCTCATCGGTATTCAAACTTTTGCCAAGGTCAATTCTAGAGAAATGAATTCATGAAGTCTTTGACTCTTTCGAAGAAAAGTAACCTACCCGCCGAGTGATTTAGCTAATTCATCTTGAACACGAGGAATGCGCGTTGCACCACCGAACAAAAGTACTTGTTGAATTTCACTCTAGAAAAACAATCACTCAATGATGTCTTGCGATCTCGCGAGAAAATTCTTACCAGTGTTATTTCACTGGCATTGAGAGCCTCTTCAATAGGTCGTCGAACTCGTTGAAAGAGATCTTTGCATAAATCTTCGAATTGCTCACGTGTAATTCGTTGTTTCAAATCGATTTCATCCACTAAACCTTCGACCTGTGCTGTGTATTCGTTGTTGGCACTTAGAACATATTTAGCACGTTCAGCTTCACGGAATAATTTGGTTAAAGCTTTCGCATTCTTCGACAGATCGATGTTGGGGTGCTGCTCTTGAAATTTCTTAGCTAAATAATCACGTAAACGTATTTGAAATTCTAAACCACCTAGATCCCGATCGAATGCGATCGATTTTATTGTTAATTGTGGTACTTCTTCAAGGTAACCATTTTCTTTGATTTTAACAATATGAAACGTCGCAATTGTGCATATTGTTGACTGTGATCCCATGTCATAAAACAAATAAGTTGAGCCAGTTGCATTGAAATCTTTACGACGAAAGATGCCATAATTAAGTGCAACAGCGGTGTTATCGTTCATTAATTGGAGTAGTTTGATATTAGCTAATTCGCATGCACGTTTCACAGCCCGTCGTTCAGCTTGAGTAAAGTATGGTGGAATAGTGATAACAGCAGAATCAACCGATTGTTCAGCAAAATCTGATGCGTATTCACGAGCTTTTTTCAATATCATCGCAAGAAGTTCTTCGATAGTATAGTTCGTTTCACTAGAAGAAGAAATCCAATGTCTACTCGAACGGATGAATATCGAAATACATACCTATCGTGTTCGAAAACGAGTTCACTTGTATGTGCGTCTGTTTTTAATTTATAGTATGGAAAACGTTGTAAATATTGTTCAATAACTGGATTATTTAATGATTTGCCAACTAATTCCCGTAAGTACATGTACGATTGCGCTGGAATTTTACTTGACTAGGAAGAAAACAGAGAAGCATGACGAAATAACAAAATAATCATTCATTTCATACTCGAGAGATAGCCGCTTCACCAAATTCTCGATCTTTGCCTTTGATAGCAACAATCACGGGTGTTTTTCGCCGACTTTCCCTACGAAAGCAAAGAAATCAAATCAACGAATCGATGGAAAGTAAACTTACTTATTTAAAGCAATCTCCATCGGTATTCCAGGTTTCACAATCGCAATCTTCATAAATTCCGTACCAAGATCGACTGACATCACAGCAAGACTATCGACTGTGAAGACAATCGACATGGTAAAAAGAATAAAAATACTAACAATCGTCTTTGGGCGGATCATATTTATGATCTAGAACAGAATAAAGAAAAGAAGGATTCACCGTGGATTGTACACATATACATATATCTTTTTACAACAAGATTTTATGCTAACAAGAAATAAACAAGACAATTTAGGATTGAACAATCTGTTGTTCATTGCCATTATTTTCTGAAGGATTTCCTTCGGCTAATGGTTCGTTCATTTCTGTTTGATTTGTAGACGGAGGTGGAGATGGAGCTGAGGCATGTGCATCATCAGCGAGAGGAATTGTATCCTCTTCGTTCTTGGAATCGTTTTGTTGTTGATCGGGAATCGGAGATTGCATCTAGGAAAAGTAAAAACAAGTATAACTATCACGATAGACAAGTGTTCTAGTACGTACTCGTGAGTCATCGTCGTTGACTTGATTTCCTTCCTCGTTCGTTGAACGATTTTGATTGCCATTATGTGCTGATGTTACTTCGTACAGGTGTTGTTGTACATCACGTAAACGTTTTTCAACTTCACTTTTCTCATATTGTAAACGGTCAATATTTGCACAAAGTGACAAGACTTCGTTCAGTAGGTTAGCGCGACTAAATGCAGCATAGCGTTCGTATCGACATTGATAATAGATATCGTTGAAATCACTATCACCGGAGGGATCAACACCACCGATACCAAAATCTTGATTGCTTTCAGTATCATCACTTTGAGCATCGACATCGCCCATGTCAAACAGTTGATCGTAAGGGAGTGAGGGTGGATTTTGTGTCGTTGATGGTGAAGAATCTGAAATAGCCGAAAAATTTACTTCAGCTTACTAAGGAAATGCATGTATGGCCTACTTGTTTGATGTGTTGGAGTTGGCGTAGCTATAGATGAAGGTGTTTGTCGATTATGGTCACGTATAAGAAATTGTGTTGTATTCGACGGTGCAAGTACATCGAGTTTCTTTTTATCTCGTTGTACTTGTGCTGAATGAATCAATTCGTACTCGGATTGCGACATACCAGGTGGTGTACCTTAAGATAAAGAAAAATCAGTTATGAATTGTTGCGAGTCATCTACTTCTATTCACCCATCAATGCTGCCGGAGTACGTGGAATTGGATGAGCTGGTCGATAGGAGCGCTGTTGTTGAGGTGGTAATGGTTGTCGAAATGGGTAAGGATGATAACGAGAACCGGCAGCCGGACGTTGTTGTCGATGAGTCGGCGCCGATCCACGACCAGTACGGTTTCCACCACCACGTTGATGATGTTTCATTCCACCGATCCCACTTGCTGACTGTTGGTACGCGCCAATACTACCACCGCCATATCGTAAGGGTGGCGGACCAGATAGTAAGGGTACAGGTGGTAAAGACGAAGAATACATCATAGGCATTCGTGTCGAATTGCCACGACGTTGCTGTTGTTGTCCAACTGGATGCATTTAACTGGAGGAAACTACTACTTATTTATTGCGCAAATAAGATACTGTAATGAAATCAAATGAAGAAACGATGATGCGGATCAACTCGGCATAATATAGTTGGTTGATTTGTTTCATTTGTTGAGAAAATAAGAATAACAAATCAGATTCAAAATGATAACCTCCGACTATGCAATACCAATACGCGATAGATGGGGTGAGTAGTTACACATTGTCGAAACTATGCCAGTTTTGCGTTATATGAACACGATAGAGTAAATTTGAAAATTTATTATCATACGACTACGAAAGCCATTATTTCGTCTTATTCCAGACGTTAGTTCGTATTGACCTATTTAAATTTCGTACTAATTATGATAATTGTACTGAGTACACCTCTGCCTACCTCTGTCTTTCGATCGATACAGTGTACAATTTGTGATTCATGTTGTCAATTGAATAGATGTCTATAGATATCTGTATTCAAAAAATCTTTGAATGAACATAAACAACGATAAGCTTTACGCTCTACTCATTGACCAAACATCGTTAAATTTTCATTTCAATAACACTAAATGTTGTCCTCTTCAGAATAATTATGCGTTGTCTGTTACTGCTTAAGCACGGATTTCCACTCCCTTTCAATATAGAGTTGAAGATTTCATCTAGGCATTTTGATGAAAGAACTGCTTCGAGTATCCAAGCATCCTTTTAGTATGCATGCGAGGCACACTTCTTTTTTTTCAAATATTTCAAATAAAACTAATCAGAAATTTAATATGTCATTATAAATTAATAAGTTCTTCACGACACTAAACGCCTGAACTCTATTTCGAGAGATCTTTATCTCGTTGCTCTTTTTCTCTTTTATAATAACACGCATTCGCCTTTTCCACTACTTCCTGTTAATGCGTACCCGTCTGGAAAAATAATCGGTGCGTTTGATCGTTTTCCTCGAAAATAGACATTAGTTCGTAAAAATTTATCAGTTGCCATTCCAATACTTATCATGTCGTCGTCATCGACAGAACCGGACGAATATCATGAGCAAATCGTGGCATTCGCACTGGCATCAGTGTTACTGTCTATCTGTATTTGTGGGGTTCTCGGTATATATAAGATCCCTCAATTTTGTACAGCTATACATGTTTGCCTGATTTGATTTTCTTGTAAAGGTAATGCTGTAGTCTTGGGCGTTGGAATTTATAAGCAGAAGTATCGTAAAAATGTTACAAACTGTTTTATTATGAACTTGGCAGTAACTGATCTTTTTTTCCTACTAACCTCTGTACCATTAACATCTTACTTGGGTTTATCGAAGCTTTGGATTTTTGGTGAATTCATTTGTAAAATGAACATCTACTTGGCACATGTACGCATATTTTCTCGCACAAATAACAATAATATAGATATATTTCAGGTATTTTTACAAGCAACCTGTTATACATTAGCAACAATGAGTATTGATCGGTATTTACACATGGTTCACGTACTCTGGTATCGAAAGTATCGTACACCGAAACATACTTTAATAATATGCTTATCTATTTGGATTAGTAAGTATAAATTCTCATTAGTAATACGATCGAAACTATGTTGCCCTTTTTTTTGTTAGTTTCACTTTTATTCATGTTTCCTTATAAACATGTCTTGCGCATGATTAGACGTACGCATACTGGATCAAGGCATACTCTAGATTGTTCTGTTTATGATCGAGATTCATTGTTTTCGTCGTGTATATTTACATTTGGATTCTACTATGTTCTGCCGTTGTCAATTATTGCTATGTGTTATTTACGTGTTTTCATGCGGGTACAAAGTGCTACTTACCACGGGCAGAAAAGTCTAGTAAGTTCTATTGACAGATGTAATATCTGGAAGGAGATTTGTATCAAAGGTCATCTCGCCTTGCCGTACTAATCATGTGAAGCGTCGTCGTGTACGCCGTATGTTGCTTGGACTGACTCTGTCATTTGCTATTTGTTGGTTACCAATTCATGTTTTGGAAATACTCAACTGCTCACAATTACTATCTCCATCGCTTCTTGAAAGACATGTCTATATTCTACAAATTATTCGAATGATCGCTCATGCTCTATCGTATTTTAATTCGTGTTTGAATCCGTTTTTGTATGCTTTACTTAATAAGACTTATTTTTCGAGTCATTCTTAAAAAGAAAAGTTGATGACGTCAAATAGTTGACAAAGAAAATCATCTACTTTTTTGCATGCGACGTTGTAATTACGAATGAAGAGGTATGCTAAGCGTATGCGTCACTTGAATCTGTGTTATTATCTTGAGAAGATGCATTCAAATATTAATGCGCAGAAAATCGACATACTCCACATTTGACCTTTCTTTTCGACCGACTTCAGAAGGCAAGTGAAGCAATGAGCGTTGTACTTTCAACATTTGATTTATTCGATTGTTAGAAAACAAGGTTGCAAGGATAAAAGTATGTTCTACATAAATCTACTAAGTCATATGTTGATGAATAAATTGGAAAAAGTATTTTCGTGCGTCGTTTTTGGCGAAATTCGACGCAATACTTCCATGTGAACCACTGACAACATGATAGTCAGCAGATTGTCGACAGGCTCGAAATCGTTCATAGAAACGCTTGCCATCGACTTCGAGACCCATGTCATAGCGTGCGGAGAGAATAAGAAAAGGTGGCAGATCATCGCCTTCTTTGATATATTCGATTGGCGAATAATCTTTCATCGTTTTACCTTTTGGGTAGATCAGATTACTGGAGTAAAGTATTTTAAAAATCCAACTACGAATATTGTTATGTGAATCATGAGTGGGATTTGCTAGACTGTAAATTCCGCTTGTGGCAATCACTCCACGGATACAAGATAGTGGAAAATGATGACGTTGAAGATGAGATTTATCTAGCACAAGCAAACTAATCAAATGTGTACCAGCAGAATGACCGGAAAGAAATATCTGGTTGGGATCTGCATCTGAACAGTGCTCCTGAATATGATCGCGAACATAAATAAGTGCACGTGAGATATCATCCATCATCTTGAAATACAAAGATGTACATCATTACTGAATTCATAACCTCGACTTACATGATCAATATTTACAGGTTTGCGAACTTTATAGAAAAAGTTATATCCGTACGCAACAGCCATAAATGCCACATAGCCAGCGATCAGTTGCCACGAAAGTAGACCAATGCCGACAATTATGATAACCAGACCGAAAATCAACGACCAAGCAAGGTAGGAGATGAGAGAGATTCGAGCTAATCGATAGGATATAACGACACCAACAAAGCCTTCTTGCGCACAAGTTCGTCCGACGGTTGGACCGCCACGCCCTTCACTTGTCCGACTACCACGAACCCATCCACCGCCATGCACATGAACGATGACCGGAATGCGTCTTCGGTCGATTTCGGTTTGAGCAGTGAACGTTTGTACTGAATTTGCCCGTCCAGCAGGAAGGAATATATCTAATTTATTGTTCACATGAGCATCAACGCCAGAAAAATATGCAATATTTCGAACAGTTAATGATGGATCATAGGTTGGCGTGATGTGAAGTAACGATTTCAATTTGTCAATAATCGTCATTCGGAAAGTCTACAAATGTACGAACAGAGTTCATGTGTGATTTGCATGTTTTATTAAGAAAAGTAGTAATAAGAAGCCGTACAATGTTAATAAAAACTTTTTCCCTCTAGAAATTGGATCAATGGTCAGAATTATTCGCCTTCTATCATGCACAGATTATTTTCTCTAGTTAATTAGCTTTGATATTCATTCGAACTTGAACACACCTCTCCTATTCGATCGATGTAACTTGTCTAAAAAATAAACACCTTCATTTTTTTCCAGAAAAAACATCATATACAGATAGAAATGATAAATTATCTTTAAAAGAAGAAGAAGAACGAAAACGCATACAAGAACAAATAAAAAGAGTTTCGAACATTGGAAGAGTCTTATTCAGCTATTAATCACGTTTCACTTTGGAGTAGAGCTTCGGGGCATCGACTAATTCTTGGCCCCAGAAAATCGTTATTGCCAATGTCGAAATGGTCGCCGCGCCCCAAAAGAGAACGTAAGTGATTTGTTCGCGAAAGGATGACGACGGTATCAACAAGCTGATGATACACATGGACAAGGCAAGAAACATTGTCACTGGTAGAACCAGATATTTTTTACTAATTTCTTTACTAATTGGACACGATTCCGGTGTGCGACCTTCGTCAGATGCCACACGATAATTACCCAAAAACAGATCAATGCCATCCTTTCGAAAAGAAGAAGAATTTTCGAGAAAATCAATAACATTCGTCTTTTACCTGACGAAAACCATCAAAAAAGTTATTTAAGACGTAACGCATACAAGAATTGTAACCATCTTTAAGCAAACCCATTGCCGATCGTTGACCAGTCCTACAACAAAGTCAATCGATGAGAAAATCCAGCAAACTGTCAAGATCTGCGTACCTCGTATAATCTGTTTTCAAAGCACCAGTTCCAGCATACTGAAGACTAATTACGTCGGCATTATCAGCCCAAACTAAACAAATGGAACTGTTCATCGTTCAAAGGCCCATCTGTAACTTACTATTTTTAAACATAGTACTCAATTGTTTGTAGGAGTCAATTGTTTCATTATATTTAATGACGTTATAGTGCTTTAATTGTTGTTCTAATACACGTCTCGCAAGTAATGTCTGTACAACATTGGTTCGGTCGAGGCAATCGACACAGTTTGTGCGAAATACACCCGTTTGTAATGATTGTAGAGAACCATCTTTATTCATTGCAAAATAACTGAATAGAAACATGCAGATTATTGTAGAATATTTCTAGTTGATTTCTACCTATAGTCATCTTGATCAGCAATGATACGCGCGAGAAGAATGGTCAATCGATCATAACGCATACCAGCACATTCTTTGTGGAAGTCAAAATCTTCAAATCTAAATATCGAGCTAGTTCGAACCATTCATTTCTATTCCTTTCCTACTTGAGATAAGAGTTTTGACTTGCTTCGTATAATTCTCGATATTTTGCATTCAATCTACCTTCTGCACCATGATGATTTGTCTAAGAAATAGTCAAGATGACAAAGACAAATTCTTCAAAATCATTCGACATACAAGACTAATAAGAAATTGTCGACCATACCAACGTTCTTGCTCTTCAAAATGTTGTCGAAAAGCACCCATCTAATCATGGAATGACTTTCAAAAGCTGATGTGTGAGAATATCGATCTTACATGGTTAGTCGACGGTAATACGGTCACTTTTGGTTTGTATCGAAGATCAGGTAGTTGAGCCCAAAAGCAAGGGACGGAACCACGTGTCTATGCAAAAACATATATTTCAGACATTCGTCCACCGTAACATTACTTTATGTTTTCCTTTACCTGTACATATGAACAAGCAATATCATCTAGTTGAAGAATTTGTTCTGTCTCCACAAAATTCGCTACTCGACCTTCATCATCAATACCACGAATGAACAATCTGAAAGAGAGAAAACTCGTCTTCTACCGTTACTCTAAACTTTCGAACTAACCGTGTACCAGCTCGGTAGGTACTTCGCCGTGAAATTACACCGTAAATGAATGAATGACCATTGATGTTAAATGTATGTAATGCAACAACTAGAATAGAGCAAAAAACAAGTTATTTGAACGAAGATTTTTCGCGTTTGTTTTCACTTACATCCATGAATAATTGGTAGAGCAAATCGTGCCGTTGCTCGATTGGTTAGAAATTGACTAAGTAAATATCGATTCCAAACAAAACGTTGATCGGCACGTTCTACAAATGGTATCGAATGAAAATCGGGCGGTGATGTTTGAAGTCGTTGAAATGTATGAGTTATGTCATATGTGTATGAGAAATAGAAAGCTTCAGTTCTCAGAACAAGTTCAATCATAGATAAATATTTCGTGTTATACTTCAACTAGAAAAGAGAGAGCGGAATAAATCGATGGCTACTCAGGATTCGAATTCGTTTACTTGATGTTCATTTAAGTGAGACATATTTCTTGCATATGGAATGATATCGGTTGTTTGGACTTTATAGATTGCCTGTCCGTTGATATCACCTACGCGAACTTTAGAAGTGATCACAATTAGATATGGGCCGGATATAAGATTGATGAGTCCAATGATTCCATGTATTGATCGGCGTATGGCACCATCAGTATTCGGCAATGTAGCTGAAAAATGAAATGTCATGTAGTTTTCGAAATTGTAACCGAAAAGGAATATCCTTACAATGTATTTGAATATCTTCATGTGTTCGATCGATAACAAGAAATTCTTTCGTATCACGTGTCATCGGTTGTACAACAATATAATCAGGCAATAGGTGACTAGAAAAATAATTAACGGAATAAGTTATTCTCACTCAATGTTACTCTTTGAAATCAGTACAGTGTATAGTTGTCTACGATATTTTGATAGTAGCCGCCGTACGTATCCGTCCATGACCAAAGTGATGTGTCATTCATAGTCGGTGTTGCAATTTTAGTGTTAACTGAATGTGATAAGACCTAATGACGATGAAATTAATTCATATGCACTAAGTTAACCGCCAGTAGCAATGCAATCAATGCCAATTGCAAAAATAAACTCGCGAAGACGAGTCGACTAATGCAACGAACGAATCAGATGAAAAATGAATAATTTCATCTACTCACGCCATCTTTCTTTTCCGAAGGCAAGGATTTCGTATGTCTCAATACCGTCCCGAGAGATCAGTCTATGAGCGCAGAACAAGTCTGAAGTGTCTGAGAGTATCGTATATTCAAAACAAAATCAATCTATTAGAAAAATTGTCACGAGGTCTCGAAAGAAAACCGATGTCCATTTGATGGAACGGTGATGACGACAGTAGCTCGAGTCGCGAATAGGCTAATATAAAAACGAGATTTGAATATTGTCTCCACTAGTCGAATGAGTTCTTCTCGATAAACTCGAGCCGAAAGTACGTATAGGAAAAACGAAGTAGTCACGGTGAAATAGAATGGAATTTTACAAATAATGTAAGCGAATTGAAAGTTTTCCGTCTGTTGTATTGGTAATGGGAGAATTAACATCGAGAATATGACACAGAACGGCAGAGTGAGAACAATATGTGTGCCAACTTGAAGAAAGAGCATACGCGAAAGTTGACCTTCAGTGCGTCGATATCGAGAAATTCGAACGGGGAGAAAGCGAACCTGTTTGATATTGTAGATTGTCAAAAAGCCAAACAGTATCATTGATATCGGAGCGATAATGACGTAGATAGCCAGATGAACCGTGAGAAAAATTTGATTGAAAAATATGTCGGATTGGATGGTACAACGATACTCTCCATTGTAGGAAATATCGAATGAAATTAAAGTCCCGGTAAAAAACAAGACGAAACTGATGATGAGTATTGCAATTGACCATCGTGCTACATGAACGTTACTTAAATTTCGTCTTCGGGCGCTTATGGAACTCGCGAAATAGCGATCAATCGACGCAAAAACAATGAAATAAACTGATAAAGTTGGACAAAAATTTAAAAGATAACTGAGAATTTTACAGAACACAGATGAGTACCGCGTTGGATCGAGATTATAACCATCAGCTAGAAGATTAACAGCTAATAATAGACTTGAATAGAAGGTGTTCGTAATTGCTAATGCGATAAAATAAAGCGAACAAGCGTGGTTGATTAGAGCTGGCCGAGTTAGAAGAATAATGTTCAACGAATTACTCAGCACACCGATAATAATTATGATAGGAACAAATATTCGTGTTAGTTGAGCTGCCAGTTCAAGAAGGGAATTCGACATAATGCTTTTTCCCTCTTAGTCATTCAAGAGACAGTCTCATAATTATTTCGACGATTAACATGAATAAATAAGAAATTCAACATGCCTTTCTCTTGATAACTTGCACTTATGCATCATTGAAGAAATGGAAATAGACGGAAATTAAGAGATTTGTTTCTTTCTCATTGGAAGAAAATATACAACGGAAATAAATTGCTATTTCAAATAGTAGACGCATGAATGCAAACAACTCGTAGATAAGTCGTCGTGCATTTTCTACGACGTTATAGTGTGAAACACCTGACTTACAAACAATCGAATCGCACGGGGCATACATTCGTGAATTTATTTAAGAAAAATATATAAAAAGATTACAGAGATTAATAAATAGAAAGCAAAATAGATTGTATTTTTCATTGTTTATTGAATTTTTTGACTAAGTCTCGTACTGACACGCGTGTCGTATCGTCTTCATTGTCAATTGAAGGCAAAGATGCGTGTTTAACTATCAATCCCGGGAGTACCGGTTGAACTTTCTTCATTTCTTCGGAGTAAACCGTTTCTGTTGACAGTCGATTGTTAATATTTTGATAAATATTATTCATCGAAATTTGCGATTGTCCTTCCACGGACACGGTGGGATATGTCGGAGCATGAACATCGGTGATATACGTATCTAAAATAGGCTCCTTGAAATAAGACAGATATCATTGAAGCAAGAGACTGAATCGAAAATGTGTTTTACTTTTTGAAGAAAAGCAGAAGGAAGCCAAGTGAGGATAAAGTCATCTTTCAATCGTCGTCCCAACCACCAGCCACTTATATGTTTGTCATGAATTTCAACAACATCACCACGCCGTAAAGATACGCAGTCGCCGACATCGTCATGAAAATCTGTATGGACGTAAAACAGCTCAGGAGCATTAGCAGGCGGAAGTTCGTCATTATCATTCTAAATTAGCAAAATCAGTAACAAGAATGCGTAGCTGTTAGGATCATACTCGTTCATAATTTTTCAAGCTACTTAGTCGTTGAAGAACCGTTGTTGATTCCGTGCTTGGAATCGTTTCAGGAATAACTCGTCCTTTACAAGAAGTTAAATAAACAGCCGGAAATTGACCAGTTCGGTCATGAAATCTTCAAAAGAATTCAAATATACGTGATGCATGAAGGGCTACTCAATAGATTTTACTTGACTATCCACCATCCCGTAAAAGATTTCTCTAAAACGGTTGCGAACGATCCTTGATCCAAAGAGATTTCATCTCGATTCATTGCCTCGTAAGATTTATTTACAATATAAGTCTCATCTAAATCAAAGCGCACCGTTCATAGCACACGGTCACATACAGATAGATCTCCTACTTCCTGTTGTCGAGAAGTCGTCTGTTTCTAAGACATTCTGCTGCTGTTGCTCGATGGGTTCGAGAAATGCTCCTGGCACAAAACCTTTTCGATCGCCATTTTGTACGAACCACCATCCTTAAAGAGATGCGGCAAAACTCAGTTAAATCTTCTGCACTCGATGTACAACGCGAACAAACCATTGAGATGTTTGTGAATAACCTGTACAAGAGTGTTCTTTTTCAACGATATCTCAATCTTCTCCACAGCTTCAAAGTCGCTGAAACATCGATATGTTGGTAATTTCAATGGTCTGCTGATGACTACTGATTCTTTCGTGACAGATTTCCTCTCATTAGCTGTTGTATCACTCGAGTTTTGCACATCAGTAGGTAATGGCTGAAAAAATTGCAGTACCGGTCGAGATCGAGAGATTTGTTCTGGTAGAGAAATCAACGTCTAAATAATGTTATAAAAAAAAAACAATTAAAAAGGTATGCTCGAGCTGTTGTTTATTTTTACTTGACAATAGATGTTCAATGCTTGTTTTCGTTCTAAGGCTATTTGACGAATTTGGCTTCGGCCGAGAAAAATTTTTCCGGGAAGAAAGGGAATCTGCCGTGGTTGGCTTTTGTAGTTGTTCGATGGTGATGGTGCTTCGGCAAATAGATCCAGTAATTTGCACTGGAAAACAGCTTGTCATCCTCAACGCAGTATCACAAAAGTTCTTACTTGAAGGTCGAAGAACTGAGCGTATCGTCGATAGATAATGAAAATATTTGCCGGATTAGACCAAGTAACTTGAATAACATACACCTAAAGAATCCCATGATCAAATGTCGCAAATTCTTCATCAAAGAACGTACGTAATGTTTAGGTCCTGGTCGATACCTTTTTTCTACATCAACAACTTTAACACTGACCACATGGCTCGTTTCGTTCGTGGAATTTCTATCAATCATCTAGAACAGGAAGTCGAAAGACTTGCTTTTATCTTCTTATTTGACTCAAACAATCAACGGAAAAACAAAGACATTATTTTTCAATTTTGACTTTCGATAACAATTCTTCCAGATCAAAATTAAACGATAAGTTCTGTTGAGATAACTTTTTATTATTCGTTGCCACGTTCAATGTGTTATCTTCACTTGCGAACATGATCTCATTGATGTCATCATCGAGCTTGACCGATGATAGGTGATGGAAATTCGTTGTCAAACGTTTCAAACAATCTTCACGATCATGGTTGGTGTCATCACGCGAAGCAAAATTCAATACAAACACACCGGGTTGAGTGGAAAGTAAACACTTCACATTTTCTAACACCGAATTATCGAGAAATGCGGGATGTGGGCACCGCAATGGACTTTGACTATCATTATTATTCACATCGAATATAATCACATCGTATTTCACTGAAAAAAAGAACAGCGTAAAAACCATGAGGGTTAGTTGAAGATGGTTAGGTACCTTTTTCTTCGACTTGACGTTGAAGAAATTGAATACCATCAGCGACTACACATGTCGAAAGAGTATCATCCAAGCCGAACCAAGTTTTCGCTATTCGGATCATTTCACTGTCGATATCCACACCGGTCAAATGTATCTGAAAATATGTCGCGGCATTGTGAAACCAAATGAGAAAAAAAATTGAAATTTCCTACTTTTGGAAACGCTCGCATCAACTTCATAGTCAGAACACCGCCGCCGAGGCCAACCAACAACCAATTACCATTTGGTTCAACTTTCTCTATTTATATTCTGTAAAAACGATCATACCCAAGATTGACAATTCTTACTTGTAGCAAGAAAATGAGTCTTCAAACAAGCGACAATAATCCCATGATAATCATTTTCCAATATCGAATAGTCCGGAACCACTGAAATCAAAGGTGGTTGCAAGCAAAGAAAATTCCTGTGTATTAACATACAGGCATTGGTTTTCTTATCTAAAGTCAAATCAATTTCACTTTGAATGAGATTCGGACTGGCATCAAAGCGTAATCGTCGCTTCCATTCATTCTCATTTCCACAAAGGCAATCTTCGATAATGAAGGAGGACGAATGTTCACAAACTTTCACCTGACCAATGCCCTCTGATGATGACAAGAAAGGAATCTAGACAAACGATCATTTTCTACCAATATGCACATCAATCACCATCTCACTTGAACATTCTCTGGCAAATTAGCTGGTTTAAAATCCAATACAGCATTAGTCATTTCGCTCTTAACTTGCTCTAGATCGCGATAGTCTTCATCAGGTTGTAAATAGATGAAAGCAATGGTTGTATAGGTTGCATTCGAGATAATTTGTTGTCGGCCAGCTGGTGTTGAATAAAGCCAGTCTAGATTTCTAATTGGAAAACGGACATCTTAGAATTCGAATCATCTATCAGTCATTACCTGGATTTAGGAACGATGAAGGCAGCAAATGGTTTATTGCGGTACTTTGTTAGGCTATTGACAACAATCATTTGATATCGACGCTTCGCTTGATTTCCTTCGGCATACAGATCGACAATCGGTGTTTCCCTACCAGGAGTGAATCTACACAGAAGCTGAAGGTTAAGTAAAACAAAACTAGGGATTTTCGAATGAAAACAAACTTCTGTTTGAAATCGTATTTTTTGAAGCAAGTCATTTGACATTGTTGAATTGCACTGATCGCTTCAGGTAAATCATGATATCGCAGCCAGTTGTTCTCTGCACTGTTGTACAACTGAAGTTCGATTAACTGAAAGCACAAGTGAGAAGTCATAGAACAAAGATATACACGAATTTCGTAATCTACTGGATTTTTCATTGGTATTTTGGTGAAAACAAATGCGAGGACGGGCAATGCAAATGCTTTACTTGTTTGAATATGATGATACCGAAGAAGCCATGATCTTGAGATGCATATTTCAGAGTCTTCTCATTTCAAAAGAAAATCTCGATGTCTTACTTGCTATCGAAAAAATACTGTGATATATGGTCAAGAATATGTTTTTGTGCAAGTGTTATGCATATGAAACGGCCTGTCAAACGAAGAACACGATCGATTTGACCAAGAATTTGATCAATATCTGAGAGTACCTATAACCGTATGAAAATCGAACTGAACAAATCAATTTCTTCTCCTGTTTATCATCATACTTGTTCACTCTTATTTGACATCAATGCATCGATAGTTCCTTTATCTAACACGACACTGAATTGATTATCTTCGAATGTCATCTGAAATGTATAACACACGAATAATCGTTTTTCACTTTTAGATAATAAAACAAACTTGTCGTGCGTCCATCTGCAACCATTTCATGTTTGGACGTCGTTTGTCATTTTGTTTCTTCATTTTCTTGATCACATTATCCGATAGATCGACATTGGTAATGTGTTCAATTCCTGTATCGTATAAATCACTGCTTAATGTGGAATTACCACAACCAATAATCAACACTTCGTCACGTGGCTTTATATATTTGCAAAGAACATCGGCTAGATCAATAAAATCCGAATACCTAAAGCAAGATCAATGCTAACTTTCGTACATCAATCATGACGAAGCACATACCATTCGAAAGCTTCTCCGCCAACTTTATCGAAAAATTGATCCCAATAATCTCGGCTACGAAATTCATCTGCGGCTTTTGGCAACAAATTCATTTTTAGTTGTAATGATACTGATAGAACGAAATATACTCAGCAAAAAAATGATCCTCAAGTCAAGTCAAGTACCTCATACGGTGATTCATCATTTTCTTTTCATCATCCATTTAGCAATGAATTACTGTTAGTGCCATCTATACACAGATGCTTTGAAGGAAATATGTGGTAGACCAAATAAATGTATTTCCAACAAGGCAGACAAAACTCTATCAAATCATAAAGCACATCGATCAAAAACCGCAGATATATCGGCTTCATTTACAATTGGGAAGCGACTTCTAAAGTCGATGTTGATAGAACCTAATATATATAGAATCACTCACGCATATACTATAATTATCAATTTGTGTTAGCACCACGTACCTATCGAAGAAATACATTATCGATCATGGGATGAGTCCGAGAATTTCAACAATTTTATTTCTTCATTTATATCTTCAATATCGTTGTCGAACACTCTGACATCACATTCACCTCTTTTTAAGGACTGACTTGGATTGAACTCAGGGCTATAAGTTCGCTTCTCTGCACCACTTGCTTCGACAACATACCGGTTTATATCCTACACAACTCGTATACTTCGCTGTTTACAACCACCAGAAGGTATGAATGGAAAATAATAAGTCAATCCATCTGATCTGACTGAGTGAACCGGCAATAACAATAGTTCATTTTCTCTTGATATCATCGCGTCTTGAATGAACTAAAATTAGCACTACCTGTATGCAAGAATTCATCAAAGGAAAGCGTGCGGGTAGTCCCGGAATTTATTGACACATAATCTAGGTGAACTTTTTATGCTCTCTGAATATAATCATAAATAACTTTAACTTTTGAACATGCAATTGACAAGAATATTGATTAGTTCAATTATAGAAAGAGTGTGTCGTGTTTCACATATCATCGAACATATTCGATAGAAGTATTGTACCTAGAAAAGTGGTGCGTACAGATCGAGAGGAATCTACTGAGTATAATATCATTTGTATTTTTGGCTTTTTATTCGAGTCGAGAAAGAGAAAAGAGGCCGGCTTAGACACCGAACAAAGTAAAGAGCGAAAAAAATGAACAGATCGAAGTAAAAAGAAACAAATAGAACACAGTGCGGATATACCCGCATTACACTGAAAAAGAGATTTTTGATTGAGGATGCAAAAAAAAAACAGAAAAGGATGAACAAGGAAAGAAATGATTTCCGTCGATTTCAGGATGTGGCTGGTGTCACCGTCATTTGGAATTCACTAGCACTACCACTATTGGCAGATGTCGATGTTGCTGTTCGAGAAGAAGTCGAAGATAAGACAGCAGCAGCAGATGTGGGAATGAGCTGATCACCGGCTGAAATCGTATTTACTGACACAGAAGAAAGTATATCGGAGGATAATGGACTTAACGAAGTTGACAATGATGTTGTAACAGTTTGTATAGAATCTACTTCATTGGATGATATGGTAGTTGTCATTATCGTCGGTGGCGAAGAACATGGCGGAGATGAATGTGAAATATTTGTCGTGTTCGATGACGATGGTGGAGGTGAAAGACGAGCCTGATACCAATCACGATTCTGTTCTAACGTTTCCAGTATGGCGCTTGCATCAGGATAAACGAGATCAGCCCATGTTTCCCATAGTGGATGAACGATAAATTCGATGAAGCCAACTTGATGCTTTTCTACACTAGCTACACGTCTATCACACATCGGAGAGATCTCTAATCGTAGTTCACGTTCTTTATCTCCTTGTCTCCAAAATTCTTCCATTATACGATCTGTCCATTTAATATAGATATCCAACGGTTTGGTCGGATTCGATAAATCCGCACAATGAATCATATTTTGAAGCACCTGGATTCGATCATCATATGATTCTAACATAATTATATTATTTCCCGTGACTTTCTTCGATTCGACCATGGTTTTGAGATCGGCCAGTAGTTGCATATGTTTTGACATATCGGTAGCTAAAACCATATCAATAACCATTTTTCGTAAGTTTTTCATTTGTTTGGCTGTTAAGTGTGAGAAGATATTTCTCTCATCAGCTTGCAACAACTTGAATGCTACAGCTAAATGATGATTTTCCAGAACACTTTCATCATTGTACATTAAAGCAAGGTCACTTTCTAAAAGGGAGAAAATAACGAGCGATGAATATTAGCGACTATTTTCATATATCATACTGGTATTTATCAAGAATTGATTTGTAACACCGGGATGATCAACATCGTGGATAGCCGAAGCGAATATAGCTGACATGATTTCCAATTCAGTGAATACACCCTGCCGTTAAAAAGACACATGTCAACAATAAACTAATTCGACGATGGAAAACACTTCTTCTTACCTCAAGCGCCGAAGCATTGAGCAAGACATGCATGGATTGACAGACATCAGCTCCGTGAGCTTTATTATGATAAGGTACTGTTTGATAATGATCTTCGAGTGTGAGCAAATAAGAGATCAACGTATGAGGTTCGATTCCATATGTACGTATCAATGAACGTTCTTGAAATATTCGATAAGTGATAACTGTTAATGGTCGTTGACCACTCAATTCTTCAATACGAAAAGTGTCTAAACCCCAGTCATTAATATGGTCCAACAGACAACGTAATTCATCAGCATTCGGTGTCTCGACGCCTAATTCAGGCACTGGATTTGCTATTGTAAACGTAGTAGTATGAACTCCAGCTATTTGACCCATGAGAGTCGCTGATGATATGGATGAATCAAGTGTTTTAGAAGTTGTAATTATTGTACTTTCATCGATCTGTAGACCACGTGATAGATCAACATCGGGTTCTTTTTTGTCTAGAAATGCAAATCGTGGATGAATATTTGCATGCAGGTGGAGGATTTGTACCTGTATAAGTGGAGTATAAATAATTACTAATCTGTGCTCCGGAAGTATTATTTTCAGCAAAATGAGACAGTTCCTTATTGAGCATACGTTTGAACTAGAAAAAAGTAAACAGATGAAACTATTTCATCTTGCTAATTGATTTGATCTTACTTTGAGCGAAGCGAGATCCGATACTGATTTGTGAGTTTGCATTGTTTCCAATTGTTCTAAACACCAGTCAAGTTCTTCTAATGTTGCAACTGCTTGTGATAAAGAACTATCGTCTATTGTCAAGAGATAAGAATAAGTTTCGTAAATCGAAAACTTCAAGATGGCCTACCTGCTGCGGTGGTTATCATTTTGGTGAAATTCGGTGGAGCTGTTTGACCAGAATTCAGTTGACTTGTTCTCTTAGCTCTAGTGCGAGAAAAACAATCTTCAGAGTTAACCATTTCGAAGTTTATTTTACTTCTCCGGTGGTATACGGGTGAGGTCGACGAAGTTTTTCCGCACATTCTTGAGACTGGCCAGAAGTTGAGCAAAAGGAGTGACGATCATGTCATCTTGATGCCTACAAACATACAAAAACATCAATCCTTTGCTTTTTTGGACACGAGCAAGCTGATTAGCGCATAATATAGGTTCATTACTATAATGAAATCGACAAGACTGCTTTTCTCATAACTGAACGATAAATAAGTATCAGTTGTCTCATCACCGAATTGTTCTCTACTGTGAGACTTTCTGTTTTAGTGAAAAAACCGATAACAAGGTAATTGAGTCATTGAAACGCGCATGGAAGTAGGTAAGTAATAAAAGAATAAAATGAGAGTGACGGCAGATCTTTAAAAGAAAACAAAGACGTGACATGTCAGTATTCTACTTAGAATCATCGTTGTCATCTTATTTTTCTTTCTTTTTCCCAACTGAAAAGCTTGACTGGAGAGAAGAAAAAAAAGAAGAAAACGAAGAGGAAAACTACACCAAAGTCGGCTAAATATTCTTTGTTTTGTTGCAAAAAAAAGGAAAGGAAAGCCGGCCCTGCGTCCTATTGATGCTGAAATTATGAGAGCGTCTAGTCAAGATAACAACTATTTATGTCAAAAAAAGATATTATAGGAAAGATGAGGATTCGTAATCCCAATATGATAATTCTTAGGTCTCTATTGGACAGCTATTGATTCGAACGATTTATTTCAGTTTTATTACTGTGATACGCATTCATGATAGTTTTATCGATGGATGTTTTGACTTTTAACAAGCATTTCATCCGTCTATAAATAGCACTATACGATCTGCTATTTAATTAACTTTTTTTGTTTACTATGATGGACTTGTCGACGTCATAAACTGACTGAAAAGAACTTGACTTTTACAAAATATGACGAAAGATTAGTGGTTCTTGTGGAACTCGACAAAATTCAAGAGAGAGAAAAACACACACACAAGATGAAAATTAGTACCTTTTTATCCAGGAAACATAGGAGGTTGGACGAAGACGAAAACCGAGTTCATTTTGATTAGATGAACATGTTTCTAATGAATCTAAATGTGGCCGAGTATCAAGCTCGGTGTGACTACGTGCTCGCATGATGAATGACGTGTGATGTTTCTGCGACTCTCACTGGTTCTGTATCTGTCTTTTCATTTTGTTTGCGTTTTGTAGTTGCTGATTGGTGCGGATGAGTTGAGTAGTGAAGAACAGAAGAGAGGAGAATAAAGCAAAGATGAGAAAGAGAATGGAGAAGAACAGACGACAAGAAGGTTCTATAAAAAAAAGTGAGCATGAGATAAGAAACAAATGTATGTCGAACGTTATTCTGTCAAAAAACGCAAATGAAACAAACTCTGATTGCAATACAGGAACAAAACTCTAGCACCGGACGTTTAATGTGAATAAGAAGAAAAGAGAAAGAACGAAAGATAAGTACTATAAAACGGTCTGACATTATCATGTAAAAAAAACAAGGAGAAGAACCGTAGCAAAAAAAAACTTAAAGATCAAAATAAAGATATTCTTAGTCTATAAATATATCTAATATATATTTATGAACCTTACTTTTGCGATGATTTTGATCCAAGTCTGAAAATTGGTCTTTTAAAAGCACTTTTGACACGCTCCATGCTTGTTGTTCTCTGTTCTATTGATCAATCATTCATATTCATTCTCTCCCATACATCGGCAACGCACAGTATATGTTTCTAGTGTGTGTGTGCGTAGTAATAGGTAGCCGACAAAGAGTCAGACGCCTATGTTATGCCCTCATAGTCCTATCAAGGTACAGTTGGCAACAAGAGCGTGAGAGAGAGAGAATGGTTCGAAAGAATAGATACGAAATGCTACCATCAATTATTACGTTTGCTAGAAGCTATAGTGCGCAATATGAAATGAAACAAGGCCCAGGTATACGAGATTTTCGAAACAATCAGAAAGAAAAGAAGAAAGAAAAATGGGGGTATAGAAGAAAGTAAGTTCTACTCGTTCTTTCTTTTTCTTTTTCTCTTTCCTTCGTTCTTTCGTTCTTCGATTTAGCGATAGAATACATTTTAACTATTACTTACAATTCTGATCCGATGGACGGATTACGCGAAATACATTTTGGTGAAAGATCATTATCACTATCACACTTATATAGAAATGATTCGCGTCGATGCATTCCACCTCCGCTCCCTGTCGCTGTTGTTTTATTCGCTGAACTATGCTGTTGATAATGTCCTGATGTTGTTGTAACATTGTGATGAGAATTGGGAATACCACGTGGTGACGATGGACCATCCACATCAAAACTATGAACGATAAACATAAAAGAAACTTTTAGTCAAATCTTTTTAGCTTTTCAAAGTCTATGAAAAAGACAATCATCGGCTTCCTTTCACACTCACTACCATTACCACTGACAATACCAGGGTGATATCACTCAACTGTACTTTGGGCATATTGTATTCGTCTTTTTAGTTTCCTTTCTTTTTCGAATGTCAACAGAGATGCGCCATGTGCATCTCTCAGGAGAAGCAAACAAACATGTTTGAATGTATATGCACACAAGTGTGATGTTAACTTAATCAACAAAACAAAACGTATTAAGGATGACGACGTTAGAATAAGTTAATAATAACGACGGAGAAACGAAACAAATGTGATCAATATGAAATATCTGTATGTGGGATGTATCGAGTGATAGTCACGCTTCATTTACTCGTTTCATGTCGATAGATAAAATGATTCGATATCGAATTACTTGAAATATCGCCTTGATTTATCACAGAAAAGAATTTTCCAGTTCCTTCGATAACATGATTATTCGCTTCTATGAAAAACTCATTCTTAGATGTCCTCTATCATTTACTGATTACAACCGATGAGGATAAATTGCAATCGACGATGTGTATTCATTGTCTTCGGAATCGATTCGATTTTCCGGATAGGATGCTCATCACCTCTTCGTCTCATGAAAAGAAACTAACTATCGAAACAGATAAAAGATTCATTCTTTTGGTAAGACATCTTTGTTTCAGAATAGAATGACCTTCTTCCTATGAAGACAGTCTCACTAGTATGGGAAAATATTTATATTAATGAATTTTCTCTCCATCAGGGAAATTTTATTATTATTATTATTATTACTATATCTATATCTATATCTAATCGTATGCTCTCTACGAGAGATTACTTTAGTGCTAATTGATTCAATACTGCTGATATTTAGATAGTAGGAAATCCTCTAAAACAGTCTTACTTGTTTTCAATTAACTGAACTTGTAGTTTTTGTCGTAGATAAGATTTGAAATCGTAGAAACGATGTCGATTATAATTATGCATGAAGCAAGAGAATATTACGAATACAAAATGAAAACAACGACGAGCAACTGATCTGATTTCTTCTTGCAGGTGACACCCCGCCTTAGGTCTGTTTCTTCTTTTTCTACAAAAGTTACTATATTTATATGTACATTAAACAGAAGCGCACAAAATTGCGCAGAGAGAATCTTTCTAATGACTTTCGGGAGATTGTTTATTCGATCTATGTAGCACTAAGGCGACGTTAATATGTCTAAAAGTGTAGAAAAACATCGCAAGATTGACACTAAACTAGTTGTTTGTATGATCCTATGGCAAGAAGCTATTGATCACGTCGATGATATGTATATATGTGTATATACACAAGTCAACGAGATTCGCAATAAGAAGAAGAAATCTGCCAAACCAACCTTATGTTATCATCAATATCTACTCTTTTGTTCTGATGAGCGTGTCGTAAACTACGACGAAATGTAAACCGTCTTCGCAGACGAGCATGCGGTTCGCTCAATGGGTGGGCTGGATCAGTTTGTAGTTGTGACATCGCTGTAGGCGATGGATGATTAAATCTTTCGAAAAATGTTTTCGTTCTCTTGAATGATGGTTGTCGTGTTTGAGGTGTTGACATTGTTGATGAAGTATCGGCTAATTCTATGTTTGTTAATGGTAGTGGTCTCGGTTTTGTTTTGATTGGATTCGAAATAGTTCGAAATGATTGAAGTGGCCTTGCTGATGACGATGGTTGAGATGGTGGGGCCGAGAAAGCAAAATAGATGGTGAGAGTCGTCATGAAAATAACGACACTGATGATGGTGATGATGCTACTATCAACGATGATGATGATGCCAAAGTGAAAATAGAGAAGTGAAAAGAATAAGTCCGGAAATCGACGTCGACCGTCGACAACGAACGAACGACAACAACAACAATAAATCGAGACTCTCTACGCTTGTCTCTCTTCTTTTTTTAAGTCATCCGAACGAGGAGTAAAGAGTGTTCTTAAAGAGAAGATAGAGCTGCCTACATAGTTAGAATGCTATAGAAGAGAAAGAGGGAGAGAGAGAGACAGACAGACAGAGAAAAACTCTACTACATACAATAGTGATGATGCCTTGTCTAAAGATAGCAATAGTCTTTCCATCCGTTTTTTCCTTTCTCTCTCTCTCTCTCCTCTTTTTTGGCTTACATTCATGAAATTCCCAAACTCAAGCTATTGATAACTACTAGAACTAACCGAGGAAGATGCAGAACGCGAGAGAATAACAAAGAGGAACATTCAACTTTACTATTGTCGAAGGCAATCATTCTAATGAATTCTCTCGCTTCGTCTCACTATAACTAGATATAGACAAGCATTTCCAGTTTCAAGTTAACAAGTTCATTCACCGATCGAGCGAACAACAACAACACCATCATCATCGTCATCAACAACAACAACAATAAAAACAACATGGGAGACGAAGACGAAAAAGGAAAAGGAAAGAATGAGAAGAAGAACAGCTCGACTTCAACTGATAGAAATCTTGACGATAGTGTTGGTTTATGCATCCAGCGATTGTGATGATTAACAAAATGTAAGATATTGTCTCAGATTTTCATCTTTATGTTAATAAGCAAATCTGAAATCAGTCGTTCGACTTGAATGACAAGTTATATAACTATCTACGGAAAGGAAGATTAATTTAATTCACTTTTTTTCCTCTGATTATTATGAGATTCGAAGCAATCGTGTCAAACAAAATTCAAGGGAGAAATATAGAAAGAGAAGTACTACTATTATCATTATGAAATATGCATGTGTATATTGGTGCGTGTGTTTTACATAGACTATCTGTTCTCTAGAGGCGTATTATTCTTGTTTTTGGACAAAGTAAATCATTTTTTCCTCTTCTCTGTTACTATCTATTCAATAGTGAACATGTCTTTTTTGTAATATCTGTAAACATACCATTATGGAACAAAGAAAACTTCTTGAAATCTACCTGCTATCGTCTGCGAGATATAGAAAAAGACCTTGTCATAAAGAGTATTCGTAAAAAAATGTCAGACTTTTTCCTTTTCTTTATTTAACAACACAGAATATTTTAAAATAGTAAAAAAGGAAATAACCTGGAGGGCCGATTTCTAATATAATATCTAACGTAGTTTTTGACGTGCATAATATTCAATTGTAATTATTAATTTATAGAAGTCATTCACGTCATGAAATATTTCTTCAAGTGAAAAAAATTATTTACCTGATTTTGCTATTGACTATAGTACTATTAGTATTAGTATTATTCGCATTGGTACCACCAACTATTCGTCGTCTTAATATAATCTGCCCGAGACGAGCTAATAGAGGCGGAGTTTGAGAAGATATAGGAGAGTGGGAAGAAGATGACGCAGGAAGAGTCGGTGTGACTTCATCAAGTGCGATTGAACTTCGTCGACGATTATGGCTCGATGAAACGCATGAAGTACAAGCTGAAGCCATTCCTCCGCGCCGTCGACGTTTCTTCGTCGATTTTGTTAACGTTGCTATTGTTGTCGACGATGATGATGATGTGATTAAATTTTTTGTAGTTGTTTTTCGATGATTTCGTACAATGGTCGCTGAAGGACGACTCGATGAAATACTTGGCGTGGAACTCTTTCGGCGTGTATAACCAATCGTTGTCGTTTGTTCGATTGATTTGACGTGAGGAGAAGGTTTTTTCTGACCGCAACATCGAAATGGAAAGGAACGTGTAGTGTTAGAAGAAAATGAGGTAGTCGATTGTGGCGCTATTTGAGTAACTTTTTGTTCGCGTTCAACGAGAAACCGACGAACAGAAGGCGATAAGATCTCCGACGATGATGACGATCGTGTGATCGAAATGACCGGCGGTGGGGGACTATTGGTGACACTCGTGATTGACTTCTATGTAAATGACGACAACGACAACGATAAAGAACCGACAATCGGCGCACACACGAGAGTGTTGTTGCTTATTGTTGACGAACTACACGCGGATGAGGGCGTTTCTTTTTCTCTCTCTCTCCTTCTCTCTGTCGCTCTCAGTCGCTATTACTGGTATTGCTACTACTATTGCGGCTGCTGCTGCCTGCTGCTGCTGCTGAAGATGATGCGAGAAGCGGAGAGCAATGACGATGCTCCTGGTGACTGTGGCACCCAGCGCAACGCCACAATACAGCGCGCGACAAGGAACAGAACGGACGAATACAACAACACGAACGTACAACGGTCGCCTCCTTTTCCTTTTTTTTATTTAGCTGTCGGTTTTCTTTTTCTCTTTTTTTTCTTTCTTGCCTTTTTTCCTACATGTAACGTATGAAAATAAAGTATCGATGTCGGTAGCAAAAGGAAGATGTGTGCATGCATGTGTATTTGGCGGTGAGGACAAGCGAACGAGCATCAACAACGATTTTTGCGTTCTTGCTTGCTTATTACTGCAACAGTTTTCATCAATGCTATTCTAGCAACCCTAACTATCGAACCGATAATGATGAGGCAAAGACAGTAATATATCAGAAAACGTCGTCATTGCTTTAAACGTACTCAACTAACATGGGATGTCAGCAAAAAAAAAAGAAGAACCTACTTGCTCTGTTCTTTACTCAAGGTCGTCTCTCGTTTTTTCTCTCTTCATATTGCGACATACATTTCCCTACATACAAAAACTTGTGTGTCAATCAGTGTGTCGAGCGAAAACGAGTCTCGCTCGTCTGCTTTTCTAATGATCAACACCAATCGCATTAAAAGATAATCAAAATGGACAAGAAAAAAGAAAACGAGAAAATAACATTGTCACCTAGTATTTTCAAGATAAAAAATCATTTTTCTGTCAGATGTTTTCTGCCACCGACTTGACTAACGTATCACAAACAATTAGTCATTCAAAATATCACTCGTAAACAAGTATTTTCCTCTTTAGAAACTTCAAACGAGAGAAAACCTAGATGAGCCCTTTGACTCAGCAGGATTATTCATTAAATATTTAAATAAATCCCTCTAAGTAGGGATTCTCTCCTTTCATCGGATGAGACTTTTGTCAAAATATCAACTGATTTTACTTGCGATTTCAAATGACTTACAATATGGCACTTGGCGATAGGAATCTTGCAGCCATTGCATCGAAAATGTATTAAATAATAAAAAGTCTTTTCTCTTTTTTGTGTATTGATCGGCAAAAGAAAAGGGCAATCTAGGCGTTTTATATTTCTCTCGCTTTTCGTCGATGCCTCCCTATAATAAATCATTATTTCGAGTTCAGACTCTTTTGATTATCGACGATCAGTACAAAGCACCAATAATAGATTTACGAGAACAGGTAGAAAGAAGAAAGACATTTGAAGTGAATCAAGCTTTGAATGAGATACGCAATTACCATTCTATTAGGAGAGAGAGAGATAGGGAGTAAGAAAGCTACGAAAAGTTTCAAAGTTATCAGTTCTCTGCTATTCAACGACATAATTCATCTAGTCAATATTTGATAAGTTGATCTGAATTTTCATCCTCTCTCTCTCCCCTTGACCCTTTTCATGGTAATCTTTAAATTATAAACCTCTATTTATCATCGTGTTGCATAGTATATTCGAGTTAATATTGAAACGCTTTTATTTTGCGTGCAATACGATCTTAAGAACTAATCATCCGATCACGAAAAGTATCTCTTGTGTATCCAGGACTGAGAATGAGTACGCAAGAATGGAGTCTTTGCTGGATGTCAACGTTCATTTCCTGAATAAAACAATGAGAATTGAAAATTTGGAGTGTAATTAAAAAAAATAAAATATAGACTTTCAATTCTCTAGCTGTTCTTCTCTTTCAATTGGCAGTGGGCCCATGTGAAGTTAAAAGAGAAAGTCACCGAGCGCCACAAGGAAAGTATAAAAGGGAACGAGAAAGTAAGTAAGATAAGTGTTTTGACTAGAAATGAAATGAAATAAAGAAATACTTTTGCTCACTTATCACGTTTGTTAGTTACTGCAGGACCAATTGAATGACGTCGTTCAGACAAGGGTAATGCAAGAAAACGCCGATAAAAGTCCATAATGATGATTACGAGAAAAACGGTAATTACAATGAGAAATTAATTTTCTTCTTTGACTGTTACAAATATGAACATACACATACAGACACACATACAGATGACGGAAGGAAAGTGCTAATGAGACACGAATAAAAGTATTACAGAGAATATACCCAATGCTAGTATAAAGTTATTTTCTTCTTCTTCTTCTTTTTTTTTATTCTAGTTTCTTCCTCTTCTTCTCGTGTGCCTTATTATGATGTCAAACATCAATTTATTAATAGCAAATAAAAATATCTCACCTGATAGATTCAACGTCGACGGTATTTACAGATGTATTTACATCAGCATCTCGTGTAGATAAATGTGAAACAACGTTTCCCCATGAATGCCGACGTTCAGGATTAAACAATGGAACAATAAGAAACCGACGATTCGTAGACGGAGACTCACGCTTGATATCTTCGCCTAACGACATGATGAGAAAAGACGAACTGGCTTGTTGGCCTTTAGATCTCTCTTCTTCTGATAATCACTAAACGTTTTGGAATAATAATAGAACACGTACAACTTTGTGCACACTATTGCATTCTTTAATCTATCGTATGAATACAAAATAGGAACGTCGTATTTTAGATCGATTGTAAAGATTCTTGGAGAAGAACAAGAAAAGAACAAAAGCCGAGTGTGTTTCATCGAAAGACGCGAAAACAGGCACAATGAGGGAGACAAAAAAAGAAGAACGACTTGCAAGAAAACGTTATTTGAGAGAACGGATGTTACTAATTTATATGGGGGAGAGTTGGTACTTCATATATTCTCTCTCTCTCTCTCTCCCTTTCATATTTTTAATAATATTGTTATCGTGCTTCTAGTGACAATGTTATGTCAGAAGACAAAAGGAGTGCGTTTGAAAGATCTTCTAATCGGACTGGTTTTACACCTAATAATCGATGGCGAATTGATTCGATGATAGTTAATTAATTGCAGCACAATTAATATAAATCATCGCAGGATAGAATTTGCCTGCCGACACTTCCTGCACGCAGTTGAATGTGTTTGTGCTTGGTTCTTTCTCAGATAGTTTTTTTCTCTCACGCTCTATCTTATCACTGATCTTCTGTCGTTCTCCGTCGATCATGTGTGATTTTTTCAGTCGACTAAGTTTGATTATTATCTCGCGCACTGTGTAGATTTTCTCGATTGGTTTTATTAGAGAAATTTAACTTAAAAGAACTGAATTAGTCTTTCCCTTGGAGACATAAGAAAGAATGCATCGCTATCTCTCGCGCGCGTCATCATTCGAAATCTTCGGCAGTCTCCGATAAAAGCGTAGACAGTGATCTATGCTTTTTCTTTTCAAGCATCATTAGTGTATTGAAAAAAAACAAAATAAGTAAACGAATATAACGCATCAATGTGACTTAATAGGAAAAGAGAGAGAGAAGGAACATTAAGATAATAATTTTTTCCGACGTCAACGACTTGAAATCAAAATTTCGAGCAAGAAGAGGCTTATTTACGATCGGTGATGATTTTAACCGGCATAGGTGAAATACCAATGAAGTTCTATTTGTCTTCTGCAGCAATCGACGAGAAAAGCGCTTTACTCTCCTTCAGTTTTTCAGTAATATGCTAAATGCTTTTAATTTTTAATAGAGATGCGTGTCGATGGAATGTCTTAGCGATAAAAGAAGTTCATTGACATTTAGACAGCACTACGACAAAGTTTTTCTATTGTTGACTCGGAGCAAGAATATGTCATTCAGTTTGTTATTCCAGTTAGAAAAACATGTATATCATCTTGATTACAAGCAATTTCTGTTGGCATATTGATAAATTAGGAAAATTTTTCTTCTTAGATGAAAGCGAAGACAAAACAACATCGAAATACCTTCGTGTGTATGCGCTCACACGAGCCCAACGTTGTCGACTAGTCGCAGCAGCCATGGACGCGTTTCAACTCATATAAATGAGACGATTCGAAGACGATTGTTATTTGAGGTAGAAAATGAGTAGTGTTATTTCACACTCGTTCTCCGTTTTCTTCCTCTGTAAGTGTAAGTTTTTCCAAATAATATTGGGAAGCATCCTTCGAGATGGAAGAATCGATGACGCGTTCATTTATATATTTTTCCTAGCCGTGATGTTGATACAACTACTTTACTCTCTCACTAAGTATCTATCCAAAAACATATTCGTAGCGCGGCAACTAAGAAGCAACTCATCAGCGTCTTTTTTTTGTCTTCGAACAGGATTCCACGGCGAAGAAAGATATTATTCTTTTCTTTATTTGACGTTTATTAAAAACTTTCGAGATCGTCGACCTCCTGGGTCGAAATTATATATTCATTTTGGACGAGAAAATATGATCGATAGTACTTCGTTTGCATGCGAAAACTTTTTTATGACCCAATTCAACAAAATATCATCGATGATGCACTAGTGGCACAAATCTTCCGTAGCGCTTAGATAGGAAAAGAAAAACGATGCGAGACGCTATTAATAATTTCTTCACATATGAAGAAAAATATTAGTTTTTCTTTCTTTTTGAAAGATTTCTTTCTACACCAGTGTAATAAGACGACATTGACGTCATAGGGCTGCTTAATTTCAAAGAAGAAGTAAAATCAGTATGTTGAAGTAATCAAATCTGTTTGCACAATGTTTGACTCAATTAGTTTTCAAGTATGAATACAAAGGAAAAGTAAGTAACATATACAAAACAAGCGTCATGGTGAAAATTTCAAGCCTACGTCAACTCAGAAGTAAATGATAGAAATGTTGACATATGTTCTCCTAACGGATGCAGACGGACCTACTCGGTAGCACTGAACAGCAGAATAATATTCACTTGATTATTATGGTATGTGTCTACTATTTTGAGTATCACCAAGCAGATGGAGAAAATAAATCGATTCCGTTTGTTGACTCGCAGCTATTCTGGTCGCGGTACAAACGGCATGGTCATGTGAGAAAGTACTGAAGATTTTCATACGCTTTCATTCCCGTAACCTTAATATACGATAGTTACGATCAATTCTAAGGACAGGTTCTGGTATGTACTTGATGATATTTGTTGCTTTGAGGATAAAAAAAGGATATCAAGATCAAGGTGGAACAAATGTTTCATATCAAAGTCAAAATCCGTATTCGTACATAGCAGAAAATGACATAAACATATCAATTATTCTCAAGAAGAATGTATTACACATAAATCAGTAAGAAATAGTACTCAAAATTTCATGTGCATGATCGAAAAAGTACAAGATACCATAAATCAAAAACATAAATGTCGAAAAACCTTGACAGTTAAATGTGCAATATATCAAAATGTACCTTACCCGATTAGGATTAGTGTTTGCTTTCAATACTCGAATATTTGGCAAAGAAAGCGAATCACACCAACTCGGAAGTCAATATCAGCGTGAAATCAATCGATCTTAAAACAAAACTAAGTGTCGGTTGTTTTTGCTAGACCAACAAGCACATTTTCTCACTTGCACTAGAATCTTATCCCACTAGATACGTATTTCGGAGTTAATCGCCTGTTAACATATGATTAAGGAAAGATTTTACGAACTGTGAGACATGTCGACAGAGACTTATTATTCTAATCACAGGAAATAGAAAGACAAAAATTCAAGTAGTTTTTGTCTGTGAAAAAGAACTAATTATATATAATCGAACAGATTTACCGTGTGTGTCGCCGATGATGGTGATAGTGTATTCGAAGACCATTGACTTTCAGATAAGACATCGGTGGATGTAAAGAATTATTTGCAATGATTGTCGATGGAAGTGTCGTTGTGCTTGTCGATATCGACACATGCTGGCCAATATTAGCTCGACTGAATTTTGCAAGTGATGGCGAGCATGATTCCAATGGTGATCGATTGAGAATGTTGTTCGGAGGCCGAGGTTCTTGACGTGGTAGACAAAAATCACGAAATGCGGCTGGTTGTGGTAGAACTTGGAAAATAGGTGACCATGCCGCTGGAACGAGAGGAATAACGAACCGGCGAGAGGATTTGAGTATGGGTCGTTGTGGTGAAATTATTGTCGGACTTAACGAGGATCGAATGGAAACGTCACTCCATCGTTGATTACTACTGGTCGTACAAGTTGAGCACAAACTCGAACTTGTTAAATCATATCGACGACGGGCGCCAATCATGTTTATAACGAGATTTTTCGTTTTCTCTTCGATTTGAAGTTAATAGTACACTTCCATCTATCGAAAAGCTTGAATCGACATCATGTATAATCAAGTTGAATCAATGAGCACTTTGTCAAGCTGATTATGAAACTAATATGGTTAAGAATAACTTACCGTTTTGTTTTCTTTTCTCCCGAAAGACTCGTTCAAGTCATGTTTCTAGAAGAATAAGAATAAATATGTTGAGATATGTCAGCTACTAATGATGAGAGCGTAGGAAGAAATAGAATTCGATGTTCTGTTGGACATCTCTCAGTTAGACTCGCAGCAATTACAGATTTCCGTTGTGTTTCACTATACTTATAATAAACTGAAAACATGCACATACACTTAATATTCTTCGCTTTCTTCTTTTTTTTCTCTGTTCTTCAAACAGACTGGTAGCATGTATTGAGTTAACTCGAAAATATATGCATCTCCGGGGTTTCACACATTTTGTATCTGTGATCTATATAAATATGCAATGATATGCATCGGAGTAGATCATCTCGCATTGAAATTTCCGGAACTGAACTGGTGACATAAGAGGAGCTAAAAGACACCAGTATCGATTTATGTTTACTTTTCTACAATCGAAATAACGACCTTGAGCGTATTTCTCCTAATAGAACGATAATTATCTCGACGAGAGAAAAGAAACCAGATCATGTATATTTGCCCTTTACTCTAAATGTATTTGTCGTTGTTGTTGATTTGATAAAAAAAAACAGGCAATTAATGTCAGTCAGGAATAGTAAGTCAAACATATATTTTCTAACCACCATTGGGTTTAACTTGTATGTTGCATGTCCATTTCGAATGAGAAGGTTTAGCAGTCAAGAAAGAAGTTAATCCATACGCTTCATTGCTGTCTGAATCGATCAATTGAAAGTGCGAGAAAAGGAGATATTAAAGGTTGAAGGAAAAAGAATGAAGAACGAAGAAATATTGAATTAGTAATCTGTAATAATTAGAAGTACTGTTTTCCAATTTTTTCTGTGATTACGACTATTAATTTTGCGTAATTACTACGCAAGGCTTCGACACAGAAGGCGTTTTAGAATGGTACATTTTTTTCTTTTACTTTCTCGCGACGAATCTTCTGGTTGATTTCAAAAGAGCTTCAGCATAAAAGTTCTTTCTTCAGATAATACAACGAACAAGGGTGGTAAGGACATCACTTGACTTCCAACAAAAGAGCCAGGGTATAGAACAAGCAAACCCTAATTAATTGAGCCCTTTTCCAATTAACGTAAAAGTTTAATGAGCGAATATCTTCAAGCGCAACTTTATTTATCGAGAGAGAAGGTAAACAAGCAACGACAGAGATCTTTCGAAAGTTCTTAAACAGCTTCGATACAATCACGAGGACAACTGCCACAACATTTCTCGCTCCCGGAATAGTCCCTGTCATCTGTACAGCAAGCTAAACAAATACCAACATCGTCCAATCATTTCGGACATGAGCCCAACTTTGTGTTAGTTCTCGGTGTGCTCTGTTGTGCACGCTGGCAACAGACAGCACAGGAGTCGTTGAGTCCAATGATACACTCATGTGTTGATGGCAGTCTTGACGGTTACTGCCACGCCCACAAAATTAACTTTCAAGTGGTCTACCATCATTTTTACATGGATTTACTTGCTTCTTTCGGCAGAAGTAATTGCAAGTAGAATGAAAGAAACGAGCATAACCTTCAATAAAACCGTCTTTATGCTTCGCCGATAAAACTATTTGAATCCTACGAATATCACGTTTTCCAGCTTCAATCTATACATCGATACATTCATGTGACGATCTAGCTGGTGACAGCGGGAACAATCTGCATTCTCTATCTAATGGAATATGATTAATTGTAACGACACAATGACACGTTGTAATGTATAAACAATACTGAAAAATACTCCCAATCAAAGACTTGATGTTGTTTTTGTGATACTGTTATGAGACTATAATGTAAATGTATGGCTCATGACAGTTGATGCGGCTCCTATTCAAACATTATGTTAAAAATAGTCATATCTATTTTGTTAGCGTAGGAAAAACTATAAAATTGTTCATTAGTGATTTTATTTGAGAATTAACATAGACACATTCATGAAAGATTTTGATAGATAAGCATTGAAGTTATTTCCGAGGACAACAGACAGCATAACTATTATTTGGTGCGATGACACATTGATGAGTCGAGGGACAATCCTTTCGATTTGGACCTTTTCCACAGAAGTATTTGTCGAGTGGAACTTTATTGTCAACACACGGACTTTTCTTGCATGCACAGATAGCACAACCATCTTTGTCAAGCTTGTATCCAAATGGACATGTCATTCGACAGTGTGGAATCTTGCAATCTGCTTTTGAACTTGTAGCAATAGCCACTGTTGTAATTGCACAGAGAAGTAAAATGATTGTAAGGCGTTGCATGTTGAACGTTGCTGACTATGGTATACTTATCACGATAAATCTATTCGCTATTTATACAAGAAGATAAAGTCCATCGAGGTGTGTGCGTGTGTGGATGCCTTTGTTTCCAGTGAAATGTCACATGACAAGCGCATTACAGCGATGAATATTTCGTCTATGTCGACAACAACACAAAGAAAGTTCTAAGATCACCCTGGACACGAAGAACAAGCATAGATTCACCAAACAAAGTATGTTCTCGTCGTGACGTTTCAAGTCAATAGTCGAAAGGAATAAATCTTTATGTAGATGAATTCACATATATAACGTATAATGAAAACATCGGAAACAACAAATATATATTGTGTTTTTTTTTGTTTTGTAACGACTATAATGGTCGATTGCGAACAATGTTTTGCAAAACATCCGGTCGGAAAATATAGTATGCCTTGTTTCTTATCGTGCTTTCATTGAACAAATCATTATTTCTTATTCCCGTGATATTACCGATACATATCAAATGGTTAATTTGAACTAAATATATAATTAAACACAAGAAACTCTCATTCGTCTTTCACCTTCGTTATGTGAGAATGTTTTCACGCTAATTAAAATAATCATGGGTATGCCATACCTAATCACCTTCTATCTTGTTAAATTGTCGTTCATAGATGTGCGCTTTGCGAGGGTGTTAATGAGAAGCATTCACATCATTATCGAAATAAGCTTAGAGAAAAACATCTTATCTTACAGCTGTTCGGAAGCAGAATAGGATGTTTATGTCGCACGATCAGGTCGATTTTACACACGTTTGATGGAGTCGAACTTTTATTGCTTAATCGATTGAATTCATCCACGAACAACTCATTGACCATTGATAAAGAAAACAAATAAAGAGAGGAGAAAAAAAATAATGGTTACAGCATTGAACAACATCTAATCAAGACTGTACATTCGGGAATACTGCTCAAGACAAGAAAAAGAAGAAGAAGAACATACGACAATGAAAAAAAACAAAACCGGTGACCAGTAACAGAATTACGCACGATTATCTCTCGTTATTTATTTTCCGAATTACATTCGCGTCTTCAACTGCATCTTAATTCTGTAATTAACAACAGAATGTACGAACATACAACGAAAGATCACATACACAACATTAAAATTAAGATTTTTTTCATTTAGACTTTTTGGATTGATTTCTTTTGTCTGTAATTAAACTTTTTTTGGCCCGTATTCCATCGCTTCGTCATCCCATTCTAATTGATGATGATGTTTTTTCGCATGGATTTCGTTGATTTCGTACGCTTCATCCTCCTCAGATGAATATTCATTTGGACTATGCTCACCGCATTCTTCATCATCTTCTGAACTTGTACCTTCGTATTCATCCATAATCTGATCCATATTCTGTACATTCATTGGTGGGACGGATTTCTAAGAAAGAAACGAAATGATTTCGAGCTAATTCAACAGTTTTTCACTGACCTTTGTTTCCTCTAATGGATTAACAATGATGTTGAGGCCAATATCGTCCTCCCATTCCATTTGAGAATGCATGTCATCGCCGGGATTGGACACTGTGCAACGTTGTTTATGAGCAGATCGAATACGGACAACAAGATAAAGAATCAACACACTAGCAATGCTAACCGAGACACAAATACCAATGGCAATAGGCCAAGCTAGAAACACAAATCAAGAAAACATGTCAGACGAAAATATTTACGTATTTCATCAATTCACCTATCTACTAACATCATATCTAATAAACTCATTCATCGGTATAATCATGTTAATGATCATTACTTTCCTTTTGATCACTTATGTAATCGCTCAGTAACATTTCTTTCTTATCACTTGTTGTTTCTATCCTATATCGTTGATGCTATCAACGCAAATTGAGCGATCAGTTAAGCGGCAACAATAAGAAAAGGACTTATATGTAGAGCATACAGTTAAAGTTCATGATTTTCTACGACTTCTAATGATCGAAGGGCTAATTAATAGAGCATGGCATTTGTCTGATCGAAGGTCAAGGCCGAATTTCATCGATTGAAAACTTACTCGGAGCTGGTGGGAGAAACATTTGAGTAACACAAAAACTCAATGATAAGAGCAAAGTACGGCACCACTGTGAATCTTTGCCTTTGGTAATGATAATGACAACAGTTGAGAGGATGCTTGACGTCGAAGAATTCTGACGACAACGAACAGAAGAAGAAGAAGAAAAAGAAGAAGAGAGAAAATATTGTCCAACGATGAGGCGCGCGGACGCAAGTATACGCGATTATTTTACAATAGACTTGCATTCATTTTTCTCGTTTTTTCCCCTTCGTATTTCTTCATCTACGCATAAGCCTAAGAGATAATTATAAGCAAGAACGAATAGGAAAAATAAGAAGAAGGAGAAGATGAAGCAAGTAGACGAGGAAAAGGAAAAGCGTCTTCCTTTTCTTCTCTTCTGCAGAACGATGTCAGAATAATAATAATAATAAGAAGAATGTTACATATTGAGCAAACTCAACGATTCATTTATTACATTAGTTCTAGACTCAATGTCTAGTCTATCTGAACAATTTGATCGATTTCTGCTCAATTATTTCTCTTGTTTTCTTCTTCTCATATCAAGTCTGGTGTTGATATCATGTTCTTCTTCGACATCTGTACACACCGAACATGTAAACACAAGTTATTCGACTAGTGGGAAAACAAATGGGCAATTGTCTCGTAAAGAATATCAGTCATCACTTTGCACTCAGAGACTTATAAACAATCTCGTTTTTTACCTGTCAGTTTTTCCGCAGTCGAAGAACTGCTGACATCGATGTCGAAGAGATTCTCTTTCATATCATCATTATCCACGTAGAGTTTGTTATTGAGAACTGCCGCGGGTGGCGGCGCCGGTTGTGTTTGTTTTTCAACATGCATCTAAGAAGAACGAGAGAAGTAAGTGATATTTTTATGAGAAAATTCCTATTTACTTACTCGAACACGGACTTCGTTTGTTGTGATTTGTTCTTGAGCTCCGATACACACGAGGGAAAACGTTCGATCGACGTATTTCGCCGGCGTTTTAGATATGAACGCGGTTTGTTGCAAGATAAATTGATAAGTGTCAATGGAACCGAAGCCTAAATAAAAATGTATTCTCGGTATTCCTCTCCTTCGTTTCAATACAATAGGAAACAAGAAGTGTAAGCCCAAGAATTGTTGAAGTTTAGTCTTTAGCGACGAGTTTAATCGATCCGGCATAGTTTTCTTTCGAAAAGCACTCCTGATCAAATTGCAATGTCGCGGACAAGTGGATTCGAACCTTTCACTCGACTCATATCTGACTATTCGACTAAACGTACCTGACAAGACTAGACCAGTTTGTGTTAGATCTTTTCGAATGTTATTGATTTCAAGATTTTCATCTGGTACAATGAAATGTTCACCATTGGATAAGTCTGGCGTTGTGTTTATACTGCAGTCGCTGATATCTACTTGATCTTTCTTCAACGCATCGGTAAAAATGGACACATGTTGAAATAAATAGATTCCTTGATTGAGCGCCTCTTCCGTTGGATGAAGATTTGTATCACCTTTGAGTTCAATGTTTGTCGGACGAATTTGTTCATCAATTGCTAAACGCCGCGAGAACGTTGGCAAATTGTATGTATAGTTTTCACCTAGACATTTGACTGCCGTTTCAATCGAAACGCTTCGTTGACCGGATGGGCCAATAGGTTCAAATGTATTGCGATAAACAACATGTTTCAATAACTGTTCCATTGATTCGCTCGATTCGGCACGTAATGTCCATACAGATCGATTAACATTGCTGACAAATTCCTACAAACAATAACATCATATGTACACATGATTTGTCTTCAGGCAAGCTAAAATATCATACAAGGCCAGCTTCTTTTTGAATATCAGGCATGTCAAGATATTGTTGACAGTTTTGAACACAAGTACTCGAACGTGATAGTTCTTCTTTTTGTTGAATGACAAGGCCTGATAATTGTCCGGTGAAATATTGAGCCATGCGGGCAAATCGACCTAAATTATTTGAAAAATATGATGTTGTCAACTAAATAAATCTATCAAGTCTAATCTAATCAAAGTGTCAAGAAGAACTTTGTTTTTTTTTCTCTTGATGATATATACGCTCAATGACGTGCGCATATTTCTCATCACGAAATCATTGCTGGCATGATTTTTTCTCGAAGTTTGTTTTTCGCAAAATAGAAAATAAGTTCCGAGCAATTAGAAGCCAACGAATCGAGAGGAAACTAAGAGGCACTTTAGGAAAAGTTTTGTTTTTGACATAAACATGATATGGACTAAAAGCACAATCACATCTATGCTTACCATGCCAACAAGCGCCGACAGAGAAGACTGTGTCACCCGTTTGTTCGATAATGGGCAAGGCAAAATCATGCACAACTCGATAATTATCATCCCCTGGTACAAATAATTGGTTATCAACATACAAATCGACCTAAAACATTCGGATGGATGATGTACTGCGAAAAGCGCGTCTAGATTATACCGTATTTGGATAATCAACAAACAATTTGTACGAATGCCATTGACTGTCGTTTAATTGGGACAGTTTCCACACCCATTCGGAGCTATAAACATTCTTGTCATTCGATGAAACGGGTCCCTTGCGTATTAATAATTTCAAATAGCCACTTTGAACTAATAAGGCTGCATGATGACGATTTTTCACTAATAAATAATTCAAACAAATTTCGCGAATACTTCTTTCTAATCAACATTAATATTTACTCACATTTTTCATCGCTCTTGCAAAATATATGTTCTTTTTCATTACTTTCGCTATTCGAATGTTTCATCCACATACGGATTGCGAATGTATTCTTCAACTGACCGGAAAACTCTGTCTTTTGCACAATTGATGCTTGATTAAGACCATCAAATGACATGTAAATTGATTGCGGTGCTCGATCCGAATCCACATCTTTCGGGACGAACACATATTCATGATCGTCAAGGGCTACAAAAACAAGAGCAGATAAGTAGAGAAGTGATTTCCTATCGAGACTTACTGCATTGTTCAAGAGCGCATCCACTATCGATTCCATTAGTGTCCAATGTCACTGTACTGACGATATTTTCAACTGCACATGTTTCATCGCATGTATCAACGTGAACCGTATCAAATATATGCGTATGATCGGAGCGAATAGTTAGTTTGCTTGGATTGTCGTCTAAACAGAGGCAAATTTAATCGTATGGGATGCTACGATGGTTAATGTCAAAGATAATTATGTCGATATCTGGTTAGTTTTCCATTCGGATGCTGATCAAATAGAAATATAGATCTAGAACGGCTCGATCTCTTCAAAGGAAATTCACCCAGTGTATTCTTTTATTTCGATGAAACTCGCTATTAAATAATAGATGAGAAAGAGAGAGGAGGCAAGGTAGTAACACTCCGGAAAGCCTGACTTTCATAGATGTTCGATGGTGCATCGCGTGAATTATGCGAGAGTTTTCCAATTATTAAGCAATCAACGATTCCATTAATTTCTTAAGTGTCTGACAGAATAGTAGTCGGAAACGGTTATTTCCTGTGAACTTTGATAAGTTTCTTCGTGTTCAAAAGGAAAACCCCTGTTTTCTTTGCTCATACCTGTGATTCTTGGCTTGCATGATTTAATAATTTTAACCGTCACACGTGCTGGCTCACTAATTAATTTCACGTTTGCGTTTGATGATGATGGATAGCAATCGACTGCAACCACATCGAACTCGTACTTGTCACCAGTTAACGGTTTTGATATTGAAATCGACCCGTTGGAATCAATTCGAAACGGCACATTAGCTGTTTTGATTTGATAGTCGCAAACGCGATGATTACTATTGAGACAATCATCATCGGTTGCTTCGACCTTTAAAAGTAAATATCAGACATGTTTATTAACGTTCTTCTGTTTTTACATACACGACATGACGAACAAACTTGATCTTGATGTAATTTAAATAGATAATTTTTATGCGTAAATACTGGAGGATACTCATTAACATCATCAACAGTTATGATGACAGGGGATCTAGAATATTGAAGAATGTTCTAATTGAATTTCATTAGTAGGACAATCTACCTTTCAGAATAACGCCGTTGGTTACCACTGGCACAATCAAAAGCACGAATGAACAAACGATAGGTTTGTTTAATCTCACAATCGACAGTTTCAATGTTGGATTTCAGTTGAATGACGGCATGTCCATTATTTAAATCGACATCGAAAGGGAGATTTGATGTTTTGTCATTCATTTGATCGTCATGATTGTGTCGCGATAACTCGTAACCACAAATTTTTCCTATGAGCAAACAAAACTTTGTTGAATCAAAGAATAATAGGTTCTATTTGACTAATAACTCACCATTTGGAGAGTTGATTGAGTCAGCATCGGATGCATGCAAAGGTGGTTGAAGTTGAACAATGCGTTCATTTTCTTTAATGTGACCAGTATATGCATCGGCTGAGAGAACAGGATCAAACCAATTCGGTTTTGTTCTTGTTTCACCGACGGTCACATAAGGAGTGGCCAGAACTAAATCGATGAAAAAAGAGTAGGTATCAATCAACCTTGGACGAGTCAAATGCAAAAGTCATCATACCAGCTACAATCACCAGAAGATTTGACCATAACATCGTCATTGAGGTAGATCTAGAAATAATTTATCAAATTAGCGATAAGTATGTAGTACAATGTAATGGCAACGCGTGAAATGATGCTTGTGTTGTGTCCCCTTACTTGTCGATGGAATGGGAGCGAATGAAGAAGAGAGAAAAACACAGCAAAGAAGTTCTCTCTTTTTTTTATTACAGCTCATTTCGTCTGGTCTGTCGTCGTTTTTTTTCCCTTCTTCCACTCTCTTTTTCTCCCTTCCTGTTCCTCATCAGCCATCATTCTTCGAATTCTCTACAAGCAACTCGACAAGCAGAATTTCATCATCCATACTACTTTTTTCCTGACATTCACATAGCGTTTCCTTTTCTTCTTTCTCGTTTCTGATTCTCAGAAGAGAAAATGTGAGCGCAAACAAAAAAACTAGAAATATATATATTAGATAAAATGAGAAGTAAAACTGACGTTACCAGTGACGTCTTTTCATTCCTTTGGCAGCCGTTGTGTGAATAAATAGGAAATCCAAATAACACCTACTTTTTTTCTTTATTTATAATACAACAACAACAACAGAAAATTGAAAGAACGCGTTTTTTCTCGTCAACAATAATAGAGAAAGTTCCTTTCTCTCCTAGTCGAAAGATCCTGTGACACATCGCACGACATTTCCCTCGCAACTGTAAGGTGTTTTGAGGATGTCTCTTAGCGAGACTGTCTTCTCTTCACGTTTGGTTACATTGCATGTATCCAAATGATTTGTCTCAAACATATCTTCGGTTTGTTTCTCCTCAGGGATGGCATTGTCATTGTCATTGATTGTAATCACATTTGCTTGTTCGATTAGTTGTTTTGGTAGCAACATCGTTTCCCCTTCTAATGTTTCGCCAACGAGATACGTTGTGTTCGATTCAAGTGCGTCCCGATAAGTCGTTTCTAATGCCACTATGCACCGTTTCGAATCTTCAATTATTTTATAATGAGAGGATTTTGGGTACTGAGGTGTTTTTCGTGCAAGACTCAATCTTAAATTGTCAAGTCGCTGATTGAAATGTGAAGCAACAGATGGAATATATAAAGCCGATTTGCAATATGCCTGAAGCTAATGAAAACTTGCTAATAGATATTTTGATTTTGTCGAGAGAAAATTCTTCTTACCTGACGAATTTTATTTCTCATTTTCAAATTGTTATTGATCTGAGCCAAAAGTAACTCGGCATTTTCGCGTTGATCGAGTACGACATCAATGCGTTTAATCAATGGCAGATTCTTGTTGGAAATCCGTTTGTTTTTCCAATAGTTATAGATCTTGGTCGACGTCGATGGGTCGTAATCTTGAGGACACTCATAGTTTAGATGAGAGGGATGAATGAATGTATGGAAATCTTCGTAGCATTTTGAAGTCCACTCGTCAGATTTAAGTTTCTGGCGATGATAAACTGTGAGTGGAATTGAAGGGAATTGACAGGCAGAATCATCGTTAGTGCTGGTAATTAATGTTGAGTCAGGTTCAGAACGTTGGCGAGCTCCTTGCGAATGTTTGAGACAGTAGGCAGTAAACTGAGAACGTGAAGAAGCCGTTCCGTCGGATGACGTTTGTTGGACGTCGAGAAAATAACCAGCCGAAAGACCACAAGTGACCTTCAAGTATAGAAAAAAAAGAAAAGATTCCATAAGCTCGTAAAATCATCGATTATCTATTCAAGAATTTGCTGTAAAAATACGCTCAGGTTGAAATGGAATGTTTTCGAACACTACGTTGTATGACATGAAGGACTGTGAAAACTAAGATCAAACTCAGTTAGAAATACATGGCAAATCGAAGGAATGAAGTGGCTTATTAAAATAATCTATTCACTTAAACAGGCAATTAAATCCTACTCAGAAAAGCATGAACTCGTTTATGCAATCTCTTTTCTCAAAGGAAAATAGCTATTCTAATCCAATGTATTAATTATGAATATCCAACGTTCGTATGATCATGGTTCCTAGAAATATGAAACCAAGAAGAACATTAATCAGAAAACAGTGGAATAGAAATGAGGGTGAGGGTGACATTTTTCCTAGCAGCGAAGTCTAAACGAAAAGCATACATGAAATGGTGTTCGACAGTTTTTATGAGCACATTGAACACAAGCACCTTCAGACGTTGAACACACAACACATCGAAGAGTCCACCGAGCATGTGGAATTTTATCTAAATTTAATATAGGCTCCTAGAAATATCAACATCTCAATTAGTATTGCCAAAGAGTTTTTTTTCAAATGAATAACTACCATCTTGACGTAATCACCAAATTTTAATTCCGGCAGCCAAAGTGCGCATGTTAAATGACACCAAACTGTTCCGCTTGGTGTGCATTTCATTGGCCCGCCAAATCTAAACCGAGCCATTCGGGTCCGAAAATCGAAATTCAGATTAAAACTACTTTGGGCAAAGTAAGCACGCTGGTCGTCTGACAATTGAACACGGTTTACAAAGCCACGTGCCGTTCGGTATAGATGATATTCCATAACAATTCTGATGTACACATGCGTTACATCGCTCACAGAAGACCATTTCATTGCCATCATCAGCGTCAGGTAGTAGACAGATATCACATACAATGTCTTCGTCGTCACAAGATTGTTGTTTTAGATGTAAACGTATTTTCTCGGCTGTGTAGTATTCAAGAATGATAATAGCATTTTCGAATTCTTCTTCTGTTATTTGTCGTTGTTCTACAGAGAATGGAAGAACAAACAGAATTTCTTGAGCCTATGTCGAAACTGAATAGCATACGTCCAGCGATTTTCGTCGATTCATTCAATGCCTCGAAGTATTTTAGATCATCATCATCCATGTCATAATCCAGTTCGTGCATGACTACTTTCATTATCAACTGAGTTGAATTTCTAGAATAAGAGAAAAGATTAGCTGTATCATCCGGGATTTTGCCTTTCAGCGACACAATGGAAGCGTGTTAATCTTACGCATTTAGCATAGAGTAGAAATGTAAATACATACGTTAGTTCCTCATTTTGATCATTTAGATTCGTACTGGATTTCTTTCGTTCGAAGATATTTGGTAATAATCGATAGGGTGTGATCAATGATGTTTGACTTGCATGATTAGCACAATTATTTGTCGATTGATTCACGGGAATAGTTAATTTATACCATTCAGCTTGTCGATCAGTGACCGTCCAGTACGATGAGTTCATATTTAATTTCGCTGTTTTAAAAACCAGTTTATCGATGATTACTGGTGATGAACGTCTTTCTTTCTGATGATTATCGTTCTCTTTCGTTATGTCTGATAGATCATCGTTCGTATGAGCATTTTCATTGAGGATAGTGGTTGTTAATGAACTACTCCGTAAGTTCTGTTGAACATTCTTTTGAGCAAAAAGAGAATAGAGTCACTGGATGAAACAAAAGAACTCGTTTGATGGAAACTTTACTGTTCGTCGTCGTTGTGATCGTCGATTAGAATATGTCGTTGACGATTGTGAATCAACTCCAGTGCTACTCGTCGATGACGATTGCGAATCGATTTCTTGGTTGCTGCTATCTGTCATTGGCATTGATATTCTTTTCTAATGTTAAAAGTCGATTAGAGGACGATTGAAAAAACAGTTATACCTTTGTTTCGATGGTAGATTTTAGAATTTGGGTATGTAAAGACATCAGAAAGAAGATTTAATCGATTAGAATTGTAATTATCATATAAATGTAGATAAACAAAGAAAAGAAAATCTAGAAAAATGATAAACCGATATTGTACTTTGTAAGATTTCGGACAACCAATTATTAAGATAATGAGAACGGCGTGGTCCCAACGATTTGACTATGTATAGAAAACGAAACCAATTGGTATCATTCAGATGGTGAAAATTTCCCGCTGATTCATAGAACCATTCTATCAACTAAAGCTCTTGACTTTGAAGTGTATATTGTTCTTGTCGGATGTGTAAACAAATATAATCCTTCGAATAGTTCGATTCACAAGAACTGCTTGTTGATCGGCTCTCAAATATGACCTTCAAAGGATTTCTATTACATCGTTCGAACTCTGGACAACAGTATAGAAACCATTTGCAGATCGACTAGAACATATCAGCGTTTCTCGATTTGAATCGTTCTATTCGATTCTTCATTCACAAGATTTACTTTCCTGAACTGGTTTTTATGGCGTTGATTTTCAAAAACAAAGACATTTAACGATGATCATCCTTTGATTTTTTATTCTTTTTCGCGTTTATACTGTTTTTATAACAACAAGAAACAAAAAAGTTAGATTTAGTAAGCAATATCATAATCAAGATAATCACTGTCGAAGTGATGTACTCGCACGAGACCATCTTCACCACCACTGGCATAACTGAAAACGAACGTATACAAGATGAGAAATGAAAGGGAGACGAAATGAACGAACCTTTTTCCATCGGGATGAATAGCGATTGTGTTTATGGGTCCAAAATGACCTTTGACTCGGGCAAATTCTTCTTCGAATATCAAGTGGAAAAACCGGGCTTCGAATTTACCTGTTTGAACAGAAGTTTGGGTGACCTAAGGAAAGATTTCCATCTTGAGGGTACGAATAAATCGGAAGAAGATCGTCGCTTACTTCGATAGCTTCTTGACCACCGCCAAGTATGACATGATCTTTCAACGGGGAAATGGCAGCCGAATTGATTGGTCGTTCGGTGACATATGTTTTCAAATGATCTAATGTTTCGATATCAAATAACTAGAATAAAACAAGATGGTTTCTTTTTTTTAAAATATGCATTCGTCGAGTTTAACCTTAGCTGTGTTATCTTTGGATGAAGAAATTAAGAAGGACATATCCTTGTTAGTTTGTAAATCCATAATTTGTCCGCCATGTGGTTTCTCTCTTCGAACTTCGTCCATACTCTAAATATTGAAGATAGTTTCCATCTCGTCCATTCAAATCGATATTTACTTTGAGATCCCATTGAACAAGTTCACCGTTATCATGGCCAGTAACGATAAATTCATCTAATGTACCCCATAAACTACTTGTTACTTTTCGAAGTTGTTTTTGTGTTATATTAATACGAGCCGATGCACCTTCACTGGCTACAGGTAGGAGATCACAACATCAAAAACTATCGAAATGGTCAATTAGTGAATACATACGTCGCGCTCTGATATCGACTACGTACATTTCGCACGGCTTGCCCATGACATCGTCGTTTGTGTATAAAATTCTATTTCCATCGTAGCTGAACGCGCAACAACGGCTTGGTGCTTCGAGTTTGAAAATATTACGTTCGCGTCCTGTTTGAACATCCCAAAGTCGAACAGTACTATCAGCAGATGCAGATACAAATGCTGTCGTATCCCAATTAACATCTATTGTCCAGACGGAACCGTTATGTCCATTATACGATCCCAAACGTTCTCCGTTGACGGAATACCATACCGATGGAATTTTATCTTTACCGGCTGAAAATAAAAGATCACCTTCGCGATTGTAGCAAATTTTGGTTAATGAACGTTCATGCCCATGAAGAACAATTGGTTTCTAATCATCAAACATGAACTTATCAGAATTATTCTCTGTTCAAGTTGTTCGCGCTTACCATGATGATAAATAGACAATAGATCGAATGTTATTTATCTAGAAATAAAACTAGAAGTTACAGTCGATGAAAAATAAGGTGGTAGTCACAGGGATTTTTTATTTCGAAAATGACAGAAAAATAAAATCAGATTAGACTAGTGTTGTTGAGAATATAGGTGTGATATAGAAGGAAAGAAAAGAATATTATGAAAGACGGCTACTACTAAATAACTGCAATCAACGTGGTATGTGTTATTACGCAATTTTCTACTAACAGAATTGCGCAAAGTATTCGTCATCAAATCAAGTTTTCGATTGTCTAATTCTATGAGCGATTAAAATGTTAAATATATATGATCTACTAGAAGCAAGTGTGTCTTCTGACTTTCTATCTAAAAGATAATTTTTGAAAGGCAAATATTCGTGGTCTATTGTTTGCTGCTGGTTGGTGTCCATTTTCGATGTTTGTTAATAAAATTGATTAAACCATTTGTTGACGGATCATGAGCAGTGACCGGTTGTGTTGAATCTAATTCAGGTAAGATCACTTTGGCTAATTGTTTACCAAGTTCGACACCGAATTGATCATAGGAGTTAATATTCCAAACTTGTCCTTGAACGAAGATCTTATGTTCGTAGGCAGCAATCAAATAACCCAAAACGAAGGGTGTTAAACGTGGTAAAACGATGGAATTTGTTGGTCGATTACCACGAAATGTTTTATGATAGACAAGAAGATCGTCATTAGCACCGCCGCTCTTTCGAACTTCTTCTTCGGTTAAGCCGCGCATTAGAGCTTCTGTCTGAGCGAGAAAGTTTGCCAATAAAATCTTATGATGAAGATTATCACGAATAGGATTTTGAGTTTCCACCGGAGCAATGAAATCACACGGAATTAATTTTGTACCTTGATGAATCAATTGATAAAATGCATGTTGACCATTCGTACCAGGCTAGACAATCACAAAATACATTCAACTCGAATCGAATTCAACTCCATCAACTTACTTCACCCCAAATTATTGGACCAGTTGTATAATCCACTTGTTTGCCTTCTTTTGTTCGATATTTACCGTTACTTTCCATATCACCTTGTTGAAAGTAAGCCGAAAAACGGTGCATGTATTGATCATATGGGAGTATAGCTTGTGTTTCAGCTCCAAAGAAGTTGTTGTACCAAATACCTAACACTGCCATGAGAACCGGTAGATTTTTTTCCAATGGAGTTTCTTGGAAGTGTTTGTCCATAGCATGTGCGCCAGCTAATAATTGCTGAAAGTTCTCAAATCCAACTGCGCATACAATCGAAAGACCAATAGCCGACCAAAGTGAATAACGTCCACCGACCCAATCCCAAAATTCGAACATGTTTTCCTTCGCGATACCGAATTCAGTTACTTTTTGGGTATTGGTTGATAATGCAACGAAATGTTGGGCGACATTCTTCTTGTCTTTTGCTGCATTGAGAAACCATTCTTTAGCTGATTCCGCATTCGTAATCGTTTCTTGTGTTGTAAACGTCTTCGAAGCAATGATGAACAATGTTGTTTCCGGTGATAGTTTGGATACAGTTTCGCTAATATGTGTACCATCAATATTGGAAACGAAATGAGCGCGTGGGCCACCTTTAGCATAGGGCTAAAATGGATAAACGAACTATTATCTTTACTCTTGTTGTTGAAACTTACTTTCAAAGCTTCTGTGATCATCAATGGACCAAGATCAGATCCACCGATACCAATATTGACCACATCGGTAATGGATTTACCTGTGTAACCTTTCCATTGTCCACTGCGAATAGCTTCGGAGAATGTTTTCATTTGATCGAGCACGCGATGAACATCCGGAATGACATTTTTACCATCGACTTTAACTTCCTTTGCATCTTTTGGTGCACGTAGTGCTGTATGAAGAACTGCACGTTTTTCCGTAAAATTAATCAGTTCTCCACTGAACATCTTCGTCCGCTGATCCTCGATATGACATTCTCGGCATAAAGCAAACAATTCCTTTAAAATCTCATCGTTGATTAGGTTTTTCGAGTAATCAAACAAAACAATGCCATCGGGAGTATTGAATTCCAATGAATACGTTTGAAAACGATTGGCATCGTCAGAAAACAATTGTCGAAGATTGAGATTAATACCCACCGTATCATAAAGTTTCTTCAAATTTTTCCAAGCATTCGTTTGGGTCAAGCCAGACATGTTCGCTTTCGTTTATCTACAATGATAAACAATCTGTTTCATGTATAATTACAAACACGATTATTATTCTATAATGGTCGAAAATATATCTGACCAAAGAAGACATACGAAATAGAGAGAAAAAAGAAAGCAATGACATTACAGAGTAGATTATAAAACAAAGACTTGTCATCTGACACGATCAAGTTTGGCGACTTTACATGCAATATCGATAAGAAAATTATGTCGGTCACAATCATCATAATAACCGTACAAATTCAGTGTTGAATGTATCCAACGTGAATGTTCGTCGGTAAATTGACAATTAATCGAAGGTAAAATTTCAGAAATAAGCGAAAGAATAAATTGAAATAATGATGTCGATTGAAATTCAATATTTGCCACGGATTGCTTTGATGGAATCCACTTCTTAACTATTGTGCTGTTAGTAGATGATGAACGTAAACGTTTCGTCGAATTGGATTGATCGTTTTCATCGAGTGTGCGTTTGTCGGTTGACGACGATGTAATCGAACTGAATGAAGAATCGGAATCGAATGGTGCCGAAGGAGAATGAACGTTTTCCATGTTATTACTCGTTCCATTCAATGTCGATGGTAATTGAGCTAAACAAGGAAACTAAACACAGTCCAACGTGGCAAATTCAGCTACTTACCATCTGTATTCGGTTGGAGATGGTTGTTCATTTTTAGAATTTGAGTGGCTGTGTGTGATGTAAAACGACTTTTCACACGGTTGGTATCGGTGATTAGCTTATTGAGTTCATCGATCATTTGACCGTTACCGATGGTAGAGTGATCGGTTCGCTTGACGGATTTTCGTGAGATGATTTTAATAGTTTTTCGTTTTTTCGGAATTTTGATTTGAATATTAGCTTGTTGAAATGCTTGTTGACATTTCGATTGAAATGTTTCGTTTGCATCATCGTCATCACGTTTCTCATGCAGAATTTGACACCAAACTTCTTCGAAATAATGTTTGATGTTTTGAACGGTGCAAGTCGAATCTTTCAAGACATGTGTACGTTGTTCATCTAGTAATTTCTTTTTCCAAAGTTCACTGATTAAATTCGTTGAACGATTATTTCGAACACGACGTTCGAAGAGATAACGGAATGGTAATGTCCGAGTGTAAGGATAACCAAACGGGTGGATTTGATATTTTTCAAGTGAGGAAACCAGTACCGGTGATAGCACAGGTAAACGCGAACAAAACACAAGAACAGTTGGAGAAGATTGAGCTTGAAGTTTTTGACTAAAATGATTTTCAATCCAAGTGAGAAAGATTTGAGGCGTCAAATGACCCAGTTCATTATAGGAATCCTTGCCATCGGTGATAGTATTATCGCGAAGTGAAAGCGGAAAAATAAAATAGGGCTCCGTCATCTGGCCAGTACTGGAAAATGCGTAGAGAACAGTGACCTTAGGAGTTAAATTCATCGGTCGCAATTCGTTCCATTCAGGTAACTGAAGTACAGTCGATTTCTTTGTCAAAGGAAATTCGAATGTATCGATAGTCCACAATTGCGTCTACAAATACATATGTACTTTGTAGCCAAGTTATGACAAACGACACTACTTACGCTCTCTTGATTCAGTTTATGTTCGCGAAGATATTGATGAAAGTCGTCGTGTAGTTGGTCGACGTCGATGACTGACTCGTTATCAAATTGAATTTGATGAATGTCTTCGAATGCACGCCAAAAGATGCCCGGTGACTGTAGATCACAACTACGAATTGAGCCCATACTTCCATTAGCACACATATTCATCGAACGTTTGCGCGTAATAATGCCAGTTAATTGGTAGATTTCTCGTAAAAACAATTGCTTTGCACATGGCCAGAAGTACAACGAACGTAAATGGCGAAGCCAATCGACTGTCGATTGTGATTGCATGAATGCGTTCAACTGAACCAAATGTGAACCAGTCATCAATGATGAATTCGATTTGTATGAAAGGCAATATTTTAAATAATCCAGTTTCACCCCGCCTAAACATTTACTTGCACGGGAAATCGACAGCTGCCGTTGAAGAACGTAGGATAGAATTTGCTCGGGAGTTAACCCACTTGGTGGATCAGTCATCATCATCGACGAGGACAATTTCTTTTTATTACCTGTAGGAGAAACAAAATGTAACGCATAAATAAGTATGGGTACATTCATACGAGACGTCGTTACCTGTTTTCACAAGTATTTTTTTCTTTTTCTTCTTCGGTACGATTAATGGCGCTGCTGCTCGCGTTGATAGCAAATACAATTCATCGCCGTCTCGCCAAAGAGGCGTTCCTTTAAAGATCTGACATATTTGCTCATTTTGCTTCAGTGTTCGTAATGAACACCAAATGGTATAAATGATTCGTTTTAAATCATTAGCCGGTTTGAAACACATCTTTTCCACGCGATTCGTTTCAGAATATCGTTGATCGAATAGAGAGAAGATCGGTGTAAGAATATGAATCAAATAATAATTCAAATCGATCGTTACTAACTCAACATTGGACTTTTGGCATAAAACATCAATATCAGGTGTGAGAAGAGTCATTCGAGGATCGATAAGAATGGCACTAAAATACAATTTTCCTCATTAACAAATGACATCCGAAAACAGATCTGTATAAACGTACCTATTATTCGATCTATTGGGCAAAGAAATAAAATCTTCGAACCATTGTTGCATAGTTTCGTAACTGATATCTCCTGTTGGTGTTTGGACGATTCGTGTAAACTCTGATGATGGAAAATTGTTTTTTAAACATCGCACCTGCTTACAGACGATTAATTGATTCGAAAACTTTCCACTTGGTGTCAATGCGAATATGCAATGCATACGTGTTGTATGTCTTTTGTTTCTCGCTGATAAACGGGTTACGCCATCATCTAAAATCAATGTATCTACTGCGCCTTCCACGTCATTGCCAGATGGACGAATGGAGATGGAAAATAAGAACCAGATTTGATCGAAATTGTTAAAGGATTGGCCAATATTATTTTCTGCTGTTAGGTTTTCGATCGAATCAGTTAACTCCGCAAGTGATTGAATGTTCCACGAATGAACCGAATACTGTTTGAAGTAGTTCTTAAAATCATCGTGATCTTTTTCAAATAACTTCAACCAGCGAGAGAATGAACGTATGGATGGACAACTCGGATAAAATCGTTTGAATGAGGTATATAAGATTGCAAGTGGATCATCAAAACCTTTGTGTGCAAGTTTTAAGGCAAATGTTCGACATTCATTCCAAGTAATTTCATTAATATTTAAACTACTCAAAGGAGGAAGAATAGATTGATGAATGTACTTATCAAATAAGTTCGGTGTTAACGGTGTGCATACTTGAGACCAATCAACTCTAAATTATAATAAATTACATTGAAATATGGGAAAAGAAATTTAATCTCTCTTACTCCGATAATTGTTTATCCATCGTTTGATTCTGCGTTTTCCTTTGTTTATTGGTAAAGAATATATAAACCAATAATGATTTGATAGTAAAGGATCAAATGTAACGTGGTTATAGATGTCGCTCGACAAAGAAAAAACAACATACAACCTACGTATATACATCATTTTCATATTGAATCATAAGTTCTATTCTATTGATTCCCTTTTCATGTAGCTCGAACGTGAATCCGTCAAGCGAAAGAAGATCATCCGTTCTTACAGCACTGATTACGCCGTATTTCATCCGAAGTCTACCATGAAGTTTCTCAAATAATGATAAATATATATTTTCTTTCACGTCTACATACACACGTACACGAATAAATATATATTTTCAAAGAAAACGAAGCGGATAAGTAACATACGATATACAACAACCAAGAAGAAAAAGAAACCGGTAAATGATGAAGTTCAAAAACAAATGTAGAGATAGAAACTTTTTTTTTTCAATGATTTTGGTTTGAAAAGACAGGTATCACATCGAGACAAAAGGAGTACAAAGGAACATACACGCACAGTTGACAAAACGATATTAAAATATAAAAACAAGAAAAGAAAAAGTGATCGACCAAAAATCTTTTTATATTTTGTTTTTTTCTAAACTCTCTTTAGTGAAAGATCTTTCACAACTGGATTATTGAAAATAGAAATCTTTTTTTATGTTCGTCTTGATATTGTTTACGTTCGAACTTTCTCAAAGTTAGCGATTTCGAATCATATTCATAATATCCGTGTCCGGTGATCGACCTGCACCATTGAAGAATAGATTTTCGATACCTTTGATACACCAGCCACGGATGGGCGGCATACGAAGAAGTAATTTAGCGAAACGCGCAACGTCATCACTGTGAACCTTTTTGCAATAAGATGCTAATGACATGCAGACTTTTTCGCGTAATTCGGATATGCGAGTTGTATCGAGAACATCCTTCGCATCTAAAAAGAAGGAAGAGTATTTGGTTTTTTTTTCATTTCAAATCGACAGTATGCTATCGCCATACCAGGATCAAAGAGAAAGATGGCCTTGAGACATGTGATCTCAACTTTGTCGACATTTAATTCGCGTAGAATTGTAACGACATCATGGTACAGACGGGTGATAAAGAACTGAAGAGATTGATCAACAGCTGTGTGTGGGCGAATATATGAGCCATCCTAAATGAAGGATATTTTCAGAAAAAAAAATGTCCTGTAGAGAAATGTGAACACTAACGGATAAGATTAAACCACAATCGGGTGCCATAATCGAACGATAAGCCAGTGAGCAGCATAGAATATCTCGCCATGATGCTCGAACAAGTGCGACTTGATCATCGATTGAAAGAGTGGCAAAATGAGGCACACGCTTAGCCCATTCGGTTAATTGAGACAGTTGAGCACTAGTTGTTGATAAAAGTCGATCGTAGGAACACTCCTCTTCATGAAATGAACTGATTTTCGGTTCGACATATAACTCTGCTGTAATCAGTTTCTCGATTAACATCTCATCATCGCCTCCCGCACCAAGACCCATGTTGACATGATCACTGCCTGTGCTAGCAGTTGGCGATGAAGGTGATTCGCCTTCGCCAATACCCATCTTTTGTCGTTCATCTTGAACCGCTACAACACCAGAAAATGAAAAAAACAGTCGAAATTGTGTCTAAATAACAAATTATTTCATTCATGTTACCTTCTCGTTTCATGCCAACAGCCAGACATTTCTGATATCGGCAATATTGACAGCGATTCCGTTGTCGTTTATCAATGATGCAATCTCGGTTATCTCGGCAAGAATAGGTTAAGTCTTTACGAACAGTACGCTTGAAAAATCCTTTACAACCTTCGCAACTACATTAAAAAGCAATGAAAATAATCAAAATGATGTTGCTTTTTTTTTGAAGAGCGTACCTATGAACTCCATAGTGTTTGCCCGATGCTTTATCTCCGCAAATAACGCAAGCGTAACGCGATGCGCCAGCAGTGCCACTTGTCGACGCTGTTGGGGTCGAGCCGGTTGATGAATTTGAATTACCATCAATACCACTAAATGGGCCACCGGACGACATTGGTACTAAAGAGAACGTTATATGGCTTCTTACGTAACGGAAAAGATTGTTTTTTGCTGAAATTACCCGGACTCAATGATGTTGGTGAATCTGCGCTTGATCCGCTCGAATAATTCGAATTTCCGCTTGTATGTTGAACACCGTTTGGCATTTGATTTGTGACATCCATTGGTGGCGAAAATGCCCCATTGTCACCATAACTAAAACCTAGAAGGAAAAACAACACGAAAACGGAGGTTGATCATGTGTTTTGTTTTTCTTTTCTAGAAAAGATCACGTACAACTTGATTCGGACATGCTTGGGAAGACGAACGATCTGAAAAAAGACGACAGAGAATTATTTGTCTATAGTTATTTGCATTGTTTATTCATCTGTTACATTTTTACTTTCAAGGTCAACAAAAAAAATATTTTCTTCCATTCGTTTTTAGTCAACAACCAGTAAAAACACATCAACGCAATTTCATAGAGGACGCTTTTGATAAAAAAATCCTTCGAGAAGGGTTTTAGATAAAAATATAAGAATCGAGAAAAAATATCTTTCGAGAAAGTATGAACGGATAGTTACATAATTAATTAACTTTCATGCAACGAGTAAGATACAAATCCGACTCATTCGCCTTGTAATATAAATAACAGAAGAACGCGACAAATAGAATAATGAATATATTAGATAACGAAAGTCAGGAGAGAGACAGAGAAAAAGGAAGAGGAATTTCGATGTATACAAATAAAAGATACGATGTTCATCTAATGTTTTAAGTTACACAAAGAAAAAAGAATATGATATTGTGATTGTTTCATTGGAAATAGTCGGATATTTCAATATGCGAAGTACTTCTATCAAAGGAAATAAGATCTACAATTCCACTCCGTTTTGTATCAAGTACTCGCAGACAGCACCCTACACATCGAACGCATCTGCGAACAGTAGAAAATTGTTTTTCTTTCTACCTTACCACTGTATGAACTTATCTCGTTCTTTGGATATTAAATATGATAAATATTTTGTGAGAAAATTCATCTCATATTCGTCAGAAGTTTCTTCCTTATAGTCTCAACTAGATATTTAATTGAAAAATGAAGTTTTCTTCCCGTTGGCTGCTAAACGTTCATATTGCCGTCTAACCTTTTTTACATATCTCTCAAATGCAGAAAGAACACATTGCATTAGCAAGTTGGTTTAGCGACGGTAAGAGAAAGTAGAAGAAAAGAAAAGCAAAAACGACAACGTCGACGACCAGATATTCTAGAGAAGAAAAAGAATGAACCTGTTTTATATAAAAAAAAAAGATGAAAGGAGAATAAATTATTCAAAATCTTCATGTTCAATATGACACATGCTTTGCTAAACCTACAGTTTAAACCTATTAACAAACAGAGGTACACACATCAGTACACTTGACAAGAGTTGTCAGTAATGCAGCTATATTATCAGGAATATAAGCTAAAATATGAAATGTTACTGTAAAGATGAGGATCAGACGTATCGGATGTTTTCTCGCAAATTATTATCACAGCGTCGACGTTCTGCGTGAGAGGAAAACAAGAAGCTGCACTGGAAACCTTTCCTATAATGAGCTGTTTTGCAATACGATATCATGGAGTCTAAATAGCCCATGTCGTCGGGCAATGCCTTTGGGTTCTTTACTTTTACTAAATTTGCATACATGATCAAAGATAAACATGATTAGAGTTGGTAATATTCACATGGATTTTCATTTGTCAATCGCATTAGATTTGTAGAAAGTACAAGATCTGTCTTCGTAGTCATTTTTTTCAACATCGAAGATTAGTGAAAGATTATGTCGTCAATGCAATCCGTGTTTTATACACTCTGCTCGACCTTCTTCTCATTCTCTATTCTCTATCTATCTGTTCGAAAAATAAAGATTAGTAATCCAGCCGGCAAAGTAAAACAAAAAAAAGTCATTCTAATATATGTTAGTTAAGTACAAACGACTAAGTCTTGTGAGATCATTGATACTAAATACGTTAAACAGATAACTGCTATTTCGTCGATCGAATCCGAAGTGTTTCGAGAATCGAGAAAAGTCAATAGTCATACAAAAAGAGAAAGAAAAATACTTATTCCTTCATTTTTCACGTTGCCTTCACATGTCTAGCAAAAAGTAATAATATCAATATTGATTGAATAGAAAAAAGATGTAAGTGCTACTAGAACGAGCAGAGAGAAAAAAAGAGAATAGAAAACCGTATGTCCATTCAGAGTTATCTATTAAGTAACCAAATAATACACTAATTATAGTCTTGTCATTGGTCTAATGAGTCTTGCTTAACAGATATAATTCAAAACATTGAGCAATTCTGTATTCTGTTCGCAATCTATTTGTCTTAGAGCAGCATCTGACAGGTTATACTTGACATCTCTAGGTTCGACCGATATACATAGCATACTTGATGACGAAAACTAAGTTTGTTGACATGAGTATCGTTTCGATTTGTTTTTCATGTGTTTTTTTTTCTCCTTATACCTTTTTGCTTTCTTTTGTCATGAACCACTTATTGAAAAACCTTTTACTAGTGAGAGCAGCAAATTTATGTGATAGGTATCGCAGTGTCGACATGTTACTGCCTCGAGAATTTCTCTTACGTTCAATTCTATTAATCATCACTATGTCGAACATTCAACATGTTGTATCCGCAAAAAGGTTTAATATCACTTTAAAAGCTCCTGGTAACACGTCAGCACCAACATCCACTAAACATGTACGTATAAATATGTCCTTGTTCGCCGGATTTTGCTTTGATTTTGCCATAGAAATCAGTCCATGTTCTATATATTCCAACGAACGACGAGAGACAACAAGGAACCATTGGTAAGTTTGTCATTGGAGAGAAACAGACTCAATAAGTAGTCTATGCGTCTAGTTGGTTTTGAACCATTAATCCAATTTCATCAACGAGCAGTTCAACAATTGACTGTGCATATATGTAATTCACGAATATCGGGAACCGTTTGGTAAAACAAAATAAACATTCTACTAGGAAAGATCTGGACTCTACGATTTTTCTATTTTGATAGGTACGATGATGAAGATGTTTGTGATAATGCTCGGTCAATGTTAATTTATGAATGGACACCTTCGTCATCAGCGGCTATTTTTCGCTTATCAGATGGTAAAACGACTATCATGAAAATCCTTGATTGAAATCTTTCTTCTAATAGACTGTGGTTTCGAATTCGATGACACACATTCTATTATATTGTCGGTCACATATCAGAGAGAAAGACGACTGCACAAAGAACAATCTGGCATCATTTTGTACATATCCACTCACTCGTAAGTTGATGTTTGTGTAATCAGCCATTCTACCATTAGTTACGCAGAATGCCATGCACTTGAAAAGGGAGAAAATTCAATAGTACTTTTTTGTCCGTAAATATACGCAGAATGAAAAAAAATGAAATTGAGTATAAATAGCTCAGGGCTGTGTTTCTATTATTCATGCTAAGATATACTGTTTTTAGCCCTCGATATCATATGGCAACTATGATAGTCGGAAACAAACAGAGAGGAACACGTAAGCATCCGATAAGATGTTATTGATGCAGAAGACTTCATTTTCGTTCTATAAGGTTTTTCTTGTCGGCCATCGACTTCACCGCGTTTACTCTATGCCGTGAAAAACTTGAATTCAAATGCAAATAGACTTCCATGGCGTATGCATATTATTCGAGTTCGTCTATTTGGACGGAAACTAGTGCAACCGGTGTTCGATTCGAGAATGGCAACCAATGCTAATCAAACTTCGATCGAAATAGCTCTTCCCGATCTCTTTCTTATGAAAGGCGATTATCTATTAACAGAATGCGACTATCCAATCGAATTCAACTGCTATTTCCTTGTCTACTATATCTATAAAACCCAATCAATACCCAATGCAAAGACTTGTGAAGATAATAATCATGCAGATCTATTCAAGTTTGTTGAACTAGAAACTGATTCGAAGTTGCACTGAACTATCTTCTTTGCTCATATTCTATAGATTAATACCATCTAGAGAGAAAACCAATGAGAATCAAACTGTAGCAAATTCCATCCACATCGATGGTTCATCAAGTAACGTCTTCGAACTTCGTATCAGTCCGAAAAATATCTTGCTTTTCTCTCCTTAGTTTTCTTAATTGTATGCCTATTATTGTTAATCATTTGGATATCAATTATTATCGGTTGTATCATAATGCGTAAGTTAATTCTGACGAACTCAAGATCTACTGAATAAATTGTTCGAACTAGGCCGTATTCGTGGACTAGTCAATTTCCGAACGGAACCCACATCTTCATTTTCGACGCAGAAGAATAAGTTGCTGCGTGGCGCAGCAGCTACTAATGATAATTACCATCGAACAGGTGAAGTCGATCAAATTATGCAGATGGACGCTGATCACGGTGGTCTGATGGGTTAATGTTAGTTCATTTCTCGTTATAAATAGAAATCATTCCATTATGTCCAATTCCTCGACTGAAAAGAGGATAATGCGAAAAAAACGAACATGTGTTACCTGCTTGCTTGCGCTAGGTCAAAGATGAAAGATCCAAAACTGATTAGCCAACTTTCGACATCCAAATGCGCATATTACGTTCATATTGTTCAGTTTTATAATCCTCGGGAACAGTGATTAGATAGATTTAGTTGCGCCTCTTCGTTGATTGGCCGTAATATGAATAAGCAAACAAGCTAGTTTTTTTTCCTATGAACTTCGTTTCAGTCGGGGAACTCAAATGACCATATTCTGTATTTAATAAAATCTCAAAAAAAAAGTAATCATGATAACTGGATCTTCAATAATTCGGTCATTTCGATGACTCTTAATTTTCACTTTTGTAAAACCCAGTAGTGTCAAATGTGGAACTTCGATTCAACTATCCACAATACCTGAACTATTCAAAATCAATGTACAATATTCTCCGCACACACGCATACATAAGTTAATCATAGCCTATTCGATCATATTCGACGTTGTATGACATCTAGAGATTCTTTTCTTTTTATTCGTCTTGAATTTTTCTGTCACCACTAACAATATATTAAAGCATAAGAACATACCTACGAAAAACGGATGTATACGAGAGACAATATAAACTTAGATATTATCAAAAGAAATTGCCAAGAAAAAAATGTCGCCAATGAAGCAAACAAGTACTTGAAATGAAGACAAATGGAATTTCATTCTATAAAAACATTGGCTTCTTGTTTCGTCTAGTTGTGTTTTACTCACCACTGGCTCTTTAAATCCAATTCATCGTTCGCATCTGAAAAATCTTTCATTAGTTAAAGCATATCTTGAAAAACATAAAGACCGACCGTTAAATGTGCTAGCTGCTTATTTATCACCGTCACAGTATGTGTTTTGTTTCTATTTTTAAAGCATTTCAACTGTAATATTACAGCGATTCATACGTTCGACACAAATTGGGTGAAACGGATTGGATTCCTGGCGCAGAACGAAGTGATCTTTGCCACTACGCTATTAATCATGATAAATTAGAAGACTTTGTGTCTGTTTCAAAAGCTGAACTCGAATGCCGAGGTTTTGTTGATTTCGATCAAGTGACCATTGAGCTCGAGAGATTCCTTAATCGCGAACTGCATGAATCCCAATCAATTCTTTCTCATCCGCTGAAAGTTGTTTATGTCTGCGGACTGGATCATTTTAATAAATGTCCTTACGTGGAAACATTAGCTGCGGCAAAGAACGTTGCTTGTGCTATCATTTATCGTCTCGGTGCTTCGGACAATCGTATTCAACGTTTACAAGAACGCAATTCCAAAGTTTATTATATTACATTGGACGACGAACGTGAGACCCTTGTTGATATAAGTTCTACGGAAATTCGGAAACGATATCGAGACAGTTTCCAACAAACAGATGCGGATGAGATCACGTATCCATTTGTACAGGAATATTTGACAAAAAAATATCAAAAACGCTAACAATTTTATCAGAAAACTTCTGTCGATGCACATCACATGATTATCTTAGACATCTACTGTTTTATCAATACTGTCAATCGCACGTCGAAGTGTTTCAATCTGCTCGCTTTCTTTTTCGTACCGTTGTCGGACAGCTAATGCTTGTTTCAATAAATCTAATGCTGATTGATTCTCTCCAAATATCCTATGAATCGTTGCTACACGAAAAGAATATTCTGCCCAGTCGAGCGTGTCATTCGGCGCATGACTCATTGCCCGTTGATAAAAATCTCGAGCATTAGTAAAGTCACGATTCGATTCGTAAGTACATGCAATTTGTGCACAGTTTCTTGCAGTATCAAGCATCGACGTTGTCGACGAATCAACAGGATGAATTTCCGAATTGATCGCAGTAGAATCAGATTGATCGGTTGATCGTTTTCGTTTACCATTTACACGTTGAATTTTACAATGACTTACTGCACGATTAGCAAGAAGAATCTGCTCGATAATATCATCTTTAACACGGGCGAATGGTTTCTGTTGTTCGCGGTTGAATTTTGCTATGTCGAGAACGCTCGGTCGAGTTTGTTCCCCAGCATTAACGTCAGCATTGAATTGACTGAGCAGTTTTTCGATCAAAATCTCATTGCGCCGTGCAACAGCATAGTGTAAACATGTATCACCGAAGTTATCCTACCGGAAAATGTAGCAAAGCTTTGTACTCGGAAGAGAAAAATCTACGTACTGTTAAATGTACATCATTAATGTTTAATTCATGTAAATAATCAAGACAGCGAAGAGATTCGTGTTGACAGGCAAGCATAAACACCGTCATACCATGTTTTTCTCGTCTGGACAACGCTTGTAAGCACCGCTCGTGGATGGCCACGACTTTCTCCGTTGGAAGCGGTTTGATATGTGAAGAAAATTGTACTGTTAATGCTTTGAGCATCTCTACATCATCACGTTCAGCAGCATAGTGTGCCGCAGTGTATCCGTCAGCATCCTGATGGCATGGATCACATTCACGCATCAGTAACAAACGTATCCAATGATAGGGATAAGCATGAATAGTTAAAATCTGTAACACACTCTAAAAGAACAACCAAAATCCACGAAATGTTAACAAAGCTGACATTTACTTGTTCATGTTCATTTTTCATTAGAATGATTTCTTTGTGATGAATGTCCATTGAACGATGGAATGCATCCAATCTGCTATGACGTAGATAAGCAAAGATTTCTGCCGAAGAATTTGACGGTATGGTATACAGAAGCGAACCACAGACACTCTTATCATAGGATTCAGCTGATGACGAACGAATTAGATTGTTCAAATTGGACGATTGAGATTCGTTCGCACTACTTTCACTGCACACATTATATTCTGAAATAAATCAAATGTATTCAGAAAGGGTCTATACAAACAGCGTTTTAATCAATTAAAATTGAATCTACTCTGCGAGAATCTATATTATGATTAGTAGCATACATACCTTCGCTTCTATGCTCGATATTCATTGTCTTGGCGCGTTTGGTCATTGTTAGTTTAGCCTGAAATGAGAATATAAGAGAACGTACCTTTAAATTTATACAAGAAAAAAAGGAAGTGATCACTTGGTTGCTTACCGTACTACCCCACCTGTTCGTCGAATAATGTTTTATCGAGTATGTTAATGTCTGGATATGTACTGCATGTAGTTCACATAATTTTCCTGATTTTGTCATTGCTTTCTCTGGGTGTACGCTTGTGATTAATGAATACGGTTGTTATTCGTAATTATCCAGTTAAAATTATCATGAAGTGTGCGAACTTTCTTCTTCATATACAAATGTGTTATATCAATCGCTGAAAAAGGGAAGTGAATCCACCAACGAGAACATTGGTGTCAAGTTATACAGCAATGTTGTTTTCTTTTCTTCTTTGCATGATTAAGCGATTCGTCGGAATTAAATTACGTAGAATGAAAAAAAAACATCAACAAACCTGACATATTCACCTGATTTATTTTTAAGATGTATAGAAGACGTATAGGAAGAAAAATACATAGTGCACAAATTCGCACCGAAAAAAAACAAGTAAAATGCAATTAGGAAAAACTTAGATGTGATTTTGGCGTTTTGATTTCGATCTATCAGGTAGATCTGTATTGCAAAAATATGAAAACAGGGTAGGCAGGATTTTTCTATTCGACGGACGTGTTCGCATTCGGTTGTCGTAATAATTCTAAGTCTTGTTCGATGATTCTCCGACTCATGCGCGTCTTTGCTCGCCGTAATACGAAATCGACAGATGTACGTTTTCTTGGTAGCAATGACTTTCGATTATGAATAGATGTTTGAGCACCAGAAGAATGCGTTAGTGAACTACTATCGCATTCGTCATCTTCATCAACCGATTGCTCATCTTTAATTCGAAAAAAAAATCAATTCTGTGCAAGAGAACTTTCACTAGTAGTTAAATTTACTCGGCTTTTTTGTTAAGATAATTTGCTTTTCCAAATACATATGATCATCATTAGGACAGGGAGTTACAACAGTTGATCTTAACGAAATCAGATCAATGCATATATGTTCAGTAGACAATATGTCTCACTTTTCATTTAATGTAACTGAATCGTCACCTTGCGGATGCGGTGATTTATTGTGTTTGTTTCTTTTCGACGGTCGTGGCGAGGTTGACGAGTAACGATTGTTATCGTTATCTAAATTATATCTGTAAGAGAGAAAAAACACAGGCCTGACGCTACTTCCTACTTCGTAGCGTTCGAAGTGAAGTTGATGATGACATTGACAGCGCTCGTTTGTCACCTAAGACGAATAAAAGGAAGTAATGTTATTTGATCAAAACATAAAGTAAAGTATTACGCATCTACTCATGATTATTTCCAAGAATATATGATCATTTAGAAAGCTTTGTTTTTATTCTGTGAGTCCGACAGTTACGACATTTACTGACTTCGTTGTTTACTCGCTCGTAAATTGATGCCTTCTGCGAAATACTCGCAAGTACATTTGTATTTCTTATTTCTGTCTAGATTCTATCTGTTGATTACCTTGACGCATGCATGATCAGTTCTTACCTGTAATAGCATATCCATGGTCTGCGTTTGAATTGCTCAACGCTTTTATCTGTGTCTCTTTCCCACAAAGTTGCTCATAAAGACGAGGAAGTGCTGCTCATGCATGAATAGAAATCAAAATCGATGAAAAGAGATAATGTTGTTATTTCTTACCTTTCGTTTTCACTGTAGCTTTCGGTGGGAAATGATGAACAACCATTTCGGACGTCTGATTACTCTCGCTGCGTAGTGAAACGCTCTTATTGTCTTGCAAAGCTACATTGCTTAAATAAGCTTTTGTTAATAATGGTCGATAGTACGGATCGATCGTCCACATGGAATTTGATTTCGCTGTTTCGTGTTTGGTTTTAATAAAACATGGAATTGTATTTAAGGTTTGCTTCAATGCATTTTTCCAACCGCGTTTATTCAGAACTTTCGGATGATTTCTTTGTATGTACTCATAGATTTGTTTGATTGATAAAGACCATGGCGATTGCTGATCGTTGCGTTGAGAATGCATTGCAAGAAATGTCAGTGCGCCGTATGACGCTGAGTCATTATGAACGCGTGTTTTCAAATCGTTGCTGAGTTTACTTATTGAATCATGAGTAGAATTGTTCAATCCAGATGTTTGTTGTTTATTTTCTTTGAATTTGAATGTACTTAACCATTTCAATTCTGTTAGATCGTCGATTGTGTTGGCTGCTTGCGAGGAAATTGACGCAAAGCACGAATGACTTAAACAAGTTTTTGGCACTGTCGATCGATGTTGAGTTAAACTCGCAAATAGATGATCATTGATCGAGTTTTCATCATCATCATCATCGTCGTCGTCAGTTGCTGTTGCACTCAAACCGGTGAGTTTGACTGTTTGGGAACGAAGAAATGACGCTACATCCGATTGACTAGCCATAGGAAATAGACTTGATGAATCACACTCATCTTCTTCGTTAGACATCAATGTCGAAGTTAGAACCAAAAGATAACACTATGAACTATATTCCAGAAGTTTTTTTTACGAAAACTTCTATTTAATAAACCATTGGCTATACTGTTGCGATGTCAAAACCTCTTGTACGACATTGAACATATTCTATTTGGCGAAAAGTACTCAATTATTTCGAATTTCATCTATTGACACCGGAGAAAGTTTATTTTTCCGTTCGAAAACGATACGAAACGAACAACTCCAGACACTACCGCCATCTAGAGTTTTGTTCATCGTATACGAAGAAAGGAATATTCACTCGCTCTTTCCCGAATAAAGATAACCATCAACACCTTTGTTAACAAAGAGATTGACAGAAGTTAGCATACACCTGTAAGAACAATGTTCCGCACGCAGGATGCACAATAACAAATGTCTACTCGGGTGGCGTGCGATTTACAAAGGCAATAGATTGTATGATGGCATTGTTTTTGACTAAACACACCTAAAATTTTTGTACATTTGTCGAACACGCATTTTTCACTTTGTATGTAATCGGATATAAACAATGACATATTGGTTTCGTTCGTTGAAAACAACGGACATTCGACAGAAACATTTCTTGACACCCCATTCTTCATCTCTAACTTTCATGCGCGAGCGCACAGAGAATCCACAACATGTCAATTGGAATGATGCCGAAAAATTCATCGATATCTTTTTCCTTGAAACTTTATCTTTTTCAATTTTCTGAACACAACATATACAAACAAAGGAGAGCAGAGAAGAAGCAAATGAACGAAACAAAACAACATTTCTAACTACAAGTGATTCATGATAGAGATATGCATCTATGTACACGTAAATACAAAGACAAAGGACGATCTGCTAAATGGTTTCAATCGTCTATTTTCCTTGTTTGTATTGAGCTATTTCGCGATCATATCTCTCCTTTTCTTGTCGGGCACGTTCTTCATAATGACGTTTTTTATCATCACCAATTGCCCGCCATCGTTCGCCAATAACTTTGGCAATATCCGAAACGGATAATGAAGGATTTTCTTTCTTTATTTTCGGACGTTCGTCTTGCGAAAATAGGAAAAATGTTGACAATGGTCGTTTGGGGGCGTTGGGGTCTTTTTGTGATTTTGGTGCTCGTGGCATTTCTAAAATACAGTTGAGAATTTCTTTTTAGGAAACATTCGTTGAAATACATACTTTGAAAGTAGATGTCGTTCGAGTGTTTGACGTGTGTGTGTGTGTGCGTGTCAGCTAGTTTGAGTTGAATATGAACAGAATAAGCGAGCGAATGGCTTATACTTCTCTGTCGTCGTCGGTCGATCGTTGTGTGTGTATGAGAATAAGCAAGCGCAGGGCAGGCAGGGATACAGACGTTTTCTTCTCTTCCTGACGTCAAAGAGACAAAGAGAGAGAGAAGAAAAAATTCTTCGCAGGCTTGCTTGCCATACGTATACACGCACAAGCATACAACGGGCAACGTTCATTGTGAAGAGAAAAGCATAGGGCAAGCAACAGCAGCAGCAGTTACGATTCGATATATATTCCTTCTTGTTCTCTCCTATTGCACGACGAGCTCAAGACAAAGGCAAGGGAAAATAGAAGAAGAAGAAGAAAGAGAGGGAAAGAAGCAAATAGATGGAAATGAAAACGACGTTGTCACCGTTGCTACTTGCTTGTAAGCAAGGAAACATTGTGAGCACTTTATTTCAATGATGACAGCTAGAAGAAAATCATTTGGAGTGAGCGCAAGTCTTCTATGCCTTCATATATGATCTAATGATGCTGGGCATAATAACGACAATGACTGAAGTTAGACAAAGAATTGTTAATATAAAAGTTGCGCTGGAATCTCAATCTCCATTTCGAAAGCATTTAGTACACAATTATCTCCTTGTCTAGTTGAATATTGAAACAATCCATCGGAGTTCTATAGACCGTTTGTACATTGACTGATATTTGTGATCAACTCATCGGGTCTCTTGATTTGCTTTAGTATAACTATAGAAAAAGACAAAACACGATTGCTTTCATATTGGAAAATATTTCGATCTAGATAATATTTTTCTCTTGTTTCATTCTTTTGAAAGTATGGTATAAATTGTAATCTATTAATGATATAATTAATTTTGAGGTATACAAGACCAAGCCTATCTAAAGTGACGAGTCAGTTAATTTTGCTCTTCAATGATAAAATCGAAACGTTTTTCTTAAATTAACTATGCAAATAATTGCACGAAGAATGTCAAGGAAAAGACTCCTCTGTTATCGAAACGTTCATACAAGTATCGAAGATGAAAATCTTTGCAAAAGATGTCATTCATCGTAGGCAAAAAAACAACAAGTTACACCAAAATAGCAATGCTATTGAAACACAATCATTTGCTTGTCTATACCTGATAATCGATTTCACCTGACGGTCTTCTATGGTGAATTATCACCAAGCAATCTTTTGAATTTGTCTACTAGAACGTTAGAAACGAACTATGCTATGGTCAGAAGACGCGTAAAGATGTCTCGCCGTGTTACATCGAAGTATATGATGCGTTTGCACGCCTACGAAACATTGAATGGATGTTTCAATTTAGTTACGGCCGGACACGGTGATTATAGTGCGCCCTTCCCCTTCTCTTCTATCGCGTTGATGATAGATCATTTTCGCATTGAACATCATTCGTATGATTATTGTTAGGAGAAAAAGAGAAGGTAGGTGTTCAGCCAGGCAGAACCAAAAAATGAGGCGAAGAGAGAAGGCTTCGTTCATACGACAGACCGTTAAATACAATCGACAAACGAATAGTAGTAAGTATCATTATTACGCATCATAATAGACAATTCTAATCGAGAAGCTACATATGTAACAAAAACTCGTTTTCATTTTCTGCGCTCGTGCTTTCGAACATACGAAAAACAAACATTCATTTTAGTTTACCAGTTCCATTTGCCGATCGAACGTTTTGGTTTAACAGACAACCTATATGCCTATTAGTCAATACTAAAACATATCGAAATATCATTTTACAATTCGTACTCGAAACACTGTCCTTGTATCTAACCTATACAATACAAATATATATATATATAATATTTTTTTCACCATACTCTTTCCATCTTTCACCCTCAAGACTCAGTCGTCCGTGACATGTCTTTGCTTATTGTATGCACATATTGATATATATATAAATTATAGTCTTTGCTCCTTAACATTACCGTGAGCTAATAAGATACGTATAGGATATTTCGTGTTTTTCTATGGCATTGAAGAAACCATTCATACCTACTGATCAGGTATGTTTACTTTGCCGAAAATAAAAACAAAAGAAGAGCTGGAGGATTTTGAAAATGGACTTATCTAGAGGTGTTTATTTTTTTTTTTACAGAATTATTATCATTATTCAAGCCTAATGGACAATGAACGTGATGAAGACGATGAGTTTGATTTAACGGTGAGTTACTTGCTCGATTTTCAAAAGAACTAACTGAAAATAATCTTCTAGTCTGTGCAAAATAAATCAACTATTTCCAATCTGCGTCCAATCGGTGGTTTTCGGCAGTGGTCGAATACACGTGAGGATATTCGTGTTGAAAATTGTTATGCTCTAAGCAATACAGAAGATTCCATTGGTCAAGACACATCGTATATCGTCAATAAAACGAAATCGGATCTGGAAGATGACACATGTTCCAGCCGAATGGACGTTTCATCCAATCATTTCGATATTCAATTACAAGTTAATAATGGTCAATTAGGACAAGCGCTTCGTTATGAAGTGTTCTCTTCGTCATCACGCAAAGATAACGGTACATTAAAATTGCATCAATCTTCACAAACAGTTGAACCCGAAATGGATATGGACAGTGGCAATGGACGACGAAATGGAAATCATAAAGGTTACTCGCAACAATATGGTGGAAATAATAATAATAATAATAATAATTATGGTGACGGCCGAGGAAACCGACGAAACAATGGCTCATCAGGAAATGGTGGTGCTGATGGAAATGGATCAAATCCAAATCGAAATAATAATAATTCAAGGCGGTAAGTAAAGCCTTGGAAGACCAATGTTCACATGAGATGTATTGTATTTGTTTTTAGACCGAATGGTGGAGGTAATGGCGGCGGCGGTGATGACAATGACGATGACGATAATGACTCCGATGAAACTATTGCACGTCGTATAGGTTTTCGACTTATAGATAGTGAAACAGTTCGTGTTATTGGTCGTTTACGTCGTTTAACGAGTAAACAATCATTTGATCGACGAGATTTCGAAAGTGCTCAGCATTTAATTGACGAACTCATACGCTTACAGCATCTAGAAAATAGTCCGCAAGATCAACTCGAAAAAATCATTCATCATCTAAAACTTCATCGTGTCCTACGCAGTAAATCTCAGGCATTAGAGTTTATACAGAAACGCCTTCCCCAACGTTACGCAAGGTCGTCGACGGAGCAAAATTCGAACGTCTTTGATATTTGGCGTGAAAGAGAACGCCGTGCAAGATTGGATTCCAAAGATAGTCTTGAAGACGAGACACAGAATACGAATGCACAACATATTCGGGATGGATCTGAGAGTAATATTCCATCAACATCGATTCATTTGTCAAATAGCTCCTTAAATGGCTCAAAAGTTCGACAAATGGCTCGACACATTGATACACGATCCGAATCATCTCGAACAGGTGATCATGGTGGACGAAGTTCATCGCCATCGCCTGTCAGTTTCAATCGAAGTTATGATAGTTAGTTACGAAAGTTTTGCCAACATTGAAATCCTTTGTTTTACTCTGTTTTCTGATAGATATTTATCGAGAAACATCAGTGGATGACCGCACGCGATCGAAACGAAATACCTCACCGGGACTGTCGGCCGAGCGTCGTGTCCGACAAATGGTTGATCGTCTAGAATCATCATCGTCAACAACGAATGCGAAAACTACACGACGAGTGACAACGAGAAAATCCTGCCAAGATGATCAATCGGACGGATCGATTAGTATCACAACCTCACCGCCGAATAAACGAGTAACAAGACGAGAAAACTTCGAAAGTGGAATTACCAGTAATGATGATGGCGGCTATATTTTTCGTTATCGAAGTCCAAATGACGATGTTTACTTTCGAGATGAAAATGCCAACGTAACACGATTTGAACTTAATCGAGATGAAATCTTGAATGGCGGACAACGGTCAGCTATCGGCACAACTGTAAGTAAACAATCTTGTCTTTACACGATAGAATAGTGTATGTTTTTCTATCGTTGGATAGACCGATGACTATCTCACATCACTGGTACCAGGCGCTGAAACATCCATATCGATGGTTCGTGATGTTCGTGCACGTCTTTATGAAGTTGAATCAGGAATTGCACGTCCAGGTGTAGAAAACATTCCTGTTAAAGTCGATGTCGAAACGTTGTATATATTAGAACAAAAGTCGGATAAGAAATCTCTCACAGCTAATGAAAATATTCAGATGCATAACTTGGAACAAAACCGTATCGGCGGATCTGACCGACATGATTTTGCCATGCAAACACCCATCCCTATAACAACAATCAAAGTATCGAATCGACCCATCGGCACACAAGTCGATTCGACTGTTGAACGCAGTACGGTAGCTGCTCAAACAACCGATTCGTTACATCGACCGATTAAGGAACGACAACGATTGGCATCGACATCACCTCTTGAAGAAGGCGAAGTCAGTAAGGTTATTCGAACGACAACAACCACAACAAGATACGAAGTTAAACGACGACATTCCAGCCATCATTCCAGTGGAGATGACGAAGATGGTGCAGGCAGTACAGTTATTTACATTGATGACAAAGAAAACTTTCAAACGAACCCTCAGCCCATACCGGGACCACAAATTGAAAATATAGTCGAACATCAAACATCTTTCAATCAAGTCGCATCACGTGTAATCATCGATCAAGGAAATGAAATTAATCGAACTAATGTTCGTCGTCAAATCGATCGACAAGAACAGGAAGATCACGAGAACCGTTCCTTGGAAGTTTACGAAGTTCATACACGCGGTGCATGTAAATGTCTCGTGGTATCGTACGAAGAAAAAACTCAATATGGTGCAGAAACACGTTTTGAAAAACAATTAAAACGTATCGAACGAACATATACAAATGAAGAGCTGAAATCGACCGAATTGCATGTCATTGTCACTGTACCTGACAATGAATACCAACTTGTTCGTCGTGATTATGGTGTACATGTAAATGTTGCAGATGAAGATGAAATGCAAGATAAAACTATTCCACCGACGATAACTATACATTATTACAGTAAAGAAGGACATCGAGTGAGAACGGAACATGAACGTCGATTAGAACATTTACCATTATTTATTCGTTGTGAAATCGAATATGAACTTAATCATTATGGTACGTTCAATGAGTAGAAATCGACAACTTTCTTTCGAGATTGTCAATCGAAATGGTGTATTCTGTTTTGTAGGTAGTGCACAGTTAGTATTACTCGCTGCAACGAATACTGAACGTCGGCAGATGAATGTTTCTGTAAAGAAAGAAATCGTCGATGATATTGTCTCACGTACGAGTGGTCGTTTTAAACCCAACAGTCCCGAACTAGAACATGAAATATCACAACAATTAGCTGAACTAATATCTCTGTTACATCTTGTTGACTATGCGTCACGTGATGATTATCAACACAGTAATTCGGTTGATGTTCGCCGTGTGTCACGTACTGATGTCACAACATCTCTACGCATTGTTCAGCGTTATCGAACTGTTATACATCGACTCTGTCAAATTCATCGTTCTCATCTTCGTCTAACATCTCAAGCAGAAAAACAACGTCATTTAATTCTGGTAGCACGTGATGAATACTATCTATTAGATTTAGCATCTCAGACACCATCGGTAGTGGTTAAAAAGACACAGCAACAACAACAACAACAACAACAACAAGAGATTATCAAACGAGAAGTTCCTCAGAAACCATTCGATTATGCGAAATATCGTCGAGAAACTGAACAACAACAGCGCATACTTGAACAACATTATCGACAAACTCACGGACAACAGCCACCACCATCGAAACATCAATCAGAAGCAGAATTTTATCTCGGTTTGATTTTTTTCTGATAGAAAAACATTTGTTCACAATCACTAAATTATTTCTTCTTCTTCTGAAACTTAGGTTCAGGACGTCGTGCACTGATCGAACGCGAAATTCATTCCATGCGTGAATCGATCCGTCCACATGAACATGCTCCACCACGCTATAAGAATGAGCCAGCACGTCGTTCATTGTCAGTTTCTTATTCTGGTGGACAACGTTATGTTCGTGCACGTATAATTCACGTCAAAGACTATTATGATGAAAGTCAACAACAAATCCAACAGCAGCAGCAGCAACAGAATGCCAAAGAACAAGAATTGTTCGTTCGTGTTGATGATTACATAAATGAATCTGCAGCGAACTCTTTACGTCGTTCATATTCAACTGACTATTTACAAGAAGATGGACCACGCTCAAGAATTCGCTACATTCGTATACCCGGAGAAACGATTAAGATTGAAGAAAAAACTACCTATGAATATCAAGGTGTTATGTACACTGATTTACCATATGCATTACGCTATTGGAATATTCTCTACATTCTCGATCGTGAAGCTCGAGAAGGTCGTCCACTTGGTTCATCACTTCCACATGTTATTGTAAATGATCCATATCGAACAGTGATACCACCGTTAACTCAACAAGAGATTCGGCAAACTGCTCAACAAGTTCTTTCACCACAATATCCGGCACAATCCTATACCGATCGAACGTTGCGCTGGTTTCTCTCACGCGACAATCGTACTGAAGTCGAATCGAATAAGTATTTACAAACATTACAACAATGCCGTCAACAGCAGCAACATCTCGAAAAGAAACAGGCTGGCGTTAGTGTACGCGGTGGTGGACAAGCGGCAACGGCGAAGAAATACTACGTCACCGAAACACTTGTACGCTATGAAAAGATGCCTGACCGCTTGGTACCTGTATCTACTAATGATCGTGCACAATCAATTGATAATATTCATCATCGTTCGCCATCGACAAATCGAACGGTTCAACAATCGTTTCACTCACAAAATCATCTAGATCGTTCTCAATCTCAACCGCGTCCACGTATTCAACCTTCACCATCAAATCAGGCACCTACATTTCGTGCACAATTACCCACAATGCATTCACCCTTATCACGACATCAATCAGTTCATGAATTACATGCTCCTCCAACATTATCTCATCCACCTTCACCGTCACCTTCACTTCATAGCTTGCATAGTAATCAAAATTACTCACAACAGCATCATCGACGACCTGTGGCATTCAACAATCGTTATCCAACACCGTGTCCAAACCAAGGAACGTCACAACAAACACAGCAGATTCACCATCAACAACAACAGACAACACAGCAGAACTCAGTATTCACAGAAATTATCGACAGTCAAACAGGACGAAAGATTGTCACGACCAGTCAAGAACAACTACCAACAGAAGTACTGGGACTTTTAAATAGATATAATTTACAATAATATAGACAAATAAATTCTTTTAGTCTATCTTTTTCTCGTTCATTTGTATTTATTTCGAATATTACATAATAAAATTCTTTAAGATTCATTCAAATGAACCGAAAGTTATCCAGTGCAACATCTTTCATTGTCAGAGGTGTATCAGTATATGACGCATTATTATTATTTTCTTCTACCTGACGTCATCATCTATGAATAAGATGATGATGCAACATTCTCTTATTTTATTTTTTTCATAATTTAGAGTCGATGTACCGAAATTAGTCTGTTCGTGCATGTTGCCAACAATCACCTTCAAATGCGAATGGATATTCATTGAGTAAATATAATCATACACTACGCATATTTCGAAACTCGTCGTCATGAAAATCTGCGAGACATTCATTTTGACATCGATCAGAGACAGACAGACAGAGAAATAAGCAATTCATGGATAGTTTCATGATTCGCTCGATACAAATTATTCTATGATGAATGTCTTGCAATTGAATTATGATGATGTTGACAATGTGTGTCATGTCGATGCGTCTTGTTCGATTATTTCGACGAATATTCTTTTTCGCTGATTGGAAATAGTAGAACTTTGCTAATTGCCAAATAGATGATTCACACAAACAATATCCCACTGTTACGTACTTTTTAAATACACAAAGATGCAAGACTTTGAACTGTATAGGTGTCGCTAGTCCATGTACCCAGCTTTTTCAGTGCATAGATGCTTGAAAAATGTATTCATTTTGTCATTCTATTCTGATCGAAGGACATCGACCGGAGACATGGCTAACATCATCAGATGAAAGCTTGTGTGTGTTTTGTATATCGAACTCTTTCATGGTCATTTGATTTAACAAATATTTTTTTCACCTTTTCAGATCCTTTTTTCTTTCCTTTCCTTTTCCATTCCCATCGACGGAAGTCAAAGAAATCTATCAAACTTCAACGATGGAAGTCAATGCACCAGGCACCGGCTCGTCGTTACATCTTTCAGCAAAAAATGAATTTCTGATTGGTGGTAAATACCGTCTCGTTCGTAAAATCGGTTCAGGTTCATTTGGAGACATTTATCTTGGCATCAACATCACAAATGGTGAAGAAGTCGCAATCAAACTTGAATCAGTCAAAGCACGTCATCCTCAGTTATTGTATGAATCAAAATTATACAAAATTCTGCAAGGTGGAATCGGCATTCCACATATTCGATACTATGCCCAAGAGAAAGATTACAATGTTCTTGTTATGGATCTACTTGGACCGTCACTTGAAGATCTCTTTAATTTTTGTTCCCGAAGATTTACGATGAAAACTGTACTAATGCTTGCTGATCAAGTAAATGAAACTGATCTGAATTGTACTTTTCTTCAACCGAACACGTTTTCTCTCGTTTAGATGATTGGTCGAATTGAATTTGTGCATAACAAAAACTTTATACATCGAGAGTCAGTTTTTCTTCAATTGAAAACATTTCCTATGCATTCATATCNTCTTCTCTTCCTGACGTCAAAGAGACAAAGAGAGAGAGAAGAAAAAATTCTTCGCAGGCTTGCTTGCCATACGTATACACGCACAAGCATACAACGGGCAACGTTCATTGTGAAGAGAAAAGCATAGGGCAAGCAACAGCGGCAGCAGTCGCGATTCGATATATATTCCTTCTTGTTCTCTCCTATTGCACGACGAGCTCAAGACAAAGACAAGAGGAAAATAGAAGGAGAAAGAGAGGGAAAGAGGCAAATAGATGGAAATGAAAACGACGTTGTCACCGTTGCTACTTGCTTGTTAGCAAGGAAACATTGTGAACACTTTATTTCAATGATGACAGCTAGAAGAAAATCATTTGGAGTGAGCGCAAGTCTTCTATTCATTCAGATATGAACTAATGATGCTGGTCATCATAACGACAATGACTGAAGTTAGATAACGAATTGTTAATATAAAAGTTGCACTGGAATCTCAATCTCCACTTTGAAAGCATTCAGAACACAATTATCTCCTTGTCAAGTTAAATATTGAAACAATTTATCGAAGTTCTATAGACTATTCGTACAATGACTGATATTTTTTATCAATTTATCGAGTCTCTTGATTTGCTTTAATATAACTATGGAAAAAGACAATACACGATTGCTTTCATATTGGAAAATATTTCGATATACATAATATATTCCTCTTTTTTTAATTCTTTTGAAAAGCATGGTATAAATTGTAATCTATTAATGATATAATTAATTTTGAGGTGTACAAGACCAAGCCTATCTAAAGTGACGAGTCAGTTAATTTCGTTCTTCAATGATAAAATCGGAACGTTTTTCTTTAATTAACTATGCAAATAATTGCACGAAGAATGTCAAGGAAAAGACTCATCTGTTATCGAAACGTTCACACAAGTATCAAACATGAAAATCTTTGCAAAAAATGATGTCAATCATGATAGGCAAAAAACAACAAGTTACACCAAAATAGCAATGCTATTGAAACACAATCATTTGCTTGTCTATACCTGATAATCGATTTCACCTGACGGTCTTCTATGGTGAATTATCACCGAGCAATCTTTTGAATTAATCTACTAGAACGTTAGAAACGAACTATGCTATGGTCAGAAGACGCGTAGAAAGATGTCTCGCCGTGTTACATCGAAGTATATGATGCGTTTGCACGCCTACGAAACATTGAATGGATGTTTCAATTTAGTTACGGCCGGACACGGTGATTATAGTGCGCCCTTCCCCTTCTCTTCTATCGCGTTGATGATAGATCATTTTCGCATTGAACATCATTCGTATGATTATTGTTAGGAGAAAAAGAGAACGTAGGTGTTCAGCCAGGCAGAACCAAAAAATGAGGCGAAAAGAGAAGGCTTCGTTCATACGACAGACCGTTAAATACAATCGACAAACGAATAGTAGTAAGTATCATCATTACGCATCATAATAGACAATTCTAATCGAGAAGCTACATATGTAACAAAAACTCGTTTTCATTTTCTGCGCTCGTGCTATCGAACATACGAAAAACAAACATTCATTCTAGTTTACCAGTTCCATTTGCCGATCGAACGTTTTGGTTTAACAGACAATCTGTATGTCTATTAGTTAATACTAAAACATATCGAAATATCATTTTACAATTCGTACTCGAAACACTGTCCTTGTATCTAACCTATACAATACAAATATATATATAATATTTTTTTCACCATACTCTTTCCATCTTTCACCGTCGACTCAGTCGTCCGTGACATGTCTTTGGTTATTGTATGCACGTATTGAAATATATATATATATATATATATATATATAAATTATAGTCTTTGCTCCTTAACATTACCGTGAGCTAATAAGATACGTATAGGATATTTCGTGTTTTTCTATGGCATTGAACAAACCATTCATACCTACTGATCAGGTATGTTTACTTTTCAGAAAATAAAAACAAGAGAAGAGGTGGAAATTTTTGAAAATGAACTTATCCAAAATTGTTTATTCTTTTAGAATTATTATCATTATTCAAGTCTAATGGACAATGAACGTGATGAAGACGATGAGATTGATTTAACGGTGAGTCATTCGCTCGATTTTCAAAAGAACTACCTGAAAATAATTTTCTAGTCTGTGCAAAATAAATCAACTATTTCCAATCTGCGTCCAATCGGTGGTTTTCGGCAGTGGGCGAATACACGTGAGGACATTCGTGTTGAAAATTGTTATGCTCTAAGCAATACAGAAGACTCCATTGGTCAAGACACATCGTATATCGTCAATAAAACGAAATCGGATCTGGAAGATGACACAAGTTCCAGCCGAATGGACATTTCGTCCAATCATTTCGATATTCAATTACAAGTTAATAATGGTCACTTAGGACAAGCGCTTCGTTATGAAGTGTTCTCTTCATCATCACGTAAAGATAACGGTACATTAAAATTGCATCAATCTTCGCAAACAGTTGAACCCGAAATGGATATGGATAGTGGCAATGGACGACGAAATGGAAATCATAAAGGTTACTCGCAACAATATGGTGGAAATAATAATAATAATAATAATAACTATGGTGATGGTCGAGGAAACCGACGAAACAATGGCTCATCAGGAAATGGTGGTGCTGATGGAAATGGATCAAATCCAAATCGAAATAATAATAATTCAAGACGGTAAGTAAATCCTTGGAAAACTAGTGTTCACATGGGAAGTATTGTACTTGTTTTTAGACCGAATGGTGGAGGTAATGGGGGCGGTGGTGATGACAATGACGATGATGATAACGATTCCGATGAAACTATTGCGCGTCGTATAGGTTTTCGACTTATAGATAGTGAAACAGTTCGTATTATTGGTCGTTTACGTCGTTTGACGAGTAAACAATCATTTGATCGACGAGATTTCGAAAGCGCTCAGCATTTAATTGACGAACTCATACGCTTACAGCATCTAGAAAATAGTCCGCAAGATCAACTAGAAAAAATCATCCATCATCTTAAACTTCATCGTATCCTACGCAGTAAATCTCAGGCATTAGAGTTTATACAGAAACGCCTTCCTCAACGTTACTCAAGGTCGTCGACGGAGCAAAATTCGAACGTCTTCGATATTTGGCGTGAAAGAGAACGCCGTGCAAGATTGGATTCCAAAGATAGTCTTGAAGACGAGACACAGAACACGAATGCACAACATGTTCGAGATGGATCTGAGAGCAATATCCCATCAACATCGATTCATCTGTCAAATAGCTCTTTAAATGGCTCCAAAGTTCGACAAATGGCTCGGCATATTGATACACGATCTGAATCATCTCGAACAGGTGATCATGGCGGACGAAGTTCATCTCCATCGCCTGTCAGTTTCAATCGTAGTTATGACAGTTAGTTACGAAAGTTTTTGTCAACATTGAAATCCTTTATTTTACTTTGTTTTCTGATAGATATTTATCGAGAAACATCAGTGGATGACCGCACGCGATCAAAACGAAACACCTCACCGGGACTGTCGGCCGAGCATCGTGTTCGACAAATGGTTGATCGTCTAGAATCATCGTCGTCAACAACGAATGCGAAAACTACACGACGAGTGACAACGAGAAAATCCGGTCAAGATGATCAATCGGACGGATCGATTAGTATTACAACCTCACCGCCAAATAAACGAGTAACACAACGAGAAAACTTCGAAAGCGGAATTACTAGTAATAATAATGGTGGTTATATTTTTCGTTATCGAAGTCCAAATGACGACGTCTACTTTCGAGATGAAAATGCCAATGTAACACGATTCGAACTTAATCGAGATGAAATCTTGAATGGCGGACAACGGTCAGCTATTGGCACAACTGTAAGTAAAACATCTTGTCTTTACATTATAGAATAGTGTATGGTTTTTCTATCTTTGCATAGACCGATGACTATCTCACATCATTGGTACCAGGCGCCGAAACATCCATATCGATGGTTCGTGATGTTCGTGCACGTCTTTATGAAGTTGAATCAGGAGTTGCACGTCCAGGCGTAGAAAACATTCCTGTTAAAGTCGATGTCGAAACATTGTATATATTAGAACAAAAGTCGGATAAGAAATCTCTAACAACCAATGAAAATATTCAGGTGCATAACTTGGAACAAAACCGTATCGGCGGGTCTGACCGCCATGATTTTGCCATGCAAACACCCATTCCTATAACAACAATCAAAGTATCGAATCGACCCATCGGCACACAAGTCGATTCGACTATTGAACGCAGTACGGTAGCTGCTCAAACAACTGATTCGTTACATCGACCGATTAAGGAACGACAACGATTGGCATCGACATCGCCTCTCGACGAAGGCGAAGTCAGTAAGGTTATTCGAACGACAACAACCACAACAAGATATGAAGTTAAACGGCGACACTCCAGCCATCATTCCAGTGGAGATGACGAAGATGGTGCAGGCAGTACAGTTATTTACATTGATGACAAAGAAAACTTTCAAAAGAACCCTCAGCCCATACCGGGACCACAAATTGAAAATATCGCCGAACATCACACATCTATCAATCAAATTGCATCACGTGTAATCATCGATCAAGGAAATGAAATTAATCGAACTAATGTTCGTCGTCAGATCGACCGACAAGAACAGGAAGATCACGAGAACCGTTCCTTGGAAGTTTACGAAGTTCATACACGCGGTGCATGTAAATGTCTCGTGGTATCATACGAAGAAAGAACTCAATATGGTGCAGAAACACGTTTTGAAAAACAATTAAAACGTATCGAACGAACATATACAAATGAAGAGCTCAAATCGACTGAATTGCATGTCATTGTCACTGTACCTGACAATGATTACCAACTAGTTCGTCGTGATTATGGTGCACATGTAAATGTCGCAGATGAAAATGAAATGCAAGATAAAACTATTCCACCGACAGTAACTATACATTATTACAGTAAAGAAGGACATCGAGTAAGAACAGAACATGAACGACGATTAGAACATTTACCATTATTTATTCGTTGTGAAATCGAATATGAACTTAATCATTATGGTACGTTCGTAGAGTGGAAATCGATAACTTTCTTTCGAGATCGTCAATCGAAATGATGTATTCTGTTTTGTAGGTAGTGCACAGTTAGTATTACTCGCTGCAACAAATACTGAACGTCGGCAAATGAATGTTTCCGTAAAGAAAGAAATCGTCGATGACATTGTCTCACGTACGAGTGGTCGTTTTAAACCTAACAGTCCCGAATTAGAACATGAAATATCACAACAATTAGCTGAACTAATATCTCTGTTACATCTTGTTGATTATGCGTCACGTGATGATTATCAACACAGTAATTCGGTTGATGTTCGCCGTGTGTCACGTACTGATGTCACAACATCTCTGCGTATTGTTCAGCGTTATCGAACTGTTATACATCGACTCTGTCAAATTCATCGTTCTCATCTTCGTCTAACATCTCAAGCAGAAAAACAACGTCATTTAATTCTGGTAGCACGTGATGAATACTATCTATTAGATTTAGCATCTCAGACACCGTCGGTAGCGATTAAAAAGACACAACAACAACAACAACAACATCACCAACAAGAGATTATCAAACGAGAAGTTCCTCAGAAACCATTCGATTATGCGAAATATCGTCGAGAAACTGAACAACAACAGCGCATACTTGAACAGCATTATCGACAAACTCGCACACAACAGCCACCACCATCGAAACATCAATCAGAAGCAGAATTTTATCTCGGTTTGATTTTTTTCTCATAGGAAAACATTTGTTCACAATAACTAAATTGTTTCTTTTTCGTCTTCTTTTTCTAAAACTTAGGTTCAGGACGTCGTGCACTGATCGAACGCGAAATTCATTCCATGCGTGAATCGATTCGTCCACATGAACATGCTCCACCACGTTATAAGAATGAGCCAGCACGTCGTTCATTGTCAGTTTCTTATTCTGGCGGACAACGTTATGTTCGTGCACGTATAATTCACGTCAAAGACTATTATGATGAAAGTCAACAACAAATCCAACAACAACAGCAGCAGCAACAGAATGCCAAAGAACAAGAATTGTTCGTTCGTGTTGATGATTACATAAATGAATCTGCAGCGAACTCTTTACGTCGTTCATATTCAACTGACTATTTACAAGAAGATGGACCACGCTCACGAATTCGCTACATTCGTATACCCGGAGAAACGATTAAGATTGAAGAAAAAACTACCTACGAATACCAAGGTGTTATGTATACTGATTTACCATATGCATTACGTTATTGGAATATTCTCTATATTCTTGATCGTGAAGCACGAGAAGGTCGTCCACTTGGTTCATCACTTCCACATGTTATTGTAAATGATCCATACCGAACAGTGATACCACCGTTAACTCAACAAGAGATTCGGCAAACTGCTCAACAAGTTCTTTCACCACAATATCCGGCGCAATCCTATACTGATCGAACATTACGCTGGTTTCTATCACGCGACAATCGCACTGAAGTCGAATCGAATAAGTATTTACAAACGTTACAACAATGCCGCCAACAGCAGCAACATCTCGAAAAGAAACAGGCTGGCGTTAGTGTTAGCGGCGGTGGACAAGCAGCAACGGCAAAGAAATACTACGTCACCGAAACACTTGTACGCTATGAAAAGATGCCTGATCGCTTGGTACCTGTATCTACTAATGATCGTGCACAATCAATCGATAATATTCATCATCGTTCGCCATCGACAAGTCGAACGGTTCAACAATCGTTTCACTCACAAAATCATCTAGATCGTTCTCAATCTCAACCGCGTCCGCGTATTCAACCTTCACCATCAAATCAGGCACCTACATTTCGTGCACAATTACCCACAATGCATTCGCCCTTATCACGACATCAATCAGTTCATGAATTACATGCTCCTCCAACACTGTCTCATCCACCTTCACCGTCACCTTCACTTCATAGCTTGCATAGTAATCAAAATTACTCACAACAGCATCATCGACGACCTGTGGCATTCAACAATCGTTATCCGACACCGTGTCCAAGCCAAGGAACGTCACAACAAACACAACAGATTCACCATCAACAGCAACAGCAACAGACAACACAGCAGAACTCAGTATTCACAGAAATTATCGACAGTCAAACAGGACGAAAGATTATCACGACCAGTCAAGAACAACTACCGACAGAAGTACTGGGACTTTTAAATAGATATAATTTACAATAATATAGACAAATAAATTCTTTTAGTCTATCTTTTTCTCGTTCATTTGTATTTATTTCGAATATAACATAATAAAATTCTTTGAGATTCATTCAAATGAGCCGAAAGTTAGCCAGTGCAACATCTTCCGTTGTCAGAGGTGTATCAGTATATGACACATTATTATTTTCTTCTATCTGACGTCATCATCCATGAATAAGATGATGATGCAACATTCTCTTCTTTTATTTATTTTTTTCATAATTTAGAGTCGATGTACCGAAATTAGACTGTTCGTGCATGTTACCAACGAACACCTTCAAATGTGAATGGAAATTCATTGAGTAAATATAATCAAACACTATGCATATTTCGAAACTCGTCGTCATGAAAATTTGTGAGACATTCATTTTGAGATTGATCAGAGACAGATAGATAAGCAATTCATGGATAGTTTCATGATCCTCTCGATACAAATTATTCTATGATGAATGTCTTACAATTGAATTATGATGATGTTGACAATGTGCGTCATGTTCGATTATTTCGACGAATATTCTTTTTTCGCTGATTAGAAATGGTAGAATTTTACTAATTGCCAAATAGATGATTCACACAAACAATTCCTATTGTTACGTACGTTTTTTAATACACAAAGATGGTGAGACTTTGAACTGTATAGGTGTCGCTAGTCCATGTACCTAGCTTTTTCAGTGCATAGATGCTTGGAAAATGTATTCATTTTGTCATTCTATTCTGATCGAAGGACATCGACCGGAGACATGGCTAACATCATCAGATGAAAGCTTGTGTGTGTTTTGTATATCGAACTCTTTCATGGTCATTTGATTTAACAAATATTTTTTTCACCTTTTCAGATCCTTTTTTCTTTCCTTTCCTTTTCCATTCCCATCGACGGAAGTCAAAGAAATCTATCAAACTTCAACGATGGAAGTCAATGCACCAGGCACCGGCTCGTCGTTACATCTTTCAGCAAAAAATGAATTTCTCATCGGTGGTAAATACCGTCTCGTTCGTAAAATCGGTTCGGGTTCATTTGGAGACATTTATCTTGGCATAAACATCACAAATGGTGAAGAAGTCGCAATCAAACTTGAATCAGTCAAAGCACGCCATCCTCAATTATTGTATGAATCAAAATTATACAAAATTCTGCAAGGTGGAATCGGCATTCCACATATTCGATACTATGCCCAAGAGAAAGATTACAATGTTCTGGTTATGGATCTACTTGGACCATCACTTGAAGATCTCTTTAATTTCTGTTCCCGACGATTTACGATGAAAACTGTACTAATGCTTGCTGATCAAGTAGATAAAACTGATTTGAATTGTACGTTTCTTTAACCGAACACGTTTTCTCTCGTTTAGATGATTGGTCGAATTGAATTTGTGCATAACAAAAACTTTATACATCGAGAGTCAGTTTTTCTTCAATTGAAAACATTTTCTATGCACTCATATCATTGTTTAGTATTAAACCCGATAATTTCCTAATGGGTATTGGACGACACTGTAATAAGGTATGATTTGAACATATTCATCGATTGTCTATTTTTCGTTTTCCGCTTTTTTTGTCTAGGTGTTCTTGATTGATTTTGGTCTAGCAAAGAAATATCGTGACAATCGAACTCGACAACACATTCCCTATCGAGAAGATAAAAACTTAACTGGTACAGCGCGTTATGCATCTATCAATGCCCATCTTGGTATTGAACAAAGGTAAGTCGGATGAGATGGGAGAGAAAGGTCTATGATTGATATTTTTATGCTGATTTTAGTCGTCGTGATGATATGGAATCGTTAGGTTATGTTTTGATGTATTTTAATCGTGGTTCATTACCATGGCAAGGTCTTAAAGCAGCAACTAAAAAACAAAAATACGAAAAAATATCCGAGAAAAAAATGTCAACTCCTGTCGAAATTCTCTGCAAAGTAAGACGAGCGGAAGCGTCGAGTTCTTATCCACTCACATTCATCTGTTCGGTTTTAGGGATTTCCAGCCGAATTTGCTATGTATCTAAATTATTGTCGAGGTCTTCGTTTTGAAGAAGCACCCGATTACATGTATTTACGTCAATTGTTTCGCATTTTGTTTCGAACATTAAACCATCAATATGATTATACATTTGATTGGACGATGCTCAAACAAAAAGCAGCCAATGCGGCATCCTCAACTACGACTGCAGCAACTGCTACAGCTGGTAATACCGCGGCAGCAACTGCCGGTACAACAACTGTAGCACAAGCATCTTCAAGCGCGCAAATGGCGATGATAAATACGGGCAATAATGGACCGACATCAGGTAAAGGGGGAGGAAAAACTGAAGATGGCACCGATCATGATGAACCGTTCCTTGCCGCCACACATTCATCAAGTGGACCCGACTGATAGAAAAAAAAAAGTAGAGAGACCCATAGCCATGCCATTTCATTGTTCACTAACTGCCACACAGAATGCATTTTACGCTTCATTGTTTTTTTGTCTTCTGCGCGCGTTGTTTTTCTAACGGTGCTGGTCGATCACAATTTTTGATCTTCATTGATTAAGCCCGTTACTTAATCTATTTTTTATTTTGTTTTAGACATACCAAAAACAAATAACAATGAATAGAAATGTAGAATAAATCACATATACACATGCAACTGCACGTCGTGTCGTTTATCTTCTTTTCTTTCTTCTCTCTCTTTTTTTCTGTCACTCATTATCTGTACTCGTTCTTGCTCTTCTTTTCTTCTTCTTTTTTGTCTATCCTGATCGAAAGTGTAAATGCCGTCGGCTTCCTCTACTTTACTTTTTTTTCCTTTTTTTTTCTCATGATTATTATGATGAACATGATCGGCAGCAGTGAATTCTTTCAAAGAATGCAGCTAGACGGATGCTCTGATATGACTCAAGACAACGAAACAGCCAAGTCTACTTTCGAATTAATGAAATCATGTACAGAAGATTTAATTTTTAAAGATAAATTTCAAACAACGATCAAATATTTTCTTTGCAATTATTCAAAGGCCAAATAACTATTTTTCTTGTTACACATCGCTGCATTTCTTTTGCTTACTCGATGCTATCGTCATATACATTTTCAAAACAAATCAACAGTAGCAAACCTTGATCTTTGATTTGACAATCAAATCGATTCCTATACACCTTTTTTTTCAATGAAGTACCAAAACAACATTCGGAAATGATGATATCTTAACAAATACGATCGTGTCGAAAACATCAATCTGAGCATCGTGTGTAACAGAACATAGCTTCACGTGTTGGTATTCGAAGGAAAGATAGAGAAAATTATTTGAAATGAATATGACTATCGTTGAATTTAGAACTAACAGATCGTACGTAAAAGATGTTCTATTTTTGCATTAATTTATTTGCTGAAAAGAAAAATTCGATGTTTTATGGGAGGGTTTTAACGTATCCTAAAACCCAGTCACGGAAAGCTGAAGTACGAGTGTACACACCACCATCACCACAACCATAACCCTAAATAGATGTACATATTCCATGGATATTTCTGTTGATGGAAGAATCACTTACCCATGAAGTTAAACCAACAATGTACCATTTACCATTAGCATGTTTAACAACCAATGGACCACCGGAGTCACCTTGGCATGTATCTTTACCTTTTCCAGTATCACCAGCACAGATTTGTGTTGCGGGATTTAACATATTGTTGGTTCCACCGAATTTTGATTTGCATGCAGCATCGGTTAAGATTGGCATGGCAACTTCCATATGAATGTTTGAAACACTGCCACCAGAGTATGTTGAACCCCAGCCAGTAGCCCAACTTTCTTTACCTTCATATGTATCAGTTGCAGCTGGATAGCAAACAGGCATGTTGTAATTGTCAGGAACGATGTCTTTCTAAACACCAAGTTCATCGTTTATGTTAAAGAACTACATGCAGCCTCGGGAGTAAAAGAAACTCACTTCGAGTTCGAAGAGAGCGATATCATTTTGAATCAATCGGCTGTTGTAGCTTGGATGTTTGATAACAGTGATTGATTTGATATGTTGGGTGTAGGTTTCCTAGAAAAAACGATTTCATTGTCTATAGATTTTCATCTTGTTTTCTTTTTACGTTTTTGTTTAATTCGTGGCTACCACAGTTCCATTGATAGTTTGCGGCGACTAATGAACTTCTACACAATGCCAAGGGAAAAAATCGTTAGCATTTCAGAATCACTTCCAACAAATATTAGACTTACACGCAGTGAGCAGCAGTGATGACCCATCTGAGGTTGATCAATGATCCACCACAGATATGACGACCGTTGTAACGCATGGAACACTATCAATCGTATAGCACACTCATATATAATCTGTAGCGATGTAACTAGTAATGAATACTTACAGACCATCCCCAATCACCACGAGTAGCGACGTTACCACCGACGACTTTGTCGCTGTTAGGTTTAATTGGACGATCACCACATTGAGCTGCAACGTATACGTTGAGCACTCCTATGCAATGACCGGCATTGAAAGTGAATATATTCGAAACTCAGCCATAAAATCTTACCGAAGAGAACACATACAAGGGTAGTGACAATTTTCATGTTGTCTTAATCGACGATGTTTGTGAAGAGAATGGAGGTAACGATGCCTATTTATTGTGAAAAACTCTGACTGTAAAAATAGTGCGTGAGCGTGAGAATCCGAACAGCTGAGTGTCCTTTCTGTGTCTGTTTATTAAAAGAACTATCTATGTGATGATATGGCACTTTGTGAATTTATTATTACTTTATTGTTCTTAGTAATCAAGGACAGCATTTGACAAGATGCTGAAGTTCGCATCGTATGCTGCAGATATGAAACACGAAACATTTGCATTTTTCCCTTAAAAATCAAAAACCTTTATTTTTAACTACGCACATCGAAGTGCAAAACATTGTGTAACGGATAATCGTAAGCCATCCACTAATATTTTTCAGAAGGAGGTCATATTTTCGCAATAGTAACAAAATCAGATTTTCACTCTACCGCACGATGCTATTCGAAAAACAAACACGTGTTGTATTGATATTGAACTTCATATGTCGTAAAAGGCAATATACTTTTTAACTCGCTGAATGTTTATGCGAGTAGTACTTTCTCGAACCTGTATTCTGTTCTGGATTAATACCAGTGTGTGTGGTTTTTGTTCCCAGCGTCATTAAGGTCGTTGACAAAACGAATAGGATATTATTGGATAAAAAGTACTCCTGTTCTTAACTGTTCGGTGGTATCTTACAGAAATACCAGACGTAGAGTGAATCGAAAAAAGACTTGTTATATAATGTTCAAACTGCAACATAAAATTCTTTCTCATTTAGAAAACCGAATCTGATCAGATGACGTGAAACGTTTTCGTGATCATTCGTTTCGAATGATTGTGTTTGTGGAAGCATGTCACTGTATGTTTCAAGAATATCTGTATGCATTACGATATCTGCAACACATTTTGGTGTGTACAATTCTTCAGTATTATGTTTTACAGACACAGAATCGATTGAAATTTCGATCGTTTATTCGTAAAATTACGCAATGGATATCAACTGATAACAAGTGATTGATGACTGTTTCTGTATATACAATAACTGATAAGAAAATCATGATTCTTGAAAATGACTTGTATGATTTTTTTTTCATGTGTAATCATGAAAGAGGGCAAAACAGCTCTGGTATTCTCATATTCATAATAAAATTTGTCTATTCAGCGACTGTTTACCGTTTTATAGTTGAAAACACACTTCTTTTTCATTCTTTTTGGCAATAGACAAAGAAATACTAATATGAATTATGTTTCCATAACAATATGTGCGTTTCGTAAACGATCTTACCCTCTGTTTTGCGAGACACAGTGAGAAAGAAAGTAAAAAAGGTCGAGACAGGCTTGAGAGAAAATGACATGGAGAAGAAAAACAAGACTGACGAATGTTGTTGTCACATTTATTATAAAAATTTAAAAACTCAATTCTCTTAAATTTTCTTTGTTCGAAAATCCAATGGAAGACGATCAATTGTATCGTGGGCGATTTGACCATGTCGGAAATCGTCAGTTGAATTCAATACGTATATTTGTTAGTTCAACGTTTACGGGTAAATTGCTAGGAAACAGCGCTTTCACATAAAATACCGTGAGCATTTGCTCTATTCCTGTTGATAGACACTGCCGAGGAACGAAATGGTCTCATCGATCTTGTTTATCCTCGACTGCGAGATTATTGTTTAGCGACGTACAACGTTCAGTTTCAGGTATGAGTCTTCGCGTTTATCAACATGTCGAAAGAGATTTCGTTCGTTTTAGTACTCGGATATGCGTTGGGGAATTCAGTCGACTGCAGCGAACACTCATGCAACAGTTGATATGTGTCTGAATGAACTGGATACCTGCTGTCAATTATCCATGGCTACCAACTGTATTGTAAGACTTGCTTTTTGACTGTTTCTCTGTCTTTACCTTTCTCGTCGATTGTAAGGTTTTGTTAAGTCATCGATATGGAAGTCGTTTTTCACCGGCATGGATTCCTGAACATATTTTTCATTCGTTCGAAAAATGCCTAGCTTCGAATCTCGAAGAGAAAATGCATCTCTCTCAAATGTATCGACTGGATGAAAACTTTCTTGAGAAACGGTATTTTCTTCGATCAATTGAAGATCAAGAACAGTGGGACGAATCCGAAAAAAAATTACAAAACATCCTACGCAAAGCAGCGGACCTCTGTTATGAACAGAAGTTGATCACGAAAGATGAACGCGACGACTTTCATATCTCAGGTAGATATACATTTCAGCAAAACAGGACAGAAATATCATACCATCAAGCATTGATGTTTAGTCACAGCACAGGAAATCTATCGTGCTCTGAAGAATAACAAAGATAAAACTCGACGAATGATCTGCTTTCTTCGAGAAATTCATGATATTGACCAACTTGATTCGAAATTTCAAGAAACGGGAAATATCACTGAAATTCAACAGTTACTGAAAAATGTCAAAACTGACCTTCATCAGGCACTTGATCCATCCGATGTTTACACCTACCAAGTCAGTCATAGACTTTCTTACGGTTCTGTGCAATATCCTTATTTCGGATTAGGTACGATGGAAAGACGATAGCGATCGAACGAAATATCTCAATCGATTTTTCGAAGAGTTTTATCAAGCTGTGAAAGCACAAGTTGATCTTCACTTGAAAATCTACGAACGCAAAAGAGACGACAAACTATACAATCAAGTGCTCGAACATGCCATCCAATCGAATCTACTTGCCGAACGATTCTTTCCTCGACCGGAAATTTTCGAACAAGTAATTGAAAAATAATTCTAATCGATACATCGATGTGTAATTCTATAGATTAAAGCCTATTTGACGTCAACCACAAATGAACCGTGCGTTTTAGTCGGTGAATCAGGAACTGGAAAGTCATCGATTATGGCCAAGATCGTCAATGAAGTAAGTTACAACATTGCGCTCTTCGAAACTATGATCCTGTTCTTCAACGGCTGGTAGATTCCGAAATGGTACCCGCAATCGAATTCTATTTCTGTGATCGTTCGTTTTCTCGGTGCTACTCCTTCTTCAAGTGACATTCGTCGACCGCTGATATCAATAATTGAACAAATTTGTCTGATTTATCATTTGGATCGACCAATGAGCTCCGATAATGTGAAAGAAACTCTTGAGAATATTCTACAATACATTCCTAAAAACGAACATCTTGTTCTACTCCTCGATTCTTTTGATCAACTTCAAATAAGTGACTTGACAGATTTATCCATTTGGTTACCTGAAAAGTTTCCGACGAATGTCAAATGCATTCTCTCAACCATTGCCGAAATCGAAATGGACAACAAAACTTATCGAATTTACGACCAAATCAAAGCTATCTACAAAAACGAACTCATCGAAATCCAGATCAAACCGTTCAATGAACAAATCGCTCAACAAGCTTTTCAATCCTGGCTTGAAATAGACCGACGTTGTCTAACCCCAATTCAATACGAATGGATCAAACCGAAATTCAATCTTCGCCATTACGCCACTCCCCTCTTCATCTCATTAATCTACGATCAAACATTAACATGGCATTCCTATGACGACACACCTGATAAAGCATTTCTATCCATCAAGAATACACGTGATGCGATTGGCTATTTGTATAATCAATTAGGTATCAAACATGGTCAGATGTTGTTTCGACGTGCGATGCGATACGTTCAGCTAGCTGGTGGGTTGAGTGAACTTGAAATCGAAGATATTCTGTCATTAGACGATGAAGTCTTACAATCGGTATTCGTTCATTATTTACCTCCCTTGGGAATATTTCGTTTACCATCGAATCTTTGGATCCGAATTCGAAATGATATGCATAAATATTTGGTTGAAAAGGATATTGATGGCATTCCATGTATCTATTTGTAAGTTATCGCTTGCATACGATCTGTATTAAATATTCTTGTTTGAGTTTAGCTATCATCGAAGTTTTCAACATTATCAGCCAATGAATGTCAAACAGCTCATTCTTGACGGTGAAGAAAAAGAGATACTCGAAAAGATTCGTCTGGCTTACTTTTCCAATGAATATAAGTCAACGTTTGATATGAGTTATTCGTCGAAATTGGTGAAAAAATACAATTTACCAACAATGATTATCTCCGTGAATCGATGTTTAACTCAACAGAAACCGTGGAATTATTCGCACTACAATCTTCGACGTCTACATCAACTGTGTATCAATATAAATCGATATGATTTTGCTCATCGTTTTACCATGTTTGACTACGACTTTCTTTCAACTTACCTTCTCTGTCGTGAATTTCAAATGTCTGATTTACTCTACGATTTCTCAGTCGGTGCTCTTGATCCCAACGGTGAATTACGATTTCTCTTGAAACAATATGAAGCATCTACACAAATACTAAATCAATATCCTACAAATCTATCGTTTGAGCTGATCTATCGTTTGCATTCATTTATTCATCAACTACCTGATTTAACCTTGAATCTTCTCGCACAATGCATCAATCATTGTCCATTACGATTGTTAACAGACAATGAACGACAACAATCGCTTGTCGAACTTTTGCTATCGGATATAATCGATTTAGCGATCGATGCACATCGCGTGTTTGTTTTGACCTCGAATGATAAGTTATATGTATTCTCTCATCATTACTATGGTTTGCTACGAACAGGTTACTTTGATATATCGTACAAGAAACGAGGTGGCAAAGAACGATTAGTTTCGTTTTTATGTCAATATCCGTATATATGTTGCCTTTCATCGAATTCATCGATGGTTGTGCTAGATTGTGAAGGAAAGCAAGTCACGATGCAAACATCGTGTGGAAAACTAATCTCGTTTCTCGATGATGAACATATTCTTCTCGCAACAGCAATGAATGACATGTTAGAAATATGGAATTGTTCGAAAAACTGTCTCGTGTCAACCTACGAGTTCCCCGATGATATTATTGTCAATTGTACGTATAGAAAGCCCGTTGTCCGAGTGACATTAGAACGAAATGAAATCGTCTCGTATTTGACAATTGATGACGATCACCAATTTCAATTATATCGAGTAACGAATGAAAGACTGCCGAATGGTGACCAGGAGATCTTCTTGAATGACCATGCAGAATTCTGCTATTCGTTTAAACATCCCAAAGCAACGTTAATTCTGACTGATGAAAATAAAGCTAGACAATTGATTACCAATATTGATTTTCAGTCTCCACCAATATCCGTTGTCTATCTTTCGAATAGCAAATCGATTGCATGGTTGAATCGAACATCATTGATGATCTTTCATCCGTTGTATGATGAGAGGATCTTCCAGCCCTTTTCTATTTTTAACACAGATGCGGACATAGAATATGATGTTATCCATGATAACGCACCGGCAGGAGATTTCGAAGGCCAAAGTTATTTCTTAGTGGGATTTTGTAAAACCAAAGGTTTGATTGATGTATTTGAATGGCGATATTTATCAGAAGAGCAACGTCATGAATATCGGCAATTAGTTCATCTTCAACTTCCCATATCGATCGATCAATGTGTGTTCACAGCAGGTAAGCGAAACTCGATAGAAGATTACGTCTAGTCTATTCTTTTCGAAATATAAAACATCAGGCTGGTTCGATGGTATCACTCTCTACTGTTCGGACAAGAATTCTATTTACAAATATAACGCGACCATGCTAACGTACCTCCATGCATCGAAATCAGTTGTTCCATCCTTGTCAATTGATCATTTGCCAAAGATTTCTTCCGATCAATATTTGACGTTTACAAATAAAGACCAGTAAGTTTCAACTGGCAATGCATTCTTTTTCGTAACAATTGCCATTTTCTTAGTTATTTTCAAATTATGACTTTAAATCCAACTACTCATACATTCCAGTTATGTCTTTTAATTCATGGTATTAAACAATACCAATTTTCTCAAAATTCTTCATCCATTCTACTGGTCAGTAGAAAGAACATTGTATCGGTTTACTCGTTAAAATCATCGAAATTACTATGGACAACGAATGAATTTGAGCATCGACGATTACAAATTCATTCGTTTCAATCATCTTTTCTTCTAGTTTGTCTCCAAACTAAACAAATCTTCTTGATCGACGGAAGCTCATTCGCTATCCAATGTCTGCAACCACTTCTCATCGAATGCTGCTTAACTACTCTGGCATCGGATAACCGATTGTATGCATTATCCAACGATCACGACCATCTGGTCGAATTGAATCTGAATAACAAAAACATGAGAACGATTTCGTTGACATCTTTGAATGTGGTGAAAATTGCTCAAATGTACTCAGTTGACAACTATCTGATCTTTCATACAGATGATGATCAAGTATTTCTCTGGCACAGAGAAACAGAAATGATGACACAACTCGAGTCAACTGGACGTTTGTTGATCAAAAATAATCAATTGCTTCTCGTTAGTAAAGATAACAAAAACATCATAATCCATGATCTGAAGAAGAGTTCTCGTCAAAACATCCAGATCGATGATGAAATTGTCGATTTCTGCATAAAAAATGACGATTCGGAAACCTATCTATTTGTTATTTGTCAAGATCGATTATTACGAATGTATCAAGTATCGAATGGCAAACAGATTTTGAAGTTATTCATTCATAAAGATGTGAAACCATTTATTGGCATTCTTCATGATCATTTATTATTAAAAGTAGCAAACCATTTATGTTTAATTCAAATTCTGAATAAAAACACTTTACCACCAAAGTAAGATCGATCTTTTCGTGAAGTCGCTTCAATTAATCATCGATTGATTTTCAGAAGATCACTTGATACCTGTCTATTGTTTCAAGAATCCATGTGGATGACATGTCACCATCATCATTGTTCTTGGCTGAACGCACTTACCGCCTAGAAACATTGAGCGACGCTGATTCGAACTCATTCACAAATCAATTATTCTTTTTCGTTACCATTTATTATTGTAAATCGAAACAGCGTCCTTGTCTGTCTCGTATTTTTGTCTGGTTGAAAGAAAGTAATGAGTGACAACATATACAATAAAATTTATGAAGAAAAAAGGCCTTATCAAAGGAAACAACAGTATAATTATTGATTGTTTCGCTCGACTGCTTCCACAGAATGTCGATCTTTTCTCTTTCTCTCGCATTATTCTTTCGAATTAAACAAGTCACACACAGCACTCCATGTGAGTAGCACATACGTAAGTAAATCAAGTGCGAAACATAGTTGATCTTGTTCGTTTGTATATGATAGAATAGTTAATGTGAAGGACATAGCAAGTGATCAACAAAAAAAAAGGTTGCTCATATCAATCGCTTATTAATAATGAATGGCCTCAGCTTTAATCATGTTAAACCGGCGCATATTGACAAATATTTTTATACATTATCGGATCTCGATATGAAAAATTTGAAGTGTTATCTGAAAGAACAAAGTCGTTCACTCTCCGACTTGACAAATCTTGAAAACAATGATCAAGACGATATATCTTTAGATTATTATGTTAATAGAATATTAGCAGATATGTCGGAGCCTGTTACCGAGAACTATCGATATCATCATCATCACCAACACCACCATCATCATCGTCATCAACCGACTACAAAACGCGCATATGATGAATCGATACGATCGCTTCCAACTGATTACAGCGACACGTTTGCAATAGAACTTGCGACATGTGGACTGCAAAAAAATGTCAAACTTCCGATTCCTTACGAAAACTTCTCTCTTTCGAATGGAACATTTGGTGACGATGCTGGTTTTACGATGCAACGTGATCAGTATACTTTTATCGGTAAAATGAAATATTCCTAAACTGAAATGGTTTCGTGTTGTTTTTTCTTTCTTTTCTTTCAGGAATATCTGACGGTGCTGGTGGTAATTTGATGTATGGCTATGATCCACGCGTATTCTCAGAAGCGCTAATGCGTCATTGTTCTGAATTATCCCAAACCGGAAAATATTCGATATCGGAACCAAAACGTCTCCTATGCGATGCCTTCGATCGTGTTCAAGCCGAAAAGTGTTTTGGTATGTATAATTTTCCCTTCGATTCTCTTTTCTAAAAGATGTTCTTTCAAAGGTAGTGCAACAGCATGTGTGCTCAGCATCGATGGTCAGACTGGTCGACTCCATTCAGTGAACATAGGTGATTCAGGTTATGTTATTGTTCGACAAGGTTATGTTGTTTATCGATCACAATCACAAGAAATGAATGGGGATTGTCCAAGACAATTAGATGTTTATCCATGGACTGCATCATTGAAAGGACAAGGTCTTAATTACACGCAAATATCGTATGTTCTAAAGACAATTTTTCTTGTTTAGCCTTGTCTAGTCGATTAAGAGAGCAAAATATTTTGTATTTTTTTTCCTACTTATTGAGTGTAATTAGTCTTTGTGCAATGTACGATTATTAAGATTGACAAAACAAGTGAATTTTTTCTGTTTTAGTGTCTTTGATGCTATTTGTCAAACATTTGAGTTGGAATTGAATGATATTATCATTCTATCGACAGATGGTCTTTTCGACAATGTTTCAGATTTTCAAATCGAACAAATTCTGGCACGAGTTCGTTCAATTGCGTAGTACTGCTGGATTTTGCTATGTTTTTTTTCTCTTTGTTTTCTAGAGTAATTCGTTGAAACAAGCAGCAAAGGAATTGGTAACTTATGCTGTCCGATACTATGTCAAGCCAGATGATATTCTTGTCCTTATGGCACGTGTGACAACAAACACAAACTTGCTATATGCATAAAGAGTCGCTATGCTTATCTTCAAGATTTTCGTTCTTTTCATTTGTATCACAAAAAAGTTTGAAATATATTTTGAAAGAAACGAATGTGTTCATGATTAGACGGATGTCTCCATTAGAATTTCAACGATAGTTTTCAGTTTTATTCGAGTAACAAATAACAAACCTTTTCAAACATAGCAACTTTATAATTTCACATAACTAAATCAACAGAAAAGAAGAATGCTCCTAGAAGGCCTTTTTCAATGCATCGATATTTTTCTTGTAGCTATCTTTCATATTTTGGACTTTTTCAGCATAGATCTTTTCACCTTGAGCTGCCCATTTTCTCATTAGTTTGCGTTGGCAAGTATTTTGTTCATCGGACAAGTTTCGACTGCAAGCAATTGTCGAGAGTTCTTGTTCAGTACAAAGATCAATCATGGCTTGAACATTTTCTTTATCCACATCGGCAGTTTTTTCAACTATGTTCAAGAATTTGAATAAATTCGAATCAGTGATCATTGTAGACAATTGAATAAAAGGTGAACATGAACTAAAACTTGCGATGACATTCGATGTCATTTTTCCATCGAAACACTTATCCAATACATCATTTGTGTTGCCTGATAAAACTGTTGCAAATAGATTGGATTGTTTGTGAGGACAGCATTGGGTAATTACGTCACAAGTAGTTCGAATAAAACGACGAGCTATCTCAGGTGTATATTTGAGAAAATCTTGTTCAAGTTTGTTAATTTCGACTAAATCGGTATCGATAGTTAATGATGCAATAACGATCAAACTTGCAAAGAAAATCACAATGGACGAAAATGTTCGCATGGTCTTGTTGTATGTATTCAATAGTGTAATGACGATAATCGATGAATGTAAACGGTGAAGGACAAAGATCGTTGATGTGATTCTGCCTAGTCAAAGCTCGAAAATTGAATTTCTTTTTCTCTATCCAACATATACGAAAGGAGTGCAAGCACGTGGGAAAAATATACTTCATCAGTTTGTTTGCTAAATGTTTCTCACCCATCTGATATTTCGGTCAAACATGTGCTTACCGTATCACTATCAAAACATCATTTCATGATTTCTTTCCACTGTAAAGGCACCATTTCGAATCGGACGATGCAAAATGTGTCATATAGAACGTCACATCTGTTTCTCGACAGGGGAAATAACGTTGAAATCAAAACTGGGTGTTAGTTAAAGGAAGTAACAGAAAGTTACTTGTGTGCGCTCGTTGTGGAGCACAAAACAGAACATTTTGAAAAAAAGAATGGCGACGAGAGTGAGATTTGAACTCACGCGGGCAGAGCCCATTAGATTAGCAGTCTAACGCCTTAACCGCTCGGCCATCTCGTCGGAATAAGTCACCGGCGACTGATTCCATAAGCTACACAATAAATTATCTGACGCTCTTCATCGATAAGATTGATTAAGAATCAATAATTTTCACTCAATTTTGTGAAATTATGGAGAAAAAAAATTATGGTACGTTCTACAGGCGAACACTCGATATGTAATATTCAAAAAAAGTGGCGACGAGGGTGAGATTCGAACTCACGCGGGCAGAGCCCATTAGATTAGCAGTCTAACGCCTTAACCGCTCGGCCACCTCGTCGGATTTGACCTAAGGAGAACAAAATTTCAATTTACAATATTATCTATTTTATTTCTAAGGCAGCAATAAATACAAGCAGTGCAACACTTTATTTATCTGAGAAACAATTCGTTAAATTGCTCATAGCTATTTTCTCTGATATTCTGTTGTTCTGTACTCATATAATCTGGCAGAATTATTTCTTGCTTGTGGTCGGATTCTTCTGATGATGCTGAGATCAGTTCATTTGCTTCGAGAATCTTCTGTTTGTTTTCGCTTGAATCATCATGTTCTGCAGATTTGCTGTCGTCTACTGAAGCTTCGATAATGTTATCCAGTGCATTATTTTCGAACAATAGAGCTAAAAGTGACGAAATCAAACGAGATAGGTTTTATACGAAAATTGTCTTCTTACGAGCACAATTTATGTGATTGGCAACCATGCAGAGAGATATGAGTATCAGTAGAATCCCGTTGATTTGCATGATGATTTATGCTGAAATAAGACAAGAAAAAAAGAAATTTATATAAGGGGATAAAGGTTTATACTATGACGTCAATGTGAAATGATCACGTTCATGATTTTTCCACAAAAGGCGTAGTCTCTTTTTCCTCTGACGTTTGTCTTTGCTAATTTTACCAGGAGAAATATTGAACTATGATTAAAAAAGCAGAAGGAGTCAATATTAGTCGGTTTTACCATAATCACGCGTGTGAAAATATTAGTTTGTTGATGTCGGACTCCTCTCGCCGTCGACATTCTCGTTTCTTGTTCAATAAAATCAGTCAATGTATTTAGTAATTGGTCACGAATGCCTAAGATATCCTTTTATTATAGTCTTTCCGCTAACATGAAAAACGAATAAAAGAAATTAAACATAGCTTATGTGAAAAAAAACGAATGTCTTTGTTCAAAAGAAAGAAGAAATTAACAATGACGTTAAATCATTATTTCAATGTTAAGCTGTTTCTAATTCAATTAATATGATGTTACTCCGAAACCAATTGGATAGCCTTGAATTTGTGGACCATAACCGCCAGCAACTGGTAGACCTGCGCCATAACCACCAGCAACTGGCACACCTGTGCCGAAACCTCCGACTGCTGGTACAGCAGCGCCATAACTGCCTAATCCAGTAAGTCCACCAAGTGCACCAACTGGATATCCACCACCATACGATCCGTAGCCACTGTTGACAAATTGTTGATAGGCAAGACCGAATTGCTGGGTCCAGGGAACCAAGATGGTTATTGCTGGTCTGCCACCACCAAGGCCAAGACCGGGTCTACGGAAAGCGACTGTAGTTGTGGTATACATTGTTTGTTACGATAAATTTCTAAATAAACGTATACTAAATGTTGTTCTTATGATATATTTATTTTCGACTAATGATATATAAATAATAATGCGGTTAAAGAAGGACTGATATATGTGATTGGTTACATATTGATAAGGAAGAGAGACACGCGTGCATTCAGCTGGAACATCGAGAAATATATTTGCTAATACATGAATTGCTTTTTTCCTTGAGAGAGGGATAGAAATAGGTAAGCTTTCGCTAAATCGCTTGAAGATGACGATAAATAAGAGAATAGTAAACATAAGAAAAGTGAGACAAAAACCCCAAAGAGAGAGAGAAAGAAATAGTGAGAAAAAGAAAACCAAAATCCAGTCTTGGCGAGTAGTCTTATTCAATAGACAAGCAATAATCTAATAGAATAGATACAACGTCAATTTTTCCTGACAAGAGAGAAAGAGAGAAAAATAGATATAGTTGTATCAGAAAATATGCACTGGACGATTACATCGTATGAAGAGAAAAAAATCTTGGCTTGAAAAGAAAATATGTAATTAAGGCTTTGAGGTATTTTTTTCTCCATATTATACGTTTTTGAAGGTTATATGTACAATAAAAATATTCATTCGATAAGTGGTATCTAATTAATAGTATCAAGTAATCGAGAGAAACTTTTCGATTATTATGATAAATAAAATTGAGTGAAAGAAATGAAGGAAAACGACATAAAGATCAAATTTCTCTAAAATATCATTAAATACATTTCATGTATGTTTATTCGAAGATAACCGTGGAATTATGTAAAGTTTAACGATGACATTCAAGTAAACATATTATTGGATAATATACTTTCTTTTCGGACTTATCTGATTTATGTGGCTTTTTGCGTTGGAGTGAAAAACAAGTCAAAATAAAACAGGCATCTCATTAAACATTGATCAGTGCACTGAACCGTAGAAAAGTTTGTTTGAAACAACAATACCGATTTATCGAAAAACCCTATGATGACAATAGAGCTACGTACATCACACAAACAATATGATCGATTCGAATAATATTTCGACAGAATGTTTGCAGGCACATTCGTTTCTTCGTATGATCGTGCACTTAGAGTATACGAACTATTCGATTATATTCGTGGGTATCTCGTTTGAACCATTTCTGATGGTGGAATATCTCATTCTTTTTTACCGAACGAAATCGACTGGATTTTTGAAGAGAGAATCGAGTTTTTATGATCTTATTCAAAAACGATTCGTATTTGTCGCGATTCTTTCGCAAGACTTGTACTCGTATTAAATATACACTCTAAGTCCTATATGATGTGTAAACGTGCAATAATATGTTTGGCTCTCAATGAAGTACATCAATATTCATTCTATATCGAGATTTCTTTCGAAAATGGGTGACAGAGGAATAATCGAATTAACATCGTTCTAATGAATATGATCAATAGCATCTTTCGCTAATTTGATTATCGGCTCATCTAATGTGTGTCCACGCCGTCTTCGATGTAATACATGTGCACAGCGATATACAGACATTTGATCTGATTCATTTGATTTAACAAATTCGAATTGTAAAGTAAAATATCGAATGCAATAATTTGTTAGGATCTTTCGTATTGTTCGTCCGTATTCATTTGTACATGTACTTAACAGAATGTCTTGATCGCAGACCAAATGCATTGTAGCATAGATTTCTTTAGCTGACGCTCTAGGAAAGCCATCTTTAAGAGAATTTATTAAAAATATCGAAGTAAACCTACCTCCAAATGTGACAACTATGTATGCTTTTTATTTCCGGAATGGCTTTGACAATCTCTTCCATTAATATGCGAGTATCAATACCACCGGGCACATTTTCGATTAAAATCGCACTTATCGACCAAATCACCGGGATAGCACGAACAGCAATGATAACAACCATAATTAAAGTTAGACATGGATCGATATATTTCAGCCAAATGTTGATATCTTTATGTGTCACTGAATCTTTGTGTGGAATGAAATGAATTAGTAAACCGGAGACTACGACAATTAATGATTCCAATAAGACTACCTGCAGAGATACTAGAGAAGATAAGCTACGAAGTGTATTGAATGAAAAATCTTACGAATGAATGTAAACATAGGGCATGCAGAGTCGCATAGATTCTTGATTCTTCGATTTGAACATATTCATATGTGAATGCGTCGAGTTCAGGTAGTGGTTTTGTTTTGATGTCGACAGTTGTATCCGTGGTGACTTGTTCACTCGATGGGATTTGTGATGCTAGTAATGGTGTTTCTACAATCGTATGTGGCTGTGGCGTATCCGGTGATTTCTTTTTCGGTTTCAAGTGCTTACTCGTCCAATGCAGAAAATCGACTTTTTTCTTTGCGTTAATTTCTTCTTCGATATCGTGATCGTGATGGTAACCCCAGAACATAATCATTCCAAGTATACCAATGAATATTCCGCTTATTCCCAGAATGATCATCAACATAGGATCATTGACATGAATGGGATTGACTAAATGATTCACCGCATCGACAATAATGCCCAAGGATATCGAGAGAAGAAATACTTCTTGAATTAAACCAAATAATAATTCTAAACGTTCATAGCCAAATGTGTTGTTTTTCTTCGTATAATTTCCGTACGAATAACGAAGTACTATCATGACTCCAATCAAACATAAACCCTCTGCGAATGAATATAATCCATCGGCGATTAAGGAATTCGAATGTGTACGAATGCCATAGATGATTTCAACTATTGCTGTTGAAATGGTTAGGATAAACATAATGAAAACTCGAACATTTTTCGAACAGACGGTATGCTTGGCTGACCGGAAACACTCAACAACTGACATAATAGAAAAAGATCCATCGTTCTAAATGTCGACTTTGGCAAGAAAACTTACTCGATGGCATTATTTAAGGTTATTCGATGTGAATCAATAGTCATGTAAATGCGATTTCAATGTGAAGAGCGATCGGGAAAAGACGTGTGAGAAGGACAAGTGATTTTTATTGTGCGATGTTTATCGAGTGATACGCGCGTGTATATATGTATGAATGCAATTGCAAAAGAATGAATCAATCAGGTCAGTCAAGTATATGTCAAAATCACGGTTTTTGAATGTTAATCAGCATGTCTTATAGAAGAACGCGTTTTTATTTTGCAATCTGGCAGCTTGTTTTCTCTTTGCTTTGCAAATAGGAACAAGGCAAATATCCGTTGGATACCCAAACCGTTCTTATTTAGAATTACCCTTGATATCATTTTTCTCTCTATTGTTTTCATTGAATTACGTATGAAAGAATCGCATTATTCGTCAAGGTTTGCTTTCGTATCGAAGACGCGTTCGGTACCTTATGACATAAGAATGTGAAACAAACATCTCGACGTCGAGTCTGTTTATGTTGTTCAGTATGAAAAAGTCATTAACCTTTTTGTGATCAATAAAAACAACTATGAATTGATGTCAAGCATAGCAATTAATTTGTATTAAGTTAACAGGTGATTTGCCGTTCAGTCTTCTTTGGTAATTAACGTACGACAAAGTATGAAATAGTAATGATTTAGTATTTCTCTCTCGTTCTCGACCGATGGAACTNTTTCTGTTTTAGTGTCTTTGATGCTATTTGTCAAACATTTGAGTTGGAATTGAATGATATTATCATTCTATCGACAGATGGTCTTTTCGACAATGTTTCAGATTTTCAAATCGAACAAATTTTGGCTCGAGTTCGTTCGATCGCGTAGTACTGCTGGATTTTGCTATGCTTTCGCTTTGTTTTCTAGAGTAATTCGTTGAAACAAGCAGCGAAGGAAATGGTAACTTATGCTGTCCGGTACTACGTCAAGCCAGATGATATTCTTGTCCTTATGGCACGTGTAACAACAAACACAAACTTGCTATATGCATAAAGAGTCGCTATGCTTATCTTCAAGATTTTCATTCTTTTCTTTTGTATTACAAAAAAGTTTTCGAAATTGTATATTGTTATATGCTTAATATAAGAAATATATTTTGAAAGAAACGAATATGTTCATGATGAGACGGATGTCTCCATTAGAATTTCAAAGATAGTTTTCAGTTTTATTCGAGTAACAAATAACAAACGTTTTCAAACATAGCAACTTTATAATTTCACATGACTAAGTCAACAAAAAAGAAAAAGAATGCTTCTAGAAGGCCTTTTTGAATGCATCGATATTTTTCTTGTAGCTTTCTTTGATATTTTGGACTTTTTCAGCATAAATCTTTTCTCCTTGAGCTGCCCATTTTTCCATTATTTTGCGTTGACAAGTGCCTTGTTCATCGGACGAGTTTCGACTGCAAGCAATTGTTGAGAGTTCTTCTTCAGTACAAAGATCAATCATAGCTTGAACATTTTCTTTATCCACATCGGCAGTTTTTTCAATTATGTTCAAGAATTTGAATAATTTCGAATCAGTGATCATTGTAGACAATTGAATAAAGGGTGAACATGAACTAAAACTTGCGACAACATTCGATGTCATTTTCCCATCGAAACACTTCTCCAATACGTCATTTGTGTTGCCTGATAAGACTGTTGCAAATAGATTGGATTGTTTGTGAGGACAGCATTGGTTAATCACGTCGCAAGTAGTTCGAAGAAAACGACGAGCTATCTCAGGTGTATATTTGAGAAAATCTTGTTCAAGTTTGTTAATTTCGACTAAATCGGTATCGATAGTTAATGATGCAATAACGATCAAACTTGTAAAGAAAATCACAATGGATGAGAATGTTCGCATGGTATTGTTGTGTGTAGTCAATAGTATAATGACGATAATCGATGAATGTAAACGGTGAAAGATAAAGATCGTTGATGTGATTCTGCCTAGTCAAAGCTGGAAATTTGAATTTCTTTTTCTCTGTCCAACATATACGAAAGGACAGCAAGCACGTGGGAAAAATATACTTCATCAGTTCGTCCGTTCGTTAAACGTTTCTCACACATTTGATATTTTCGTCAAACATGTTGTCTACCTTATCACGATCAAAACATCATTTCATGATTTCTTTCGACTGAAGGCAACATTTCGAATCGGATGATGCAAAGTGTGTCATATAGAACGTCATATATGTTCCTCGATAAGGTGAACAACGTTGAAATAAAAAACTAGGTGTTAGTTAAAGGAAGTAACAGAAAGTTACTTGTGTGCGCTCGTTACGGAGCACAGAACAGAACATTTTGAAAAAAGAATGGCGACGAGAGTGAGATTTGAACTCACGCGGGCAGAGCCCATTAGATTAGCAGTCTAACGCCTTAACCGCTCGGCCATCTCGTCGAAATAACTCACCGGAGTCTGATTCCATAAACTAGACAATACGTTGTCTGGCGCTCTTCATCGCTACGATTGATTAAGAATCAATAATTTCCACTAAATTTTGTGAAATTACGTGGAAAAAATAATGGTAGGTTCTATAGGCGAACACTCGATATATAATACTCAAAAAAAAGTGGCGACGAGGGTGAGATTCGAACTCACGCGGGCAGAGCCCATTAGATTAGCAGTCTAACGCCTTAACCGCTCGGCCACCTCGTCGGATCTGACCTAAGAAGAACAAAATTTCAATTTGTAGTGTTATCTATTTTATTTCTAATGTAAAGCAGCATTAAATACAAGCAGTGCGACATTTTATTTATCTGAAGAAAAATTCGTTGAGTTGTTCGTCACTATTTTCTCTGATATTCTGTTGTTCTGTATTCATATAATCTGACAGAATTATTTCTTGCTTATTGTTGGACTCTTCCGATGATGTTGAGATCAGTTCATTTGCTTCGAGAATCTTCTGTTTGTTTTCGCTTGAATCGCCACGTTCTGCAGATTTGTTGTCGTCTACTAAACCTTCGGCAATGTCATTAAGTGCATTATTTTCGAACAATAGAGCTAAAAGTGACGAAATCACACAAGGTTGGTTTCATATGAAAATTGTTTTCTTACGGGCACAATTTATGTGATTGGCAATCATGCAGAAAAATATGAGTATCAGTAGAATCCAGTTGATTTGCATGGCGATTTATGCTGATAGAAGACAAAAAAAAAGCAATTTATATAAGGGAATAAAGGTTTATACTGTGACGTCAATGTGGAAAGATCGCGTTCATGATTTTTCCACAAAAGACGTAGTCTCTTTTTCCTATGACGCTTGTCTTTGCTAATTTTATCAGGAGAAATATTGAATCATGATTAAAAAAGCGGAAGGCGTCAATATTAGGCAGCTTTAAAGTAATCACGTGTGTGAAAATATTAGTTTGTTGATGTCGAACTTCTCTCGCCGTCGACACATTCCCGTTTCTTGTTCAATAGAACCAGTTAATGTATTTACTAATGGATCATGAATACCTAAGATGTCCTTTTATTGTAGTCTTTCCGCTAACATGAAAAACGAATAAAAGAAATAAAACATAGCTTATGTGAAAAAAAAACGAATGTCTTTGTTCAAAAGAGAGAAGAAATTAACAATGACGTTAAATCATTATTTCAATGTAAAGCTGTTTCTAATTCAATTAATATGTTGTTACCCCGAAACCAATTGGATAGCCTTGGATTTGTGGGCCATAACCACCAGCAACTGGTAGGCCTGCGCCATAACCACCAGCAACTGGTAGACCTGCGCCATAACCACCAGCAACTGGTAGACCTGCGCCATAACCACCAGTAACTGGCACACCAGCGCCATAACTGCCTAGTCCGGTAAGTCCACCAAGTCCACCAGCTGGATATGCACCACCATAAGATCCGTAACCACTGTTGACAAATTGTTGATAGGCGAGACCGAATTGTTGGGTCCAGGGAACCAAGACGGTTATTGCTGGTCTGCCACCACCAAGACCAAGACCGGGTCTGCGGAAAGCGACTGTAGTTGTGGTATACATTGTTTGTTACGATAAATTTCTAAATAAGCGTATACTAAATGTTGTTTTTATGATATATTTATTTTCGACTAATGATATATAAATAATAATGCGGTTAAAGAAGGACTGATATATGTGATTGGTTACATATCTATAAGGAAAAGAGACACGCGCGCATTCAGCTGTAACATCGAGAAACATATTTGCTAGTGCATGAATCGGTTTTTGACTTGAGAGAGAGATAGAAATAGGTAAGCTTTCGCCAAATCGGGTGAAGATGATGATAAATAAGAGAATAATAAACATAAGGAAAGAGAGATAAAAACCCCAAGAGAGAGAGAGAGAGGTAGAGAAAGGGTGAGAAAGATAAAATCAAAGTCCAGTCTTAGCGACTAGTTTTATTCAATAGACAAGCAATAATCTAATAGAATAGATACAACGTCAATTTTTCCTGACAGGAGAGAAAGAGAGAAAAAGAGATACAGTCGTATGAGAAAACACATACTGGACGATTACATCGTATGACGAGAAAAAAATCTTGATTTGAAAAGAAAATATGTAATTAAGGCTTTGAGGTATTTTTTCTCCATATTAGATGTTTTTGAAGGTTATATGTACAATAAAAAATATTCATTCGATAAGTGGTGTCTAATTAATAGCATCAAGTAATCAAGAGACATTTTTCGATTATTATGATAAATGAAACTGAGAGGGGAAATGAAGGAAAACGACATAAAGATACAAATTTCTATAAATTATCATTAAGTACATTTGATGTTTGTTTCTTCGAGGACAGATGTGGAATGATGTAAAGTTTGACAATGATATTCAAGTAAACATATTATTGGATAATATATTTTATTTTCAGGTTTATCTGATTTATGTGGTTTTTTGTGTTGGAGTGAAAAACAAGTCAAAATAAAACAGTGCACTGAACCGTAGAAAAGTTTGTTTGAAAAAATAATACCGATTTATCGAAAACCCTATGATGACAATAGAGCTACGTACATCACACAAACAATATGATCGATTCGAATAATATTTCGACAGAATGTCTGTAGGCACATTCGTTTCTTTGTATGAACGTATACTTAGAGTACACGAACTAATCGATTGAATTCGTGCGTATCTCGTTTGAAATATTTCTGATGGTGGAATAGCTCATTCTTTTATCGAACGAAATCGACTAGTTTTTTGCTTATTCCGTATTTTTGAAGAGAGAATCGAGTTTTTATGATCTTATTTTAAAATGATTCGTATTCAATATACACTCTAAATCGTATATGATGAGTAAACGCGCAATAATATGTTTGGCTCTCGATCAAGTAAATCGATATTCATGCTATGTCGAGATTTCTTTCGAAAATGAATCATAGAGAAATAATCGAATTAGCAGCGTTCTAATGAATATGATCAATAGCATCTTTCGCTAATTTCATTATCGGCTCATCTAATGTGTGTCCTCGCCGTCTTCGATGTAATACATGTGCACAGCGATATAGAGACACTTGATCTGATTCATTTGGTGTAACAAATTCGAATTGTAAAGTAAAATATCGAATGCAATAATTTGCCAAGATTTTTTGTATTGTTCGTCCGTATTCATTCGTGCATGTACTCAATAGAATGTCCTGATCGCAGACCAAATGCATTGTAGCGTAGATTTCTTTAGCTGACGCTCTAAGACAAAGCCGTCTTTGAGAAAGTTCATTAAACGAATCGATATAAACCTACCTCCAAATGTGACAGCTATGTACACTTTTTATTTCCGGAATGGCTTTGACAATTTCTTCCATTAATACGTGAGTATCAATACCACCGGGAACATTTTCGATTAAAATCGCACTTATCGACCAAATCACCGGAATAGCACGAACAGCAATGATAACAACCATAATTAAAGTTAGACATGGATCGGTATATTTCAGCCAAATGTTGATATCTTTATGTGTCATTGAGTCTTTGTGTGGAATGAAATGAATCAGTAAACCCGAGACTACGACAATTAGTGATTCCAATAAGACTACCTGCAGAGATACTAGAGAAGATAAGCTACGTGGTGTATTGAATGAAAAATCTTACGAATGAATGTAAACATAGAGCATGCAGAGTCGCATAGATTCTTGATTCTTCGATTTGGACATATTCGTATGTGAATGCGTCGAGTTCAGGTAGTGGTTTTGTTTTAATGTCGATACTTGTATCTGTGGTGACTTGTTCACTCGATGGGCTTTGTGAAGCCAGTAATGGTGTTTCTACAATCGTATTTGACTGTGGCGTATCCGGTGACTTCCTTTTCGGTTTCAAGTGCTTACTCGTCCAATGCAGAAAATCAACTTTTTTCTTTGCGTTAATTTCTTCTTCGATATCGTGATCATGATGGTAACCCCAGAACATAAACATGCCAAGTATACCAATAAATATTCCGCCTATTCCCAGAATGATCATCAACATAGGATCATTGACATGAATGGGATTGACTAAATGATTCACCGCATCAACAATAATGCCCAAGGATATCGAGAGAAGAAATACTTCTTGGATTAAACCAAATAATAATTCTAAACGCTCATAGCCAAATGTATTGTTTTTCTTCGTATAATTTCTGTACGAATAACGAAGGACTAGCATGACCCCAATCAAACATAAACCTTCTGCGAATGAATATAATCCATCGGCGATTAAGGAATTCGAATGTGTACGAATGCCATAGATGATTTCAACTATTGCTGTTGAGATGGTTAGGATAAACATAATGAAAACTCGAACAATCTTCGAACAGACGGCATGTTTGACCGATTGAAAACATTCAACAACTGAAATAATCGAGAAAGATCTATCGTTCTAAATGTCAACACTGGCAAGAAAATTTACTTGATGGCATTATTTAAGGTTATTTGATGTGAATCAATAGTCATGTAAATGTGATTTCAGTGTGGAGAACGATCAGGAAAAGACGTGTGAGAAGGACGAGTGATTTTTATTGTGCGATGTTTATCGATGATACACGCATGTATATACGTATGATTGTTATTACAAAAGGATGAATCAATCGGATCAGTCAAATATATGTCAAAATCACGTTTTTTGTGTTAATCAGTATGTCTTATAGAAGAACGGGTTTTTATTTTGCAATCTGGCAGCATGTTTTTCTCTTTGCTTTGCAAATAGGAACGAGGCAAATATCCGCTCGATACCCAAAGCCTTTCTTATTTAGAGTTACCCTTGATATCAGATTTCTCTCCATTGTTTTCATTAAGTTACGTATGAAAGAATCGCATTATTCGTCAAGGTTTGCTTTCGTATCGAAGGCGCGTTCCGTACCTTATGACATAAGAATGTGAAACGAACATCTCGACGTCGAGTCTGTTTATGTTGTTCAGTATGAAAAAGTCATTAACCTTTTTGTGATCAATAAAAACAACTATGAATTGATGTCAAGCATAGCAATTAATTTGTATTAAGTTAACAGGTGACTTGCCGTTCATTCTTCTTTGGTAATTAACGTACGATAAAGTATGAAATAGTAATGATTTAGTATTTCTCTCTCTCTCCCTCTCTCTTTCTTTCTCGACCGATGGAACTTGATATTGTCAATATGTCGAATGGCCTTTAATTAAACAGTTAATTATTTGTTTTTTAATTGCTATCGTATATAATTAATCATTGACGTTATTCATGTGAATGTTGAGAAGATCGCCATTTTCGCTAGCCTTGAACAGTGAAAGGTAAATACAAGCAATTAATTGAATCTATATTAGATGTAATGTTAAAGATTGTATTAATTATCTTGTTTCCTCTTGAGACGAGTCTAGTGCTTAACCATGACGAATATTTGTATTTCAAGTATAAGTTTTTCTGTTAATTACCGTTTTCTCGAGATAGAAATCAACCACGATGTGTGCTGTCTGTTTTTATTGGTTAGCAGGCGAGTATCGTACGTTTCTTTTCTGAAGTTTTTTCTTTACGTCTAGTTCATCAGTGTGCAATTACAAAGAAAGGAAAGGATCAATGATGCATGACAGGACAGGTTAAAAGAAAAGGAGGACGATAAAAATTAACCATCTTCAATGCAAATATTCGTCTCTGTTCTAGCTCGTTAGAAAGGCACGACTAATCGATTGGACACAACTGTCGTTCTCTCCAGATGGGCATAGAAAGGAAAAAAAGCGACCGACTGTAAGAAAAAAAGAAGGAGGCAGATATTGCAGCTGATTGTATTACTAACCACAACAAGAGAAGCAATATACTTGCACGTACTCCGAGAAAATATACTAATAGCATATTATCATTGATTCTTTCTTTTTTTTCTTCTCTCGTACATAGTTGCTTATATTGTATAAACCATATCATTAAGATTCGCAATTGCTAAACGATACAAAAAGTAATTTCTTCTGGCTTAGTCTCGTGTTTGTTTTAATCTGATCCGAAACAACGATGAGTACCACAGCGAAAACAAATACTCGTGTTTCAAGTGATTCGGAAAGAACCGATACTCAGCGAACTAGTTCTTCCCGATCGCCAGCACAACTCGACGATTCGACAATTATTCGTCGAACATTAGTCGAACGTGGCCTACGACCAGCAAATGATGAGAATCGACCAAGTGGACATCTCTCAACTGCAACCGTCATCACAACCATTACTAAACAACATCAAGATGAGCAACGTGAATTGCAAGAATTAAACACTAAGTTTGCCGTTTATTTGGATCGCGTACATTACCTTGAAAATCGTAATCACAAACTATCATCGGAATTGAACGATTTAAAACAAGCGTGGGGTGGCGATGCAGCACAATTGCAATCCGTTTACAATCCTCAACTGCAAGCCTTACGAGAACAGATCGATAATGCCATGCGCGACCGAGCTTTTCAAGATCTTCAATTGAAGCGACATGAATACGAACTTTGGCAAATCCAACAACAAATCGCAACATTCGATGATTACGAGGATATCAATCGAATAAATCATTTAAAACAAGAATTAGATAATACACATCTTGAATTAGAACAATTGCGTAATCAATTTGATCAACGCCTTGGTGATTTAACTCGACAGCGAAGTATAATGGATGATTTACTTAAAGAATTGGAAGGACTGAAAAATGAATTAGATAATCAACAGTTAGAACGTATTGTCATTGAAAATGAGTTGCAAACATTACGCGAACATGCCGCATTTCAAGATGCTATACATCAAGCTCAAAGGAATGAATTAGTGTCGCTTGGTACACCCGTACTCGATGTCTCTGGTTTCTACCGTGCTGAATTAGCGCGAGCTATATCGGATATTCGACAGGATTTCGAAGTTCTGTCTCAATCTCAAGTTAACGAATTGGAAGAATATTATCGTTTCAAAACTGAACAAGTTCGTGCCGAATTGGAAGCTGAATCGGAACGCAAACGATTATTAGCAAGCGAAGGCGTGATTGAATCGATGGATAAAACCCATCTGACGTCGTCACTACGTGATAATCAAGACATGTTTTCAGCATTACAAGCAGAAAATCAAGAATTACAATCGCAATTAGACGCCATTTTCGAAGATTTAGAACATATTCGACGAGAACGCGCACGTGAAATCGAAGGATACGATCTCGAATCAGCACAAATACGAGCACTTATCGACGGAAAACAAGAAGCAATCGATGGTCTTCTAGAAAATAATGTTTCATTACGTTTCGAATTATCAACCTACGGACGTTTACTACACGTCGAAGAGCAACATCTTAACCGAATGGAACAGCAATCACAAAATTTATCATTAACGTCACCGTCATTATTGGCATCCAGCGGTTCGTATCAAAGTCAACCAACAGTTGAACGAGTTCCAAGTGATTTAGCAACAAAGAAAATGACTGTACAAAAAACAGCACGAGGTCGAGTAGAAGAAAAGAATATGATTACGAATTGAATTCCATTCTTTTTCAGGTCCAATCTCATTCGATTCAGTCGATCTGGAACTCGATTGTGTAATCTTAGTCAATGAAAAGTACAGTGGTGACAAACAATCATTTGAAAAATGGATTATTCGCCGGCAAGTTGATCAACAACCAGAAGTTGTCTATCAATTTCCATCAACATTCTCTTTACGACCGAGACAAACAATACGCATTTTAACGAAAAGTAGTCCGAATACCGCAAGATCAATCAGCGATACGCTTGTGGCTGATAAGATCGAAACATGGGGTATCGGAAAAAAGATGGTAACGCGTTTAATTGATAATAACAATGAAGAAAAAGCTATTATCACACAAATATTTCAGTAGATACAAGCCATTTCCTATTTGCAATGTTCCCTTCTTCGTAGTTGTCAATTTGTTGTCTTCTTGCAAAATTCTTTTTTTTTAAATAAAGCCGATAAATAATTCATACGTAATTGATATCAAAGATTAAAGTCGATCGCACTGCAAGATAAAAACATGTGCGATCATTTCTCATTGACACCTCGGACATTATAAATACTGTTTGGCAACAAGCATTCAAAACATTTCAAGATGTCTTCAACTCTGACACACGCTCTTATTCTTTTGGTTGTGTTTGTTAGTCTGATCTACGCTGGATCCAAACAAAGTCAGGATGTAATCGCACATGAAGGTAAGTGTGAACATGAAAATATCCAAACAAATATTTTTAATTGGATACTATTCAGGTAAATGTCCGACAAGAAATCCACTCATCCACATCCATTGTCGTCGACGTGTGTGTCGACCAGAAGATATGATTCCCCTCTGCAAATCGGATGGTGATTGTTCGAGCGTACAAAAATGTTGTCGACCAATGTGTTCGTGCCGAACACGATGTGTCGATGCTGTTAAGGACTAAAATCAAATTTCGATTAGGATCGAATAACACAACAAATTTCGTGTCAATGATAGATTATTGAAAGTCATCGATCATTTCGAATAAAATACGGTTCAAACGATATAATTAAAGAATCATAATCATAATCTTGTTGAGATATCATGATAAACGGAGATAGTTCTTATCTTTTCCTATCGATCAATTCGATGTTTACAATGACCATAGCGATCAAACATTCGATCGGACTAATTCGTTACGAGTGATGTCTCGATCGAAGGTTACGATGTGCGAAAGCAATTTCATCGTTATAAAATGCATTCTTAAGATAAGATGAAGAAGTGAAAAAACAAAATAACATCGTTTGTTAGTCGATCTGATATCCTCGCACATACTTTCGCGCAAAAGATTAATATTTAATCCAAAAACTAATGTTATCATGAGAGAAAGAAGAAACTCAACAATTCGAAGACGGGTTTCATTCTCATTCGAAAATGTATCGATTTGTTCTTGTGTTACTCTGTATTGAAATTCTTCAATGTCAAAGTCAGCTAAATAAACAAAAAAGTTTTACATTGATGCCAGTGGAACTTCGCGGTTTGTGGTGTATAAGTGAACGGAATCAGAACTATTCTCGACAAATTGGTCAAGCATTTATGTACAACAATGAAACATTCACGCTGAATTTACTGGATGATATCAAAGACACTTGGGTAGATATGGTGCATTTCTCCTTGAATTTCTTCATTCTTTTCGTATAGATCAATAGTCTTGTCGCAATCAACAAGACAGATAACCAAGGCACTTTTCAAGCGTTCACTGATACTTCCAAAGGTAAGTCATATGCGAACAATAGTTCATTCATGTTTTTCTCGTATTTCAATCAGGTCCTTCGATTTTTGTCAACAAAATATCTTGTTTCTGGCGACGAACGATTCCCAACGGTGATATTCTATGGGGTCGACAATCGAATGGTACTTGTACGTCGGCGTTTGAACTGGACGACTCTCCGACGTCGGTACGTTATACACGAAATGAAATGAATTGTTTATATGTCGATGATGAAAATCCCAATGAAGTACTTTCGAATAGTTCACTGGAACGCGAACTGCTTGCATTTGATCGTTCGTTATCAGATGCCAAACGACAATCGATTGTTTTCTATGGAAGTTCGTCGATTCGTTTTTGGTCAACGTTGACCGATGATTTTGCTCATACGAAAACAAATCTTATCAATCGAGGCTTCGGCGGGTCGACATTAAAACAATGCCTCCAACAATTCAAACGAGTTATTCTGCCTTTGGAACCACGCATATTGATTGTCTATGCTGGTGAAAATGACATTGCTATCGGTGAGACGCCTGCAAATATCCATGTGATGTTCCGTCAATTGATTTCCGTAATCCGTCGATTTTATCCAACATTACCGGTAGCTTACATTTCGGTGAAACCAAGTCCAAGTAAATTGGATAAATTCTCACAAATAAACCTAACAAATCATCTTATCCGAGAAGATATTCGTAACATGTACAATGTTCATTACATCGATGTCTTCAGTGAAATGCTAACAGACGATGGTAAACCTCGAAAGGAATTATTTCTGCAGGATGATTTACATATGAACGAACAAGGTTATGCCATATGGACACGAGTAGTGGATAATTATTTGACGACGAATGGTTTGATCTCCCAAGGTGTGAATCATACTAACATCTTATATTTAGTAATTGTCGTCGAGTTTCTGCTAGCAGCTTTCTTTTTTTGACATGTATCAGAATTATAATAAAACGTTAAGACCATGAGCGACACCTATTTGAAAAGTTATATCTCTGTTATCCATTATGGATTTCGTTTCTTTGAATATCTCCGCGTTGTCTTCTTTCATATTGAAATGGCTTCGATCATCAATCGATGTTTTTCCAATGCCAATTATGTTTTCTCAATGAAATGTATTCGTTCCATGTCAACTGATCATCATCGTCGTTTGATGCTAATGAACCTCCCTCAGATCGCATCACCAAATCTAATCCAAATGATGAAAAATATCTTTTCTCGAATGGTCATCAATGGCTCCTTCGATTCCACATTTGCAATCAAACCATTTTGCCAAGGCGCTCGACAAGCACTAATTATCGTTTCGCATCTGGTTGGCAACGGTCAATTTGATGATCTGCCTGGATTTGTCAGTCAAGAAGTAAAACTATCGCGAACCATGGATTACTGTAAGACATACTATTATTTAGGCTATTCATGAAGTCAAACAAAATTACATACAATTATCGCATCAACAACGACGACAAATACCTGTTGAAGACAATGAAATCATTTTCTCATATCCCTATTCGATTGCCATGCCTTTCAATGAACAGACAAGTAAACAGCCTATTAAGCGTTTTTTACCATGATCGACACCGGAACGAATCTTTTAGATACGCGTATGATTGAAATTTCCATGATTTTTCATATTCTCAAAGATCCAGATGCTTATCGAGAAGAAATAATGCAAAGTTCAGATGCTAGTGTGGCTGATTGGTTATCCAAATTACGGAAAATGCGTAATGAAATCATTGTTTGTAATTATAAATTTTTACGCGACACCAATCGCAATTCGACAGATAATAGTTGGATTATAACCGGTCTTAATCACTGGTTGCCCAACGAGTATTTTCATTAACAATAAATCTTGTAAAAAATGTCCTACTAAACAAACAACACATTTACCGTTGTCTAAAGATGTCAACATCCGGTAACGGTTAGGTGCGATGGAAGAGTCAGGGCGTACAAAGGTAAAATAATTTATAAAGAATGATACAAAAAAATATCGAATCAATTATAATAAGATTGACGTCGATGGTCACGTTTCAATATTCGATTAAATGTTCGACGGAAATGTTTGTTTGAAAGCGCATATAAAAATGGATTTATTGTTGAATTGACATAGCCAAGCCATATCGTTACAGTTAGGAAGCGTTCGGACACGCACGAACCGCAGAAAGCGACGACCATGTAAAGAATAAAATATGGAAGAAAACATACAGTAAAGCCAAAGACAATAGCAAATAATTGTCGAAATGCTTTTTCTTGTTGATTCCACACCGTTGCCTGCTTCATCTTACTTGCTGAACGTGTACATTGATAAGAACTCGAATGTGGTATGATATTGGATGCCATGCTATTTCGAGCTAAACTATAACTCGACATGGCACGTTGTCTTCGACTTGTACTAGATGATGCAGATGACGCGGATATTTTTCGCGTGTTTTCATATGGGTCAAGATTTGAATCAATTGTTAGCGCTGATGTTGCAGATGAAAAACACTGACATAGATTGAAGACGTTCGTTTTTGTTGTTGTAGCTGTAGACGCTCGCCTATTGTCAAATGAACAACGATGACAGACTAGCGTCGTTCGATGTGAAGCGGGATAATACTGATAAGAATCACGATGATGCTTCGGGGAAAGATCCACCTGCTCATTGGTGTAGATGGGACATGTTGGACAGTTATACGAATGTTTAAAACATCGTTCGTCGACATTTAAACGATATTTCGAGCCAGTACGATGAGATCGTGGCGTGGGCATTGGACTTAATGAGGAACGTGACCGTTCATGGTGAGCAAACCAAACTAATTCATCCTAAATCGGAGATTTAGCCTGAAGACAAAGGATACATTTTAATTTACCTGAGCACAATGGTTTTTTTCAATGAATGGATAAGAAGTTTTCTTTGGTAGAGGTTGCGAAATGGACAGGTGTGAAGTAAGTATCGGACGATTTTTCTTTTCCTTGTAGTTGACTCTCAACGTTGGTGTATTATCATAATGATTTGTTGATATTGGTTTCGTCATGGCCAGCGTGTCAGCATCAATGAAATTGAACGATGTTGGACACAGTTGTTTGTCAGTATCACATATTGCTATTGTTACTGGTATACGAGAATTCTTTCGTTGTGAATGCAATTTACACGTATTTGGGGAGTCACTCGTTGACCTACTCGAGTATCTTTGCAAGAGTGCGTTTTTGTAACGTCGCTTGATTTCAAAATACATTCGACCGTTCAGTGACATTAAAACTAGCAAGGGTAAGTAAAAATTGATGATTGCAGTCGAAACTTTAAACACCTTTGAGTGCGTATACTCGGGTTCACATTTTGTCGACTAAACAGCGGATTTTCGACTACATTCATTCTTAGAATTGTTTACTTACGTCGATATATCTTGTGTCATGATTAACTAAACGATGCCAACCAAAGATTGGAATAACCCAAAGAACTGACAAGCCCCACGCCAAACCGATGAGGAAAAGAGCACGCGTACGCGTTCGTTTACCGAGATATTGTAGTGGGGATGTGATTGACCAGTAACGATCCAAACTTAACGTGAGTAGATTAAATATCGATGCCGTTGAGGCAGTAAAATCAACGGACAACCAAATCTGACAAAGAAGAAGACCTAAACAAGATATACAAGATTAATCCAATGTTGTTCTCTTTATGTTAATTTGCGACGTTTCGATGAATCCTTTTAGACAAAACAACATGAATGTACTTTCACCAAACAAATATCTTCCATCTCAATAAGTAGAACATCAGACAATCACATACTCAAACGGATGGTGTTTCTCCTCCGCAGAAGTCACTTCAGTTTTCGCAGATTTCATCCTTGTTTATATTTGTTTGTTCTATATAATTCATCGCTAATTAGTAGGAAGAAACGATTATGAAAGTATAGACAGTATGGAACTGACAGGAAGTATGTATACATTCAAATAACGTACCCATATTCCAGTTTTCCATAATTGCATAGATTCCAGCGATAGGCATAACAAAACAACCCACAATTAAGTCAGCAGTGGCAAGACTGAGTATAAACAAGTTGCCGACCTAAATGAAATCAAGCGAAGTCTTTATGCAGTGGTGATCAAAACGAAACAACACTTGAATGTTATTTTTTCTCCTAATCCTAAGCTTATCATAGAGTACTTACTGTTCGTATGCGACGAAATGTAATTAGAACAAGAAGATTACCCGTTATGGTTAATAAACAAAGGCAAGCACAAATCAATCCCAAACTGATTTTGAGTATGAGACTTGAATATTGGAAATGTGTCACGATATCAATAGTAGTACTACGATTCGTGTTTCGTTGCACGATTTCCGTTAGATCGATCTCGGTCATATCATTCAATGGATATGCCTGAATATCAGGACTGACAGACGAGTAGAGACTCTGCTGTTGTTGTTGAAGCAGATTTTCGTTAACCGGATAGCTGTCGATACTACTCATAGGCGATAGGATATAAAATAATAAAATAGTTTCAAGCGAATAATTACATTATTTTAACTGAAGAAGATTATCGACAGTAGTACGAAAAAAGAAGAAAGCACAGGTTGAGTTTTGTTATTGAAAAAGGAAGTGTCGGAAGGAGACAGAAAGAGAGCGAGGAGGAAAAAAAAGAGAAACTCAGCTGCGAATATGGAAACGGAGAAAAAAACGATGATAGTTTTTGTTTAAATAATCATGACAAGCAAATGTGTTCCTGCACAAGTCTACGGTACTCAGTATCTTTAAGAGGTGAATGGAAAACACGATGTGTTGAATGTGATAAAACTTGTTGCTAAAAGCGGCAAATTTAACGACAACGATCAGATGGAAAGTTCCTCTAGTCATGAAGAAGAACAGACGTCTCTCACGAAAATTTTGAATACGATTAGGTAAAATGACGTGGGCGTTACAGACTCATTTATTGAGGCGCGATGAAGAAAAAGAAATCATGATTGCAGTTTTTGACAAATGATGTACATCTGTTTCTAGTTCTCAGATAAACGAGAAAAAAAACTCGTCAATGACATCCTTGTTTCTTTGCTTAGTTTTTATGTGTGTAAGTAGTCGTTTGTCGCATAGACAAAGTACACAAACGGATGGAAAGGACATTATTTATCTTTAATGTTTCATCAAAATCTATTTGAACAAGCTGATGTGTTGTAAAATGTTAATTAAATATGTTGTACAGATCCGTCGAGAAAAATACACACACAACAATGACTATTAGATCAAACACTCAGGAAAGGCTTCTAATGAACTTACACTAAGAGGAATTTCAATACGAAAGCGATTCTTCCCTTCTTCTTTTTCTTCATTTCGACACTTTATGAACATATTTGTGTTAATGATGGGCAATTCGGCAAGTCCGTTCGTATAGACTATCTGACACGACAGACTCAACTGGTGTTCTCTTCTATTTCTTTCGCAATAAGATCCCTGATTATGTACCTGTCGTGTGATAATCATATGTTATCTGATATATAATTCATTAAGCATAATTATAATCAACATCACATTATTCTCGCTATCTATTTTTGATGAATTCCTATTGGCTGTATGCCTGTAAAATGCAAAGCAGCACAAGATTTTTATGTTCTTTGATTATCTAATCACAACAGTACGTCGGTAGTACAAAAAAAGAATTATACGGATGACATGTCTGACTTTGTTTTTCGCAACAAGTTCCGTAAGTCTTATGATGTACTGCTCTCATGTGGAACTAAGTAAACTTTTCAACGAGACTAACAATGTAAGGTTGAAATGACATAAGACAATGTTTACTAAAACAACTTTCGTATGAAGGTTCGACTTACAAGGGATTAATGAACATGAGAAAATAAAACAGTATGCATAACACATTACCGTTCTCAGATGACGATTAGTTCGTAAAGCATAGATTACAATTGTGTTGCCGATAATCGTTAGAATAGCCAGACTGGACATGATTGTTGCCCAAACGATCGTGTAAATTATCGTGAAAACGTCTGGTAAAGTTTGATTCATAGTCTGGTTCGTGCTGATCATTTTTATAGAAGTCAAATCTGAAATTGCCTACCCACATAGCATAAGAAATCGTTGTAATCTTCGCAAGAATTCTCTCAGTGTGATAGAAAGGGTCCGATTACCATTATTCTGAAGCATACGACCGACATTTTAGTCATCACATCATTCAGAAAAACATCAGAATTCATCAGACAAATGGGTTTCAGTTCTATCATGTGTCAGCAAGTAAAACTCATGACACATGGTAATTAATCATGGTTTTGACTATGCTATCACCTCTGATAGTCGTTCGAAAGGCAAAAGAAAAGATGAAAAGCAAAACTTTATGGGCCCATTTATCTCTCTTCAGACAAAAGAAAAACCATTCATTATATATTGAGAATGAAAAATCAGATCTACTCACTCGACAACTAATCGACGAGAAGTTACAGAAGTTCGATTCGACATGAAAAGAAAACAAATCGCCGAGTCAAACGATAATGCGCTTTTTTTTTCGATCAATCATTTCCTTTTTCTTGTGTTCTTTCTTCTTCAATAGTTGCCAGTCTGTAATTTTCTGCGTCGACTCGATAATGATAATGATGGCATTCTCTTTTCTCTTCTTTTTTCAAACACGCTACAAAATTTTATTTCTAACACAAATCAACTGAAAGCTTTCATCTTGAAAAATCTGTTACCACTTGTTTCCTCCCCTTACCTAACAAACGAACGAACGAAAACAGGCACCAGTTGTATACATAAGTCGCTTCTTTGTGATATCTAAATAACACTGATTTGTTTATTCAATCGTCTATTGACGTTGAAATCGTATGGAGAAAAACTTGATTGATCAACTTCTCAGATAACACATTCCCATCTAATAGAAATATTCCCTATGCTACCGAATCTCTCAAAGCAAGTTATTTGTCAATCAACTGATACCTAAGCACTTGATGTAAATGGTATGTCAACATCATCGAAAACAAAACGTGCGACGTACAAAATTCAGATGACGCGTTCGAAAACATCAATAGACAGACCTCATTTCACTCCCGAGATGAAACAGTATACGATTCCCATTGATTATTTAGGATCGTAATGTATGTCGCCTACACATGCACTTGATTGCACGGATACACTCAAAATATCTTCCAGATTCGAATTAACACAAGAGCTCCTAATGTATTTGGATTAGAATCATGACTTCGCCGTTTTATGCATGCCTATATGAACTAAAACTCGATGAGAGGATGTTGTTTTTCTCGCCACATCGAAGAAAATGTTCTTGTTTTCTATTTATGAAGTGCGTGCTATCGAAAAAACTCATCTTAATCTCTCGAGCATTCCCAATGATCGAAATCTTTTGTAAATGTCTGCTTGATGTTTCACAGCGTGAGAAAAATCCATTTTCTATGTGGGAGTTCAGTGATTACTAGCAAAACAGGCGCATTAGTCAATAATTTTAATCAATAATATGTGCATGAACACTCTGCGAGATATATTTTGTCCAGGGATAGTATCAACCTGTGAATTTTCTATGTCAGATGACGACATTGATTCATTTTCAACATCATAGCTAATCTAAACAGGAAGAGGAGGCGGAAATTGAAAATGAATATCATGTTCAAATATACAAATTGAACTTATATTAGATTTTACATCTCTACTCTCCATTTATCCGCGCTCGGACTTCTCATTATTTATACATCTAGAAAGATTTTTGTCAGGAGTTCGTCTTGTTCCACTTAGACTAAACATGTTAACTAGTGACAAAATTACTGTTGACATGGGGATGAAACACATTTATTGCACTGGAAATAATCTTTCCACTATTCGGTCGAATGCATAAAAAAGACGATCTGAATAAATTTATCATTTTGTCTCGTGTAAATGCGCGGGACGGAATGATACCAAGATATTTTTCGTAATGGAAATGCAAATTCTTTTTTTATCAAATAAATGGAAAAAAAACACGAAGAGCCAGTAGAAGTTTTGTCTATAAGTTTGATATATGAGCTAGATTATCAACAATCACAGCCATATGCTTGAGCTTTACACACAGATAAACATGCATCAAGATCAGAAATCCAAGCCTGGAAGGAAATATTCAAACGTTACTATGTATGAAGAAACACTGATACTCACAAAAAGAGAGCGATGCATATGAGTTTATCTGAAGTAGTCGATCCGGCTGGAACGTCATTTAGAACCACTGGTACTAGTAGATTGTCTGGCCGACTTGAAAGGCTCATTCGTCGGACGTTTTCAGTCGGCGAAACAGGCACTATAGTTTCATTTCGACTCAGACGACGTTGTTCTGGAATTTGGTAGAAATAAAAGTAGTCTGAATGAGTTTTCTAAGTTTTCATCTTTACCTATTTTAAAATTTGAAATGAGATCGAGGCGGTTATCTAAACGAGGGAAAAGATTTCCTTTTTGTTTCTCGATCTTTTTTAGTACACTACTTAGATCCTTTAAACCTTCCAGTGATGCGGAGTACGCATTTCGTTCAATAATTTCTAAACAGCAATAATCCCAAAAGTCTTCATCGAGAAAAGAACGACAGTTTTCGAATACAAACGTTTTATAAATCCCATCACTGCTTTGTTGTACACGATATGTGCAGTAACACATAGCTTCGTTGTCGTTATCGATGTTTGAACAAGACAAAAACGTATTATCAATGAAAATGTGTCACTAAATTTGACACCTTCGTTAGACACTTCAGTCTCGACCATATAGTGCGAACCGGATACTTCATGAAAGAGTATCTAAAAAAGTACACCTCTCAATGGAATTGATTACGTTCGATATCGGCCTTACTTGTCTTTCTCGAGTACAGATCGTGCCTTTGCCAATGAAAGTCGATTCATATGGGACTTTATAGTTTAACATTCGTTCTCTATAGTTTGTCGCTGGATTTTTCGCCCATTCAGTGGCGGTATCATCTAAATGAAAAAGAAAACGATGAATCAAATTTTGGTATATATTTGTAACCATAGAATCGCTGAGCTCGTCGATATGTTCGCACGAATTCGTTCGAGCCGAAGATTAAGTCGAATAGTTTGTCTACGGTAATTTCGTAATTTCTTTCGATGAGCTCTTTTTCATGATGTGTTTCACAAGGACACCGATTCCGGTAGAGAACTGGCTGGTCAGTTGGTATCAAAAGACCATTCGATTGAAATGCATCGTTTGACGGAACGGGGATTTCCTTCGGACGCAATGAATTCTTATCTTTTTTCTTCGTTTTTGTTGAACGATGCAAAACTTCACCCAACGATTTACTTTGTTCGCTGTCAACTAAAAGGGCCTAAAGGACAAATCGATTGGATTTCATTCAATATTTGTCCTACTTGAGATTTTGATCGCGAACGTTTCTTCAACGAAAAAGCCATCTGGAGATAAAATAACTGAGTTTAACCAAAAAAAACCGGTTGCTATTGAGCGTTTATTGACATACAAGTCAGAGCTGTTTGGTCATGTGTGCGTTTTTTTTTACTTCGACAGCGAGTAAAGAAAAAAACACATACTGCCGCTACTTGTGTACGTCAGAAGTAGGGATGCATGTTACTGTTATAAAACGCTCTAAGTCAGTCAATCAGTATTATATACAACGAAGAAAGAAAGAAAAAAAAATGGAATTTAACTATTGAATCATTATTTACGAGAGAATTGCAACGTATAATGAAAAATATTTATTTGAAGGAATGATCAACGAAGAAATAACAAGAAAACTATTATGGGGAATGTAGTGACACAACATTTTCTGCATTTGAGGGTTGTTTGCTTAGTAACATCCGTATATATCGAACATTTCGATTATTCTCGTCGGCTGACATGTATCGATACGGAAGGACGATGTTTTCAACATCATTAAACAAGCATTGGAAACACGAAAGAAGTTTCTAAAGTAACCTGAAGCAGACCGAGTTGACATTTTAATATAGTTTCATTTGAAAGGATCAATATTGTTATATGTTATAGAATAGTGACGGTTAAATATTCATTTTATTAACAACAAGAATGTTTCGCCAGGAGATTCTAGAATGAATCGGGTGCATTTCAAGCGTGGGTGAATGACTGCAGACACGGTCGATGTTGCCGTTAAGCATAAATCACTTCGCGAAAGTATCGAAAAACATTGGGGTCTGTATGACCGATGAGAAATCGATTAGAATCAATGCGTTGAAATGGATCGAAACACGTTTGAGGTGCTAAGACATTGAAAAGTATTGAGCGATTTTGTAGATGATGACGAGCAGAAGGTTCGTCCGTTCCTTTCGAATTCGGATTCGAGTAATCGATGAATTGATTCATCACGGAAACATCATCTGTCATGGCAAATATTGATTTAAATATCGTTTTTCTTCAACAACAAGCCCTTTGACATAATACGAAAGATCACGCCATCGACCGTATTCATGCCCAAACGAATCTTCATCAGCTTTGCCACCCCGACGAATATACAAACCAGCTAGATCTGCAAAGGGATTCCTCACATTCGGTAAAGAATATTTCTCGACCAGATAATTCTACCAATACTCGGCTAAGAATCTATGAGAGATTTTGATTCGTGGCGCATTTCGCGACGTGAAAAATAAGACGAACATATAACGAATAAATCAACCGAAAACATAATCTTTCCAAGTTAAAACGTATTTACCATGATTTGGTAAGAGATCGGACGAAAATGCATCGGGACGATTTCGATCGGTCCATTGTCCGATAGTAACATTTCCCGCTGCGTAGATATGTTCATTCGAATGATTCGATAGAATTTCTACTGGAGAGTCGTATGTTGCCTTCGAGTTCTTTCGATCAAATAACCACTTTCGAATGGTACATGATGATAAACGTATTTACAATACTCGTTGGAATATATAATATGAGCGCCGTTATTCGCACCACGTAAATGTAAACCATCACTACGCCTGACTTGACGCCGTTGTCGGAATCGTTCACGTATTGCTCTGCTGACGTTCGTACTGGAATTATCGATATATGCTGGATAGATGGAGAATGGAAGAAAATCGTCATGCTGATACAGAACGAACATTGATCGTGCTCGGCAGATATTGATAATATTATCAAAGGTTGGGGATGAGTTTTGATATCGATGTATGCTGGCAAGCTGTTTCTTTGTTAAATAAGCCAGCACCTCGCGTTCGGCAACTCGATTCCAGCGAACATCATAGTGTTTATCTAACCATAAGATCGGGAAAGAAGCTTAACGAAACCTATACTCATTGTAAGACAAAAGCTCTGTTACATATTCACGTCGTGCTGCGGGTCTATCAAGCTCACTTGGAGAACGTCTGAAATCGGAAGATATTCAACATTTCCTTTCAGCAATCGGACAACATTGTGTTCTCTATTGCGAATAGTATTACAAAGCGCATAGTTGACTAACCTGATGTGAGGAAGTTGTATTCGAAGAAGTTCATCTTGCATCGGTGCAGTAACATCGTTTGTGGTATGCTGGTATGAAAACAATGGTCTATCGCGATGGGCTCGATCCTTGTTCGATAGCGATGGTTTTGATAAATATGCCAATTGTTTGATAATTATGAAAATAAGCAAGCTAAGATGAATTACAATGAGAAGACTAGAAAAGACTGGTTGTCCGAAGAAACATTACACTAGCATGAAATGTATCTACCAACGAGAAAAAACATTCAACTTTTTATTCTTTGTCTGTTTTGCATCGAACAGATGAGTGAAAGGTTTTACTTTCGCTTCAAATGAATCAGATTAATGTTGTCTTCTTCTTTCATTTATTCGAGCTATATATATATATATTTGAATCTGACACATAGGAAAAGTTAAACAGATAGAGTTTACTGCTCATAAACAAAGACTTCACAAAGTACAGCAGTAAACAATTTATTCCAACGATTACGAACACCATCAGCTTCAATGTAAACAAAACGACCATGTAATGAACGTTGACATTGAAAGTGTAGACGAGATGATGATGTCAGTGTTTGATCGGTACGTTTGATAGATGAACATAAATTAGCATTTTTAAAACGATATCGACGAGGATAATGATCCACATAAACATTGTATTGATTCAAATTTACTAAGTAATCTCGATACATCGATGAAGATCCATTGGACTCTATTCAAAAAATAGTTTTCAATTCTATCTTCGCAAATTCTTCTTCTTCTTTCTCTCATACCTAGACCATCATACCATGTTCTGACCAAAACGCCAGCGACATTCGTTGCTCGTCCGAGATCAACCATCCATACAGGCTTCTCCACGAAATAATTGTCAATAGTTGCACATTTTGCCCAGTCTAGCGGTTCTTCAAAGCCATCTACAGCCAACGAAGGATCACCGTTTGATTCGCGTGTACTACGAAATTGAAATCCTTCAAGAGAAGTCTTGCGACGATAACGATTTCGGTCATTTGTCCACGTTCGTTTCCCATAAGCCAGATTTTCCACTAGAACAGCAAATGAAGTAATCGTTAAACAGTTGCTTTCCTTTAACATACCGCACTGTGCTTCACTATTAACACGAAAATAACCCGGGAAGCAAGCGCCTATGATAAATACGTAGATCAGCATGATCAAGAAATAGATTCTAGATTTTGCTACTAGTTACCCTGGTGTGGACACCCGAGAATGGCTGCACGCATACTAACATGATTGTGCCAATCAGTAGGATGAATTCGGACATATCGAGCAACGAACAGTTCGTTAAGAAAATGAATACGTTCGCTGTCACGATCGTTATTACCGGCAAATTCCTAAAAATTGAAAAAAATTCAAATCAATATTCAAGTGCGGTCATTTTGAATTCGAGTGTCTATGATCAATCGTTCACATAATTGCGTGTCCTTCAAAACTGAAGTCTCATTTTTGTTCTTTATGAAATCACTTGCCTTTGGTTCGGTTTGTAATTTATCCTTATAGTAAATCCACAGACGAGAGTCATTCGAAAACGAAACTCGATATTTCGTCACCCATTGTTCTTGATTCGTATCAGCTCGGCCTTTTGTTATCAATGATGTCACTGTTGATGGATGTCCCAAGTCAAATTCTAGCCATTGATCGTATTCTAAACAATCACTCTATCGCTTAAAGGAAACCTTATTCGAAAGAAAAACAAACTGTATTTCTTTTTTGAACACCATCCTTTGTTACTAAGTAGGTATCCATCTTCTGCTTGGCATGTCGCTCGTCGGCGAGCGGGCCATGTAGTTGATGCGGTGACTTTTCCATAAGGTGGTAAGCCCAAATATTGCTTACATTCTACAGTATCAATCAAAAGATAGGACAGAAGTGAAAATTGATCAAACCTTGACAACCAATAATTTCTACACGTAATGACGGATGTGAGTACCACTCCATTGGATGAAATTTAATGAAACGAGTGAGAATTGGTTCATCAAAGTAGTTGTTATGCACTGAATACGAATCTGTATTTGCCGAAAAGATCTAAGGGAAGAAAAAAAAACTAAATTGATCGATGCTACAAGTCTCTCTCGAAATATCCAACCTTTTGATTTCCATACTGGTCGACCAAGTATTGCCAACGATACGCATCAGTGCTGTATGAAATCATAAATGATGTGACATATTCATCCTTATTTGCTCGACCTTGTGTTAATACACCTGATATCTACGAATAATACGCTAACTAGGAAAAATAAAAACGGCGCTATGGTTTTCGATTTACTTTCGCCGGTATTCCCAGATCGATTTGTAGCCATTCTGAATCGGATTTATGTCGAGCACACCAAGCTCGATCAAGTGCTTGATACACTCGTGCATTTTTCTCATGACAATCATAATCCGGATAAGTTGATGATGCTGTTATTTGCCAATCGCGTATTTCCCCGCTAATCATTCCTAATGGACCATTACATACTTGAGCATTTGCATTGATCGCGAACAGAACTAGTACACAGATGAACATTTTCAATCTTATTCGTATTTTAAAACATCTAAAAATGAAGTTCATCTCAACAAGGAATCTTAACAGACAAACATCAATTGAGAAACAAGCTTACATCATCGACGTATACAATGATAGTGTCAAGTGAAGTATATAATCATTAAGTGAATTACTCTATAGCAAGTGTTTAGAAGAAGAAGAAACAACAACTTCAACCGCAGGAAGTCGAATGACTTCCAACCTGGTGTGTACATGTTCGGTGAATGATGATTACATCATTGAGATGCAATTCAAATGAACATATCGAAGAGAGAAAGAGAGAGAAATTTTCTTACTGTATACAAATGACCTTTGAATAAAGTTTAGAGGTGATTTTATGCAAAATAAAACAGATTGTCATTGGGTGTCTCTGATCGCCTTAAGTCAATTTCATCTGGTATTGATCATATATCGTCTAGTGTAGTTATGCTTCATTTGTTACAATATACAATAAAGAAAAAGAGAGAGAGAGAGAGCTCATTAAAAACGAATCCTGAGACGTACTTTGATTTCTATTTTTATCAAGTAATCCTCACATATATTTCGATTTGACGATGTGTAAAAAAAGAAGTAAACGTACTTGATAATGATAATAATTGACGGATGTAGTCTCGCGTATGCATTATTAGATGTGATCATCTTGGCAGAAATATCCTTTCGAAAACAATTATCAATTAATGAATAGACAAGCATAGAAGAAAACGAACACACATCTACCTATTTGTGTCAATGATGTTGTGAGATATGTGCTTATATTCGTGAAGGAAGAAAAGAAATATGCTCAATCAGTGACCTGCTATTGATATTCTCCTAATATCGATCGTATTGAAAGAGAGAATATGTGTAGGCGATGAAGTCATCTAACATTAATCACTGAATACGTACGATTTGAAAGTTATTGTCAGCAAATCGTCTCGAAAGGCAGAAAGAAAATATTGAACATTGATGATTAACAAGAAACACCTGCAGAATTGATTTCGATTGAACAACAAATGACATCATCATGTAAGCCTTAAGAAGTTTAATTCTTGCTTTGAATTAGTAGAAATATAAACAAGAGGATGAAATAGGCGTCGAAAGGTCATCGGCTCTGTCAATCCGATGGGATTTTCGATGATACATAAAAGAAGGTAGTGTTATTTTCAATCAGTCGAATGATTCAAATTCAGATATAATGTTTTTATGTGTAAATTTTCGAATTGTCGAATAGCGTCATCTAGACTACCTGTCAGGTAATAGGTGCACAAGTGAATATCATATTTTAATCGAAATAAACTACGGATGTCTATCTGAACTTCGTCAATAACAAAAAAAATACAAGAGAAAGAAGATAATCGGATGGGAATATTATTAATCATCAGTATTAGACAAAGAGTATATTTTTATTAATATTAAACAATAAGATGTCTATGACGCGTTCAATTAGCGTTGGTTCGTCTGCATCGACAGCGACAATGACGACGATTTCGCCAAATGACCTTGCTGCAGATACATCTAATGATCTCTATGAAAATCGCGAACATTTCCAAGCAATCTTTACGAATGATTCTCGATTTTTCGATACCAGTCTTCATCTTTTCAAATCTTATTATGCATTGGGATATATCCATCCAGAAGAGGAGAAATCTGACCGACTGAGTGTGCCTAGTCTCACAACATCCAATGGACGTAGACATCGTTGGAAAACACGCTTCTTAGGATCCAATTATTATCAGCATGATGATCATCATCACAATGGAACGTTAAAAAGTTTCTTAACGCCGATTTTACTACGAAAAAATGGTAAATGATTCGAAAGCATCCCTTCTCTTACATAAGATTTCCTTTCTTAGATCACATCAATCAAACGCGTGGAGAATCAGGCAATCCGACTAAAGATATTAATAATTCGTATAAAAGCAATTCATTCGCTGTTCATTATCAACCAACTTCTATACCAAGTATTAGTGTATCTGATGAGATGAAGTCCGATGAATCTGAAGTAACAATCACCAGATTATAATTGTTCATTAAACATCACGATTCTCTCTTTGTTTCTCAAGTATATCACTTTGTGAGCCCACAAGTCTTTCCATTCTTTCTCATTAAATATGTTGTGAATAAATATTCAATTTATCTTTCGTCTATTTCTATGCATTTTGTTTACTAATTCAAGTGTTGATTTAATTCTCAAATGAACTTCTATGTACAGTTTATTAGTTCTGTTTTTCTCGAGCACATCTATTGTTTTTTTTTCTCATTTGTTGTTGCACATCAAAGAAAATATAATACTGAATGTGTGTGTGTGGAGAGGATATTCTATCGCTACAATTATTCAAAATCGAGGAACGCACACTTTATTGATGTTGATCGACTTTTTTATTTGATGAAGAACATCTGTCGACAGGAGCTATTTTTCGCAACATCGAGATCAATGAATATATTTTAATAGGCCAAATTTTATGATTATACTAGATAAATAATGACAAATTGACTTGCTTTCAATGTTGATCTAAGTCTTAACCCTTTCGAGGTAATATGCGCCATCGATGATTTGCACCATAGTTTACAGCGTTTAGTCAGCTATAACAACAAAAGATTTGTCTTATCTAGCTGATTTTATACAGCTAACTGTGGTGCATATTTTCACAAAAATATATTCATAGTTTGCCCAATAAATAGCTATGCTGTGTTGAAAACACTAAAATGCTTTTCACGTAGAAGTGCTTGAAATTTTTCAGTACTTTGGTCGTAGAATGAAGATTTCTCGAACAAAATCTCCAGCAATGATAGACGAGGACACTTTAAAACAACCTCTTGTTTCTATATTTGACCATCCATAAAAGTGCGCTAGCAATACTTCTATAATTTGTGAAAATTTCCATGATTCTATAGGCTCTTGCCGTCCTATGAATAATTAGTTATATTGTTAAATCCCATTTTTAATGGACTTTCATTCAGTATAAAAGACAATCATATGCTTCAGAAAACATGTGTGAAAAGGTTAAGTTAACAGCCATCGACTGAGTCACCTTCTTGATAACGACCAAAACGAGCAAAACTTGGACATCCTTGAATCGAATCTGTTTTCTTCGATTTCGAACATATTGGAAGACATGAGTAGTGTCGACGATGGTGACGCTTCACTTGAGGATACGCTGCTTCATAGCCTGTTCGATGTTTGTGAACCGAATTCGATCTCAAAGAAATTGGAACATGAACACGAAACCAGTCGGATAGAAGCGTCACATATGAAACAGTTGCCATATTGATGAGTGAATATTCGAAACGATAGATATTAGGAGAGAGAGAGATCCTATGCGCAATTACGGATAATTACTTTGTTTTTATTCAATGGAATGAATTCAGGCTAACGTGTGCAAAAGAACGTTTTTGTTAATTATTTTCATGTTTAAATACGTTGTTTGTTCTTGAAATGAGTACATACAGATGTGTATCAGATCATTTGCTTTTGTCTTTGTCAAATATTTGTTCAGTTGATCGTACAGATTTTTTAAAGAAAGGATATAATAGAACATTGAGTTATCACGTGTGAACAACGAGAGAGAGAGAGAGAGAGAGAGGGAGGAAGATTTGATTTCATCTTATTCATTTTACTATGTAACCTTCTGTTGACAAATATGACAGAACGCGCAAGTTTTCTTTTGATTCTTCTTCATGAAAGCAAAGTTTACGGGACTTTTTCTTTTCTTTTTCTGTATGTGTACTTTAGTTACTAACACCACACGTTTTTACTTCATACACTCGCGCGTACATCAATAGTGAAGATGAACAAAACTGCAGATTCTGTCCTTGTCATGCAACCAACAAATAACCACACTGTTCCAAATGGTCTAACACAGCATCGACGAGAAGTCATGACACCATTAGTATACTTTCGAACTTTCTGGATGGATTATCTCGCCATGGCTGTACTGGGCGCACTGGGCTTAGGGATTTACTTTTTGCGACCAGCACCGAATCGTGTATTTCCAGTTTACTTTCGTGATGGAGAAGTCGTTAATCCAGAATTTACTTATCCGTATCAAAAAGATATTATACCTATCTGGCTAGCTGCTCTCTTAGCATTTATTATTCCATTTATATTTATAATGTTAATGCAAATACGTACGCGGAGTTTCAACGATGTGAATACAGGAACGATGGGTTTATTATTTTCGCTTATAACTGCTGCTGTTTTTCAAGTATTTATTAAATGGTTAATTGGTGGTTTGCGACCACATTTTTTCTCAGTATGTAAACCGAATATTAACGCATCATTTGTTGGGACAGGACAAGGTTTTGATGGTCTTCTATTTGATCGATCGATTTGTACAGGCGACGAGAAACAAATTAACGACGCCTTGGAATCGATGCCATCAGGACATTCAACTGCAGCTTTTGCTGGTTTGGTCTACTGTTCACTGTATTTAAATGGAAAACTGAAAATCTTTGCCAACTATCGACCTCAATACTGGAAATTCGTTCTCTTCTATGCTCCACTTCTCGGTGCTGTTCTTATTGCTGCATCTTTGACGATAGATCATTACCACCATTGGTACGATATTCTAGCTGGTGCAGTCATTGGAACCATACACGCATTTGGGTCGTATCGTTTCCAGTATGCAAGTGTTTGGGACTATCGTTTCAATCACATTCCATTGCCAAGAGTCGACGCTGAACATGGCTTTGATTATCATCTTGATCATTTGGAAGAGTCGTTGAGTGGATCGAGAAAAGGCGGATGGCGAAACGGACAAATTCATGGTGCGCCATTTGATGCAACAGCGACATTATCGATGGTGGAAATGGATAGACAATTAAGAGTATAAAACTGTTTGTAAAAACGAAATTTTTATAAAGAAATATTTGTTCAATAAATTCAAAATGATTTGCATTGTCTTTAAACTTCTCTTTCTTTCGTTGATGTAGTGACTAAATCTAATTGGTAGTTGGAATAGCTTCTTTTTCGTCCGACGCTATAATGTATCTAATTCTCTGCAGTATTACGTAAGAGCCAGAGAAGGAGAGGAAGCAAATGAACTAAAGAAAAAGAAAAAAACTTGTATCTTTCTACATTTTACTATATAACCCTTGACAGTTTCATACTACGAAGAAAGAAGCAGAATAAATGGCTTTTTCTATTCTTACATGAAGCAGTAGATTTTACAAAAAAAAAACTTCCGTTTCTTCTGTCATAACATATTTTCATACAACATCAGGAACACTCGTTTAATTATTTGATTTTTTTAGCTCTGTCAGAAACAATGAAAGTACCTCGCAATGATCTTATTGCCATGGAACAATCAACTATGAATGTACAACAAAGAACGATGTATCGGCCCCAACAAGATGTTCTCACTTTTCGAATCTATATTCGAACTTTCTGGATGGATTATCTTGTCTTAGTTATATTAGGTATTATTGGCATTGAGGCAAATATGCTTCGACCGATTCCCAACCGTCTCTTTCCCATCTATTTTCGCAATGGTGAAATTGTTAATCCAGAGTTTACGTATCCTCTCGAGAAAAATATCATTCCAACATGGTTATCTGGTTTGTTGGCATTTCTTATCCCGTTTATATTTATAATGTTAATGCAAATACGTATACGAAGTTTTAATGACGTTAATGCAGCTACGATGGGTCTATTATACGCAATAGTATCTGGAGCTGCTTTTCAAGTACTTATTAAATGGTTGATTGGCGGTTTCAGACCACATTTTCTTTCCGTTTGCAAACCAAATATTAATGCAGCAAGTATCGGCAAAGGAAAAGGCTTCGATGGTCTTCTATTTGATCGATCTATATGTACAGGTAATGAAAAAGATATTAATTTTGCATTACAGTCAATGCCATCGGGGCATTCAACTGCGGCGTTCGCTAGTCTTGTTTATTGCTCATTGTATCTCAACGCAAAACTGAAAATTTTCGCTAATTATCGACCACAATATTGGAAATTCGTTCTCTTCTATGCTCCACTTCTCGGTGCTGTTCTTATTGCTGCATCTTTGACGATAGATCATTACCACAATTGGTATGATGTTCTAGCTGGCTCAATCATCGGAACGATGTTTGCTTTTGGATCATACCGTTTCCAGTATGCAAGTGTTTGGGACTATCGTTTCAATCACATTCCATTGCCGAGAGTCGACGCTGAACACGGCTTTGATTATCATCTTGATCATTTAGAAGAGTCGTTGAGTGGATCGAGAAAAGGCGGATGGCGAAACGGACAAATTCATGGTGCGCCATTTGATGCAACAGCGACATTACCAATTTGATCAATATAGTTTGATAAACGAGTGCAGATAGAAGCGAAAATGAATGTTGTAAACGTTTTTGTATATACCTTGAAGAATCTCATATGCTGTTTATTTGTAAAGTATGTTTCACAGATATGTCGATTTTTGCAGAAAATACATTTATAGAATTCAAAAGAATATGCTGCTTAAAATAAGGATAAGACGAATCTAGAGACTATTTGTGTAAAAAATAAGTAATCTCAAGACATGACATTTTTTTGCGTGTAATCTCCAGATTAGAATGTAGAAAAACTAAAACTCATTAATTTTTCATACTCAGATATTAGGTCGGAAAACAATCCAACCTAATAAACAAACGTGCGACAAGTGTGAGAAAGCTCTTGTATGTTAACTTGAAGTCTTTCACAAGTAGAACTGTTAGGAAGTGAAGTTCGTAGCTCCGGTTAATAACTTCCTTTTTTTAATCAATTGTATTTGATACTATACATGTTGGGCTCGAATAGGAAATCGTTTGTATTCCCTATTTTCCATGCAAAACACTCTCAACACGTTCCTTTTCGATCTCGCTTGATTTTGATCGCTACACATCACCGGAGAAATCTGGTAAATATAATATCGTTCTGACGGTATTTCAATAAGCTACTTATACAATTCAAGATGACGTCACAAAAACACGAAATTGAGTAAAAGTAATCATAAATTCACCTTTCTATAGAATGACGAGTGTTGTCAATAAGAAATGAATCATTGAATGGCAAAGAGATTTTGCTTCGAAACAAGAGAGAAAAATATATTATCATCATTTTTCGTTTTCTCCATCGAAGCCACGACACAATCATATTTGCTCTGATATCAAACTGAAAAGCTTGAAATGATTGATACTTTTCCTTTTTCTTGTCTCAGACAATATAATTAAATATTTCTTCCTCTTAGGTCAGAATGGCATGTTTAACTGATATATAATTTCGTTTTTTCTCTTTTGTATCTCAAACCCTTAAGTGTTCATTACTGGACTAGTCGTTTCTGTTTTCTTTTCTTTCTTTCTTCGTCGTCTTCTGCTTGTAGTTTCTCTTGTTATTCTACTCGTTGATTGATTAGTGAAAGACAGTAGCAGAGTTTTTTTCCCTTGTAACGTAGAAAACCTTCTTTACATTGAGTATTTGGAAAGAAAAAGACTCGTTTTTCTCGTTTCTGCAAATATTTTAGCTCTCGCGGTCCTATTCTCCTCCTTCCATTCGTATGGAAATGCGAGAAAAAAAATCAGTCATGCTGGTTGAACATTAGACTATCGGCTACAGACGACGTTGTCGACTATAGAACGTTCAGTTCTTGCTCCAACTTACTGCTACGACAAGAAAACAGGGAGAGAGGAAAAAAAACTCCGATGACGACTTTCTCCATTTCTTCTTCCGCCTTCAAGTAATTGTGGATGCGTGCTATGACGAGCAGAGAGACTGGCAAAGAAAACGTCAATACTAAGAACAAACATTCGCTCCGGCGATGAGCGGCATCGTCGTCGTCGTCGTTTTACTTCCATGTTTGGAACGAACGAGAAACGAAGAAAAAGAGGTTCATTCATTTTTTCCTCTTTCATCGGCTACTACTATTAGTGAAGAAAAAGAGCGAAGAGAGAGAGAGAGAGACAAAAGCAGAAAAATGAGAAAAACTTGCTTGTTGTTGTTGTCGTTATTGTGAACTGCTCGTCAGAACTACTATCATCTTTATCCTTCGTGTTTTGTGAGCATCGCACACTGACAAAAAAAGTAAGCCAAACATCAGATCGCTCTCGAAACGTGTCTAAGCATACTTTGTAGTCGAGTCGACGATAGTGCAAACCTTAGCAGATAAATGATGATTTTTCTCATCATGTTGATCATTTGATGATAAAAAAAAGTACAAAGAATGTAAAATCTCGCATTAATCTTCCTGTGATTTTTTTCCTTTTCTCTCGACATTTCCATCGCTGTTTTTCCACATTTCATCGCATCATATATAACTATATCTAACTAGCTACTGACAAAAACACATCATATACCATTTATGAAAATAAATAATAAAAAAAAAGTTCATCATCAACGATTTCTTTTCTATTATTTTTCTTCTTCTTCTAGACATCAGTAGTTTTGAATAGTCTTATCAAATAAATCAGATGGGTATTTTACGACATCGTCGTTTTCGTCGTCAAGAATTGCCACCAGCTAATGATGATGGAGAAGATGAATATGACGAAGATGGTGAAGAAGGCGACGACGACGACGATTCAGCGACTACTCCAGCGGGTGCAGGTCTTCCACTGACAACTACTGAAAATCAATTTGAAAAGGCTAAAGCAATTGGAAAAGACGTCATCGAAAAAGTACCGAGTGAGTCTACATATATATATATACCTTTTGCTATTCGGTGCGACCTTCGCTATCCTACATTCTTTTTTTTTCACCTATCGGCATAAGTCAAAAATGAAAAGTATGATTGTGTTCTTCGTGAATATGTTTATATGTATGAGTGGGAGTGATTGGCAACACTAGCATACCGAAAATCGATGCATATGATGTAACGTGGGCAGACTGAAACATTTTCTCTGACGATTCTTCTCTTTGCGCGAATGAAACGAACGAATCAAAATCCTCACGTTTCTTATAAACTGTTAACTGTACAAAGCAGACCAAAATGTGTACGTGGGCGATTATTTACCGTGTCACTCTTAACTATGGCAATCGATGATATACATAAAAAGCATTACAACAAGAGAAAAAAGATTTTTTCATTCCTTCTATTCGCTTTTTTTCGTGTTATTCGATCAGTAAAATAGTGTATGTCGTGTCTATTCGAAAATACGTTGGTGTGAAAGGATACTTACAAGCGTTGGCATACATATGCCTTTACCATAAAGGCTTAGATAATGACGAGTACTATGACAAAACAGAACTATACCATCCATAAAGAAAAACGATCAGTTTTCAATATAATACCAGGTAAAAGATCACGTATGCACACAACTAAATGTTTGTTGTTCAATATACGATAGATGTCTGTAGAACGAAGAACTCTCGTGAGACTACGAATAATTGATAATGAAATTTTGCTTATTCAATTACTTTTTATATTTCTTACCACAGTAGCTTAGCCGAGAGAGCGTCCATCTCGTTAATAGAACGTCCACCGTTCGAGACGGTGTCTAAGCAGCGAATAACTTTTCTTTGAATTTCACTTTTCAGTGCCACCTTGGGCTACAATTATCCTCGTTATTATTGTTCTTCTTGCATTATGTGCGTGTATCGCATGTTGTATACGTCGAACGTGCCGAAAGTTATGGAAGAAGAAAGGAGTCAAAGGAGGCAAAGGTATTGATTTGCAAGCTGTCAAAACTTTCGGCTTACACAAAGAAAAGGTAAATATTATAATAGAAGAGGAGTTTTTCTTAATTCATACGTTTCCTAATCTTTCAGGTTCAACCTGACATTGAAGAACTAACACCGAATATGGAAGATAATGAAGATGCCGATTCGAAGAAAAGTGAAGCACCTAATTTAGGGAAATTAGAATACTCGCTTGACTACGACTTTCAAAAACAAGAAGTAAAAGAATAACAAACTAAATTGTTCGAAAAGAGAATTCGTCTTGGTGTCATTTAGCTTAAAGTTGAAGTCATCCAAGCTCAAGAATTACCGGCAATGGATATGAGTGGTACCTCGGATCCATATGTGAAAGTTTATGTTCTACCCGATAAGAAGAAAAAATTCGAAACGAAAGTTTATCGCAAAACACTAAATCCTGTTTTCAATGAGACCTTCATATTTAAAGTAAAAGACATTCGGCGGGAAAGAAAGCAACGCACTATGTTTTGATTATGAATAGAATTTGGCTTATGGTGAAATTGGCGGAAAAACATTGGTCTTTGCTGTGTACGACTTCGATCGATTTTCAAGGCATGATCAAATTGGTGAAGTACAAATTGCGTTGAATACAGTCGATTTAGGCAAAGTTATACGCGAGATAAAGGATTTATCACCTCCACCAGGAGATAAAGAAGCAGTGAGTTGACCATTAGAATTCGGCCATTTATTTATTGTATCATTCTTTTCAGGAAAATAAATTAGGTGACATTTGCTTTTCACTTCGATATGTACCAACAGCTGGTAAATTAACCATTACTATACTCGAAGCAAAGAACTTGAAAAAGATGGATGTCGGTGGCCTTTCTGGTAAGTAACAGTATTCTAATTCATTCGACTCTTGTAAGAATTGTATATTTTTCATTACTGTTTAGATCCATACGTTAAACTATCGTTAATGATGAATGGTAAACGGTTGAAAAAGAAGAAAACATCGATTAAAAAATGTACATTAAATCCATATTATAACGAATCATTTACATTTGAAGTACCCTTTGAGCAAATTCAAGTATGTCGCCTAATCTTGTCAGCATGATGCTGATCTTGAGAGACACGAATGATTTTTCGTTTAGAAAGTACAATTAGTCGTTACTGTTGTCGATTATGATCGTATCGGCACATCTGAACCGATTGGTAAAGTTGTTTTGGGTTGTAATGCGACCGGCACTGAATTACGGCATTGGTCTGATATGCTCGCATCACCGCGACGACCGATCGCCCAATGGCATTCTTTGAAAGATCCGGAAGACGGCAAACCATCATAAATGATCATTCCTATTTTTTATTGTCCTACACATGAAGTTTTTTTTCTTCTTTTACTTGCTGTGCAATACTAAACTTATTGTTGTTGTTGTCGTTCGTGTTGTTTTGTCGTTGAGACTGATTAATATTAATGTCTTTATTTATTTTCTCTTCTCTTTTTTTTCTTGTTTTTTATATGTATTTTGTCACCGTTGTTCGTATCACACTTTCACTCCTATTTTTGCCCCATTGACCGACACATACTATCGTTATTGTTGTTTGTGTATGTATACTTATATTCCTTTCTTTCTCTTTTGTTTCACTAGGGAACAGTCGTTTTTTTCCAGCTACCGGTTATCTTGTGTCGGTGTAAATAAAAAGAAAAAAACCCTACTTGGATTTATCGAAACTCAGTGCAGGAGACGATACGCTCAAGCTTGAGTCCATTATGCACAAAGTGTGCCACACGATGAGAATTCCTGCATGATCATTGTGTCAACGATGATCTTTATTGTTTGATTTACTGCATCAGTGCTTTCGTAATATGAATCTTGAGAAAAAGTCATTTTCAATTATTAAGTTTACATACCGAAGGCGCTAATAGTATTCTAAGATCAAGTCATTTTTTCTGACTTGTATGAACTATGCTAGTGTAATTTTTCGTAGATCATCTGAATTATTGATATGTAACTTGTATATTCTTATTTTGACATATAAAATTAATTGATTATGAGTTGTTATGCTTTGGAACTGAATAATTGGTATTCAATGAAAAATAATATTTAGTTTCTCATGGTTTCGGCAATCACATATTCTTTCAATGATATAAAAACACAAATTATTTAGTGATGACGACATAACGAACAAACGACCGATGTCGCTTTTCCTCTATTTTTTCTCCCTACACGTGTTGTTTTTCTCTTCATTTAAACTGAAAGACACTGTCGATTGATTACATTTTTCGAAATAAATATCATTTTCGATTATTTTTGTTTTGTCAATAGCACCACCTATTTGACTATTGCCGAAGAAGAATGTTTCAATTAATTCTTTTAACATGTTTATTCCCATTGTGTAGTAAGTGATTGTGTCGTTGCAACGATCAAACTTTAGTCTCTATTCATATTTTAGTCGGTAATAGTATTCATGGTCAAATTCTTTTGGATGGCGATGCGAATAAATCGGTGCGTGTTTCATCAGGTTCAACAACGACCATTTCTCTTCAAGACACGTCACTGGCTGATGCAGGAGCAGTGATGATCAAACAGATGCAAGTAGAGAATGTATTTGCACTTCCGTTTGCATTTGAAATGGAAATACCCGATGATCTCTCGTCACACAATACGTATACACTGTCCGTTCGAATTACCAAAGGCGTCAATCTTTTGTATATTAACGATCAGCAGATCCGAGTAAACGTCAACAGCAAAAATCCAATCACACAGGACATCCCTGTTGTTCGTGTTAGCCAAGGTTCGAAGATGTTTTATACAGAAAATACTGATAGAAATAAAATGATATTTAGATGAAATTAATGCTGCTGAGAAAGTAATCTCCAATGACGATGCAAAACAGACATCCTGGCCAGAAATGGTCGGCAAAGAAGGTTCGTATGCTGTTCAATATATAAAAGAAAAAACCGGTTCGTTTATTTATTAATCATTAGCAATACATGAACCTTCTCTGTGTTAGGTCTAACGAATGTTTTTACAATTAGACAAAACTCAGCAATGACAATGGATTATCGCCAAGATCGTGTACGTATTCCTGTTGATGATAATGGAATTGTCAGTGCAACGCCAATCATCGCATAAACTATGAACCTTGTCTTGTTCTACTTATAAAAACTTCTATTTTTGTGGATAAAGTCATGTAATGAAGCATGCCTCACGTAAAGACCCTTAAACACATCGATTTAATTAAACGATGTAAACAGCGCAATAATAAAGAGCTTATTATCATAAGTATAAACTTAGAGGTACAGTTTGTAATGTCATGTTCTGAACAACAGATGGAAATATAACAAGAAAAACATATTGACGATTATCCCTTGGCCACACAGTACCGACCACGTTTAGCATTGCCATCATAACACATTAGACCGGCACAACACGGCGGTAGACCTACTCCACATGTCCATACTTGTGGTAGACATATTGGATTTTGATTTTGCTGCTGCTGCTGTTGTTGTAGTTGTTGTTGTTGATAATGTAATGGCATTATTCGGTATAACTGCTGTCTTGGAGAACCAAATTTTCTGTGAGATTCATCTAAATCGGCATCATGTTGTTGGATGTATCTTTGAAGAAGATGATTCAGATTATAGGCCGATCGGCGTGGGTACGAGATGGAACATGGGATGAGTAACAAGAATAGGCAGAATAGGAGATTCATTTCATACGCTTTAAATTTGTTTTATGTATGTAAGGTTGTGTTAAAATAATTTACCATATAAATATGTACAAAGAGTTATTCATATACACGGAGGAGGCGGGTTTCACAATTACTGTGTATTGACCTATGACGAAGTGTAAAGAAAATACGATATTGGCATTTTGTTGTCAGACTAATCCAGGGAAGAACATAGTATACTCAACGGAAAGTTTACCGATTTCGTCACTGAATTATAGGCCAGTAATAAAACATTCGATGACGTCGGTAAAGTTCTGAATATCAACGATGCCATAAATGTGATATGATCATTTAATAGTAACGTTCTTTTCATCTCGTACACACTCCTTCGTTTCGCTTTGCTTCTTTACAACGGTCGAAAACGGTCAAAATTTCATGTGGTTTATGTAATTACAAGTGATATTGAAAAAATGTGAAAGTGATACTCGTTATGTGTAGACAGTGTGTATATGTAACCGAAAACGACAAACAAAACGCAATTCTATTAAGATGTAGTAGTATTCAGTGACACATTTGAAACATTATCTTGCGTAGCATCTAAGATATTATTGATATCATTCACTGCTAACTAAAAATAGAGGCGAACGTGAGCATAGTCTTTTGATCAACGAAATAACCGAACATACCATAAAATTGTGTTGACCTTGTGCCTCTGTTGTTTTTATTAGCTCTCGCTCTATGGCATTTAGATTACTAATAAAGGTCGATAAAGTCTGTTGCAATGTTTCACTAATAGTAACCATTCCGATATGGTCGTGATGGTTTCCTTGGAGCAACGTAAAAATGCTACCTTGCTTTTCTCGAACATCAAAACCCACACCGTGTGTTCGACAAATTTGAAAAAAGACACTGTAATGAACAGCGGATAGGCTAGTGTGATAAAGCCGAGAACTCCAAATTGCGAAACGATTTCTTTCGGAGATCTAAAATGACCATAAATGATCGAAATAATGTGGAATGAATGTGTGTTTTCTTACGAGATACTCTGGTGCGCCATTTTGCCAATTTCTCAATCGTTGTTTCGGTTGTTTCATTTGAACCGTAAATGAATGTGATTGAGAATTGAATTGTCCCGTCGTAATATATTTCATAACACGAAAAAGAGAAACATGCTCGGAATATCCAATGGACAAATCTGTAACCCAAAGATGCTGTTTGTCCGTTTCGGCATCGATAAACGTCACGAAATCAATATCAACATAACCATAGATGTGTCTTTGTTTACATTGTTCAGCAATGAGCGCACAGTAACCATTTAGCTCTTTCGGATCGACACTTGTCTGAGGAAATACTAAACCCCAACAAGAAAATTGTGATTCAGCATGAAGCTGATCGCCGGCGCAGATGAGTGAGTATTGTCCGTTGAATTCAATAGCAAGAGATACTGTCAAAGATGTGATCGAATTAGATGGGGGACAGGCTTCGATGATACCTCCTTGAGACAGGAAAACTGACAAATAACCCTTCCAAGAATTGAACTGAGCTTTATTTATATACACTGTATGTTTATGAAGAACATCAGGTAATTCCGATAGGATTCTTCTATAGTAATCTTTCTAAAAGAACAGAAGAATGTAATAAATGCTTTCGAAATTGTTTCGCCTGGAAAGTATTTCTCACTTGCACGGATTTAATTGACCAAACTTCACGCAACTTTTCTGCTTCTTTCACGACATTTTGATAGCACGGAAGGTGCATCGCAATATCACAATATGCGACACCTAGTCCATCAAATTGATCATCGACTTTAAATAACCATCGCTGAATATCCAAATGATCGAGAATTAATTGAGCTAATCCATTGAGCAGATGCTTTTCATCATAAATATCATATTCACTGAACGGTAGAGGTACATTACTGGATTTAAAGATTCGCTTGGAACCGGATTTTGTTGAATATAAATAAGATGCTTCGGGTTCACAACCTATACAGCATTCATATATCAATCAAGTCGATAGAGTAACTTACCATAGATGGGAATATCAAGATATTCAGCAATATACAAATCATCAATATGTGAAACACCTGATACCAGATAACATGGCCAATCTTTAATCAAACTTTTAATTCTAAAGCAATCGAAAATTCCTTATTGACAATTTCGCTTGTTCTGTTTACTGTTTCAAAGCTTTGGGGCTGTATTTCAATAGCGTAGCTAAACACATGTTATGTTTCTATACAAACAATAACCAGCATAGACATGTATTGATTATACAAAAAACAACTTACTGGAAAACTATGCAATGCTTCAGGTACAATGATCTTGAAACGTTCATTGACATTGTTGGTAGCTGAGAGTATCGATTGCTCACTTCCTTGTTCAACCATTGCTCGTAAGTTTATCTAAATCTCATAATTTAGTAGAAACTGAGAGCAGACGATTCATTTGCTTACTAATTTATCATAGTATTGTGAAATTTCCTTAGTTACATCGACTGGTGAAACGTAGATCACATCAACGTTTGGATCTTCGAGTTCACAAAGACGTCCAATTTGATAACTTTCTCTTAAGGATAAATCCGTTAAACTTCTTCGCGTGGATTGTGTTAAACCTAACGATGGTAAATGGACGATCATTCGACGATTCGATACTATCGATGGCCAATTTTCGTACAATTCATTTTGTTTTCTATGAAAGAATTCTAATTGACGTTGGCGTGTTAGTTTCAATCGATGTCGAATCTGAGATCGTCTCGCATACGCTGACCAAGCAGAAGTAATCACTCGAACTGCCCATTTACGTTTCTTAAACTTTTCATACACACGTCGAATGCAGAAACCACGCCAATAGGATTGAATTACAATAGCAGCTCGCTCTTTACCATTGTATCCAAGAAAACGGTACGTCTGTAATTGAAAAAACATGACATATCTTACCAATGTGTTGTCAATTAATTTCCTTGATTACTGACCGAATTTAGACGCCCCGGAGTACATTTTCTACTTCGATAATTGCTTTTTTCCATATCCATATTTGTTTTTGGTTCGTACCGATGAGCGTTTTCATCATACTCATCTAAAAATGTGATGTTGCAATGAAATTAAGTGGCATAAATCTACCTCTGTTATATGTTCTGATGCGTTGCATTGACTCATGTGTTCGCGATAAATTTGTATGAACATTTGATGCTGTGAACTCACATGCCGCCAGCCTGAGCAGTTCTTGTTTCGCATCTTCTGATGATGTTGGTATTTTATGATTCTATAAGAGAGTCGAATGGACGAATAGTTTTAATCGCCTACGTTGATATATATTTACGCGAAGGTTGTGTCGATGTTTAAGTGGTAGAACACCTAATGGTTCTGATCGTTTTCTCGATATCGAATTTCTCGATACGGGCTAGTACAAATAAATAATCTTCGAGTCAATGAAAAGAAAACATCTAACAAATTACTCGTGAATGATGAGTTTCGATTAATGGTAATTGAATAGCAGAGTTTTCAGGTGGAGGATTGTCATATGAAGTATCGATAACTACAAAAGTCTTTCCATCTGCACGCCGCTGTCGACTATTCACACGAACATGACTGTCAATACACGAAATAGAACTACAAATCGAACATCACTTTGAATTGCTCGATGTTCGATCACGTGATTGCTGAATTTGATAAACCTGCTCGTATGTAGTTCTATCTTGCGAAGGTCTTGCATTGAATTGATTAACTGATAATGATGAAACGCTGTTTCTATTGATACCATCGTTTCTATTCTACAAACACAGAGACAAATAATTACGGAATAATTTCATCGCTAAATATGATCAATAACCTTTTCATTATGTGCAGTCCGATTGTCGCTCTCGCCGTTATTTGATGGCACAAGGGCCATCATCTTTATGTCAAAGATAGAGAATTCTAGAAGAAGAAAAGTGTTGAACAATTACATAACGATCTGTCTGTTGCCTTTACAAATAATTCAAAGTGTAGAAGAAACAGTTGCATGTCTGAAAGATTTCTCATTGAGAAAAGAAAAAGAACAGAAAAAAATTGATCACGCATGTTCTTTATTTCTATTTATTTTATTCTTGGCTTCATGTCAGAATGTTTCCATGTCAAACACACTTTAATTCAAAACTCTGTAGTCGGCAGGCAGCCTATTGGTTGATTTTGTTTTTTCCGAAAAAAAGCGTTTCCAGGAACATTTCATTGATGCAACTATAATCATAATGAGAAGAACGTGCCAAATCATTTTCGTCAGTTTTCATCGTATCCATCATCAAGTTACACGTATTTGTCTATCGATCTACGAAATATTCGCATTGAAAATTCTTTCCAATACTTCTTCGAACAATCATGATTTACACACATGTCTTCTATTTCTCACATATCGACTATTGTTCGTGTAAAATGATAAAATAATACTCGCGTCTTTACACGAGGTCAAGCAAACGAGATCTTTGCACTTAAAATATAGAAAATCTATGCCTCGAAGGAGAACGAAAGTAGTATCAAATTTCTGATAGAATTTTCAAACCATCTAAATTGTTTGATGTCTCGGTAATAGACCTCTATCAGAGAAATCTACTAGATATTCCTTTTTGTTTCCTATATGATTCAAATGGTAGTCACAATCGACCAATAAGTTCAACTTTTCTTTTTTTTTATCTTACAAAGAAAAGACTAAACGATCGATTTGTACTAGAACGAGCTGATATCTTTCCGCGTAATAGAGATGACAAATAAGACTGTTGACGTGCAGAGGTGGATTGCATTGGGCAAAGTTATCTAGTAAATTGTAGACGACAATGTAAGATAGTCGACTGACGCTTTTAACATGTCATCAGAAGACGATATGTGGATTTGTTTATCGTATCAACAAAACGTTTCTGACATGTTTTTATTCGTTAGAAAAAGAAAATGAGAATATATTTTAGTTCGTGTCTAATTGAAGATTGCCTTTTCTCGCCATCGTTTTGATCGACTCTAATCTAATTACACTGATTACTTCTGTTCGGTACAGACAACGAGACTGAACTGAGCGTTGAATGAAGATGATCGTCATTCTGTAGTCATTCAGTGTCTACAAACGACATTTGTATATCCGTTGATTGATCGTCATTAAAGAACATGTTGTACAGTTTGGTTACATCATCTTATCACAAGAGGTCAGCTCACAGATAGACGTCGAACTAATGATTATTGGATGAACAGAAAGTGACAGCTGTTACTCTCTACTGACCCTGAGACATTTCCTTTCCTTTCTTCTTCCTGTTCTTCCTTTTCTCGTTCTTTATCTGCATCCGATAGGTCTTTTTTCATTTGTAGATTTCTATTTTATCTATGAAAATGTTCGGCTCCTATGAACATCAACCACCTTCGCCTGCTCTATCTTCATGCGACATGGAATCCATCGATGATATGCCCCCGCCATCGGTCTCATCTCAACTGTCAATGAATGACGACTTAACAATTTCCAATCGATTGAATATCACGGCCCTACAAAACTCAGTGTCACTTCGTTTCAAGAAAAAACGTAAACGTAAACTTGAACCCGATACGGTTTCGCTTCGTTCACTTGAAGAACTCGTTGGTGATCATTTCCAACGTAAAAAACGTCTCTCTCTCCCACGTTTATCATCAGTATCTGAACTTTTAAGTCCCATGTGCGATCGAGTTATTAACATGTTACAAACAACCAAACAGTCGTCATCAGCAAATCTACACAATCTCTTGAATAACAACACAAATTCGACTCATAATTACAACATTAGACGGAAAGGTTCCACATCACAACAAGCGACCAATGGTATTTCGTCACCGAATACGATTAAAAAGTTTCGTGCTGCTTGGTCAGAAACTTGCGATGGAGAAAAATTGAAACAAACAATGACAGCAACAGAAATCGAACGACAAAATGTTCTCTATGAGTTATTCTCAGAAGAACAACAAATGATTGAAAATCTTGGTTTAGCACAACGAGTAACTCTTTCATCAGCACATATACGATCCACATCGACAATTGTCTTTCCTAGGTCTATCGAAACGGCATGAAAACATTGAATATCCTCAATGATTTCGAATTAAAACAAATCTTTGGTCCGTTAGAAGATATTTTGCCATTACATGAAGGTAAGAGATCTGATAAAAGAAAGAGAACAGAATGTTATCAGTTGTATGTCGTGGTGAAAACATGGACGATAGACTCTGTTCTTCTTTCCGGAGGTTTAAATTCGATTACGATTACCAATGAAAAACAACCACTGCTGTTTGTTTAGATCTTCTCTTTCGGTTGAAACCCAAGGGTAATTCTTCGATCGATGCTGTAGGTCAGATCTATTTAGAATGGGTAAGAATCTTGGGAAAGGAGGAATGATTAATTATATATCGATACTTAGTTTCAACGAATTCGTTCATCTTACGTGTCATACTGTTCGAATTTAATCAATGCAAAAGAATTACTGGATGCAAAACGATGTGAAGAGAATGGCCGTGTTGATGATTATCTCAAGCGATGCACTGACTCAGGATTTAGTCGTAAACTTGATCTATGGGACTTTCTTGGTTTGTATTCATCGATGTTTCTTTCTCTCGTCGTAAATTCATTCGTGTCTTTTAGATCAACCACGAAGCCGGCTGATGAAATATCCAATCCTGTTCAAACGTATTCATAAACGAGTAAGATGTCTGACGTAGAAGGAGAATCTTCGATTCACATTTTGATATGAAACGATGAAAACTTCATTCGGAATAGTTTCATCGCACACAAAGTGTGAAAAAGCTAAACTAGAACTGTATTTAAATTGGGTATTTTTTTTCCTTCATTAATAATTTATACTCTCAGACATACAGTAACAAATTTTGTTATTTTTAGACTAAAGATAGTCATGAAGATAAACGAATCCTGCTGGAAACGGTAAGTGAAATGTATTATCGGAGGATTGCGATGAGTATGTAATTGTAGATCAATATTGTGGAAGAATTGATCAATGATGTTAGTCAAGCAACATCAGCACAGATTTGTTCGAATATAATTGCTAAACTTGTTTATACAAATGACGAACAGGTACGAACTTTTAGTTGGAGGAGTTGTTTTTTGTTTTTGAACATCCAGTTTTGTATTAACAGAAACATTCGTTAATCGAAACACAAACACGTTTGATCTGTCAAGGCGAATTGAAGAATAATCGTGGTCAAGTATGCGAAACTAAATTTTGCCTCGGAAGAGAAAGTTTATTGGAATCTTTTAGAAATTACATGTCTTTTTATTTGATGAAATCATTTTGTTTACTCGTATTGCTACACGTAATGGTGTGAAATCTTACCAATTAACGAACTATCCAATCTCAGTCGAATTCTTACGTATTGAAGATATTGAAGATGGAGTGAAGATTCCCGAATTATCATCGGGGAGTTTTTCCAGAACGTTAGCTGGATCAAAATCAGGTAGGAGAGTTCCAAAGAATAGAACAAGAAAATGTCATTTTATTGTGTTTAGCTCGTAATGTATTTCGTTGTTCATCTGTTTTCTCATCAGACAATAACAATAATCGAAATAATTCGATGTTATTGCAAGCACGCGATATCTATGATAAACAACAATGGTTAAGTGCTTTTAGATCATTGAAAATAACTAACGGTTAATAACATGGATATGAATATCATTGTAATAATAATATTATTATTTTTCCTTTCTCTCTTTTTTTGTTTCTCTCTTATATCTGTATAGAAATCTTTGTTTTTCTTCTCTTTCACTTTCACTTGACTATCGTTGAATCACAACGAAATAAAATAATGGACAATTTTTTCATCTCAATGAAGAAATTACTGAAATATGCACAAGGAAAAATTTGCTTAATTCTCTATTTATCGATGCAATTATTTCCTTATCAACATGTCTAGTCTTGTCTAGATTACGGCTCCTTGTCCTAATTGACTTGATCGTAATGTATGTATACTCAACCTTTTTGTACCAGGATGAGACTTTCCTCTCGACTGAGGAGTATATCTGCCTTATAGACTAGTTGCAGAATTTTTTCAAATCGCAGATGTCACTGACCGCTTGTGAAAAGAGAATCATATACCTTTATGAGATTTGTGCTGATTCATCACTAGAGACACGTTGTCATTTCGTCATACATTATAATAAACATAAAATGTGCTTATCTTGTATTCATAGCTTTTAGTGAATTAATAATGCGTAGACCGAATCATCATTCTGATCAAGAACGGCCAGTCGAACCGAATGGTTTCTACAATTCCCTTCTGTGAAATAATATTAAAATCTGCTCTGTTTTCGTCTAGTTCGTCCCAACTCTTCGCAGAACGCATTTTTTACACCCCAGACAGCATTCTATGGTCAACCCAATGACCCGGCGCTCGAAATGGAACGTTTGACAAGTAATCCATTTCTTCGTGTCGGAATGAAAGCTGTTGAAGACGGCATGAAAGATATTACCGGCAAAACTTTTAATGCCCTGCCAGATGAAGTTTGTCAACAGAGGAAAAAGCTTCTTCTAATTATTAGAGGTATGAATTTAGATGAAGAAATCGGTGTCATCGATAAGATATTACTTTGCCGTCGATCAAGCATATGTTCGAAAAAAACTCATCCTCATTCTCTTCCCATTTCGATCAAGGGTAGAATCTTTCAACAGGATCTCGCTCATTTGAAACATTTTGTCATATAGAAATGGTCATTGGACTATAGTGCTGATGAACCAGTTCCACCGCGAGTTGATACAAATGCACCTGACTATTACATTCCATGTAGGATATCGTCAATTGCACACTACTTGATTGAATAAGATGAGTTGATTTGTTTAGTGATGAGTGCCATGACTTACGTGCTCATTGCCAGTATTGTTCTCGGGACACAAAAAAGGTAAGCTGTTTCTTTTTTACTACCAAAATTCACAACTGTTGGAATTATTCAAAGATTTACACCTGAACAACTGGGCACACATGCATCGTCTGTTCTTATATGGAATATGATTGAGATAGGTCTTCTTTCTTTGATATTTTACATTTGTAATATTCATTCTAAACTACGTCTACTCGATTTAATTGCATATTGTGGTTATAAATATGTTGGAATGATCGTCGTGCTCTCTTCTTATTTGATCACACATTCCTTGCTTGCATATTATTGTTCACTGCTCTATACCGGTATCTCTATATCATTTTTCCTTGTAAGTCATCTTCGTTTGTACTCATTGATCTTTTACTGACAAGATTTTACTTTAGATCAACTGTCTAAGATTGCAAATCTTACCTGACACAAGTGGTTCTCAAGCATACAACGTAAATCGAAATCGCCGTCGTGTTTATTTACTCCTGCTAGTCACTTTCAGTCAGCCAGTCTTTATTTGGTGTCTAACTCGACATCTAATTGTCACATGAAAGGAAAAACTCCTTTCGTCAATGTTAGCCTTCTAAAAAAGATATATACAATAAATTCCACTTGACTCGTATGTTCAGAAGCGTACAGCTTGTCATGTGATAGCGAATACTACATCTATCACGATCTATCCTTGAACATCTTTTTTTGTAATACTCGCATTTTGGCTTCGACAGATATTCACCAAGTAGCGAGCAGTAAATAAGTTAGCGTGCAATCTTTTACAAAATATCCGAGAATAAAAACAAGACGAGTGATGGAATCTTTACCATTGAAAGGCTTTGTCTTGTATATGTGAGACTATACAGAGAAGAATGCCAATGAAGATAAGCATCATTACTACGAGTGATACAGAGGTTTGAAGCGGTCGGGATTTTTCATTAGTGTGATTTCGTCGCCATGGACTAAGCGAGAGAGAGTGCTGATACCGAATACCATGAATAAACTCATGAATACATCAATGGAAGCATGAGATTAAACAAACGAGACGAAATAAAAAACTGCGCAACTGTAAGCTAAGATCCATTTACTATCTGCTTGCTTGTGAAAGCAAGGATTTGTTCTACGAACAAGATTTATACTACACGTCTACATAACGACAAACAAAAGTGTCATTACTGATGAATATTTTCTATTTGAAATGAGAGAGATTGACTGATGAAACTTTATGATGATAGTACATATGGCAAGTCTAGCAGTACATTCAAACAGAAATGAAAATATTTCATACTTTCACGTTGTTAAATGCAATCAGCACGATAAGTCGCATTGATTCAGCATTAGAAATAGTATCGAAATTTGTTTTCCCCTCTTTCTTTCTTGGTTTCTTCCACACGCACATAGACATTCCATTGTTATCTCCACCTTCGCTCGCTTTACGACTCTCTCTGTCTCTCTATTCTCGGACACACTTGTTTCATTTTTCGCATACAATCGTTGTTGACTATCACTTCTATCTTAGTACATTATTTGTTATTAAGTTATATAAATCATGGGTGCTATCTTAGGTAAATCAAAGTCATCATCATCATCAACAACAGGAACAACCGTGAGTAAAGTTAATGGACACAAGAAAGAAACTCTTGACATATATACTCATCAAAATGGTAAAACAGGAACATTAGAAAAGAAAAACCAGAAAAAAGAACATATTAAAAAGAAGAAATCAACCGATGAAATGATCGATAAATGTACAGGCACAGATGGCGAAGTCATATCATCATCAGCATACATTAGAAGACTAGTTACTGCTAATGGTTGTTATATATCCAATGATTCTCTCAATGGTCAAGGTACTTCACGTCGGCAATCGGACACACCGAGCAAAGATGTTTTAGAACTTCGAGATGCTTGCATTCGTCGGGGAATAATTACACCAGAAACGAGTATTGCTACCCTACCAACAGCAGCTGAACAAGGATATGAAGTAAATATTGTCGAAGAATCAATCAATGATACACCAACAACAAATGTTGCGAATGATGAAGAGCAAGTTGAATCACAAACAACTAGTGAATGGTAATTATGCTTCATTAACGATCATTTCAACGCTGTTTTTGTTTAGAGAAGATCTAAAAGAATCTATTCAATCGATACAAGCTCTTACCCACAAGATTTATCATTCTTTTTATCTCATTCTTGCGCTTGTTGTTTGTTTTATATTTTAATAGAACATCATTTGTATTGATTGAAAACGAGCACACTTAGTCTCATGACATGTGGCATCTAGCTCTCGCTACCAGTAAAATCGTAAACTATTCATAGTGTTGCACTTTAATAAGTAACCTCTTCAGACAAGGCAAAGTAATTTTAACTCGAAAGAACTAAATACTCTCACACTTTCAGTCTGCAAGTCTCCTCAGTCACACATATTTCCTTAAAGATTCTTATGTATTCAAAAATATGACATTCTTCTTCATATTACGATAATCAGCACACATATAAAAGACAACAAGAGAAAAAGACACATTGAAATAAAATATAAATGCCAAATTGGCGTGATAAATTCTTCCATTGAAGTATTTCCGGCAAATAACAAAATAAAAATATCTCCATCATCGACTCTAGCACATAGCAAGCTCAACGTGACCTGCACGTAATTGGAAAACAAAACGAGAAACAAGTATGTGACAGGTTTTTAAATTTAAATTGATGGAGGTAAAAGATGTGTTCCGGTCGATGGAGATGATGTGGATGATGCTTCAATAACAATTGTAGGTACAGGCGACGAAGGCGGAGAGTAAATCTCTTCGGCTCGTGTACCGGATCCCAGTTGATATTCTTTTCCGCGCCATCGTATTGTTGAAGAACCAGTAAACGCTTTGAAATAGATGTAGTAGGCTGAAAGTTCTCTTACTAGCCATGCGATAGCAAACTCAAATTTCGAAAAAGGAAGTGGACCACCCTGAAAAGAAAAGAAAAACATCAGATTGTCAGGAGTGCAAGAATTCTTTGCTTAGTTTGTTTTTGTTGTTGAAAAACTTACTTGTGTTATTCGAAGCATAAAATAATCAAACAGAAACCATAGTAAAATATGACAAGCGGCGACAACAAGAGCATTCCATTGAAATAAATAATCTGTTACAACACCGGCGAGAGCAGCAGACGTGAAACATTCTTGTAAAGGTTCAATATAAGCTAATGGACTTAAACGCATACGTAATTTAAACCAACGAATCATTCGTTCGACCCATATTGATATAGAATAATCACCAGAATTTTGTTGAGCAGGAGTGGGGGCAACACGAATTTTCCAATGTTGTTTCGTTACTTCAGCAGCGATATAGAAATCTTCGGCGATATAGTTGCCAAAAGCTTTCAAACCGCCGGCACGATCAATGATCTCTTTACGGATTAAACAAGACATTCCTGTAACACAGTTTATGCCAATCAAGTTGATTGTCATGTACATACGAGCATGTTGAGTACCAAAATAAACCTAAAAACAAACAAATTTTCGATTAATGATTATATAACTATCGGTCTCAGTCTTCTCTCTCGAGTGCACTTTATTAAACATACCTTTTCAACTGATCCAGCAAAACCTTTTCTGTCGCATGTAAATGGCATCTGATGAACGAGACCAACATCATCAGTCATACAGGAAGCCATATCATACAAAGCATCCTCATGCATCAGTAAGCCACTATCTGATATTAAAAACAATGGATACTGGGCTTTATCGTAGGCTGGCAGCATATTGAAGATTTTGGGATTTTTGATTTCATCTGTTTCGAATCCGATTGTCTCTTCAGTCGTTCCCACCTTTTTCGAGCCTAAAAAATGAAACAAAAAGTATACGAGTCAATAGTGGCATTCATCTACATACCACACGGCAAAATTCGTTTCCACCAAGGTTTTTGTTTTCTTTTGTTTGGAACATCTTTGAGATTTTCATGAGTATTTTTTTCTTCCATTGGATTTCCTATAGACAATCTTTTCGTAAACTGTCTGCAACATGAATAGACTAGTTCTACATACCAACAAACAATTGTGAATCAACATGTGGATACTGTATACGCAATCGTTCAATGATATCGATTAATTCACTATTGTGCTCTTGGACGCAAAAGAGAATTTCATACTGAAAGAAAACGCATGAGGATTTTTTGCAACAAGGCAATCAATTAACGTACACGAGGGTATTTTAAATTGAAAAATGTCTTTAAATTCTCGGAGAGATTGGTATCAACACATGTCAATGGTTTAATAATTGAGATTCCCGGTAATTCTTTGCTGTTAATTGATAATGTTTTTCGATGAAATTTGTAATAACTAAAAAAAGAATGTTAATCGATTATTCAAATATTGTCATTTTAATCTGCGCGTTTCGATCAGACTTGAAAAAACATCAAGACAAAACTTCTCCGATTCAGATTGTAAACATCACTTTCGGCGAGCACTTAGACGATGACTGCAATTTGCGTCTTTTTCCTCAAAAAAAGTCTACACGTACTTTTGACAAGCATGTCAAATTCTCGTTAGTGACGGTATTATCGCTTGTAATTTATTTGTTCATGGAAGTAGATCAATAGAGGACGTCAAAGAAAGTAAAGAATAAATCGATATGCTGTTGAGAGGTAGACTTAACAAAATTGATCTATGTAGGGAATGTCTGACATACATTTATGCCCATTTTCACATAACTATCAGGAAATATGTCTGAGATGTTTATTGAAGGAGGAAAATCATGACTATAGTCACAAGAAAACAAAATTTGTTTTTCTTCTTACCCATAACTCATGCCACCCAAGTGAAATAACCAAACTAAAATTATGACTAGTATGGAGAGGACAAGAGTAGTCGTGAGAGCAAGGAGATAAACGAAATGAAGGAATAGCATGACCGGTTGTTGCGAATACTGTAATATGAATGTTTCATTGACACATTGTCTGTGGTAGAAATTGAATTATTTGTGATTTTTCTATGAATATGGCAACATAGACGTGTGTAGGAGAAATAGAGATGAGACAGAAGTAGAAAATGAATGGCTGATTTGACGGTGAGATTCAATGTAAAACTGAGTTGAAGAACGAAGTAAAAAAGAGAAAAAAAAACTAGAGAGAATAACGGTTTCTTAATAAAATAAATGACAGAAAGGAACAAGAAAAAATAATGCAAAAAGAAAGAGGTAACGCATTACTGACGGTGCCTCAGACTGCCGAGCAGAAAAGGAAAAAGAATTGTCTATGACAACCGTTTGACTGTTAGTTTTTATTTTATATCGCTACTATGTACGATGTTCAAAACATTTTTTTTGTATTTCAATTCCATCGTCGTCAAGAGTCTGGAGAAAAATTAATGAAGAGGCATAGAGAATTATTTCTTTACGCATTTCTCTCAAAACAATCGAGTACAATATGTACCGAAGAACTAAAAACATGTTCTTTTTCGTCTCAATAACATCATTAGGTAAATATGGACTCATTTTCTTATGAGAAATGAGTAATATCGAGTTCTGTATGAGAGATCGATCTGAATATTCGTTTTATCTCGATTAATATTCTTATTTTATGCATTGGATATTTTACAACCGATGTACTTCTCTATTTACATTCGTAGTTTGAATGAATGATTCATTTTCGTTATGATTCATCCGAAATGTTATCAAGATCGATCGATAAAGGTCAGATCTATATGCGCGCACTATTACATCAAGGACATGTTTAAAAATAAATTTGAAGGCCTATTCGAAAGAGTTTCACGTTCTTATTAAGCTGACAATGTGTTGCCGTACCCGTAACTGGAACCGAGCAGATGAAGTAAGACAAGAAAAACCCAACCGCCAATAAGTAGATAACAGAAAATATGTAAAGTTAAATCAAGCCCATCATTAGGATTACTTCCAATGGCCAACATGGATTAAAAAAGATGTTGAAAATGAAGACGACGACCGGAGAAAAAAAACCCAATAGATTAAAGTAATCTGTGTTGAGACAACTGACTCTCGGATTGTAAAGAGAAAGATGAGAACGTAATAAAAAAGTAAAAAGAGTAAATCATTACATTTTTTTATGTGTCAATGTTCTTCGTCTACAAAAATTGTGACTGTAGGAAGAAGAAGAAGAAGAAGAAGAGGCAGGATCGACAGCGAGAAAGGGAGACAAAATGCGTCATCGTTAATACCATGTCATGTGGATTTGAGTCACGCATTCTATCTTCATCGCACAACGATAGACGGGACTCCACACTGATGTTTGAAAGACTTCATTCAACTAATGTATTCACACACATGTTCCTGTTAACAACTTTGCTAGACAAAATCACGAATTTCGTTGTTGTTGTTGTTATTATTATCTTTACCTCGAAATATGTAGAGTTAATTTCATACATATTCGTATTACAATCGAAAAATGACTCCAAGCATACATATAAACACTCGTCAATTGTAATTCGATTTATTTTAGCATTTTATATGCATATCTAAATAGAAATTTATTCCGATAGTGCTTGTTATGTTGTATATTTCAAATGTACTATATGCTTCGTAAACGGATGCTTCTTGTGTATCAGTACAATGTGTAGAAATCGCAAAACTGAAGCCGATGATTAATAGAGACGAACTTTTTCAATGATTAGTGGAAAGAATAATCATAAGGTTGTCATTTAAACAAGCAGTGCATAATTGTCAGACGTGAAAAGGGAATGTGATGGCCTAAATATACCTAAACACGCTAAATCGTCGCGGCTGTTATTTTAAAGATGAAAATTAATGGGTATAGTCAAGGTTAGAACTGAATCTATTTAAACTGTAGCATCAGTTGCTTAGTATTGCTTCGACAGAAAGTGTGCGTCGTCCATCACTTGCCAGTGAGCAAGGCAATAGAACGTAGTTGAAACCTTAAACCATCTGTCTCTCGTGCGGCATCCTTTTTTTAATATAATTTATTAAAAAACTCACTGCATCTATACATTGGTGAATGAAACACATATAAAGCTATTTTTCTGCAAAAAGAAGTTCTAGACGCTCGACGTCGTATTCGGTCCAAAAGTACTAAAAACCTTTGCTTCATGCCGGGTTTCGCCTTCCGGGCAACTTCTTTGATGATTGATGACTGTCACTCCTCTGGAGATATTCTCGTCTTTTTTATATAAATTGGTTAACACTTTCTTCGATAGTCGTCGAAATACCGTTGACGAGATATAATTCACGTAGAACATCGAAACATAATTGAGGTAGAACATTAAATAAACAATTTGCATACAGAGCTTTTCTTGTGCACGTCGATATTTAGTTTTCGTAACCGTTTGAGTCAGATTGTCATAGATAATTCGAATACAAAACGGTGTTGATGAGATCATGGAGCTAAATATCTGTAAAAGTACCATGGCAATCAGTTGATGATCGAGACGCGTTGTGCGGACGAGCTTTGGCATAGAAAACGGATTGATGCGTTGTTGGTGAACGCGCCGAAGGTTTTTCAGTGTTAAAATTCCAAAAATGCTTGTCAAAAGCCATGGAAATGTTCCATAGCATAGTAAATTCAAACAGTAAACTGAAATCTTCGACCATATGAGCGATGAACTAGCACAAGTACCTGTTGTCGCCAGAGGTCTCGTATAAATCAGAACAGGAATGTTAAATATCATCCACAGGCTAATAGTTAATAGACAGATCTGTTTGGCAATGGGAACCGAAGTCAAATAGCGCCATTTGATTTGTTGACATGTCGAGAAGAATCGATCGATTCCCGACCAAACAAAACAGTACAAAGCGATTAATGACGCGCAAGATGCAACATAGCTTCGTATTTTGCACCAAGCGATATTCGTAATGTTCCAGTCAAACAGAAAACCATCGGATAATATTCGAGGTAATAAACCAAACAACAGTTGAACTAAACTCGCAAATGAGCCAAATACCAAGTAGATGCAGCATGAACTTAAACGAAAAGAGTAATGACGAAAGACAAGGATGTTCCAGATACATCCGATAATACCAAGAATGAACATGCATGTTCCAACATAGATATTCAGTTGGTGAGAAATATTGTCCAACGTTTCAGGTGTAGACATGATTTGTTAGAACTCGGCAGCTTTCAAGGTACGCAGATAAATTTGAAAACTGAAGGAGTACGATGGTTATAAATACCTTTTATTAAAAGATAATCTTTTTCATTAATTAATATCTTATTTCTAAACTATTTCTCAAAGAAAAGAACAGAAGAAGGAACTTTTTGCATGTTAGTTTAGCCAGCAGCAAATATCACCTCTAATTATTCAGATCGCACAAAAAAATCCGCTATAATTAGCTAAATCTCGCACTCATTTCGTGATTTTGCACAAGCCGTAACCATAAAAATCTATCTGGACTGGTTTACACTAGGTTAAGTATCCGAGAACTTCACTCAGCAGCGCCATCTATAAAAAGTTGATTTTCTATTGGTTCCTAAATTTCATCCATTGTCGTCCGATGTGCAGTGCACGCAGACAAATAGTTGTCTTTTTTAAACAACCATAACTGCTACTTTGCAAGGCGTCAGTGATTCTTTCAATCATTGATGCTCATTCGATTATTGATTCTCGGGGTTAACTGAGTTTTCAAATCATTTCTTCCGTTTAGTTCTTGTCAATGGCATCATCTTCCTCTCCATTTTCCAATAATGGAAAATTACAAGTTTTACCTACACCAGTAAGTCATTTCGGGAACAAACCATCGACCTCTGTAATCATCTTATCTTTTCAGACAACATTAGTATTTACACAACCAGTTAACAATAATATAACTGTAAATAATATTGCAATGACGCCACAAAACATTCGTCATGCAGGCACACCAAACGGAACGTATATTCATCAACAGTCGATGCCTACTGGAACTATATCAACGTCGACAGGTATTGTCCGTTTTAATCAAGCGAATCAGTTTACACCACAAAATGTTTGGACCAATAATGCAACGCAATTATCACCTAAAGTTCAATATTCACCAACGATCAAGGCTGGTAAGACCGGTGGTATTTTCTCATTCGAACAAGTAGTATTCTTTTGCATCACTTAGAACCATCGACGCCCGGTATTTCCCAACAAACATCAATTTTACCCACGAAATTAGTTGCACAACCAATTGTTCGCCAAACAGTCGCAGCACCACAAACACCAAAGTTTACCGAAGCACAAATCAATGATTTTGTTGGTAAATGTCGAACGTTTCTAACAACCTTACTTAAACTTGCCGAAAAACAAGCACCAGAAAAATTACCTATGGTACGATCTTGCATACAAGATCTTCTCGACGGTGCCATTGATCCTGAATCATTTACTCAACGATTACATACACTCTACAAATCCCAACCACACACATCACTTGTACCTTTTTTTAAAGTTAGTTCTCTACATGCTCGTCTATGATTTAACTAACTGTCACTGTGTATTCTAGTTAGCATTACCTTATATGCGTCAAATGGTTAAGAATACGTTCGGGCAACCGATAACAATTGAATTATTGGAAAGACTAAATCTTCCCTCGAGTAAAAGTAACACTTCTACGATGATGACCACAACAGCAGCAACAACACCAACGTCTCGTGTTGTCGTTAATCCATCTCTACTAACTCAACAATCGAATTCAGGTATGCAACAACCGCTATTATATACGACAGTTCAACCTCAACAAAAGATCAATCTACTACAACAACCAACGCCCCAAACCATCATCGGTACTACAGCCTCGCTACTTGGTCAGCAACAACAACAGCAGCAGCAAGCTCGCACACAAATAGTTCGTTGAAACACTTTCATTGTAAAACTAATTCATCCTGATATAAATATCATCATTTTTTGTAGAGCATCACAGGTATTCGACCACTCGTAGCAACAGTTTCTCCATCATCAAATACAAATCTTCTCACTGGTCAACAACAAATCCAACCTATAACTCAAACAATTATTCAACAACCTGATTCGCTCTTACACAGAACATTTCTTTCACCAGCAACAACAACAGTTCAGCAACCACAGATTATCACAGTTAACCATCAATCGATTAAAACTGAAATTGGTACAGGTTCTAAAACCTTACTAACTAACATTCCCTCGCTTCAGCAACAATCGCAACTTCACTCGCAATCGAGAACGACAACGAAGTTAGTTTCAATGAAACGAAAGCAACTCATTCTTCTGCTTCTTTAGGACTGAAGATGATTCATCCGATGATATTATGGGAAATACTAGTTTATTAACAACAGTATTGGCTACTACCGATGATCGTCATACTCGTCATATCACACATGATGATCGATTTCTTTCTGCACTTGCTCTTCGTCGACGGTTAGATCACTTAATAAAAGAAAAACGATGGGAAGGTGGTAACATGGTATTCCAAGATGATGCTGTTCTTGCACTAATCTCCCATGCTGCAGAAGAAAGAATGAAATGTCTAGTTGAACGACTTCGATTGATTTCTCAACAACGATCAAGTCTTTCCGTACAGGTATACCAGTTGACTCTTTGTCAAGGGGACAAGCAAAGAATTTCCTTTCTAAATAGATAGAGCATGACGAAGATGAAACAATGCTCATTCCTGGCCAAGGTAATAAACGTAAATTAGAAGAGAATATGAATCAACACGCACACATTTCGTCGACACAATCAAAACTGATCAATACGATTAAAAAAGCCGTATGTTTGATGTTTTACTTAAGAACCATGAACACTCATCGGTGTTTTTCTAGAGACTCGCTCGAGTCAAATGTCGATCGCATCTTCAAGATTTAATCGTGCTTATGCAAGACGATAAGCAATTGAAACGATCGTCGCTCCTCTACATAGCTCTTGATAAAGTTTCTTAGAACTCAAATAAACTTATCCAATGGTTTTTTTTCACATGGTTTTACATGTTGAATAGTTCACAAACAATCCTCATATAAAAAACAACACACTTTATATCTTGTTTATATATCTGATCTTATTTATTGTTTCTTTGATGTATATTTCTGTCATTGTCATTGGATATTTTCTCCTATTTTTTTTGTATACAGTCTCTTGATTTCTCTTTACAGTGAAAAAGAAGGATTACTCTTTGATAAACATGAATGAATGATTGATTTCCTTCATTTTCAATGATTATACGCTCAAAACTAATGTGGATAAAAAAAGATCCATTGGATCGCTTGCGTACAAAATTTCATATCGGACATTGACTTTCAATGGCGAAATGATGTCAAATGTAGAACAAGAAGAGAATGACAGACAATGGCATTTTTCTTTTGCCGTCATTATATAGATTATTGAATATGATGTAAGAAACTAGACCGGAGTCATGCTCTTTAGCGTTAAAGGAGAGTTGAATTGAAACTATTTGAAGTTCAATCGGTCAATTTGATGCTCTGAACAAACGATAACATAGAACAGATTTCTTGTTTGCGCATTGATAATCAAACTCTGTTCTGTCATCTATTCACGGATGTCAAGCTCATCGAATTCAAACTCGTCTTTATTTTCTCTCTCTCTTTCCTTTGTTCAATGTTCAATTAATAACAAGAGGCAATGAGTACACTGCTATGCTTATCCGCATATCCCACATTATCTACTGGTTCATGCTTCAGTAGTTATATCGTTTCTTTGTGCATTTGTGCATATATATATATATATATAATTGGTATCGACTTTTACCAGTTATACTTCGATTTGAAATGCTGAACGCTCTACCAGATAAACGCAATAGTGAAGAAAAAGATGAAGTTTTTCTTGCACCCAACGAAGATATTGTTCATGATAAAGCAAATGCACTTGTCGAAGCAGATCAACTATCTACTCACGAGACAATTGATCTGCATACTCGACGTCCTTCATCATTGAGTATAAGCAAAAGTGAATCGTCAGAAAGTGCCGAACCTCCAAAAATGGACGTAACTGTTGCAATAAGTAAATACAATATACCATTTTTTTTCTTTAGTTTTCGATGGATAAATGAAATCAAGTTGTGATGTCACGGACAAATATTTGCTTAGAGAATATTTCATTTCATTCTAGTAAAAGTTGACCAAGTGAAGCCTGATAGTATGCTTTTGGATGCTTCGCACCGATTCCGACCGTGGATACGTCTTCTAGCCGAGTGTATAGCAGAGTTACTCGGCACGGCCATTCTCGTTCTATTTGGATGTTCAGGCGTCGCACAATTTACTCTATCACGCGGAAAACTATCCAATTTTCTCTCTGTTAATTTCGCTTTTGGCTTTGGTGCATCGATTGCCGTTTATGTTGCTGGTCCAGTCTCGGGTATCTACAAGGGCACGCATAACTGAAAGCAACCTAGATTATTCTTTTTTAGGCGCACATATCAATCCTGCCGTATCGATTGCCATGTTAAGTTTACGTTCAATTACACCGCTACAATGTGTTACTTATATAATATCACGTGAGTGACGGAAAGACTTGAATATGTACGATAAGAAAATGTATTTGAATTAGAATTTCTCGGAGCATTTATTGCCGCGGCTTTAGTGTTTGCAACGTATTACAATGCAATCGTACAATTTGATGGAGGTGTAAGACAAGTCACAGGCGAACAAGCAACTGCTGGAATATTTGGTACTTTACCTGCTCAAGGCGTCACTCAACTGTCGCTCTTTTTTGATCAAGTTCTTTCAACAGCACTATTACTTATCGCCGTTTGCGCATTATCAAACAAACGAAATAAACTTGTTGCTAATGCGCAAATTCCTCTTGCTGTTGGCTTCGTCATTGTCGCCATTGGTGCTGCTTTTGGTAAATAAAAGCAACAGTTGCAGATAAATAAAGCTTGTATCGCATTCGTTCTTCTTTAGGTTATAACTGTGGATTTCCGATCAATCCAGCACGGGACCTCGGTCCACGTTTCTTCACCTATTGTGCTGGTTATGGATCAAAAGTCTTCTCCGTTGGCAACTATTACTTCTGGATTCCATGTATTGGACCCATATTTGGTGCACTGATTGGCACATGGATCTATCATGGCTATGGTAAACTTATGAAAATGCATATTGGACAAGACGAAGAAGAAATTGTACGAGCTCGATACCAAGTTGATGTACAAAATGTGACACGAATGTAATCGAATATCATATTTGGGCTGCATATATTGTTCAGTTTTTTTTGTTAATAACGATTTGATATCAAGTTTTCGAGTTTTATTGTTGAAAAAAAGCTTAATTAGAAATAGTGCATATTCGCATGCAAAAGGGATATTCCTCCAAAAATATATGTTAGCAGTGTGTCTATGATAAATATATATCCAGAATAGCCATTTAAATCTAATCGATCTAATATTTGAATCAATGCCAATGTCATTGTTATCCCAGCGCCAAACAACGTCGTTGGTACAAGAATGTAACATCGAGTTGTGTACTCCATGGTTGTCGCCATTAAAATAAATGATGATAGAGCACTCATTGCTAAAAGGATAATAGTGCATAGAACTAGCAATGTGATTGGACGGTCTAGTTCTTTTCTACTGCAACACAATACGTTTGAACATTGTTGGAAGAGACCAGTTCGATTTGTGGTCGAGTTTTCGTATTTAACGTTCCAGTGATTAGTTGAAATAGATAAGATACTTGTACTGAGAACAAAGGTGATCAAGATCGAGATCAATAAATCAATGGCAAATTTTTGATTCGTTAGCACTGCCATGTTAGAAGAATGACGAGAAGGGTCGAGACTCGCTCTTCTTTCTCTTTTACTTCATCGACTAGATGTCTGGGAAATTTGAGACTGGCATTGTCTGTTATTATTTACATCATTAAAATACACACAAATTACTCCCCCGATCAGTTATATTTCCAAGCGAAGGTTATGCTTGTTTTTCAAAACTCTGCTACATTTCTTTCATCAATGAATTTATTTCTAAAACATTTCACTTCTTTTCCCATTTCATCTGTTCTAGTGGTATGCAATAAAGAAAAACAACAGAAACAAAAACAAATAACAGCAACAATGACATATATATATATATTCATAAACATATCTAAGCATTCGATCAGTTTTCTCGTTTGATTGTCTACTCTCAGTACTCAGTATCAAACGCTATATACAAAATACTATTCTTTGTAAAAGGAAAAACATAGGAAATGTACTGAAAATCAAGAAGATTTCTCTAACTGAGCAGTGTAGCTTTGAATGAGATTTTGAAAATCTTCCATGGAACAGTCGTTTGGTATAGACTAGAAGAAACGCAATCGAAGATTAGAACGATGAAGAAGTTTAATATACGAACCAATCCGGAGAGATTCAGTAAATCGGTTACTTCGGTTTTCAAGCGTTCCGCTGATTCTCGCCAACGAGCTTCGTCAGTTTTGCGTTGTTCCACAATCTTCAATTAGAGAAGAGCAATTCGATAACCGTTGAAAAGTGTTTCTTTTTATACCTTAGTCATTTTTTCTCGATAAGATTGCATGAATATTGTCACGTCGAATTGACTAAGATCGTCATAACTCATAGAAGTGATTTGTTCACGTGTTAAGTCCCAATCTGGTGGTAGCATAAACTACAACACGAAACAGTTTCCATTCGCCGAAAACAACAAAAAAAAAAATCGAAATTTACTTTAATTAAAGCTTTGAATTTCTTTGCAATCGTGCATAATGGTTCATTGTCACTGGGAGCTAGTTCCATAGATGGTTGTGGTGGTGGTGCACCAATATAAGACCAAGCAGACGATTTATAACTGAACGAATAGTCGAACTCCGCCGTGGGAAATTCATCAAAACGCATTTTAAACATTCCACGTTTATCATTCACACTCAATACTTGACCGGGACGACGCGCGCCTTGGTACATTGCCCATACACGTGCACCAATAGTTGGCGGTGGAAGTGGTTCATCGGTTACTATTTCATTCTTATTAATATTTTCAATGTTATTATGGACGTCGTCATCGACAGCTTCTATTTTGGTAGATGTGACGAAATCTGATAAAGGTATTTGTGAGCCGTATGAATAAGATGGCTAAAAGTCAGAATGTTGAATCTTTATGCATCTTAATATTCAAGCACGCACTTGTTCAGATGAAGATGTTTCGTCATCGTCACTGGTGGCATCGTAAGGTTTTGCTGATTTCAAAATTTGCCGTTTCGGCTTCTTTTTACGTTTCGTATTTGATGCCGATGAATATGCGATCGATAGAACACGTTTTTGCGCAAGAATCGAGTTGACTGGAGCAATGCTTGAGCGCGTTATCGGCTTGGAAGTCTAAAGTTTTCACAGAGCACAAATACATGACAAGTGAATGAAAATGTTGGCTTACGTTATGGTTCGTTGTAGAGGAGATCTCTGCATTTGACATTCGTTTGGTAAGGCTGGTTGTCGCAGCACGAGTTTGATTGTTCGTCTCTGAAGTTCTTTGTTTCAATTCGCCTTCGGGTATGGTTTCCAACTTTTCATTAGCTGAGCAACTGAAAATACATTTCAGTTAAATAAGTAACTCAAAAGTAAGCTTCTATACGAATTATTCAGAAGATCACTGTTATTTGAACACTCCCATGATTCAAGCTGTGCTTGCGTTAACGCTGTCGCATCACCAGTGTAAGGCAAACGTCGCCATTTGAAACATTTATTACATTGAATAAGTGTCGGCGTTGCAAATTGCCGACGCTTAGTAGATTCTGGATCGTTGGATGGCAAATGATCGAGTTGATCATCTCGATAACCTTTTGAAAAGCAATCCAAGTATAATTCACACACATTTCGATCAATCTCACCATAAGCTTCCCAAAACTCTTTCACATGCTGTTCGATGCCTGCATCGCTCCAATATTGTCGCATATATTCTCCCATACTCTTTAGTAGGAAATGATACTCTTTTTCATCAGCGAATGCCTGTTTATTGTGAGTTGGTTGAAGTACAATCGAAGGAATGTCAACAACGCCAATCACTCCTCGACAATATCTAATAAGACCAGCTTTTTGGATAAATCATCGCTTGAAAATCCAACCACTTACAGAGTTTTCTTATTTTGTTGTCCAATTTTCTCATACATTCTAATCAATCGTCCACAATTGTACACAAAAACTCCGTCAGCTGCTCGATTCGCCATGTTCAATCCGAAGATGAAGGTTAACGTTTTCGTCGTGTTCAACTCAGACTTTTTCCTTGTAAGGCCATTGCGTAATCGATTGGCAAGATCTTTTAATCCAGCTGCATGAATTTGTAATTTCCGTAAACGTGAACGATCATCAGCAGATGTAGACATCCCGATTCGTTGTTGAGCATCATGAACTTGTGAGTCTGCTTCGCGAATACGTTCATCTAAGGCGACTAAGTCTTTTTCACATTGTTTTATCTCTTGTTCTGAGCGTGTCTTAAAACGCGTGGACTTGAATTGGTACTGTCGAGGTTTATATAATGTTAGTGGAAGTTTCTTTGTAACGACACGCCGTTGCTGAATAGTGATATGCATACGCGGATCGTAATAGAGTATGGAGACGTATGCCCGAAGTGAACGATACTCCGCTGGTGTACTAAACATCAAAGCAAAACAAACATTCATTCCATCGAAGTCAATTGATAGCCCACTGCACGCGATACGTCAGACAGGAATAGAAAACTTTCGTGATCATCTTCAGTGTATTTACCTATCGTCATCATCGTCGAATAGATTTTTTCGGTTTTTCGAATCTATCACAATATCATATGGGTCACTTCTGATATCAAGTTCAGCTTCGCCGGTGTTCGATAATTTGACATTATAGAGAACAATCAGTGTGCCTGTTGGTGAGGTGATCAAATCGAATTGTTTAAATAGATCATCGACTGTTTTGAATGGAGAATATTTCGTAATTAAATGCATTTCCAGTTCATGTTTTGTTTGATCATAGGTGTAAGTATGTGTACCATTCAATTGTTGATTGTCTGTGTTCTCGATTGGTTGACGAGTTGTTAAATCGAAACACGGCATCGGACACATGATCTGTGTAATGTGTTCCTCTTGATGAAACGTTCGAGAGAGAAACAGACACGTGCCAATATTATCTTTCTTTGTAAATAGTATAAAATCGTTCGCAATACGCATAGCACCGGATTTCAAACCATTACCATATTGACCAATTTGAGTCGAGTCCAGTGTATGTCGTTTAGCAGATTTGCCGAAAACAATGACATTAAATACATCGTCTAAGTAAACACAGAGGAATATGGAGATGTATACTTGATCGAGCTTACCGTAGTGCATTCCGCATCCATCATCTAAAAACGCCAAATAGAAGCCTCCACGTAATGATGGATGTTTGTGCGTATAAATATGCAGATTTTTGGCACCGGCATCTCTTGAGTTATCAACTAGTTCAGCTAATGCACCGAATAGAAACGTATGTGTAGTTGAGTTTGTGTGCAAGTATTCGAAGCTCAGTTGAGCTTTATTCAAACAATCGTATTGATTCATGATAATTATTATTATTATTTCATCATCAAAAACGAAGAAGAAGAAGACGAAAAAGTAAATAAAATATTGTTTACTGATACACAAAAACTGAATTTTTTCAATAAAAAACATTGTTACATGAAGCAAATGACATCGAAAGCAAAACAAAACAAAATAAAACAAAGATTCATCTGAAGAATTCGATCTTATTGATCACGATCGAACGCATAAGCCGCTTTTTTGTGCATGATTAATTGATTGTCGACGAAATAAAAACTGTCTGACTTGGTTTCATTCGGATGTTCAATCATTTCCTTAACTAAAGACAGATTAACAAGAATTATTCGAGTCACGATGCAAGCTTGGTTTTCTTTTACTCTGTTTAGAATTGAGTTCAGGCATTTCATAGATATGCTCAATGGAATTGCGAGTGTTTGGCGGACAAAACCCGAAATCAAAGTCAAACGATTTGATTAACTGATCACGGAAATAATGCCGTTCAATCATACGAAACGATTTCACTTCACGATCACCAACAGTAAAATCCACTCTAAACTGAGAAGTAACAAAAACAATATGGCAAATGCGCTTCGAACTTACAGCGCGCCCACTTGTTTCATTTTGAGGAATGACGGCGGAAAATGATATTGAACAAATCGACCAGCTGTTAATTCAATGTCATCATCATCTAGAAAAGGATTTTTCATCCGAAAAGCATGGTCAGATGAAGGCATAGATAGTACCATGAGCTCGTTCGACTTCAAAAAGAACTGCATTGGTTTTCATATCACGAATTCGAAAACGGACGAAATCGATTTTATATACATTCTCATCTGTTTCCGTTAGATAGTCTAGAATAAAAACCAAGCATGGCAATTAACAGCATCTTTCTCTCTCACTATTGGTCGCTTTTCTCAGTCGAAGAACATCATCGACAGTAAGCGGCGAGTCCTTCTCTAATAATTCTTCTTCCGTTATTGCCGTATCGTTTGAACTTGCATTGTCCGCTGTGCTACTGTTAGAAGCTTTACCAGAGTTCGCTTTCGACGAGATCAACGTTGATGCCATCGAGAGAATTCTCGTCGTCTACTTCTAAATAAATGAACGTATTTGCATGAGTTTTTAACCGACAAAAAAAGGTTAGATATGCTTTTATTTTTTGTTTCTTCGAAAGAACTGTACAATATAGTCTGTGCAAAGGAAGTCAAGCACACCACAACAACAAGAAAAACCAAAGTCATCCAATGAGAAAGAGAAAAGAAAACATGATTTTGCTCGACATTCACGTACAATGAAAAAGAAAAGCAACCTATCAATGTCATATTCGTTTTCTGTCTCATCAAGAATGTAAGCGGAGAGAAAAAGAACAGAAACAAAACGGAAAAACGAAACAACCAACAAAGAAATGATCAGAGTTGTTTGTTTCCGAAATGATAAATAACCAAAAGAAGATGATGAATAGTTAGTTACAAGCACACATTTTTAGAATAAATATGTGTGCATGCTTACCAAGGAAATTACACAACAAAACGGATAAAAATAGAAAAGACAAAAACCAAGAAAACAAAAGAGACAATGTTTGTATTGAGAACATTTCAACTTTCGTCCATCTATGAGCCAGTTGATGCTGTCAAGATTCGTACCGGTCTAGAAAAGAAGGCATCAGGATAACAATCCAGTCCAAAATGTCATCTACGGTTAGACTCCGATTCACATCTTCAAAAGAATGAGATCAAGAAGCTCGTTCGCAAATACTTCAACATGAGCAAGTAGCAGTTGAAACTTTAATTAGAAATCTATTTTTGTTCATTAGTTAAATAATAACTTTTTCAAATGCATCTTGCAATAAATACTTGTTTGAAAATAGTAAACTACATTTTAAAGATGCTAGAACATACTTGGCAACACCTTCTGTGGATTCATTAGATGCAGTTGACTTTGTTCGAGGAACATGTTGTTCTTTCTCAACTACTTCTTCGATATGTTTGGTTAATTCCATCAGTTTTGGATCACGTTCATCGCGCGGCTTGCCTGAAATGTGAGAATTCACTTTTTAATCGAATGAATGTTATAGTGTTTATCTACCAGAACCGAATATATTGGCACTTCTTGAAACCGGTTCAGGCGTTTGGTTATCATCAGTTGAAGACGAAAGCTTTTGTGATCGAGGTAACAATTGCAATCGTGGTCGATTTTCTATGCGCGAAAAGCATTCATTACCATGAAAAAACTTCGTAGGAAAGAAAATGTTTACCGGCTGAGACGGAAGTGCTATCATGATCAGTTGAACTCTCGCTAAGACCTTTAGTTGAACGTTTGTCATTATCAGCATAATTTCGATTATTCTGGTTCGAACGGTTGGAATTAACACGTTGTCGGTGATGCGAATGATTGTTGTTGTTATTACTGTTGTTCATATGATAGGACATGCCTGTATGTAAAGAGGGTGGATGTCCATGTTGATAATGGTAGAATTGTTGAGATTGATCGGAATATTGAGATGAAAATTGGTCGTAGAAACCGCGACCGCCCGACGTTTTTGAAGCACCACCACCACGATAGAAGTTTCCATTATTGCGACCACGACTTGATTGATTACCACCCATGGGACCTGATGAAGAATATTGATTTGGATGTGATTTGACATTTTTGTTACGAACGACCTATGCAGATAAGGATATTTTCATTCATCATTTGCTTGAAAGAAAGATCTCTACTTGAAATTCATCGTTCGTAAATGTATTATGGACACTTGGTGGCGGAGATGACTCTGTAACCGATTCATCGATTGGACAATCAGCCCAATTTCGACTCTGTTGTCGAGTCATAGTCGTAGTTTCTTGATCGACACCGTCCTCATTCGACGCAGGAGTGTCAGGCGCAATAAAAACATCATCATTCGAGACTTGATGTGCTAAAGTCGTTTTATTCTGTTGAGTCTGACTATTGCGACGTTCAATAGGTTTACTCGAGCCCGATGGTTGACGAGTGCGTCCAGAAACGGCATAATCTAAATGTGAAGATAGAAGAAGAGAAATCGATCTGAACGACTTTACCATCATGATATCCGTCTTCCACATTGTGTGGAGTTTCTGGTGGATAGTAATTGCTATTGCTTCGACCACTATAACGTGGAACGGTACTGCTATTACCTGATGGATTACGACGACGATTATCGCCAGCTTCGAAACCAGCTAAACAATTCTCAATGAACTATATACATGTTAAACAACGACAACGTACGTTTCTTGCGGAAACCTTCTGGTTTTGTTGCGCCCAATGGTCGAACAGCAACATCAATACGGATTGGACGATCATTGATACACTAGCAAGCAAGGTGTCTGAATGCATATCGAATTTATTTTGACTTACTGTTCCATCCAAATCAATTGCACGACGTAAAGAATCTGCATCTTCGAAATCCACGTAAGCAAAACCTAGATGAGAGACAGCAGTTCAATACTCAATCACCTATGATAATATTCAACGATATCTACCTCGAAATCGATCCGTTTGTCGATCACGTACTAATCGAACTTGTTTTATTTTCAGACCAACAAATAGATGAGTTTCGAAATCGCCTTGGACCATCGAATCAGGTGCATTACCAATATAGGCCGTAAAAGGAGGCTCGTTTGGTATCACATGATTTCGCGGCGCACCACCACCTCGAGCATTTGAATATCTAAATAAATCACTCGTCGATTCTCTGACACAGCATGAACATGATACGTACCCATAACTACCATAATTACCCTGTTGATTACGCTTCGGATCTCTGCCAGGCATAGTCTGTGTGAAGACCCAAACAACTATTGTTCGGGTCAAAATAAAGGTAAAACAAAAAATAGGCGGACTGAGTTTGTCTAAAAAAAACAAATAAGCAAAAAAGAAGTCATTTTTTAAAGTTCTTTTTGTTTGTTTCATGTTCACGTTTAGAAAAAAAAGACGAGAGAAGAGAAAGATGAAAATCTAAACAGTCCAACAGAAAGAGAACGACGAAGAAAGTCTGGATTTACAGAGAAAAGAAGAAAACGAAAACCGAATGAACGACGATGAGGCGTTTTTTATGTTTGTATGAGACAAAGAATAATGCAAACTTAATGTAAAAACGATGAGCCAGTGATAAACGACAAGATTAACGGATAGGAATGGGCTGTGCCCAATGTGAGAATAAGGATCAAATCACAGTTACACGTTAGAAACACACGCACACACTTTAGTAATAATAGCAGCAAGAGTGAAAGAAGAAGAGAAATGTTCGGTAAGTCGTTTATTTTATTGATATGGACGTTGTTGACCTTGTTGATTATTATAAACATTTCCACCAGTACGTTGCGATTGATGCTGTTGTTTGTTTACGCTGTGTAGTTGAGCAGTCGATTGTGCCGAAATATGCGGTGGTTGAGTAGCTGTTGCATACATGTATTGTCCTTCTTTGCTAGACGATGACGAGCCGCGACCATAATATTCTTCATTGCCTCCCATACCTGCTGATGAATTATGTTGATTATATTGTTGACCTTGTTGTTTCGAGAATTGCTGTGGCTGTTGCTGAGTCATAGCTGCTGCTGCTGGTGCGTATACAAGTTGTGGACCTTGAAGAAAAGAGAAGAAAATTAGAAATCTGATTTTGGTCATTCTGAGAGAACCAAACATACCAGACGAATAGTTTGAACCACCAGCTGGATGGCCAAGGAAAAAATTCATTGGTGAATGTGCAGCTGCTTGTTGGCCATGTTGTTGACTGTTCGTCGGTTGAAGATTTAATTGTTGCATTAACATGAGATTTTCTGTCACTGGTCCTCGGTAACTAAAGAGAAAAGGGAAATAGTTTGAAAATCGTTTTCGATGTGTTCTTTTCCTAAGTGTATACCCCATTGATTTGCTATCGCTATTGCTATTTGCTTGTTGTGGTTGATTCTGTTGTTGAACAGGTGGTGTAACTGATCCATATCCACCTGTTGGCGATTGAGTTTGCTGTGAGTTATTCAATTGCATAAATGAGTTTGTAAATAAATGTTCGGCGTCGTATGGTGCTGCGAATGCTGGCCCACCTGTCTGCTGTTGAACACCATATGGCGTTGGATATGCTGTCTGCGGCAAGGGAGGCGGTACTGTCGATGGAAACATGCCTGGTGGAACTGCTGGTGCTTTTTTGGCACCAGTCGATGGCGCTGTTGTTGAAACAGGTTGTGTCTGAGCAACTTTCGTTGCTGTTTGTTGTGGCGCTGGAGGTGGTTGTGGAACCATATAGCGCGCTTGAGTTTGTTGCTGTGGTACTGCTGCTGCATTCATTGCTGCCATGATATATGGCGAGCTGAAGTCAAGTGATGACAATGGAAATGCGTTTGGATCGTAGGATGCATCTAATGTTACTGGCTAGAAAAATTCACAACAGAAACATCAACATTTCAAATAGTTTGCGTTCTTTTCGTCTACCTCAGGTTGCTGTTGTTGATGAAAGAGTAATGACTGTAAAAGCATATTCTGTGTGTTCGCTTGATGTTGTTGTGGATGAACAGTGTATTGAGGTGCAACAACTGATTTCATTGCCATGGCTGGCTGTTGAACTTGTGTGAGTAATATTCGTTGTTGATTCATCACCGGTTGCTCGATCGAACGAGTCGATGGTGAAATATGTGCCGACTGTTCCACTGGTCGTTGTTGAGAAACTTTGTTCGTTGGTATTGATCCTGTTGGCTGGTAAAACGGTGCTGTCGATACTGCTGATGCATCATCGTAAGATTCACCTAGATTACCGAACTGTACATCGATTTTATGCATTCCACCATCGAAATGATCAGAGAAAACGACAGGCTGATGAGGAATACGTTGCTGAGTTTGTGCTGTTGGCTGTGGCTGTGACGATGACGATGATGGTGGTGGGGTGACTTTTGTATTGATTGGTTGACCAGCGGCTTTTGATTTTTGTTGTTGATCAGGTACAGAGGATTTTGGCGCTTGACCAATACCAATGACATCCTTGATCTGACGAGCTGCTTCTATGAAATCAAATTTTGTTGTCGATTGATCTGGATGTGCCACATCCGATTGACCATTGTGTACTGAAAGAGATGAAATGGAAAATTCGTATCTCAAGATTTCATTTCGCTTCTTACCAGCAGATGAGCTGTCTGCAGTCGCAGGCACCTGCTGTTCTTCATCCTTCGTTGTTCTTGAAATGATCAATGTTTCACCATTCCAGTTACCAACATCCCATTGATCTTGCTGTGATTTCGGATTCGAAGCAGCAGCTTTATTACGTCGATTTGTATCTGACGGTGATGAAGCATCAACATTCGAATCTTGTGTTTGCTGTTGCTGTTGTGGTTGATAATTTCTATCAGTTCCGCGAAAGCTGCCTCGTGGATCGCCTCGATTTCGACCTCGAAATCCACTTCCACCTCGTTGCCTTTGTTGTGGCATATCATTATCATTTTGGTGTTGATTATTGTTAGCAGTAGTAGCATTGTGAGTGTCGCCTCCATTCTGTTGAAATCTTGATCGACCACCACGAGTTTTACCACGAGGAACTGAATTATCTAAGAGAAGCAAGAAAGATGGAAACTTTCCATATACACACAATCAATCGTTTACTACTTCCTCGTTGTTGTCCATTCTCACTCAATTCTTCATGGCCGTTTTTTGTTGCCGCACCTTTTTGTTGTTGTTTCCTAGTCACCTTATGATTAGTTGCTGTTCGCCATTCGTTGGCTATATCATGACCTTTTTCGATAAGTAATGCAACAGCTTTTTCATAATCATAATCGCAATCAAATAGGGCGACAAGGGCGTCTTCTTGATTGGAATTTTCTACAACGTCAAGAACTTTACGAATGATTTTTTGAACTTCAGGATCATTATGTTTCTTATTGTCAATCAATTGAGCAAGACGAATTTGTTCTGCAGTTGGTTGATGGTGCTGCGTGCTCACGGCAGCACCCGCCGTTGCAACGCTCATTCTTCTATATTAAAAGAGGAGATGTGAAAGGCACGAAGACGGAAATATCTTCTTTCTAAAAGTAAATCAGAGAGTAAGACAAAACATTATGACAAAACAAAGGAGAAAATCGAAATAAAACAAATCCATGGAATATCATATTTTCTCTCTCGTCTCTAATTAGGAAAGATTCTACTCCACAGTTTATCCTCCCATCGCCATTTATATTTTACCTAGACTCCCATATTATCATCAAAACAATAAGATAAACAAAGACCCATTGGAATTCGGACCGAAAACGTATTCTGAGACAAAACTTTCTTCCAACTAAAAACGAATAATGCCACGATAAAAACAACACGGAAATTAAAATACACCGTATATTTCATTTGTATAGATGTCGCTCGACACAATGGACATAATAGAACATATTTATGTACTTCGCTTCGCTCTTGCAAAATAGGTAAGGGTGTTACATTTCTCTTTGTGAATCCGAAGCTCACGCATAGCGATATGACAATGATCTACATTAGTTGCACTCTTGAATTTTTCAAATTCTACTAAAATGTAACACACCATGTAGGTGACAAGGTTATTTACATTTACCACATTTAGTGCTGTGAAACATTCAAGAACATTAGCGCCGCGTTGTGATCTTTTACGTCTGTCTCGTTTTGCTTGTTTGTTATGCATGATTTTGTGTTTATCTTTTTCTTGATGACATCAACGAAGTCACGTATTCACCTTGCTTTCGTCCGCTATTATAATCGATGATTCGAGGCAAAAAAGATATATTTCATTTGAATACACTATGTGAGTTACACGTACAGCATTTATCAGAAAAATTAGAATTTATTCGATACAAGAAATACAGATTGAAGAAACAAAAACAAGAAAGAAAGGAATCATCGTATTAATTCATATCGATTTCGTCGATGGGCAATGTGTTGTTACTTCCCGTAGTATCTAGAACAACATCCGGTTGTTTTTCAATACTCGATAAATTACTGGGACAAGATGATGCCACATTGTTCATACTAGGCGCTGACGTTTGTCGAAGGAGAGATGACGAAAGAAGACTAACAGGCTTTGTTGGCGAAAAAGCTTTTCGAACAAGCATTGTTGCTTGTGCAGCTTCATTTTGTTTCGCACGGCTCATTGCACTAATAACTGAAGCTCGATCGATTTCACGTTGATCCGGCATTTGACCATCTAGCCAAATCTACAACGCAAGGAAAATGTTCTAAATAAACACTTCGTGATTATGCCCTACATCTTTTGCTCGATTGTGAAACACCGCGAACACACGTATGCGATAATCAACAATGCGTGCTAATGGATTATTTTTCAGCCAGAGATTTTCTAAGCATGGCAAACTTCCAAGTGATTCAATACTTTTAATTGAGTCTAATTTATTCGATGTTAAATTCAATGTGATTAACGAGTAAAGACGTGATAAGCCATCAGTTGTAATCAATTCATTGAACGATAAATCTAACGAACGTATATTACCAACACGTGCATTGAAATCTGAGACATCATACAAGCGATTGTTGGATAAATTTAAAGTTTGAAGGAAATGCAAATGCTGTAAATGATCAATATTTGTTTCTAATAAATTATAGCTTAAATCCAATGTTTCTGTTTTACAAAATAATTTCTAAACGAACAGCTTTCAGTGAAAATCGATCGATAACCATTCACTTACAAGTGATTCATCCAAGGAATGCAAAGAATTTTTACTTAGATCAAGGTAAGTTACAAGCTTCCACGTGCTAATCAACCATTCATTAGATGATGGCGGAATCTCTGTCAGTGAGCTAAGTGCAATTTCCTGCGTCAACGAAAGAATCAACATTATTCTAGTATGCAAAGATGATATACGTACTCGAATGGATGTTAGACTACGGTGAATGGAGAGACGACGTACAGTTTTCTTAAGATTGTCTAATCCAGTGATTTGACTGGTTTGAACGCAATCGAGCTACAAATGGAAAATCGAATTCGAATCAATTGATTTGCAAAGGGTTTATATCATACTTCAAGTTCTTCGACTGATTTACAGAATGAAACATCGAATGGAAGAAATTGTGTTTTCACTGTACTTGTACCAAAGTTATCAGGGCTGCCAATGATCTAAAACATGTCAAACCATTAGATAAACTTGTCCCACTCTCGCACCTTCATTGCCTAAGCTATGGCAACATACTTGTACATACTTGACATGACAAAGGAAATCGAGAATATGACTTAGATCTTTAGCAGGATCGTTGCTATCTATAAAGATATGTTTTGGCTTTGGCTAATAGAGAAAAAGTGGAAAGGTTTTAGTTACCACACGGTGGTTCAGGTAGTTTAATACGTCGAGTAATAGCATGTATTTGTAGTGGACTAATAGAGAATGCTTTCTTGCCCGGCGCTGCTAAGATTTTATCACCGTTTAAAAATAATTCTTTCGCTAGCTTTCGAACAATACCATGAACTTCCTGGAAAATCGGTACTGGAAAAATTATGTACGAAGGTTTGACGATTCGACTTACATAAACATGAAAATCCAGAAATTGGACAAAACATTCAGGTAGTTGCATTGTATTATTGGTAAAAAATTGAAATAAATATTTTAGATAATGGTCTAACGCTTGCCGTCGTCGTTGAATAAAATCAGGTGAAGTTTTGTTGAGTAATTTCTTTGGTGGCAAACTTTTCGCGTCGATTTGCGGAACTTCTTTGATCAATTCTTCATGAAAATCAGCGAATTCACTATAGCGTTTCGACACGTGCCAACGTATGTCATCCAAACATATGTCAATAGTATATTCCTACAAAGACACATGGAATTTGTCTCACATAAAAGTATACTAAACAAACTTTACTCACTGTAAAATTTTGATTCGTATTAAAATTAGTTATTTGGATGCCGCGTCGACTGCCCAATTGTGGTACTGGAGACCACAGAGCCATCGGTATGGAATGATCTAAATATTTTAGATTTTGTGTATGTATAGGTAATGATCAAGAAAGAATAATACAATAACAACAACAAACACTAATATATATATTTAAATACTCATAAACAAGAAAGAAAATAAACAAACGAATATGACGCGCTCGTGTTCGCTTTTAGTCCGTCTGTGTTTTTCGTATGGATGTGACTATACGATGGTTGCTGTTGGAGAATTATTAGAATTGAGTGAAGATTTCTTCGTTGGTGGATCTGTATCATTGTCCACTTGATCAAATGCTCGTTTGCTTGTTGTTGTTGTGCTCGTTTCTTGTTGGCATATAGTTACAATTGAAATTGAAGAATTTGGAGAATTGCGTTTAAGATCATGCGTAAGTACTGAAGAAGAATTGGTTGAATTGATAACACCTACAGCTGTACATAATTGTTGTTCTTGTTCTTCAATTAGCTTTTCAATCATATCGCTAAAGAAATGATTGGATTTCGTTCTTTCGAGAGTAGCGCGTGTGAAAACAACATACGTGACAGATGTGATTGCAGTGAGACGCTGTTGTTCTTCCATAAACAATTGATATCGTTCACTTTTCTTCCATTGGTAATAATAGTGAATGACTTCACGAACACTTCGACTTGGACACTAGAGAACAAGGAAGAATTCCTATCACAGGTGACGAAATAACTGTAAATGCTACTTTGATTTCAGATATCTTGAAGAAATTCTTTCCATATACGCGTAAACCTTCTTCGAGCGACTGAATTTCCTCGAGTGACCATTCCGGATAAGAATCTAAGGTAGATTTGCGAAATAACGGCAAGTGAGAAAGGAGGAAAACGTTCTTACAGATAGTTTTCACAGGTAATTGACGAAACTTAACAAGAGCGTTTTCCGTATTCATTTGACAATTGAATAGCGTTTGAAGTGATATTTCATCATCCGAAAGTGGATCTTTAAATAGAATAGATTCGATGTCGAATGAAAAGATGAAAAATTGACTTACATTCACTGCGAATTGTTTTCAGATATTCATCAATATTCTCATTCATATCGTCATCGACTGAAGATGATGACCAAAGGATTTCATCAACAGGCACTGAAATAATAAAAACAATTTCGATTTGGATTTTATGTGTATCTGATCGTACCTTCTCTGTCGTCTGAATTCTTATTCGTTGAATCAAACTCCGCTTGTGGTTCTACTTCCGCTTGATATTCCTCACCGACACGAATTGTCTGAAGAAAAAAAGCCCAAAAAAGTTCAATTGAATAGTTTCAAAAAGCGAAAACAGCACAAACCTTAATAATTTCTGGTTCGAATGAGTCATCTGTATCATCATCATCATCATCATCATCGTTATCTGGTAACAGTCGACCGTTAACATGAAGTAAATGATGCAGTTGAGGCGGACGATTGTTTTCCTCTTCATCATCATCTGAAGAAGTATTTGTCTAAAAGGTAACAGAGTTGAAAACAAGGTTTTTCTTTGAAAATAGCCCTACATCATCATGACTATGCGGGATGTTGTGAATGGCTGGCGCGTTCTGTCCGTACATTTTGAGTAGTTCATCCAGAGGCATATTTGCATCCTAAGCGATTCAAACAAGAATGATGTGATTCAAGTAAGTGATTGTGGGTATTACCGCTTCTAAATCATCCAATTCGTTTTGTTCGTCATCATCTCCAAATTGTTCTTCTTCTTCAATAGTTTGCTCGTCATCTTCTTCATCATAACCAGCTTGATATTCGTCATCATCTAAAGAATATTTCCATACATTTTCTCATTCAAACTTGAATTTTTTTATCTAAATAACCTTTTGCGGATGGATCTGTTGAATTCGAAGCCATTTTGAAGGATTCAAAGGAACTGAATACGATAAGTCAATGTTTAGTTCTTTCATATCATCCATTGGATCAACTTCTCCAAGCAATAATATTCGACCTATAGATGACGGTAGTAACAGATTGATTGGATTCTACATGGAACAACAGAATGACGTTGAACGCGTGAACTTAACGACGGAAAAGAACGTTCGGGAGCGGAAAAGCGTTGTTTAGTAGAAACATCTGAAAATCTCTTTCAATAAGATAGCATATGATTTATAATTTGTCGCAAATTGTTTTGTTTTTGAAAAAGACCGTAGTGCGTATGTTCAAGAGGATAGTAAATTCAATTCTATTCAATTTTTTATAACGAAAACTCCGATGTTAGTTCTATTGCTTTCGTAGTTCAGTTTTCCTCGGTGACAGTCGAATATGTAACCGCGATGGCGATTTTGCTTCTCAAATTTTGGCTTTTTTCAAGCGTACTTAAAGCAAATAAACATCAACGAAAGGATTGAAAACAAAAAATTTACATTCGTAAAGCTGTTTTGTTTTTTTACTTACCGAGAATGGCTGCACAAGCAAATCAATCGGCATCGTCGGCAAGCGTTCTAGTAGCGAAATGGGATTCTCGATACGCAGGCCATGTTCCTCACGATCTGTCCTACTATTCGAAATGTGTTCTCGGTGGTATTCTTGCTTGTGGACTTACACACACAGCCATCTGTCCGCTCGATGTAACAAAATGTAACATGCAAGTTAGTTTCTCTCTAAAGATCTCATTTGATTGATCAGTGTAAACTTCTGTGCTTTTGGTATATAGGTTAATCCTGAAAAGTATAAAGGTTTAGTAAAGGGTCTTCGATTGATTATTGCCGAAGAAGGAAGTCAAGCTATTTGGAAAGGATGGCTACCAACATTTCTTGGTTATTCAGCACAAGGAGCATTCAAATACGGTCTCTATGAAGTTTTCAAAGATCAATATGCGAATATACTTGGCAAAGAAAATTTCGAAAAATACAAAGGTCTTGTTTGGTGTGCTGCATCAGCTTCAGCTGAAGTGTTTGCTGATGTTGCATTATGTCCATTAGAAATGGTTAAAGTGAAAGTACAAACAGCACCCAAGGGTACATTTCCAACAGCATTCGGTGCAGCATGGTCGCAGATGAGTGCTCAGCGAGCAGAAACTGGCTTTCCATACCGATCACTTGTGCCATTATGGTCTCGACAAGTGCCATATACTGTCGCAAAATTTTTCTTCTTCGAAAAGGTTCGTCGAGTAGAACCAATCGATTCAATTTTCTCATTTTTATGTTTGAAGGTCGTACAACTGTTCTATACATATGTGTTTACAAAACCGAAAGAAACGTACTCGAAAACTACACAACTTGGAGTGACATTTTCGTCAGGGTATACAGCTGGTGTTATCTGTGCTATTGTATCACATCCGGCTGATTCGCTTGTTTCTCTTCTTGGTAAACCAGCTAATAAGGGTAAAAGCTTAGGGCAAATTATTAATGAAACAGGCTTTGCCAAACTTGCTACCAAGGTTTGTTCATCTCTTCTTATAGTTTCAAATGATTTCATATTTCTTTTACAGGGTCTCGGTACACGTATTCTGATGATTGGTACATTAACTGGCCTTCAATGGTGGATCTATGACACTTTCAAAACAGCATTGGGCATGGGAACAACCGGTGGCAAATAAATCCTCTCTGAACGATTTTGTTTTTTCTTTCTCTAGCCAAATACTTAGTTTAGTATTAGATACTGAGAACTTTCATTTCTTCATTGTCCCGATTCGTTTGCCTTTCTTTTTTACAATTATTATTCTGGCAATAAAAGAAATGATGCTTTATAGCCTGTAAGTTATCCTATAACGTCAAACAGAACTATTCATGATGAAAACTTCGATGATATGATAGAATACTATAATCAAAATCAAATTACTAAGATAAACATTATTCTTTTGCGTAATAAGTATAATTTCGTAGACGCTAACTCTAAAGTAGAAAATGATTAATTACCACATTGTGATCTGTAAGTTTACTCTGACGATTATAAAGAAAACATTCCCCATCTCTTCCTTTGATTCTATATCTGATCTATTCTATGAGTGATGTAAAAAAATGTTAAATAATATAGTTTCTTTTTGTAATGAGACCAAATCACAATCACTTGGCTGATTATGTACGTACTAAGTCATTTTATGATTTCAACGAACTGCAACGTGAATACAATTGGCTGCAAATGAATCCATTTCTTTTAGAAGGACAAAATCTTTCGAAGAATATGACTATGGACCCAGTAGTTGCTTTAGAGCCACCCCTGGTCATCATTACATCGATAGGTATTGCAACTGGAACAATTTTCTCCATTGTGTGCATAGTCAGATATATCACAGATCCCGATCTTCGTACTCGTTAAACATATATCGTAAGAGAAATTAAAGACAACAGATCATCACATATTGTCTGTTAATTATTTCTTCTTTGGTTTGACTCCAATTTGATCTACTGTTTAATCTAATCATTTATTGCCATACCAATATTTCTCATGGGGTTACTACCTCAATATTTTCAACAACTCGATTTCTCTTTGTCAATCATCAACTGTTCATCACTTAACTATCAGTATTGGTATGGTAACATTATTATCTTACGTCAGTGTTGAACGACATTTTCTGATATTTCGCAAAAATGGTTTGTGAACACGGAAATGTCAGTTGGTGCCAGTTTTATCCGTTTCATATTATTCATACATTGATGCTATACAACCGATTCGAAGTATATGATTCCATGGGTAACTATAAGTTTTTTCTTCCCACAGATGATTGTGATTATTTCGACTACTTATTTATTTACTCGCCTATACCAACAGCGAATGAATTCCAGTAAAAGACCTGAATGGTCAGTTTTACAAAGGATCGGCGCACAAATGAACATTTATGTTACATGATCCTGTTTATATTATTGTTCATTGTCATTCTATAATTTAAGTATCATCATTAGCCGAGAAAGACATCCTCGTCATTTGAAAACAATCATGAACATTATCAATACCGTAATTGTGCAATCATATTCGATATTGACATTTATTTCTATGTTGTTATTTGCAAGACGTCGAAAAGCACAAAGCAAGAGAAATTCCGATTTGAAATTGAATAACATATCAACAATTGCACCTTTACTAGTGAATGATTGGTTCAATCGTTGGCATTCAGTAAATAAGAAAATGAAGATAAAACAGAACAAGAGTGAAGCGAACTATTTGAAATATTTCCTGTATCAAACCACAACCACTGGTTCGTGCATTCTCGTTTCTTCTTCTTTTACCGTCATATGGGTAATAAATCATTGAAATCTTCGAAGAAACAGGTTTGTTCTAGGAAAATCGACTGTCATCATTGTTCCTGATTGTTTTATAGTCACCCTCGCTATTGATCACTCGTATGGATGATGCCGTCGGCACAAAGTCGACTTCAATGGCTCAGTATCCAATATCAACAGGCGCAGCGTCACTTTCATGTCTGACTGCTGAATACTATCAAATACATAACCAAGAAGCGCTGGATACTTGGCGAACAAGAGCATTGCATACGATCGATGATCTGTACGAACAAAAGGCAACATTTCTTCGACACGAAGCACATGTTAGTGCGCTTCTAGGACAACTGAGAGCAATAATTGATGAAGAATCGGCTCCTCGGCATGACAGTGGATACTTCATTGATGATCGACATGTAAGGCAAGCCCATTTTCCGGCAAACAATTCCAAAGAATGAATGAAATTCTTATTTGAAAAAAGAAATTTGTCAATGATTCGTTTTTGTATTCTTTTCTTGAATCAATAAATAATCTGAAATGATATGTGTCGCCCTCTTAAGTAACAATCCGAATCCTTCGGCGTTTTGTTACTTCTATACTTACTTGACAACCTACCATTCACTCTACCTTTTCTTTTCTCCTCATTTTCTTGATTTCGAATCTACCTGCATACGAAAAGTCTCATACAGCTTCATATCATTCTAACGGAAAAGCTCTATATAATCATCGTAGAACACAACATTATCCCACGAGCATTGATTCTTTTTCGTTCGCTCTATGTGTCTTTATTAGTCCTGTTCTATTCAAAATGTGTGTGAATCATAGGCAGTTCGTTTTTCGTCTTTCTTATTTAGTTGCTTCTCAATAGATTACCATTGAATACAACGAACACATGGAATTGGCCTTGCTTCTTTTTTCCCCTCATTTTTGTCTTGAAAAACGTCGGTAGTAAAAGAGCGCAGCGCAGATGTCTTATCTTTAGTTACTTAACTTTGCTTAAGCAAGATAACCTGAATCGACATGATTCATCCATTATTTTAAACGTTTGATTTGCTAAGAGACAAACTTCACTTCAAGTCAGATTAGCCCGCAGTTAAAAACGTAATTGCGCGTCTCCATTGTCATTGCAAAAGAAAAACAAAATATTCGTCCTCTACCGTATGTTATAAAATGGTTAGTTTTCATGGAAATATTCAATTCTATTTTATTTACTGGCAAATACACAATTCAATATTTTACTTATTGTATCAATATACGCATTAGATTAATGAACATTAGTCAGGTAGCTAGTTATATGAGCTTTACGATGCAAAGTCACGTTTGTCCTTTCGCGGAATTCTAAAAATGATAAATAGCCAAAGAAAACAGACGTAGATATTCTTCAAATACTGTTTTTTCTTCTTTTTTTCTTCATTTACAGATATCTATCTAGGTTGGATAATTATCAAATAGAATTTTGCGACGTCACATATCTCGAGTCGTTTTTTTCCAACTTGCATCGATTTCCTGATGTGACTCATCGTGTGACAACTCATAGCTACAATAAAACATATCAATAAAAACAATTGCATTTATATTTCTGCTTATATTTTTAGATGGATGCCAAAATTGAATCTACACCTACTTTCCAATTGAGTATCATTGTTGATCCCGCTGCATCATCATTGAATTATAAAGCACTGTATAGTCACTTATCAGTTCAACTTCCTGACAATTGTAACCATCATTACTGGCATTTTGGTGGCCTACGTTCGTATACAATTCCATTCTATTCAAAAGATAATGATGAAGCTATTAACAATGTAATGACTAAATTGAAATTGTTGCAAACCCAATTCCCACCATATTGGATATCTCTTAAACAATGTCATCAGCAACCTTCGTCTTTATTAGCACCATGCGAGGCCATAAAGAAAAACGTTAAATTAGGAAAGTTCTATACGAATGATACACATCAGATACAATTTACTGCAGGTTCACTTGTTCAGTTAAATCGATATATTTATGATCCTGTCACCGAAATTCGAGATGGTTGGTGTCTAGTGTTTTACCATGATAGAATTGATCTTGACTATGGATCAAAAGAGAATAAATTGCGGAAAACTTTCAAAGCTGAACTAATGGATAGGTGTGCTGTGATTATGGACGGATCGGATACTTTAACGTTATTTCTGAATGTGACGGGCAACTCGGTGGACTACAAATTGGTGACTGATGACGACAAATTAGATCAAGATTCTGAGTTGCAGAAACCAATGAAATCAACGAGTAAATATAGACGTACAGCTGATCGAGAAGCGCAACCATTCTATTCGACAATTCGTCTTGTTATTTCACTTTCAAACACTATTGATAAAAAAGAAGACGATCATCAAGTACAAAATCAATACATCCAGGACTGTCGACAGAATTTTATTGAATTCTTTCAACGAAATCGTATACATGTGTGTTTCGGTCTCATCAATAGTATACCGTCGATGAACAACTACGCATCGATGATAGCAAAGTTCATGAACGACGAATCGATGTCATTTATTAAACAGTACTGCTGGCAAATGTTGCTGTCAATTGGTTATCGTTTTCAACAAAGATTAGTTGACACCTTTATTCAACGTATGAGTTTAATTGAGGGCGATGATGATTTTTATCAGGTAAAAGAAATCAATAAGCTAAATTTCAAAACAAAAACTTTTTTACTGGTTATTTCAGACTTCACTTCATCTGTGGCGTCGTTCCAGTGAATACTATTTCCTAAATATACTCACTGAGCTAGACCGCTACCAAAAGAAAAGTGCTGATGCAGCTGCCCTGTCACATCAAATGAATAGACATCATTATACCGACAAGAAAACTGAAACTAAACAGATACCGCAACGTTGGAGTATTCATACACCACCACCAAATTACGCATACGTTCCATCGGTGACACTCACACCAACGACAATTTGTGTCAAGCCATTGAAATTAGTGAAGACAAATCGAGTTTTACGTGAATCAAAATTCGGCGGTAATCTAATGTTTGCTCTAGTTGATGTCAAAGATGAAAATGGCAAACTCGATCTATTTCCACATGACTGTATGTTACTATATTCATCATAATTTAGGTTGATATTTCGCTTTTGTTGTTATTAGATCGAGCGTTACGTTGGAAAACAGAAATATTACTTGAATCGGGTTTTGATCTCGGACGACAAGGACGAATCTATCGATATCTACATCATTCTCAATCACAACTAAAGGACAAACAATTTTGGTTTTATCATTATGATGAGAAAACGAACTTCTCCTTCGAACAAGCATTTGATTGGATGGGTGATTTTCAAGAAGAGAAGATTGTTGCCAAACATTCTGCACGCATCGCACAATGTTTTACTAGTGCTGAAGCAACGATTCCGGTAAGTAGAGCGGACCTTTGCTGTTCAACATTCGATTGCTTTGTTCTATAGATTCCATCCAATAAAGTCGAATACATTGACGATGTTCATACGAAAGATTCCAAATACAATTTCACCGATGGAGTTGGAACAATGTCAACTGCTATTCGAGATCTCGTAAGTGACTACAAGCATCCTTCTCAGTCAAATCACAGTGCTTAATATTTTGTTTCTTATCAGATTAATCCCCATCGGAAATTTTCGGCAATGCAAATTCGTTATGGTGGTTGTAAGGGTGTCATATCTGTTAATCCAGATCTCGATGATGCTGACCATCAATTGCGTATACGTAAATCGATGAGAAAATTCAAATGTGACCATGACATACTCGAACTCTGTCGGATATCAAAACCTCGTAAGTCTATTATCGGTTAACTGTTCGTAGTTTCTCATTTCTCATGTAGGTCCGTTGTACTTGAATCGACAAATTATTGTTCTCTTGTCTCATCGAGCAATTGACGATCGAACGTTTCTTCTTCTGCAAAACAAACATCAACAATTTCTTTCCGAGTCACTTGTTTATCCTGAAAAGGCTCTGGAATTGCTATCAGAGAAACTAAATCGAAAACTGTTTCCATCACCAGCACTGATTGATGAAGCACATTTGAATTTAATTGCCGAGCCATTCTTTCATCAACTATTGATCACTATTGGCAAATTTGAATTAGCGCAAATGAAAGAACGAACACGGCTAAAATTACCGAAGAACTCTGCGAGAAATATGATTGGTATTGTCGATGAGTATGGAATTCTCGAGTACGGGCAAGGTAGGATGAGAGAAAGAGAGATAGAAAAGACCAACTAGTTTCATCCCCGAATATCTGTTTCCATTTAGTATTTGTTCAATTTACGGAATTGAATAGTGATTATAAGAACAACGAGTCGAAAACAGAAAAAACCGTTATACTCGAACAATCAGTCGTTGTAACGAAAAATCCATGTCATCATCCTGGTGATATTCGAGTGTTCTCAGCAGTCAATGTACCACAATTACAACATTTAAAAGATGTTATTGTTTTCCCACAACGCGGCAAACGCCCACATCCAAACGAAATATCTGGTTCCGACCTCGACGGTGACGAATATGCTGTTATATGGGACCCGGAATTTATTCCTAAAACACCAAATGCAACTCCATATGAATATGACTCACACATTCCGATGTTGCGTGTTACTGATCGGCCAGTAAATCGATCCGATATTCAACGAACTATTCTGGACATTAGTGAGCAATCCTGTGCAGGGAAACTATGTTCACTTCATTTAGCTTACATGGATCGTCATGGCGTCGGACACAAGAAAACATTGGCTATTGCTGGACATATATCGGAAGAATTAGACGCACCAAAAACTGGACAACACCCATTATCGCCTGAACAAATTTCAGAGCTGCAAGCTGAATTGGGTAATGAACGACCTGACTACTTTGACAAACCTTACTATAAATCCTATCCATCTGCACATATTCTTGGTAAGATCAATACTAGACGAAGACGATAGATTGATTTGAAAAACTTTTCTCATTTAAGGTCAATTGTATCGTTCATGCCTTCGTTTTGAGCCGAATTGGATCAAAGTTCAAACGCCACCCACGACTGTTTGTGCTTCTCGAATTGATCCATTGCTTGTTCATGATAATAATCAAGAATATATGCCAGCTGCTGAAGAACTTGCTCGTATCTATCGTGAATCAATTATGGATATCATGTATGTCTATCGTTTCTCGTCGGATGTCGATATTTTCTGTCGATTCGACTCATCATCATCCCAATATCACACTCCATTGAGTAAACAACAAACCGAATCCGCTTGTTTGGTTGCCGATTCAGCACAAATCGAGTTACGACAATTAGTACATCGCATACGTCGACTATTCTTCGAAGAGTTACGTTCATCAAACAAAGCAACATTTCATCGATGTCATCCTCCTTGTGATCAATGTCTTGACAAACAAATGGCAAAAGCCAGTGCATTGTATATCTTCTGCTATAAGGATACACGTCACGCACGGCCAATGTTAAGCTTACCGTGGTTATTCGCATCTTTGCTACTTAAAACACGAATTGCCAATATTAGAAAACAAACCAAATTACGTAAATATTTCTTGTAAGAATATCGACAAACGTAGAAATTCATTGTTTATTTTAGTGTCAGCAGCTCTCATTGCACCCATGCTTGAAATTCAACCGCATCGTTCAATTGGCCAATCTTTACGATGTGCAGTGATGTATTTCATCGAGAAGAAAATACCATATCATTTCCATCATACATATTCATCACAAACACCAGCAAACGTTACTGTTTCGATCGGTCCAAAATCATCATCAAAATGTCTGTTACGTAAATCAAACTTGCCGGTTATTGATTATTTAGTTATTGAAATGCTGCAACACTATGTTCAAAATTCCTTATCAGCAAAAGCATCGGACGTAAAGTCAGCAAATCCGACGCTTGTCGACGCTGTCTGGCAACATATTTTAACACGCTTTGTTCTTGATAAATGTTCACCATTAATCATTTCACCAGCCACAACTACAATATTCATCGAAGATCCGCCCTTTTGGTCAGACGAACAAGCGTCTACAGCTTTGAAACGTCTCATCGATATAAGCATTCAATGTGCCTATGATGCACGGAAGTCAGAGGACGCAATTCAGCCACGAGATTATGCCCACGCAAACGAATATTTAGTTTCAGCATTGCAAAAAATGGCTGCGACAGGTTGCTTGTTTTGAACTTAAGGATTGACTACTTGTTTCGATAATCAAACCGAGTGATATAAGCTGATCATGACATTGAACAAGCCACTGATGTGTGCTTTAAAAAAATCTATGCTTTCTTTTTTTCCTGTGTGCTACTGTTGGCATTTTATGTTACTTTTTTTTAATTCAAGAACTTAAACGAGTTTGAACAAAACAAGGAAACATTGTATAAGTATTAGTTGTATTCATAGAACGTTTCTGTTTTTGTTTATCATAATTGAAATAAATGATTTTATACGAATGATTCATTTAGGATCTTTTTCTAGGGATCAGTATACAAACAAATGCAGATATGCTGTGTTGATAGAGCTGGATATCACTAATATTTTATTCTAAAATATTATAAACATTCTCGAGATAAGATTGTCAATAAGAAAAAAAAACAAGAGATAAAAATGAAGAATCGTGACTATGAATGTTATTATAGGTTATCTGTTACAATTTCAATTTGATCTACTTTTTCATATTACCTTACGAAGAATTTATAAATGAGATGACTAACTAAGTAAAGAAGTTTTTTCTTACAAAAATCTTGGTTAAGTTTGGTTTTTTTTTGTCCCTCTTATCATCTTGATCATCTCATAAACGAACATCAGCTTAATTTGTTTTTGTTAGTATCCATAGTTTACGACTACCAGCATTTGATGTAGCGGTAACCGTAAAACCAGAACGACTGAATGCTTCAATGATATGTTTAGCTGGATCAGTACACTGAACACCTTGTTCATGATCGCATAATTTTTCATTTGAACATGATTCTTGTAGAATACGGATGATTTCAGGATGAACACGATAGCTTTCAACGCCTGTACTATGAACGATAGTTGGTCCTAATTCTTCTTCGGATTCTTCGCATGAAACAGTAACAGTTGTATAAATTGGTAAAGTCATTCGTGTAAGCGGCGCAGTTAGCTACTAACTTGCAAGAACAAATGTATGTCTGAGTCGAATAAAGACGTGTTTGCCTGGCTATGTAAGATAGGATCCTCGGTGTGTTAGGTAAACGAAAAATACGAGAAAAAGAAGAGATAGAGCCAAAGAGAGACAAGAGAAATCTAGAAAGACAACAAAAGAATGACGTAGGGTTTTACGATATAATGATGACTTCATTATGCCAAGAATGATGAGTCGTGAATCTTCATTCTCCTCGATCGAAGTGCAATTGGTTCATATGAACTTTCTCCGTACTTCATAAGTCTTCTCATATATTAAAAGTACGCACATCATCATATTAATTATGAATTATTGATTTTTGTACGGTTGCATCGACGATTTTTATTTATTTTTAATGAATAGTAAAAAGAAAAGAGAAGAATTGGTTCTGTCTACGAATTATCATGGAATAAGCATTCAAAGAAAAGAGGATTTCTCAATGTCAGCTTTCGGATACTGATGAATCTTTCGTTGTTGAATTGAGAAACCGTTCTGGTAAAAACATTTTAAGAAAAGTAACCGTATGGTTCTCTTTCCCTTCCTTGTAAGGATCATCATTTGCAATCATTCGAGCGATAGCTTTCGCGCATAAGAATATATTCGGCATTCCGTTTCCTAAAGACGAATAAGAAACGCATATAGTCTCTTTGATCGAATGAGTCAAGTCTTACCATTGTAACCACATAGCAAGAATTGTTTGTTGTCACCTGGTAATGGCCCGACGAATGGTAGTTCATCAACAGTAAATCCCATGATACCTGTCCATTCTTGTTCGATTTCGACTGTGTGATCGTTTGCTACAATGCCTGGATGCCATTGGCTAAAAAATCGTTGATGTTCTTCGCGAATCAGTTCATTAATTTCGGAATCATTTTGATTAAGATGTTCCGTATCAGGACTTCTCCATCGACAACCACCTAACATAATTCGGCCATCCTTTGGCGATTGGTGATAATATTCTCTTCCGTCATTTGCTGATAAGCCAAATGGCCAGAAGATAATCTCCATTGGTTTTGAAAGACTGCATTGTCCACGTGTTGGGATAAGTTTTCCTCGAACAAAATCAAGGTATTCAACAGCATATGCATTCGTTGCATGAACGATAGCTTGTCGAGCCATAATCACTCGACCGCTCTCCAGAATGATTTTATTCGAATCTTCGATACGAACAACTTTACCTTGTGTAATTAAATCCACACCAGGCTGATCTAAACAGTATTTCAATAGTCCATAGACAAGTTTCGCTACCCAAACAGTTCCCGATTCACGCATGAACATTGCACCGATAAATTTATCCGAATGCAACATTTCTTGACATTTCTTTTCGTCCCAAAATTCGATGTTGTCCATCGTCATTTTTGATTCGGGATGTTTCTTGATATAATCTTCAATAATATCGTAGGATTGAACAATGAGTTTCAGTTCTTCACTGTTCCGAGCGAGAGCAGCGTTACCACGTGTTAAATTAACGTCACAGTCAATATGATTTTCTTTGATAGCCTCAGCTACTTGTCGAATATTTTCATGCTGAAAATCTACCCATTGACAGGCATTTTCATAGCCAAAATCTTCGACATAACCTGCTAAGTAATCATAGCTTGGCCAAAGAAAACCACCATTACGACCAGATGCACCTGAACAGGGTCGAGCATTTTTCTCTAATAACAGTATTCGTGGAAAACGCTCAACAGGATACAATTTCCGTAGCCAATAAGCACATGAAATGCCTGAATAACCCGTGCCGATAATAACAACATCATATTCATCATTGTTGGCTGCTGACTCTGCATGAATGATTCGCGGATGTTTTAATAGATTTGAAATGAATTCATGTTTTTCATCGATCCAAAATGGATTGGAATGTCGAACAGTTGATTGACTCATTGAACTGTTGCTTTTCGTTTTTTCGTCGTCAGTTCTAAGTAATTCCTGAAGTGCTCGATGTAGAAGCGAGAATCTGTTTGTACGTTTCGACTGCGAACGAGTATGTTACACAAGAAAAAACAGCCACTGTGAGTCGTCGAATAAGAAAAAAGAAATGTGTTTTTGCCAGATCAGACGTGAAGACTGTAAGGTTATCGGTCTTTCTTTTTCAACGTACTGTACCACTCGTATATATATATATTGTCGTTCTATGCTATATTTGTCTCTATGTTCGGATAGAAAAGATAAATTTGTTGTCGTGATTGACGTCATCTTGTTTAACTTTTCTTTTTTTTTCGTTTCGTGTTTTTTACTCGGTGCACAAATATGGTATAGATAAGAGCTTAGCCAGATTTATATTTACTTTTTTTTCCCGAACAGCAAGACACGATTTGATGACAGAAGAGAAAAAGGATTAGATATCGACATCATCCGATAAAAATATTCAAAATGATTACATATATAGAACACAACGACGAAGAATCTTAACTATTTTTTCCTGAGTTATCTAATAAAGAAGAATCTAAGTAATTTTTTGGATCCGTTGTCGACATGAAGACATTGATGATTACGTTGATTAGGGAAATTAACATGGTAATGAAAAGGACCAAATTGTTATACCGTTCTAATCTGATTTGTTTTTGTGGATTTTGAATGTTACCTTTGCCGACGACAGTGAGAAGAAATGCTAAGCCTATTTGTGCGAGTATCGACACACAAACGAGAATGAGAGAAGCAACCCAAATTCCATCTCGTTGCTTTTGAGTGATTAATGTTCGTAACTGCATTGCATTACTAGCTGTACAAGCATAAAAAAAGTGATTTCTATGAAAAAAGAAAATAAATTTCACCTACTGAGCAAAGCAAATTCTAAGAAACCGTGACCTGAAGAGGAAAATGAAATTATATTTCGTCGAATGAATACTATCATCTTACTAATTGTCTTTTTCGTAGCGTAACGATTATAATTGCAAGTACATTCAGTCTAAAGAAACAAAAACGAATATAAAGTCTTTCACGTCAAGATCAATTTAACTCTTACTGGCATCATTTTTCTTTCTTTGTAGTACAGTATTTTCTAGCTTTGTCGTCTCGATATTATACATTAGCAAGTAGGCACCAGATTTATTTATATTTCATGAAAACAGACTATGTAGATGTTTATTTAGTCGATATCATCAATATTCCTCCTACAGTTTTTGATATAATGCCAGAAGCGGAGAGAAATATCGTTTCTCTTATGGAATCTGAGCATTGAACAATTCGTTTTCTTACCTGCCGCGACAAAGTTGATGTGTTTTGTTCAGGTACATCCATTCGTGCTGGTACTTTGGGCAAGAAAGGTTCTTGTTGAGCATCGTGCGCATATTCTGCGCGAACAGGTGGCTTTGGCCGATTGGCATCGTCGGAGTTCGGATGCATTGTTAAAAATTATGCTATGTACTAATGCGATACGACTAAAAGCAAAAAAACAATATAATCGAGAATATTCACTGTTGACTAGAGTGTCTACTGTCGTAATTTCTTTCCTTTTTTATAACTTGTTACTCTTTATACTGTCCAAAATTCAATGTTAATATACAATACACGAAAATTTCGTATATAAATGCTATTCTTCGTTTTTTTGATAATCAATCATTTGCAAAGCGAAGTAAAATATTGAGTCAATTTACCTTTAATAGATTTCTATTTAACAACAAAACGTATGTTAATGATTGAAGAAAACGAATGTCTTTCGAAATGGAAGGCAACAGCTTTTTAATAAATGTGTGTAAGAAAAAAAGAAGAAGAAGGGAAGTGGCGTGCACAACTGTAGACTAAAATGACAAATGTTGAGCACAGAAATGAAAAGAAAGAAAATGCGGTAGAACGCCCTTGTCACAGATTGAGTCGTTGTTGACGAAGAATGAGAATTTTTTTCCTCTCGCGTTCTTTTTCTTTACTTTTTTCCTCTACTATAGCAACAGATTGACTCTATTCATCATTTTATGAGTCTGCATGTGATCTGGCTGCTGAATTGTAAAATACTTCCAATTACTTGATTGAATCATCAGTATTAATCGGCGACAATCTAATCCATTTGAAGTGCATGTCTATTTTCCATATTATCTTAAAAGAAAATTAGCATAAGAAAGAAATAATCGACGATCGTGCTTCATTCAGCATCGTCTAGTAACGTCTCGAACATGTGATCGACAGAAATGTGTCCTTCTTTTCGTTGTGCTTATGTTTTATTGATTAAGAAATCTATATAAATATAGTCTTTCACGACAATGTGATTGTTTATAATCTATTGAAAATAAAATTATTAATCTTGTTGTGTGGGATGCTGGGTTGTAAACTCTTTCAGTAAATGTTGAATACTTGGATCAGCCTTTGGTGCACTTGTAAATATACAACCAACGAATACATTCGTGCCTAGAAGAAATTGAAAAGAGATGTTTTTGTTTTTTCGTCAAAACCGTAGTTACCATGTTGGAGATGTTCAATTACGCGACAGCAGCCTAGATCGACAACATTCAGGCCGAAATGTCGGAAACGTTCATCGGTTTCGAAAAGAGCATCGGTTGTTGGTGGACCGTAATAGGGTTTACCATTCGATGGATCAATAAAGTCAACCCAATATTGTTGATTACTAAGATAAGTTGATATTTCTTGGGCAACTTGAATGAATTTGTCAGTCAACTGTTTTCGTTCTTCTTCGATTTTGACAGACCATTTTGACATGTCGGATTCCGTTTGAAATACTATTGTAATGGCTGTTAGCGGTTGTGTTATAGTATCGTAATTAAGAAATAAAGAATTGAATTCTGAGCGAATCGTATGTGAGCAATTGTAACTACGAACTTCGAAACATTCTCCTTCGATTTTCTTTAGTGCTGATAGAATATCCTTTGTAGTATTGAATTGTTCCAATAAGTCATTGTTAAGATGATTTGAATTGTGTTTGAGTAGCTTTTTGGTTTCGAGACTGGCAAATCCAACGTGTCCCGGTAAAGGAAAAAGTGTGTTCAGCTCATTAGTCGAATCGAAGCTTGTTAAAGATGGAACCGATGGACGTTGTTTGGATGATTCGAATTGATTGACGAGACTTAACACCGCTCGAGATCTCAATTCGGATAAAGTCGGTTTAAATGATGACAAATGGCGTGTTGGACGAAGATATAACAATGAACGAGAAGAAGCAGATGCTAAAAGACGATCCATAATGACCTCCAATGTACCGAGTCAATAGTCTTTTGCCTTTGCAAAGCGATAAGAAGCAGAAATGAATCAGTTGTGCCTTCCTTTCTTTCGTTCTTTACATACACCATCACATTTTGTTGTTCTCCTCCGCCGCCACTTTTTACGAACTACTACTGTATTCAGAGAGTCGCGTGTAATCGAATAGACTATCGACTGATGTGTACGTGAAACATTTGTTTATTTACGAATTAAATTTCTTGTTAAAAAACAATGGGTATTCCAGTGGTGTCACAGGAGATTATCACAAAGGAAAATTTGTTTGAGCGTATTATAAGAAAAATAACCTACATAAATAAGAGGATTATACACTGAGTATTATCATTCTCGATTAGTTCACAAAAGTATCCTATGAAATTCTAGTAGAATCGTTTCGACCGATGGCTATAGCTTCGCATATACCAAACTGAACCAATAGCTCCCAAACAGATCAAGATAACAAATACCACAAGAAGGAAGATTTTCAAAACCGACCAACTGCTGCTTTTCGAAGTATCATTCTCAGTTGAACCTGGTTTCGCTGCTGGAGCTGCAGGTATAATATTCTTGCGGTCTTCCGATCGTCGTTGTTCAGATGTGGCTAATTGAAAAGTGCGAACTGAAATAATATCATGATTATCGCTAAGTTGACCGGTTGCGGCAGTGAATCCGAAATAATAATTCGTGGGTAAATGAATATTATCAATGCTAAAACATACAACCCAGATATTTTTCCCATCGACATCCGTCGAAACGGTTAGCCGATTATTTTCATAACGAATAGCAACAAGTGTGTCAGTCGTACGACCACGAAAGGATGATTCACAACCAGCAATACTAATATCCGTACCATCGCGATCATGATTATAATGCAGCGTACCATTATTCACGATAGCCGAGATATATGGATATATATGCTACAAAACGACATTCGTTCGACAACTAAACAAATAAGAGTGACATACTTTCTGACGTTCATGATCATTAGCGTAAGTATCCATAATAACAGCTAAACCATAGAAATAGTCAGTATAACCAAAAACTGGACCTATAAATAACGTATTTGGTCAACTGAAAGTATGCAGATTAAATTTCGTGTTTACCGTCTAATTTCGGATCTCTTGCGTACCAGATAGCAAATCCATCACCAAAGAATCCTTTCCCTTCTCCATGCACATGAAAATGAACATGCATTTCCCAATCAGCATACGTCACTGGTATCATATTCCATAATCCACCATATTTACTCTGCGTGTCTGATGTTAAACGAATGTATCGATCAGTAGCCAACGAAAAGCCATGTAAATGCCAATATGAATTCGATGTAGAAAAAACTAAAGAAATAAATTCAAGGATTTCTTGTTCAACATCGAATCATTACCGGACGGATATGGCCGAGTTAGACTATGCTCACGATCTTCGTATGGATCAGATTCATCTTCATATGTATAACCAACGAGAATAATCAGCAAGAATGAGATACTTCCAATGAATTTCATTGAGTCCAAAAAAAAATCTTTATCGTGAAGTGCAATAAGGTAATATGACAACATCTCACTCACCAACCCATTTGGATGATTTTGATTGGACAGAATATATGAGTAAATACTACTGAAATATTACATGCGGCTTTTTATTAATGCCAATCGAATTCTGGGATAGAATTCAATGAACGATAGTGTTCAAACGAAGATTAAAGAGAGCATAAACGATACCTATCGAACTTACTTGTAATTGGTTAGTGAAGGTGTTTTTCAAAATTTTTTTTTCTTCGTCAAGCTAAGCTCTCTTTCATAGTGAGTAAAAGAAACTCTACATATGAGAAACTTCATTGAATACACTGGTTCTGACATCTTCTTATCGGTTATCAAAAGATCTGATGTAATAAAAACCATTATCTCAAAAGAAACCACTGACTCTGATAGTTTCGTTTCATTATCGATAATTCATGAAGAATTACAATACATTTAACTTCAATGAATGCTCATATCTATTCACTCATCATCGTTCATCTGAGTATACCTAATGAGCATCATTGTACACGAGTTAATCTTTGGCTAAATCAACCATGAAGAACATCGAAACATTCCTTGTTATACTCAAAACATACTCGAACTTTATTCTGATGTCTAGAATACGATTCTGTCCAGTATTCAGTAAGAGTTAGTTTAGTACAGAACATCAATCACCAGGTGCATCCTTCAATGACGGTATAGAAACACGAAAATTCGAGAAGATTCCATCGACTTTATCAGACGTCATGTGAATGTATGCAGACTTAGTCGTGATACGAAGTACAACTGTAGACTATTTTTAAATCCTAGATCACGAGCTGGAATCGATAAAAATGATAAGAATATGATGATGAAGCATTTCGGTTATTTTTATCCTCTACTCAAACAATAAAAAATACTAAATCAATATCAAATAAAGAAGAAAAAGAGAGAGAGAGAAGCGATTTCTTTATTTGTTCGTTATCAATATCGTCATCCGGCAATTTTCACATCTATGTTATTGTCGGTCACATGATATAAACGTTTATCACTTCGTCAGCGCTGACAAAGAATGATTCATCTAAGATAACGAAACAATCGTTTTGCTCTTCGCCAAGAAATATGTGCTCCTGGAACATTGCCTTGATTCCACAGATCAGATTCTTTTCAAACTAAGCCTACTTTTATCATCAGCATTGCACCATCTCAATCGTGTGCAAATACTTATATGAATTGAAAAACAATAGGAGTGGTAAATGTGAGGTTCGAACATAGACATGCACAGATGTTCTCTTTCTTTTATAATAGCAAGAATCTGCTAAATAAATTTAGGTATTGAAGTACAAATGGAAACATTGACCCTCGTCTGTACTTTATACTTACATTTATTTAGTTGGATTCTTGCTTGCTGATGATATTTTTGGCAATTTACCGAGAAGATTTTCAAATGTACTTTCTTAAGGACAAAGAGCAATAGAAACATCAGGTGACATCGTCAATAAGAGCTTTCGTTTTTTTGATTCAATGGATATGCGCCGTCAGAAATGCGTGAGCGTGAGAGAGAGACAGAAAGATTAACATCTAAGCTAACTTCTCTCTCGGGCACTTATCTATTTCTCTTATTCACTCTCTTTCTCTTTTCACAGAACGGGGTGTGTCTCACAAGACTGTAACCCGTTGCATTTTTCTCTTCTTCTGTCCAGGTGCTATGCTTCACACAATGATTTTTCTCTATCTGAATATCGATAGATAATTTTCTCTCTTTTCTCTCTCTCTCCCTCTTTCTTATCTGAATATGCATATATAAAGTGAAGAATTCAACCACTACTTCATAAAGTATTCGATTCTTGATCTTTCCTTCTCTAAGTCAAGCAACAAATCGACCGGGAAGAGATTTTGACGGACAGTCTGAAGACTTAATGGTGGAAGTTTATACGGAACCCCTTTGTAACAAGATTCAATCGACGGCAGGTGGTATCACATTTCGTAGTTATAAGAGACAACGTATTAAGTCCAATATATCAAGTAATTTTGGTACAAAATAACCATGAAGACTGATTTAGTACAAGAAACACAAAATGTACTCAATCTGATCGCTAAACGCGATCTAGATGATGACGGTAGGATTCAATTGATCAACTAGAAGGAAGTTTATTGAATTTGAAATGCTTTTTCTTTAAGAAAAACAACAATTGATCAATGAAACCGTTGATAACTTCAATGAATACATCAATCCAGGTTTCTTGAAATATCGTAAATCATTTTCACCTGATTACGTAGCCGGTAAGATTTGTGAAAGGAAGAAAAACTTCCATGCAAATCATTTCAATTCATTCTAGTGGAATGGGCTGATAGTGGTTCAACCTTCACCTGTGTTAAAGGTGTCGAATACATTGATTGTCTAGGTGGATACGGTATATACAAGTAAGTCTTATTGATGAAACTTCGTGTGAACTATTCGAGATGTTCGTTGGTATTTTAGTGTTGGTCATCGCCATCCGAAAGTAGTTAAAGCAGTTAGAGATCAATTAGAACGTCAAGCATTGCATTCACAAGAATTACTCGATCCACTACGTGGCTATTTAGCGAAGATTTTAGCTGAATTAGCACCAGGAAATTTGAAGTATGCGTTTTTTACCAATAGTGGAACCGAATCTGTCGAAGGTGCACTTAAAATGGCTATGCTTGCTACTGGTCGTCGTACTATTATTGCTGCTGTTGGTGGCTTCCATGGTAAAAGTCTAGGGTCATTGAGTGCAACTTCCAAGTAAGAAAATAGCTATTCATGAGAAAACATACGTTCATTTTTCCTATATATATTCTAGAGCTGTTTTTCGTAAACCATTTTTACCGTCATTACATAATATGCGTCATATTCCATTCAATGATTTACATGCACTTGAACAGACATTGGCCTGTCTACAATTTACAGGCGATGATGCCGGTAAGAATAATTCAGATTTGTTAGTACAGATGAGAAAAATTTTGTCTTTGTAGCTGCTGTTTTACTTGAACCAATTCTTGGCGAAGGTGGTATTATTGTACCAGGTGATGACTATTTTCCAGGTGTTCGTCGTTTATGTGACAAATACGGTGCACTTTTAATCGCAGATGAAGTTCAAACTGGTATGGGACGAACAGGCAAAATGTTCTGTGTCGAACATTGGAGTGTCGAACCCGATATTCTCTGTTTGGGAAAAGCATTTGGTGGTGGCATCATGCCAGCAGGTATGTCATCTGAACACATCTTGTCATTCACATTTTGCATTCTTCGATTTTGCTAGGTGCTTTCATTGGTACCGAAAAACTGTGGACACCCATATTCTCCAATCCATTTTTGCATACAACAACATTCGGTGGCAATCCATTGGCCTGTGCAGCCGCTATTGCAACAATCAATGTTATACTTGAAGAACGTCTTTGCGAACGTGCACGAACTGTTGGTGACATATTCTTGGCTAAATTGAAATCAACCATCAAGCCATATACACCGCAATTAACTATTGATGCTCGCGGTAAAGGTTTAATGTTAGCATTAGAATTCGCTGACACAGACATCGGTTTCCGTGTCTCTAAAGGCTTATTTCGCGAGAAAGTTCTTGTCGCAGGAACTTTAGTTAACGCCAAGACCATTCGAATCGAACCACCATTAACGATCACTTTGGAGCAAGTTGATAATGTGATTAATGCGTTAGGGAAGGTTTTGAAAGAGATTGCAAGCGAATTGAAACCTCAATTAATCAATGAACCAATTCTTAAACCATTACCAATAAATATTCTTCAACAAACTGTCCTTTCAAGACAATTATAAGAGACATTTCAGACTATAATACATCGAACTTTGTCTTTTTCGTTTGTATACTTTGCTTATTTCGAATGTGTGCAATTATATATATAATCTGTTTTTTTTTCTTTTGACTGATTGAATTTAATATGAATAAACCTGATAATAATTTCAAATCTGCCTTTATTCTCCCCATGAAAACAAAGCACAAAGAAGTCTGAATGAATCATCATCGGAAAAGTTGTAGACTATTCTTCTCTCTTAACGTACAAAACTGTCGAGTCAATTATTCATCGTTTCTTTATCTAGTTAACTTCACATAAGTGCAGTTTCATCGTCTTTTTTTTTCTCGTGCTTCTTGCTCTACGAGTTTCTAATCAATGATTAACCAATCGATCGATATTCCTGCGAATCCATCACCAGATCTTCCCGTGGAACTGGTTTTTGACGTCCTCACACCTCGGCCGCATTTCATTATAAAACACAAGAAAGAATTTCGAAAGGCAACGCCGACTGAAAATGAATTAAAAGACGTGATAAAACTAATAACAGATTTTCTCATTGAAAAGCCCGATTACGACAGTAATACAATTCTTTCATTTCATCGAGGAATTTGGTATAAACAAAAGTGTCCCGATTTTCATGCACATCTCTGCGTTCCAAGAAAACCCTATTGTCGAGAAGTACAACGCATGGTAAGTACTTTTTTGTTAATTATTGTTTGATTTTTCAGTTTGGTTTGGTGTTCGATTAGGTATCGTCCGATCAATGGTTATCATCAATAGATTATCTAAATCGATTGGAGAAAAATTTAATCTGCTCGAAAATGAAATACAGTGAATATCAAACGAAGTGTTTAGTAATGGCCTATCGATGTTTCAATGATCCAGTTTCACGTTATCTTCCACTTAGTCAATTCAATACATCAAAATTTACTCTTGTATTTCTTGCTTCGTCGCCCCGAATCGGCGTGATAGCGAAGACGAAAACGACTGAATTGAAAATTTTATACAATTTCATGGAGAATTTCTATTTTTCTGCTCGCAAAAAGTTAAGTGCAATTAATCCTTTGTATGAAAATTTCGGTGCTCATCTATGTCTACATGTGGGTGGCAAGAAGAAGAAGAATGTGCATGTTGTCGAACGCACCGATCGTGTTTTATTTAATACAATTGAATGCATTAAAACTGAACGAATTGTTGGTTATGTACAAATGGAAGAGCAACTCTATCTGCGTTGGTTGCCCAACATTTTTCACCGGACTTGGCTTCATGAATTTCGAAACAATCAACATTTCGTTCGCACTTAAAAATAGTTTTTTTTTATTTATTTATTTTGATTTTGTTATCTAATGCCATCTATCGATGGAAATCTCTTATTATTTATTGTAAATAACTAATCAATCATGAACAATTTGCGAAAAATTTACTATTTGATTTCTTTTCGATATCGATACAGTTGAAAAAAGGCGTAAGAATTGATTGATTTGGTTATGGCAAGACGTGGCTAGATCTGGATTTTAACATTGCGTGGATTCATTCTTTTACCAAACATCGACGATTCGATCGCTTCGAGTCATTCATTTCTTTACTCTTTTATTAGATCGAATTTTAGAAGAAAAATCATGTCTAACCAACGATCAACATCTCGCGATGAAGATTTACTTCTTCAAGACTTTAGTCGTAATGTGACAACTAAATCACGGGCTTTATTCAGTGGTAATGCTGCTGTTGTATCTGCCATACCGCTTTGTAAGTTAATGATTTGGTCGAGAATGTTCAATTGAAGATGAAATTTGGGTGTTGTAGGGCTTTTCTGGCGCATTCATCAAATGGATTTTTCCTCGTATTTCATTCATTTCATCCTTGGTACCATTGTCAGCACCTATTTTCTGAATTTAGCTTATCAGAATATGAAATTCATTCTGAAACACAAGTTAGTGTCGATGCTCGGTCTGATTGTGCATGACTAATGAATGTTTTCAGGATTGCACAAAAACGCGAAGAAGCTGTGAACCGTGAAATATCGAAAATCTTCGCCAGTGATAAAAGTGCCAACAAGAAAGACAAAGATGATCGGTACGAATATTTTTCATCGTTAATTATGAACGAATTTCATCATATTCTGTCTAATAGAGTTTTAACACGCAAAAATGAAGTCGCTGACTTCGAAGCAACAACATTTTCCATCTTCTACAACAACACCTTCTATCTCGTTTGCTTGCTTGTCTTATCATTCTTTGTCTTGAAGAACTTCTCACCAACAGTCAATTATTTGTTCTCGGTTGCGCTCTCAACAGCTATGGTTTTTCTCTTTTCAACTGGACAAAAATAGAATGAAAGACAGAAAACACTCGATTGAATGCTTTGTTTAGGTTTTTAGACATACGTTTTGTTTTTTTTTTCTCTGTTATTGACTATTCTCACCCCAGTGCTTTCTGTTATTGTTCGAATAAGATGTGTTCTTTTTATTGTTTTTAACTTCTGTGATTATTAGTTAAACTTCGGTGATGAAAATAGAAACACAACAACATCAATTAACTGAACAACGGAATTCTATTCGAGAACATATGATTTACACATTGAAATTCAATCTGACACCATGAGTTCCATGTTAAACACTTGTCATTGAAATCGATTCGATTTGAACTTCACCTTGAATGATTGACATTGATCTTTGTGTCACTATTCTATTAATTCTATTGATGATCGTCATCATTCTATTTGATAATTATCTTGAATTATTGACTTCTATTTAATATTTGTTTTGTACTGAAGCATATTTAATAGTGTCAAAAAAAAATCGATTCACCTCAGTGCAATTCTTTCTCGCTTATCGATGACAATGTTACCTATCGTCATATTCATATTCATCTCATCCATTGAAGGTAAAAATCAACTCAGTTCATAGATAAATTTGTTCATTTTCGTATTCTCTACTAGTCAGTTATGGAGCATCTTCATGCTACTCATGTAACCCATGTGGAACAACATGGAATCCTGCTGCAGCTCAAGTTATTCAAACATCAACAATCAATGATTATTGTCGCGTAAGTCGATCATGTCTAACGGAAAAGAGGCGTCGATGTTTTCGCTTTGTCGTTCATAGAAAACAGTAACCGGCACTCTTGTTGTAAAGGATTCGGTATCAACATGTAATCCAGTTAATGTTCTCAATAATGGCGTTTATTGTTGTCGAACAGACCTATGTAACACCGGCAATAGATGTTCATTGAAAATGTCGAGTATTCTTTTCTTATTATTTTATTCTCTATGGAAAATTTATTCATATTATTATTATTATATATGATAGATTTGATTGAAAACATGAAAAGATCGGACAAAACAATAGTGAAAATAATCTTTTTTTTTTCTTCTTCTTCTTCTTTCTATTCTAATTTCGTAGATGTTTATTTGTATCATGATTTTTTAATCCATGATGAAGAGTAAGTAAATAAGTAAAGACACACTTTTTATCCAAATGACCATGAATGAGATCATCACTATCGAGCAACGGGTGAATTTGTGCTTTTTCTCTACATTAGAAAAGAAATCAGATTCGATCAACGTGGACGCTCGACTTACTCAGCGACGCGGAAAGCTAAATCGAAATTTGTTTGTTTGTCATCACGATTTAACGTATTAAAATCGAATTCATTCGGAAAATAATGGTGAACGATGGCACAGAACGCCAATCCATCAGCAAAATCCGTTGTAAAATTACGTATCTTCACTGACTAGAAGTAAGATGAAGGCATCAAAGTGAGCGACATAGGTCATCACCTTCTAATGGCTTACTTCATAATTCCTAGTGACATTTTGACACCATTTTAAAAGCCGTTCTTGTGCTTCTTTATACGATGGACGTAAAGATGATGATGTCATCTAGAATAATACGGTGTAATTCAATCGCACTGTCCAACATTAAAAGAAAGAATCAAGAGTACTATTGACGAGACAAATGTTGGCTGGTATATATATATATACGTGTGTGTGTGTGTGTATTCGGTTGAACTTAAAGGAGAAAAAGGTAATGACGGTACCGGTGGTCGATTGTAATCGGGAGAGTGAACACAGCGATAGATAGGTGGACGTTAAAGAGAGAAAAGAGAAAGAGAGGAGAAAAAAAGAAAATTTTTCTTCTTTCACTTTCGAACGAGTAGAATTGACAATCTTTGTCTCAATAAGAAAAGAGAATAGGTGACCTTTTTTTTGCATTCATTCTAAAAAATGATTGTTTAACCATGTGAAATGACTATAGACTACAATGATCAAATTGTTCTTTGTCATAAAGTAATTGTTTTCTGTATGAAATATTTCCTTTTTGTATTATTCGGCATAAATCCGGAGTCGGGTGTCATTCATATCGGTGGAGAAGCAAAACAACATCTCGCTAATAGATGTACGGATGAAGACCATACAAACGAATGTCGAAGGACGCATAGACAATTATTAGTTTTAACAAAAAAAAAGAACGAAGAACGGTGTATTTGAACGATAAACAAAACTTTATTTTTTTTTTTCTCTACACAGAAGATAGATTTTATGTAAATGTTATTCGAATAATTTATTCAATCGTTAAAAACGAGGGTAGATATTTCAATTCTTCTGCAAGTTTTTGTTTCTCTTTCGTTCACAAAGAAATTTCCGGTTTCGTCTCGTAGGTGCATTGAATAATAAATAAATCCTCCATCGAGGTAACAAGTTAAATATTCACTCTTTACTCTATGATATTTACAAGCGGAAATCGTGTATGAACAATGATGGATCTATAATGTCACCTTTCCTTTCCGTCTTAATCAACAACAACGATTAGACGAATCGAGACACCGAACGTATCCTTGGAGGCTATTCGATGATTTCTTTTATTCGACGATTGATATGAAAGTGTTAGAGAACACTCACGACCGATTTTTAATAACACCGTTTGACTAATTATTTCTGAGACGTTCGAACAGTTTTATACTTACTTGCAGCGTGGTAGATTTCAAAGTGATTTACAATCTCATATATTTAACATATTATGTGTTACAAGGACGTTCATGTTGCGAACTTGTCGCCATTCGATGATGAATGAATGAAAAAGAAAAGAATTGACATAAACCATGACAAAATACTCTCGCAGTAAAAGAGAAAGACGATATTCAAGACGAAGTCTACATTAGACTTTGTAATTAGTTTGATGAAACGCTGTGATCATAAGCAATTATTATAATTATTAGAAACAGCAACTGTCAATGATAATAATGAATAGTTGTATTGTCGAAAGCAATGTTATTAACAAAATCGTATAAATGTACTGTAACGAAACTTGAACAGCGGCGGACCGATGTCGCTATCATCAGACGATTCTAATACTCAAAATAACGGAAGAGAGGAAAGAAAGTATAGAAACGTCAATCCGTTAAGATTACCATTGGTCGATCGATTACACAATACGAAAGAATAGACTAAGTGGTTGCGTTTTGTCTTTGTTTATCACTTTTTCATTTTGAAATTATTATCATCTGAAAACGTAAAATCTTACATAATGTCAGCACCAAATACGAAACAGATCAAACTTGATGGTAAGATTATTTGCTTTTCAAGATTAGTCGTCTTACGTCATTGGTCATCTTCTAGAAGCTGAAATGCAAAAAGCATTCGAAGTTATCGGTGATGTTCAAAACGAAATCGATCGTTTAAATGAACAAGCCAGTGAAGAGATTCTTCAAGTTGAACAGAAATACAATAAACTTCGACAGCCGAATTATAAAAAACGTATGTTTCAATGTTTATTCTTTGTAAAAGAAGACAAATTTTTGGCTTTTGTTTTTCAAAGGCTCGGATTTAATCAGCAAAATTCCATCATTCTGGATCAGTGTGTTTCTCAATCATCCTCAATTGTCGGGTCATTTGGATCAAAACGATGAAAATATTTTACAATATCTCAAACGTGTTGATGTCGAAGAAGTAAACTTCCTTTTTCAGTTTAGTGTTAAGTTTCTTCATTGCATTTTTTTAGCATGATGATATCAAATCAGGTTATCGAATTAAATTCGTAAGTTTCTTGAACTTTATCAATTGGTTTCAATGAATCTCTTGCTGTAGACATTTGATACTAATCAGTATTTTGAGAACGATGTCATTGTCAAAGAAATCAGCGTGAGTGAATCAAGTGAAACAACGTGTAAATCAACACCGATCCGATGGAAAAATGTTTGTGAAATTCTGTTTTTCTTTTCTAACGATTTTCTTTTGATGTACTTGTAGGAATCGAAAAATGGTCAATCAGCGAGTAACAGCGGCAAGAAAAGTGATGGCGAAACAAGAAAACGTGCTCATGAGGCAGAAAATAACAATGATCATGGAGCATTCATGGCCTGGTTTACAGACACTAGTAACGAAGGTAATAACGAAGAATTTGGCGAGATAATCAAAGATGATATCTTTGTGAATCCTTTACAATACTATTTGGTAAGATGGAAAGATTGAAATCGGAGCATGACGATGTTGTTCATTTTGAATAGGCTGCAACAACAAACGATGGAGATGACGAGAGTGGCGGAGAAAATGACGAAGATGATGATCTCGAGGTAAGATTGTGTATGTGTGGTGGATGTTGAAGAAGATGTTTTGATTTTCTTTTAGGAAAAAGACGATGATCAAGAATAGACAATTGATTGTAAATTGACATATTCTGTTTGTTATTATTCTCTTTGAATCGAATCATAACTACTTGTATGACAGATCTTTCATCCAGTTATATCAGTAAAGCTGGATATGATTTCGTCTTATATGGAGAATAAACAGATGTTTATCCTAAAAAAACTACAAGGGATCATTTTATTGACTTTTTTCTTTTTCGAAAACTACAATACATAAGAACTGTTATGTCAAATTAAGCGACAGTAGCATTTGGATACATATCCAAGTATCGACATGAAGTAATGTTATTTTTGATTAGATCTGCTATCGGTATCATGTCCTCCATTGGTTGCATGGTTTTTTGTAAATCGCGGGCAATCTAAATCAATCCCATGTTATTTTACGATAGTTCACATTTTTCTAAAACTACCTGTTCATTCTCTTCCATAACTCGTAAGATGTTGCCACCAGCCAGTTTAATGATATCCTCATCTGTCCAATTACCTTGTGAAATCAAATATTCGATCAATTTCGGATAGCCCGATACATCGACCAGATCGTACGGTGTTCTTATAAAAGAAACGATTTTATTGAAAGAAGAAGAACTCATAAGTAACATACTGATCAATTCCATCGAAATCACCTCCTAAACCTATACCATCGACACCAGCTAGATTACGAATATAATTGATATGTTCTAAATAGAAATGTTTAGAAATTGTCATCTACAAAATAGCGTGTGCTATTACCAGCGACATTGGAAATGTTTCCTAAGTTTTTACTGTCGCATGTAATGAAACCGGGCGTAAATGCCACCATAACTATACCGCGATTCTTTTTCTAGAAGAACAGCATAATCGCGTGAGAATTCATCTTGTGTTCTTCTCGAAATGTACGTACTATTAGACGGAGTACATCGTCTTGAACATTTCGTGAATGGTTACACAATGCCCACGCCGATGAATGGCTGAATATGATTGGTGATCGAGTGACATTCAATACGTCAAGCATAGTTTTTTTCGAAACATGTGCTAGATCAACTAACATTCCAAGACGATTCATTTCTGCAATAATCTTCTTTCCAAATTCAGTTAACCCATCATTCTTGGGTAAAGTTGAACCAGGTCGATCAACACGATTCTGATCAGCCCTTTCATATTTAAACGAAATCTATCCATACGAATTCAGATTGAAAGAGAATACATACCAGGGTGTATTACAATTATGTGTCAATGTCATATATCGTACTCCCAGTTGATAGAAAAGTCTCAGGATGGAAAATGTGCTTTCGATAGCTTGTCCACTTTCCACTCCCAAGAGACTAGCAACACGTTTGGCTTGAAAAGCTTCTCGAACTTCAGCAGCAGTTCTGGCCAACTGGAATGCTTCTGGTTCTTTCGCTATGATTCGGTTCATCAAATCGATTTGTTCCATAAAACTTACCGTTGCATCTTTTCCTTGATGTTCACAGGGTGTATAGATGGACCAGAACTAAACATTCCAAATTGGTTAGATGAATTACAAAATAAACTGTACAACATACTTGGCCGCCAACTTGACCTTTTCGCAATCGTGTTATATCCGTGTGTATGGTCGTTATATTACGATACTTAGTCATTTCGTTCAAATCAAGACCAGTTATATTATTCCGGAAATATTTACGAATAACCCAAGCCCAATCATTGTGCCTAAAATTCATCAAGGGTAAAACTAACCATGTTCGTCAACGACTCATCTTATGTTTATCATCAATGAGTCTCCATACATTATCTGTCGTTTAAGAATCTCACGAAGAAATGAATTTTTCAAAGATCTTACCCGTCAATTAATGGATTCTGTGCTAGGATATCATTCACTCGCTGCTCGACTGTTACACTATCAGATTTTCTTCGTCCGACAACAACTCCTACGGTAACACCGACGATGACACCAACTACAACAAAAGTTGCAATGCATCCGATGACAATCCATTGCTTTCGTGTGAGCGCCATTGCTGTCTGCCTCTCACTTTTTTTCGTAACAAAAGAATGTTTTTTCGCAGCTTCGAAAAAGTTGCCAATGAGAGATTTATTTGGGGGTAGATAAGAAGATATTTTATCACTTTAATTCTTCTGTCAATAGACACGTATTTAGATTAACGTTATAGCATCTTTGATATAAAATTTTAACGATTTGATAAGACATACATAGATTTTTGCGCGTTGCTTTATCGTTTTATTCATAGATCTGTTTACAGTTGTTGCTTTGGTACACACATACACGCGAACATTCTACTAAATAATCAACATCAAAAGAACAAACAGAAAAAGAAAACAGTGAAATATAAGTATAGATATCACGCCATTAGTTTGTTTTTTTTTTATACAGAAATAAGAAGAACAAGTAAGGAATACCTAGAAAGAATCACTCGTTCAATATATTTACACAAAGTTTAACATTGAGCGAGAGAGAAAGAAGAAGAAAAAAAAACAGAAAACACTGTCACCGGGCTTGAGATTGTGGCGAGTTTTTTTTCCAATTGATTTTGTTTTTTTATAGCACATAAACAATAAACATATTCTTCTAATCTCCATTCACTTTTCGTCGACATGTTGGACATGAATCATTTTCCTAGAAAACCAATTCGACATGTATTTGTTTTCCTTTCGATGACGAAATAAACAACTTACACTAAGCCATGTTGATATACATTGAAGATGAAATAAATGTGCGCAATGTAGTTTATTGATAATTTCCTGATCGGTAAATTCCGTTAAACAAATAGGACATTTTTCAGCTAAAAGAATCGATGACGAGTCCGATTTATCGAGAAATTGGATTTTCGGCAAAGCATCAATTTCATCTTGAGTTAAGCGGGATGGAAAGTTAATATTCAATATTCGAGACAATCGTATCATGCCCTGTTGAAACGAAAGACAATTAGGAGGAACAGTTTTTTGTTCAGACTTACCTCTGTGCCATCGTATTCTGTACGTGTATTCAATCGACCATATATAAGACTAAAGAAAAGTTGATCGAAATTATTTACAGCACCTTCGAGAGATTGAATAGAATCGATAACAATCTCAATAGCACGATCGATATGAACAGGACTGACGCCATCAGTGGAAAAGTTTTGATTATCTGTTCGCGTGGTGTTCGTTGGATCAGTTGCGGTGCGTGAACTAAAACCAACGAATATGTACTGACGAATGAGAGAATTTCTTTAATCATTTACCGTGTGTGATGGATAACATTAGATGTTGGTCTTGCCGTGCGTCGGGGTGGAATAGATTCATTATCATTAGCTAGATTAACAATAGCTGCTGAAGATGATGAAGTTGTTGGTTGATTGTTATCATCATCATCAGAAATATAAACAAGACGATATTGACGTGGTTGCATAGTAGATGATGGTGATGTTGACGATGACGATGATGGGTGATCATGTTGGGTGATGCTACTTGAAGTAGATATTGCTGTTGATGTTTGACGTCGAGCGCGACGCGGTATTGTAGTCAGATGTGAATTAGAAACTTGAGGTAAATGAATTTGTACTGGTGGACATCGTGGTCGTAAATTGTAACGCTGTGATTGTGCTTCGGGTGTTGTTGAATGATTACGAAGTGGATAGCTGTTGTGTGGTTCTGCTGAAGATTGATTATTACGTTTACGCTTCCGGGGAGCTGGATTTGTTTGATGAGATGAAACTACGGTTGATGTTGATGGTTCATGATCATCATTGTTGTCTGAAAGATTTCTTGAACGTGTTCGTTTCCGGGATACTCGTGCTGATGAAGGTGGCATAATCAGTGCGCGTGCGTACGTTCGCTTTTCGATATGTAACGGTATCAATGGAAAAAATCAAAAGACTGAAGAAAACTGGTCCGTAAATACAATATCGACGCTGGTGAATCTAATTGATGATTTGGGTGATTTAATCACTAGTGAGAAATGGTGAAATTAGCTTCTTGTTTATTGTTATTTCTCAGTATTCATAACAGTTTATCTTATAGCCAATGAATACCTGTTGTTTGATAGATGGCAGTAGTGAAAGTACATCGATGATAGATGTACAATAAATCAATCTGTCATCTACGAAACAAAATATCAATGCAAGGAACAGCATACGTGATTAGTTCGTGAATATTTATTTTTAAACGTTCAATACAATAAACAGGCTATGGAAGGTCTTTTATGTTCACTGTTAGAATTATAACGAAATTCGATGATTTTCTGGAATAAAGTAGTTGATGTAATAGATGTTGGTAATCAAGATTTGCTTTTGTAAAATGTATGATTTCCGATTTTCTTTACGAATACACAATTATGAACCCATGATGGAATACCTTCTTTATCCGGATTATGATAGTGATCGGTTCCATTCGTTGGATCATCATTAGGATCAGCATGGTAAATAGCATCAACTACTTCACACACTTGTCGGTACACTTCTGGTTCATGGATAGAAATATCATTTACACCATTCCAACATTCAAATTGACGAGGATGTAAGCAAACATCTTTTATTTTAGATCCACCCCAGTACTGTCGATTTAGACGTGCTCGGTTCTTAATAACCCAAGCGACCCATTTTTGACCTTCGACCGATTCTCCTCTTGCTTCGGCATAAACAGTTTTTCGAAATACTTCTAATTCTGAAAGTTGAGCCATTTTCTATGAAACAAAACGATGTATATACAATTCGCTTTTGCTTTCGATGACTTACTCTATTTGTCTTATGTGTTTCTAATGAATTGCATATAACTGTGTAATCCCGCACTATATATAGACGTCAGTAACGGTTGGAATTTTCCTAGAATCGAACATATAACTTATTCTGACAGTGATAAAAAATTATTCGTCAATGATTTAGTGTTTGCTCACATCGAAAGAAAAATCCGGAATGCTTTATAATATTCCTACCATCGAACATAGAGTCGTAATGTTGACTATGGTGTCTTCTTTCATCGTTTCTCATAATAATAAATACTGTTACCATAATGGTTCATTTTGCTCAGTCTTTCGTCAATTTGTTTAGATAAGAGATGGTCAGTGCGAATGGATGCATTTTAATTTACATCGCTCACTATATTATTAATTGTCATTCTCAAGTAAATAGAATAGAAGGGAAATTTCTAAAAGATATTAGACGAGGATATCTGAATCATATCTGAAAGGACACAAAGCAAAAAATAAAATGTGAATTAGAGCTCGGAGGATTACTGTACGAAAACAATTCCATTCTTCAACTACATTGAAATATTTTCATTAAAATATAATACAAAATGGTTACTGACGCTCGGCAATATAATACTGAGCTGCAAGTTTCAATAGGCATTTAAAGTACTATTGAAGGTCGGATTGCATGTGTCGTCTCTATTACGAACGGCTCCGCACCAAATTGAACAAATTCTTCTTTCGGAGTTTTCACAATATTCCTTGAATCCTTCTACCGACATCTATCGGAGAAAGATTCAATACCGTACGTATAGAATAACAGTTTGGTAGACAATCATATGCTTTTTTATCACAAATCAACTTCGATACAATAGAAATCTCGTTTTTAGAATAGATAAATATCTATATTATCTTATCATTGACTATTTTCAACTGACCATGTCAACCATTGATAAGCGAGCGCTGCATATCTATTTATTTTTTCTCTAACGTCAACAGTGTTCGTTCACCGGATGATTGATGATAAGAAAACAAGTTTCTTTACACTCAGCTGTTTACAGCTGTTATAGAAGGAGGAAGGTTTCCTTTCTATATAATTAAAGATCCGAAGAATTATAGGATAAACAGATGAAACCTACATTATTTGAATAAGTGAAAACGATGACTGATGTTGTAAAGACCCACAGCATGATCGATCCTATTTGGAAAGATCGAGCTGAACGAGCATTGAAACATATTTGTCGTACGATTGACATCAAACAGCGACGTGATGCTATGTAAGTACAATACTCTTGGTTAACCTACTCTATTCTCTCTCTATTGAAGACCACTTTTTGCAAGTATTGCCGAACGATACAAAAATGTACGACGTCCAACTATTGTTTCTGAACCTAAACCAGCTGACAAATGCTCAACACTCTACACAAGTTGTGCCTATAATGAATTAACGGGTGATAACTTAACTTGTACGCTTTCAATCTTACCTCACATTGATCAAATACCACATATGTTTACCTATGTTCCTTTACAAAGAAATTTCGTCGTAAGATATTTTCTTCTGATAAAAGACATATCGTTTATTATGTATTTTAGTGTGACACAATGACAAATTTATCTGATTTGATACTAGAAGAAGACGATGAGGATATTAAAAATCTTCTAAGATCAGTTCAATCTGACCAATCATCATCAATTTCACAATCAAGCAAAGACATGCGACCATCTTCCTCGTCGAAACGAACACGTCGTTCGTCGAAAACATCACCTATCAACAATAAAGACAATGAATATATCTTCGACGAAGAACACTTGTTAGAATTATTAAAACGCCTGAAGCAACAACCAGGACATACCGCAGCACCGATGACAGCTGATGATGAATTACATCTTCTTGAAACATTGCTGCGTATGTAAAAGTTCTTGACAAAAGACAGTCGAATGCAACATATCGTTTTTTTTCTATAGAACTTTATCCTGCTTCTGCGGATCTCATTCGTGATCGATTCGGTACTGTCTTCGAATCGAAACGAACACAACCGAAAGAATTCACTCCCAATGTCGATAATTGCTCGTTAGCATTGGACACAACTGTTGACAATCTTCTACATTCATATTTTATGCTATTCTGTCGTCGCTGTCACCGTTACGATTGTTTTCTACATAGAGATAAACAACCCACGCCTGACTTAACTGTGAAACCAAAGAAATTCCATTCTCTTTACCGCCCATGTGGTCGTCACTGTTATCAAATGAACGGTGTTTCATCCCGATCAGCAAAAATTGAGTTAAAACGAAGTTTTAGTGAATTACCTGATAATAAAACATCCAAAATTCCTATCAATGGTTTTCATTCAAAACGTCCAAAGTTATCCATAGTTAAAAGTGAACCATTATCACCAAATTTGAATGGTTTAACTAATGGTTTTCTTCTCAAGCCATCTGTCAAGCGAAAACTAACCGATGAAATTTTGGAATGGTCACCAAGTGACAAATCTTTATTTCGAGTTTTTCATACGATCTATGGTGATAATGTCTGTATGATTGCTGATCTGTTGGGTAAACCGTGTTCACAAGTTTACATGTTTTATAACAATGAAGTGTTAGTTAACGAGAAGAATCTTCTTTTACAACGGCAAAATTCATCTGCGAGCACGTCAACAATTGAATCATTTTCCGGAATAACTTCGTCATTGTCCTCGGACTCGGGTGATGTAAGAATCAACGGTGAACATAAGAAGAAAAAATTGAACGGAGCCAAAGCAACAACAACAGATGGTATAGAAGGATCTTTACCTAAGGAAAATGGAAAGGATGACCATCATTTGGTATGTGAGAAGAATCTACCGTTTTTTTTTTCTAACACAAATACTTCTTTTAAGACGAATCACTGTCGTTCATCATCAGCATCACGCCGTACTCATTCCTCGTCATTTCGTCGCCAACGCAGTTATCAACAGATCTTACTAACTCATCATAACAATCATTCGTCAGAAAAGAAACGCCATACCTACTATCCTTGTGATCATGATCGGTCAATGCCGTGCAATGAAGATTGCTTTTGTGTTCGTTCGGGTAACTTTTGTGAAAAATATTGCTGTTGTTCGTCAACCAAATGTGATAATCGTTTTCCTGGTTGTCGTTGCCGGTCATCGTGTACAACCAAACAATGTCCATGTTATGCAGCTGCACGTGAATGTGATCCGGACTTATGTACACAATGTGGCGCCGATGATTTCCGAAGTGTTAACAATGAATTAAAAACGAGTACATCATGCTCATGTCATAATGTTGCCATACAACGTAGTTTACATAAGCCACTCTTGTTAGCTGAGTCAGATGTTGCAGGTTGGGGCATATTCACCCAAGTGAATATTCAACGAAACGAATTTATCGCTGAATATTGTGGAGAGATTGTAAGTGAAATGAACAAAAGAATTTCGTTTACTTTATCAGACGTTTTCATTCTAGTTAACTCAAGATGAAGGTGAATTGCGCGGTCGGATGTATGATACAATAGGAACGAGTTTTTTATTTGATCTTAACGAAGAATATATGGTAGATGCCACACGTCGTGGAAATAAAATACGTTTTGCTAATCATTCGATTAATCCAAACTGCTACGCGAAAGTGATTATGGTCAATGGCGATCATCGAATAGGTATTTACTGTAAACGTTCGATCAACGCCGGCGAAGAATTGTTTTTCGACTATCGTTATGGAGCGAATCATCATTTACGTTTTGTTGGTGTCGAGAAAAATACTTCAGCAGATCAACTTGATACATAATTGCTGTGATGGAATGTTCATAGAACATGTTTTGCAATCTCAGGAACTGTTTTATTTATGTTTATATGTACTCAATTAGATTAGTCTTCTTCTCTTTTTAGTTCAATTTAATACTATTTTTTAGTGTAATCTGTCTGGGTTCCTTTTTTCGTTTTGATTATTAGACAATGTTTTTTTTTTCGTATGAATATTAATAATTGATTTTAATGGAAGTGTTTTTAGACGAATTTCATGAGAATAAACATGTACGTGTTTAGAAAATGGGCTTCGTATTTACACAGAGAAGAACAGGAGAATGTCAACTTCTGTACAATATGTGCTTTCAGATCGATTGGTTTAAAGAACTAGAGACATCTAGTTGGTACATCCGACAATGGATAATCCATTTCCGTCATTCGGGTAGCTATCTATCCAATGTTGATAGATAGCAGCTATTTATAGTTTGTCCGTGTGATACAGAAGTCTCTCATTGCAAATAGCATTGTTCTTTTGAATTCTAATGGAGCAATTCGATTTTACCAAACCAACACCATTTTATGATGTTATCCTCAATATCGAAGAGAAAAAATTATATTGTAATCGGGCATTGTTGGCTATCTGGTCACCGGTATTTGAAACCATGTTCAAATCAAATTTTCGTGAACGTGATTCCATGGAGATTACTTTACCTGGTAAATCATTTGATGATATCAAAGAATTACTCGCAGTTATTTATCCACCAAATCGACCTATTGTTGCAACAAATGTTCAACGTTTACTCGAATTAGCTGATGTAAAGACCAAAACTCGGATTTTTCATTTATAAAAAAAAACAAGATTTTGATATTTTTTTCTCTAGGAATATCAAATGAATGAATTGACTAAACGTTGTCAAGCTTACTTAATGCAACAACGTGGTACGATCGACTCCTTATTGTTGGCGCAGAAGTACAACTTCGACGATGTGATTCGTCGTTGTGCTGATCACTTGAAACACAATCTGAATCTAAATCTTTTACCAAACTGTGGTAACAGTGATCCACGATTGAATGAATTATCCTTGAAAACAATCAACTTGCTCTTAGTATCACGTGTCAAACATCTAGAAACTGTTTTAGATTCCTACAAACGTAAAGTAACATGTGCCAATGAGAAATTTCGTAATATCAAAGAATTGCCGGGTTACAATGATGAATTCGATCATTGTTCACGACATGAAAGTCATTGTGTAGATTGTTATGATTGTATGAGAATGGTACGAGCTATAATTAAGAAGCTGAGTGAAGAAGGTTTTGAAGAAACTGATTAATTCATTCTTTTCACGTTTGTATCTGTTTTTCTTTCCTAGTCAAATAGAAGTTTTTTTTATCGCACTTTGTTTGCTGTGTATATGAATGAATATTTTTGCGGTGCTCTATTTAATTGTTATTCGAAAACAAAAAAATCTGCGTTTTTTTTTCATTGACATCATAAATATTTGATATAGCCATGCGATTCGCACTCCGCTCTCTCTCTCTCTTCATGTTAAAATCATAGCGATCGATTCTAGATGACTAATGATCGAAGCATTGATCCGTTGGATTTCACATTTACACTTGATAACCGTTTCAGTGAAAATGGTCAAGAACAAGGCCATCGGTATGGTTACCAACGTGGTTTTCGACAAGGTTTCAATCGTGGCTTGGATTACGCATGGGAGAATCATCGTGAAGTTGCGTTGATTGCTGCTTATTGTGATGATCTACATCAAAAGCTTTCGTCAATGAATGATGCCGATCCACGACAGAAACGTTTAGTTCATGGCATCATGGAATCGTGCCGTGAATTTCGCACATTGGCACCTGATGTACCAAGATATGCGGAACTACTTTCATCTGTACGAGCTCGATATCAACATCTCACGGGTTCAACTAATCATTCCACTGATAAAACCAATCTAACTTTTTAGTGTTGATTCTTTATGCTTGTCTTTTGTCGTGAAATTGTTCATTTATATTCCAAATGAATGAAATATATTCCGTAAAGTATAATATTCAAATAGAACATGATTGAACAGACTCGGAATCGAGTGAAACACGACTAGTGGCTTTCTTTCGGATACACAATACTAATCTTATCAAGCCTAGAACTAAAGAAAGTATTCTATTCATAGTCAATAGCTCTCCATACCGCGGTCAGGAAAAAGTTTACTATTGTGATTTATGTCAAACTTCACGATTTATTTGCTTTTAACACTGAAGAATGTGTCTCATCTCACTTTCATTTCTCTCTCTCTCTATTTGCCATTGTGATCATTGCTAGCACACATCTATTATTATCATTATAGGAGTGAATGTGCATATGTATATATGTGTATCTCATTTTTAATTAGACGACATAAAGATGTTTGCCTATCAAAGATTGAAGTATGTGTGTCTGAAAGGGAACAGTAGCAGTTCTCTTTTTTTTCATCATTGAAAATGAGAATGTATGAATGATAAGATACATACTCTTTCGAAAGACAAATACACGCCCCTATTCTTTTTCTTATTCTACCTGAATATCTATGTATTTCAAGAACATTTTCTGAACAAACATAATGGGGCGAAAATGCAAATTGACACGAAAAAAAAGCTCCTATATAAGAGAGACTAGAGAAAATGATCATGATTTACTATTCACAGTTACAATACTTCACTATCAAACATTAGCACTAACATGGATTGGAGACAATATGCTATGACATTCTGGGTAAATGATTTACACTTCAAAACCTTCCTCTTCTTCCACGTACTTGACACAGGACATACAAGATAAATCTATGTTCACCAGTGACTGAAATGAATTTCTTGTTCAGAACATGTTACATCATCATGTTAGATATTTCTTTGCATGTACACTCTTGAAATTCCATCGAGTCTCATTTCATTTTCTAATATCGGAAACAAAAACATCATCGTTATTTAAGTAGAAAGTCATACAATCGCTTCCTTTGATCTTGATCAAAAGAAAACAATTACACATTCTCATTTTCTTTTTCAACAGAATGACTACCAATTTGTTGTTAACATGCAATTAGCCATGTATCAAATGTTAACAAATCTCGCATCGAATTCGACTCCACCAGCGATTCCATCGTTACGATTTCGACCCGTTGCTGAAAATGCATCGCCCATCATCACTCATCCAAAACCACTCAAACGGCTCACTAATAAACGACCGCGATTAGGAAAGACAACTCCAACGGGTGAGTAATCGATAAGGAATCGATGAGAAATACGCATCTGGATCATAACTTGTCACCAACGAAAGAGGATAGACACGAGAAGCAAATGAATATCAATGATCTTTTCGACACAGTATTCAACGTCAATAACATCAATGGTAACCGTTTAAGACAGGAGGAGAAGAAGAAAAGAAGGAAAAATCTGAGTCGTCTGTTCAGTTCACGTCTATTTACTTTCGTTCGCTGTATATCGTATGATGGGAAAATTTCTCCAGACGCGTCGACATTGTTGACGAATGATTGAAAGAAATGAAAGAGAAAAAACGAACGATATGATGTTCATTATATGCTCAACTTAATTTTGAATAGGTAGCGGAACAGCAACAACTAGTAGCATCAATATGCCTACATCGACGTCTTCACCTGATGCGTACAATGTGAATTATAACGATGAAAGGTAAAAGATTTTCGATGCAAATGAAAAAGATTTGGAAACAAACTTTGTTTAGTTACGAAGAACTTGAACATCGACCAGTTACACGCGAAATTATGGCTGCTTATTTAGCTACTCGTCGTCATCGGACAGTGGCGATTCATCATGCAAAAGTAGCACAAAAATCTTATGGAAATGAGAAACGGTATGGAGATAATCACATACGACTTCCAATTGACTTAACCTGCTTGTTTATTTTAGCTTTTTCTGTCCACCGCCTTGTGTTTATCTGTCTGGGGAGGGTTGGAACGATGACTTCGAACAAGATAATATGTGTACAATGATAGGTATTGGTGAACCGCTGTACCACAATGATAATGGTTCTCCATCGGCCAATATTACACAATCGAGTGAAATGCAACACCTACCATTTGAGAATGAAAAAGTAAAATAGATGTCTGTATGGTTATCCTATATATTCTCTCGTTTTGTTGTAGCATTTTGGTGCAGCTAAAACTTTGTTTATATCCGATTCGGATAAACGTAAACATATTAACTTGAACGTCAAGATGATGTATACAAATAATTTTCGTGAAACTCCTTATATTGGCATGTTTGAAAGTCGAAAAATTAAAGTTATATCTAAGCCATCGAAGAAAAAACAATCAGTGAAAAATGCTGAATGTAATAGAATGCTATTTTCTACTTTCACATGACATAACTTGGATATTGTTTTTCTTTAATAGCAGTATGCATTCAATCTGGCACGAAAATTGCCCTGTTTAACCGTCTACGGTAGGATCAAAGAATGTCTTCTCGAATGATTTCATCTGTCACGACATTTTCTTTCGTCTTCAGAAGTCAAAATGTTAGTACAAGATTTTTACATGTTGACGAGAAGAATCAATTTCATGCAAGTGGACAAGAGTGGGGATCATTTTACATTCACCTTATCGAGAACGAAGAACCGTGCATGGAATCAACTAGCTTTGCCGTTAAGGAAGGCTTCGTTCAATACGGTTCAACAGTAAAGTTAGTTTGTTCAGTGACGAATCAAGCATTACCTTACTTGGTAAGTTGTGATGCATCATTCTCCAAATGATCTTATCTATGAATGAAATCGACATTTAGGTTATTCGTAAAGTGGATAAGAATCGAGTACTACTCGACTCGGATGAACCTGTTTCTCAGTTACATAAATGTGCCTTCGAATTCAAAAGTGGACCGTCGTCACCATCAAATCTAGTATATTTATGCTTAGCTGGTGATCGCATTGTTGGCATCGCCGTAAGTGGTCGTGTTCGTAGGGAATTATCTCTAAGTATTCTATCTATTTTCAGGGTAAACCATGTCCGAACGAACGTTTTCGCGTCGATATTAATGATTCGGCATGTTGGACAATCATATCGACTGATAAGGCAGAGTACACATGGTTTGAAGCCAGAGGTCCTGTGTCACATCCAATTACTCCTGTACCTGTTGCCAGACACATCGTTGTACGTCGATGAATTTCGTTTTTTTTTATCCAATTCATTTTTTAATCGGCGTAGGTTGAAGGTGGTGGTGCAGCTGCAACGATTGAGTTAACTGGAGAGAATTTTGCGCCAGGTTTAACGGTTTGGTTTGGAGATACTGAATCTCCTTGTACAGAGTATCGGTAAGTTTCTCTACGATTGTATTAATAAATTTTATGAAGTGATTTATGAACAGGTCAACACAAACAATTGTTGCTGAAGTTCCTCAATTTACATCAGTGATGCCAAGCATGCCATGGGTTCAGCGTTCGGTGTCGACACCGATCTCACTCGTACGTCGTGATGGGATTGTCTATTTAACTCCATTAGTTTTTACATATACACCTGAACCAGCACCACCTCGAAAAAGTTCGGCATCGCCGGAAACAGATCAGCCAACTACATCTGACAACAATTTCTGTGAATAGAAAGAAATAATAACTTTTTTTTTGTGTTCTTTTTTCTCTGTTTTATTCAATGTGCTTGATTGTTTTTTGTTTGTATAAAAAACGAAGAAGAGAAATATAGTTACAAAGAAGATGAAGGAGGTGGTGTTTTGGATTGTTGGGAAAGCATTTTAAATGTCGCTCGACCACTTTTGCCTGTGTAGGAGAGCCAGGAAACTCCAGTTGAAAGAGCAGAGAGTGCATATATAATTGACATCCAGCCAGTATTATGATAATCAAAAATTGGTGCTGCCATACACAATGTTAACAGTCCAATTTGAACGCCAGTATTTACCTTTGAGGAAAGAAAAGGTGTGTACGTGATATTTTTCGTATCGATCGACAAAAGAATTCAACATACTTTACTGATGAGTGTTGGATAGAGTTGTACCGTGGCGTTTTTCATATTCAAAATTTTCTTCAATGTTCTTGGTGGTGGCACAGATTTGACTCGTAAATAACCAGCAACACACATGATTGCGATATCACGGCTGAGAATTAGAGCGAGTAACCATAATGGGATAAGATGAACATAGGCAAGTGATATAACAACAATTCCAACAAGCATTTTGTCTGCAAATGGATCGAGAAATGAGCCTAATGCCGATGCTTGCGATGGATAACGACGTGCAATCCAACCGTCAAGTAAATCTGTAAAACCTGAGATGAGAAAGAGCGTTAATGCTGCTGGATAATGATGGCTAACAATCAAATAGCCAAGAATAGGTGATGTGCCAATTCGAGCGAAGGTCAAAATATTCGGTATAGTCCATACCCGATCAGTTTTCGGCTGATCAATGGAATTTGACGAATGCCGTAGGAGAGAGTTTGTCGATGATGATTGTAAAGGATATAATAATCGTTTGTTACACGTCAACGAAGAACAAATACGCGATCGACATTGTAGAATCAAAGTTGACGATAGGCGAGTAACTAACAATCGTCCGAGTAGCAACATCTGAAAGAAAAAGAATAGTAAAAAAGCATTTTCTCATTTACGCAGCGCTCCGAATTGTAATTTCGATGTCTTTTCAACACGTCGGATAGTTAAAGATATTCGTGTTTTACGCGTCAATGTCTTTTCGTCTTTACTTTGAACATCTTCGAAACATCGATCGAAATTACTGATCAGTGTACGGTTGATTGGATCTTCATAACGTTCTTCAATTCCGTGCAGGTAATACGAATACATCTCGTCTTTGACGATGAATAAACTACGTGGTTCAAGAAGGACTCGTGCAATACATCGAGCAGATAGTGATGGATCCTAAATAAAGGACATTGGAAACATACATTATCTCTCAAAACTAACCGAAATCGTTTTAAAATGCATTTCAACAAATGAGATCAGTTCTCACCTCGGTGTTCAGATTATCGATCGGTCGATAGAATTCAATAATCGTATGTGATTGTAATGAAATTGTTGTGACAATCGGAAAATAGACAGGTCCGTCCGTATGTGCCATAATTCCTTGACCTGCTTCGTATTCATTCACTAAACAATGATTAAATTGAAAGAGACTATCAGTGAAGATCGTGTCTTTTCCAAGTTGAAGTATTCGCTCCGTAAATGGCTCTAACCATTTCGGTAATGATTCTGTTTGAATCATTCCTTTCGCATGTGGCTGTCCACCCCAATTTTGTAATCTTCGATTTCGCAATTGGACCCAACGTGTGCGAGGAACATTATTCACACATGAAAGTAGTTGTTCTTCGTCTTCGCTGGTTATAAAATTCGGTACATAGTAGAGTGAATCGGGTAGATTCGTCAATTTATAAATCTCCATGAAAATTACAAACTAGAAAAATCACAATTATTAAGAATCAGTTTCTATTCGTAAAACAAATGAAAATAGTTCTATTGATTTTCAGAAACAAAACACTTGAAAGAAAGAACGCACTGTAACGCATTTAACGTAACAAATAACAAAGGAAAAAAACAAGATATGGCCGATCGAAAAAGTTTTCATTTACAAGACGATGATAATAGAAGCTCGTTGGTGGTCGATTGAGCAGCTAGAAAACAAAGAGATGATGTGAAAGTCGAAATTTAAAGTATTATTTGACATACTCGTCAATTTTTGACGTCGAATAAAAAGCCTTTTCTGTTTTTCTACTCTTGTCAAGGCACTTTTTAGATTGAGAAAGACTTTTTGGCATTGTCGCATACGATCTTTTAAATGTGCTAAACGTTCATCGCCGGTGATGTCGTTGTCTAAATCGAGTCGAGAGTGAAAATAGTAATATGTCGAGAAAAATCTTACTGAGATCAAGAAAATTGTAACGACTTGGTCGGCTTTTGAACATGTCTTCTAGTTGTTCTCGCAATGTTAAATTAACTGAAGAATTCGTATGGTAATCTTCATTTTCATTATCTGAAAAAGTTTATTTAATGATGTGGAAGAATCAAAACGAACTAATAATGTACCTGTTGGATTAATCGTTCGTTTTCCTCCTCGTTTTCCATTCAGTCGGTATCGTTTCACTACGAAACAAATCCAAATGACCAATTGGAATTTCATCAATGTGTACTTACATTCAATCGTTTGTTGCTGTTGGTCATTTATCATTAAAATTTGTTCGTTATTGTTCGGAAGATTATCGATCGAAGAGTTGCTATTTAAATCTGTCTCCAATCTCGTTCGTTTCTTTGCAGAAATCGATGATTGTCGATATATACGTCGTTTCGGTTGACGCGTTGAAGCACGACGATTATCCATAGGTGAATATGGCTGAATATTATTAGGAAGATATGGTTCTCTTGGAGATGAAGTTGCTGGTTGATTACTGGAAGAGTTATCAATGATCTCTTCTTTGACATAAACTGGATGTATAAAGCTAAAATCAACAATCGGATACAAAGCTTTCTAACGGATATGGAAGGCAATTTACATGTCAGGTGTTGATGTATTATCGTCGATTTGAACACTCTCGGCTGAAACAATCCTTAGATTTGATAGTTGCGTATCAGGAATTGCTTGTTGACGTGGATTATCATCAATGGATTCCAACGTATCATTAATGCTAATGAAGATTGGATTCTCACTTGTCGTGGAAGATGTAGTTCGTTCACTTGAACTAATGAAATAGACCGAAGATGGAGGTGAGTTTCAACGTACTAGTTTGCTCTCCATTCAACTTACGAAAACTTGTTATCATTCGTTGTGAAATTAGGAACCGATTCGTTTTCATTTAACGATATGATTTCTAAACTTTTCCATACTAAACAAGATTACTCGCATATTTTCTGTTGACACACAATCGAACCATATGATCTTACTTCCATCATCTGGATTACTTGTCATAGTTTTATTCGTTCCTTCTCTTCGAGCCTTTTCTTCTTCAATAGATATGAATGACACAGTTGGATCGACACTGATCTCTCCTTCGGTCGAATGGCTTCGACGTTTCACAACCTGATCAAATGCAATCCATTCATCATGTCTAGAATCAATCAAATGATGTTATAAACGCATCCCATATCGTCAGTAGACGTCTTACTTCGAATCTACGTCGATGTATTGAATGCGTAATTCTTTTGTATGATCGTTCTTTTCTAAACATCGTACACAGTACTGTTTCTGGCGATTTGTATCACGTTTTATCATTAGTTTGTCATTGACAAGTAGATCATCATACGTGAAATGCTTGCTACTGCTACAAGAATGTAATGAATTAAAATAGATACGTTGTTTGAATGAGAACCACTTTACCTGCTCGTGTCAATGCTATCTAAAGATGAACGAGAACGTTTCGATGGAGACAGTTGTTCCTCGGTTTTGTAGGTGAATTCGAAATTGTCGTCCGAATAGGTTCGTTTCGTTAGCCATGATGGAATTAATGTTGGTAATGTTGTAGAAACTTCAAGAACTTGAATATGTGAACACAGGATGAGTAAAACGGTGCGAAAAACTGACTTCGTTTACCTGGCACATCATCAGATAAAGTTTTAATTTGTTGATTACTTGTTGACACCGATGGTGATCCATCGGCCGCTGAAGGTGGAGGCGATGGTGACACAGGAGTGACTGGTAAAGGTGTTAAGTCATGTGTTTCTGTTTGCTTCGATGTTCGTTCTCGATGGTTTTTATGGGTTACTAGTGTCGATTCTTTTCTATAAATTGAAACATCTATCGAGAAAACATACGAATGTTCAACATACAAAAGTTCTTCGGAAATCTTCGCAATTTTGATAACTGGTGTCATGTCATTGTCCGCATCGTTTGTTGATTTCGGTTTTTTCCCTGTTGTTACTTTTTGTGTCTGATTCTTAGGTTGTTTCTTCTCCTCAGACGAAGGTGTGAACTTTTTCACAGGCGAGTTGTTCGCTTGTTTCTTGATGCGATTATTACTTGATACTGTCGATGAATTTGTTGTTTCATCGTCCGATGTCTCGGAATCAGATGTGCTTGATGATACTACATTCGATGATCTTGTTTTGCCGATTGGTAAATTTTTTCGTCGAGGCTTGCCTGGTGTTAATGTCGGTTTCGAATCGATGGATTGTCTCTTTGAAAACTAGAAGTATGAATATGACAAAATATATATATATATATATATATATATATGACATTTGAGTCGAGTCTTACCTGACGCTTGTTCGAAGTTGAATTGTATTTTGATTTTGTCTTCTCATCTGATAATTGTCGCACACGAATTAAACTTCGTCTTGAATCACTACTCAAACTAGTACGTCCACCAAAGTATGCGTTTGGTGCCGTCATTGTACCTAATTTTTTTGACAATTCCTCATAAGCATATAAGTGTCTAGATGCAAATCGCATGTCAGTTGCAGTTTTGCGTTTTCAAGCGGTTCTACAAACTTTTTATAAGCATTTTCAACCAGACGACTATTTTTTACAGATGATTCATCAGGTAAACCCATTTTGATATATACTTTCCCCCATTGATCATTTTTCACAACCTATAAAAGACAATTCATAAAATTTGGATGAGACTGAGTAGAAAATGACGAACTTTATTGTATCCTCCATATCGTCGAACAATTTTAAATAAGCGATGAAGATCGAGATTATAGCCGTGAACTTTCGGAATATTATTCATCGGTGTTCCTAGAAAAAGACATACCATCATCCTCAAGTTCACACTATTTCGATCGTTACTTACCTCGATCCTCCATGAAGGCAAATAATTGTGCAACAAATGAATCTTTTTCTTCAGTTGTTTCTTCATCACTATCGTCAACGTCGGTATCACTTGTGCTCGATTCATTATCACTCAAATGTTTCTCTTCAGTTGAATCATTTATCACAGATTTCTTCTTCTGCCAAATAACCGGTATTTGATTATACTTAATAAACTTCTCACATGCTTTCGTCGCCTGTTTCGACGTTGAACGACAGAGAGACTGAATTTCGGAATTATTCTTGTATGGATAAACATCATCACGTTTGTGAACAATATATTCTCGACCATCGAGAAAACTTTTGATCCACATGTAATCTGCTAGCGATTTACGCTTGAGCTTTAGAGCAGGAAAAACTTGTTGATTGCTTGTTCCACTGCGTTGAACAGCAACAATCGATGTCATATCATTACTATTTGTAAATATAGCTGGTGTTGGAATGTCTTCGAGAAGTTTTTGTTGATCGATTTGATTTTGATATAAACGTATACCTTGGAGACAGAGTGATGAACGTCTTAAAGATTTCTCATCACCATCATTGAATACTACGGTATAAGTACTATTATCATATATTCGTTTGATAGTTGCTTGTTTTTCTTCGTAATTATTGCTAGCATTGATAATTGCTGCTAGACCACTTCGTGATAAATGTGGCGTGGCTTCATGGCGAATAGATAGAGGTAAACGTATGGTTACTATACGTCCCATACGTAGCAAAGCGGGTTGAACAATTTGTTCATCAGAGATAGTGATCGTTTCACCAGTAGTCAAGAGTGTTACTTTAAGTTGAACCTGCTTAACTACTGTTTTAACTTGTGCTATAAAAAGAATTTGTTGATGACGAGCGAATCCCTTTGCGAAAGAATTTTACCTGAACAAAAAGCTCCTCGATACTTGGCACTCACTGAGCAACCAATTGGAAGGCATGCGGATTCACTTAATGTAGATGTATTCGTATTCGATTCATCGGTATAGATAGATTGAGACAGTGTCGATGAAGATCGTCTGTCTCTCACACCGTACATCGTGAAAACTAAAATACTTCAAAACTATCTGAAAAACAAACAAATGAAAATATATTATTCGAAAAAGAAAATCACACGTATTCTTGTTCAACTTTCATTTTTCATTTTTATATATCACTTATCGTCATTCACTGTTAATTTCTCTTGCATGCAATGACACAGAGATTGATCATCTAATGGAAAAAGCAATGGTGAATTGTCGTGAATCACATGAAATTACTTACTGCAACATTCATCCTTCTTTTGCATTTCTTTTCGATAACGTTCGGTTTTTCCAATACCTAATTTTGGTACACCCTTATTCAAACCTTCGATTAATAAGCATGCTTTACAGATTGGCATCGATGAACAATACGAACACCGTTCACAAACACGTTGAACAGGCATTTTGGCGGTTTGTTTAACTAACACTTGTTCACCACTATGGATAATATCAATGATTGATGATGGTCTCAATCGTTCCAGATCTTTAATATACGTTCTGATATTTCCACGATATGCATTAGGAGAATAGAGACATTCGGTTGAGAAATAATCCAAGCGTTTGTAGAAAGCATAGAGAACAATTTCTTTTTCATAAGCGTATTTTAATGGTTTACATCGAGGTATTACTGAACCTTCATTTTCATCGGATTCGTCACCGGTTATAATCGACGTACATCGTTTTAATCGTGCTATATCACCACGAAGTATGTTCATTAAAATCGTTTCAGCAATGTCATCAGCATTATGACCAGTCGCAATTTTGTTCACAGATAATTTCATTGCACCACGATCAAGCGCTTGACGACGAAAAACACCGCAGAAAGTGCCTTAGTGGAAGAACAATAATGCCAATTTGTTTGCAAACTTTCATTGAAATTCTCATCACTTACAGTTATTCTTACGCCCCACTGCTTTGACAATTTCATCCTATAAAACATACACATATGTACGCACTGCTAATCAAAATTTTACAGTTCATTACCATACTCCAACCATATAATTCTTTATATGTAAGAATAATTAAAGGTAAATCATATTGCTGCTGATTACGTTTAACTGTTTCAAGTGAATCATCTCGATAGCCTGTAATACCTTCATCAATAGACAATAGAACAAGTTTCAGACCGTAGGAATGTCTTTCATTCAATAGCTTTAATACATGAGCGAGAACAGTTGAATCTAAATGGTGATATTAATCGTTATAGTCACATTTGAAATTTTCTTCCTCAATACCTTTTCCGCCACTAGCGGCTACAGCGATTGTTTCACCGGGTTTAAACAATTGTTCTTTAACGATTGTTTCATGTATTTCACGCTCGAATGCTTCGAAAAAACATACTTTACAGTATGGCTCACTTGTTTTCGGACGAACAAGAGCCGCTGGTCGTTGGCCTTGACATGATACACAAGTCGCGCTCGGCATTTAACTACTATGAAATTACGATCAATCAGAAATAAAATGAAATAACACTATATTACATATCGACAAATCAAACAACGATGAATCACAAACTAGTCGACCAACTAACCAATATAGGTTGTAGTTACTATAGATGGCACTTATTTACACACATCTTCGTTCTCGAAATGTTTCGTTTTACACGTAAAATCTATCGAATCGAATGACATACATGTGAAATTGATCATCTTTATTACATAGCATAGTAGAGATCGAAGAGTATATGAATTCACATACGTACATAAAATGCAGTGTACAACGAGAAATAGAACTCTGATTCAATAGTCCAAATCAGCATGGTCGTATTTTAATCTCGAAAACGATATTCTCAGTTCAGCTTCTGAGATATTTTCACCAAATCAAATAGAAGAATAGTATTCATTTTTGGATTGTTCTCATGTTTTCGTTTCATCAAGCCGATGCCTATAGGTTTTGTTTCAATGATCATTTCAGAAAAGTTTCTTCTGATCAGCGTTCAGTGATTACGATACGTAAATGCGAAAAACATGTCATAATTTCAGTTTGAGTGATCTATTTTCGTGTCTAAATCAGTTCGAACAGTCCATACCGTTATCTCGATCATTCAAGTTGTACATCACAAACAGAAACGCATCTGTCGATAAAGAAAGAAAAGTGGTGTCAAACTACCTCCACGCAGTGCTTTGCACTGTATCAATTACCACAGAAAAGTTTATTATTCAAATTCTCTCCTTTTTACATCTATGCACAAGAAATTGTCGAATTAATCAGAAGCACTACTCCATTGCCACAAACGTTACCTATTTTCAAAACAAAGTTGAAAAATAAATACAATCAGTGATAACAAAACAAGTTACTCACTACTTATCACTTTTGACGTTGATTCTCCATTCGTCGGAAAAGTTGGTGAGCCACAAATCATTTTTGGATCCTTAGATACTATTGCATCATCTTGTGTGACATAACCTGATTTCATCGAACATGTACCGCCACGATAACTTGACCACGTAAAATGAGTACATCGTGGAGTTGTTGCACATGCACCTCCACAATCTTCACCTGGTATTTCGACTGATTTGAATTCTCTTCCATTAAAATCACAGCCTATTGCCCAGTTATTCCCATTCCAATTGATTTTACTTTTCTTTGGATATCTAGTGTCTAAAAGATTCGTAAACGACAGATTATTCAAAATCAACAAGAATAAAAGACATTCTCGTTCCCTAAAGACTTACAAAGTGCTGGCTGTTCATATTCAGAATCTTGGACGAAACGTGGTGAACCACAGATCGCTTCTGGGTCATCTGATGCTACTGCATCGCTTTTTTTAACACGCCCCGTTTTCATCCAACATGTACCATGTCGATAGGGTGTCCATGTAAAATGAGTACATTGCGGAGTTTTTCCACAAACGATGACACAATGTTGTTTTCCAACTCGGATATCTTTTAAATTCCTTCCTTTAAAATCACATCCTACTGCCCATCCCTTTGCATTCCAATCAAAATCGTCAGAACGCTTAATGCGGGGAATATGCAAGCCATTTACCAGGAATAATAAGCCAATTAAATTGAATATACATATAAAAGTCTTCATTTAATCTGATTGCTTTTTTTCCAGATTTCTATGCGATCTCTAAATAATATGTTGATACTTGTTATGTTCGAAATCAGTTGGAACACAATCGTTAGTTTCATACTAGAGCAACGGAGGGTACGAAGAAGAGGAGAAAATAAGCGTCAAGGACTTAATCTTATATCTTCTGCTGTTCAGGTAGATGTCCTAAGTCAGTTCAACTGGCAGAACCTATTCAATCTCTATTTTAACGTTGACAGATTAATAGTAAACGCTAATCCTTTACTATTTTAGGAAGCTATGCAGGAAAGCAAACATACTGCTATCCAGTTTTGTCACTAAATGTCAGCTTTCTATCGTACTTAGTCTCCAGCCAGTTGGGGCATTAATAGGTCGGACGAAAAGTGACCGATATCAATTGTAGTTGAAAAAATAGCTGGAGCGAAGGAATAAACTAAATTCAAAATATCAGACGACAAAATAGAGGAAAGAGAGAGAGAGAAAGAAAAACATATATATTCCTATATGTATGTCGAAACATCGAACTGCGCATAGGATGCATATATTCAAAAAGAAAAAACAACAAATGATGATAATGTACTATCTGTTATTGCCAGCAATAAGTGTTATCTTATCTCACTTTCGCTTTAATTTATACTCAAGAAAAGGGAGACAGTTCGCGAAATGAAAGAACTGTAGATATGTAAATATATGACAGAGTATAACATGTAGAAATGGCGCCAGGATTTTTGTAGTCGATTATGACTTTTAATTGCTTAAGGAAAGACATGAATTTCATAACGAAGGCACGAAAACAAAATTTTATTGGTCTAAAATATAGCAAAGAAATCGTTCGTTTTAATCATATTTAGTTAAATTCAGTCTATGAAACAAACTTCAATAGCGAACTATGCAACACATTCTTTCAAAAAAATACACTGATAATAAAATCCGGGGGTATTTTTCTTTGAGATAACTCGCTTTTCGTATTATTTGCATTTTGAACGGGTGAAGATCTATATGACTGAGACAATTCAACTAGTCCTGTTGTATAACTTGATTTCTTTCGTATTATTATTTGTGTTCATTCGGTAACTCTCAATTTGAAACAGAAGCACCAGCGTGTTCAGCTATTTGTTTTAAGAGAGAAGGGAGACAATAAACACAATTTTGCTCAAAAACACACTTCTTGAAACTCCGACAAAGAAATTTCAGAGGTACAAATGTTTCCCTTCGTTTGCATAGCTGTAGTTCGTCCATGGACAGGAGGACTCACTTCATCGTTGGCGCAGCAACTAGTAACAGTATATTTTCTCGTTTGTGTAAACACAAAATATTTTGCATACCGAACTATGCTGGATCATTCACAGAGTGACTTCGAATGAAAAAATGCGACGAGAGCACATATATAAGATTGCAGAGTGACGAAGCATCGCCTTGAAATCCTTATCTTTAGGTTATGAAGACAAGAAGCATGAAAAAGTCTTTTTTCTATTCGGTCGTACCGATACATTTGAATTTTATTGACCAAAAGCTAATTGATTGCTATTCACGAGGGTGACTACTACTAGACCTGTATCGAGTTCAAGTACTTCTGTTTTGATATTAACAATTGTTCTCTCCATGGAACACATATGGCTCCATCCTTCGACATAGAGAAAAAAGACGAATGGGAAATGGATTACACGGTATGGGTCTCTCACTGAATGATGTGAAGGTCGACTCACATTAATGAAGATTGAAACTAGCTTTGATACAGCCATGAATAACAACTATGAGAAAGGACATCTTTCTTTTCGCAAAATAAACGAAAGTATTTGTAAATAGACAAATGTAATAACGAATCAGCGACAAGTTTTAACGACGTCGGCGTTAGATAGTTAGTTTTAACGCATACACTCATTCTATCTCATCCTATTTAACAAATGTCGTTTACCAACCATCTATTTAATGTTAATAGCCTTCGTAATCAATACATTGGCGTACGACATGGTGAATCCGAAGCGAACGTTGCTCATCTTATCAGCAGTCATCCACCTGTAGGAACTAACATCCATGGACTTTCTCCGACTGGACAAAAACAAGTTGTGGAAAATACAAAATCGTTTCTTGAGAGCAGCTCACCTAATGCTTCTTATGTGATTATTTCAAGTGACTTTCGTCGTGCTCGTGAGACAGCCGAGATTCTTGCATCGACTCTTTCTTTATCTAATGGAAATAAACCAAATGTTCAGCTAGATCCACGCTTACGTGAACGTTTCTTCGGTATTTATGATGGCACAAGTGATGAGAATTATGAGCTCATTTGGAAAACTGATGAAGATAATCCAGCGAAAAACATTACTGATCAAGTAGAACCTCCGGAGAGCGTTCGAGAACGAACAACAGCTTTAATTAAGGAACTTGAAGATAAATACGAAAATCAAACCATTTTTCTCGTCAGCCACGGCGATTCGTTACAAATTTTACAAACCGCTTTTCAACGTCTTCCAAATGCAAATCAACAAAGACATCTGAAACATTTAGAAAGAGCTGAATTTCGACGTTTAATTTTGAAATAAATTTCATTCACACGTTAAACAATTTGACGAAAAACTTTTCCTTTTACAGTAAAAGTGCTACATACAGTGATGATTTATCTATCTATTCTATTGACTCATCTGATGACGATTATTGATAGTTATCAGAGGTAGAACGTGATATGTATTTAATAGAATACAAGCTTGAGTTAATGAGTGACATCGCCAAACTATGCAAACTACTTATAATCGTCGTTTCGCGAAAAATATATTACGGCAACGCCTATACCTGTTTCTAGGATGTAAAAATAAAAGCAAATGATGAATGCATCGCATAGAATATACCCTTCATCGATATAGTGTATCTATATATACTAGTTATTTATTTTTGTTTTTCAAACATCATTCTGTTGATAAAAAAAGATGTAAAGCGCCATTATATGCACGTATATCGACACGTGATAAACAATCTTTACCTATTAATCGAATAGACTAGGCTAGGTAATAAATATCCGCGACAAGTATGCTCCCGCCTTTCATTTTTCTCATCTGTATCATTCGTGGGCGCTTAGCTATCTGTATCTCTATCAACTTATACATCAGCACTAAGTGTACAATATACTGCGTATATTAAAGACACGGTATGATGAACAATATTAACGGAAAAAAAATGAATATCTTTGTTTATGTTAGTTCGATTGTTTACAATGGTAAAGCTTTTCGAGAACCCAAGTGATTCTCCATTGGCAACTTTCTTAATGCAAGTGTTCATTACGTTAGTTGTGTGCAAGATTCTGGCGAAAATTCTTTCGTATATTCGACAACCTCAAGTTATTGGTCAAATCATTGCAGGAATTATTTTTGGTCCATCTCTTCTCGGTTTGGAAAAATATACATATAAATATAAAATAGTATTTTGCTCTTTTTCTTCATCCTAAAGGCCAAATTAACGCCTGGACCGAGGCCATTTGGCCACCCTCAAGCATTCCTGTCTTTCAGCTCATCGCAAATTTGGGTTTAATCTTCTTCATGTTTTTCCTTGGACTTGAATTGGATCTCGAACAAATCAAAACCAGTTGGAAAACTACAATTCCAATTGCTTGCGCAAGTATTATCATTCCAGGTGAGTAGTATGTGTGATTCTATAGGAAAAACAAAATATGCACTCGAATAGTTGGCATTGGTTGCGCCGTAGCTCTTTGGCTTTATGACATGAACACAGGTCTAGATACAAATAAAGCGGCATTTATATTATTTATTGGTAAGGCCAACGACGGAGTGAACTTAACGATATGAAATATTATTCGTATAGCATCTGGTTTTGGTTTTTCGGCTTTTCCTGTTCTTGCTACTTTGCTCAATGCGATGGACCTATTAAACAAACCGATCGGTATTCAAACGATTTCATTAGCTGCTGTAGAGGACATCTGTGTCTGGGTAATCTTAGCAATTGCTAGTGCATTTTCATCAGGAGGTTCAGCTCTACAAGGTCTTTATACACTGTTATTAACATTAGCTTTTATCGCGATCATGGTTCTCATTATTCGACCAATTCTCAAACGAATTCATGAATATTATTGGCGACGGCACGATGACACAAATGTTTACTTAGTTGTTGGATGTTTTCTATTACTTATTGTTTCGGCATTTACAACCGAAGTGATGGGTGAGAGTTGAAATCGATTTCAATGTAAAAGTTTATGAAAATAATTTTTCATACCGTTCGTCTAGGTGTTCATGCTTTTTTCGGTGCTTTTATCAGCGGTTTATGCATTCCACGTAAAGGAGAGTTAACAGACTTTTTAGGTGTACGAATCGAACTTATCATCGTAGAATTTTTCTTACCGTAAGTGTTTTGTCTTTGTTTGATTAAATATCTCAAGTAATTCGTAATATGTGTTGATTTTTAGACTCTATTTTGCAAACAGTGGTCTTAATACTCATTTGAATTTACTTACTTCCGGCAAAGTTTGGTGGACACTAGTTGTTCTACTCATTCTAGCATCGACAGCTAAGATTGTGCCAGTGGCATTGATGACAAAACTGTGTACGAAGAAGCCTTGGTCTTATTGCTTATCAATCGGCGTTCTGATGAACACGCGTGGTATCGTTCAATTGGTTGTTCTGAATATCGGTGTTCAATTGAAAGTTATCTCGGAAATCATCTTCGCATTATTCGTGTTAATGGCAACGATCTTAACATTTCTTACCTCGCCTATCTTGTATTTACTCTATCGCAAAAATTTCAATATAAAAAAGCTATCAACTCCACAAGTAGCCAATGAATTGCGACACATTCGAGAAGGTGATATCGGTATGGATGACTACAGCAATATGAATCAAACAGAGGCAATCATCGATTTGGAAAGAAATGAACTAAATCGTAGTTCATCTACCTTGACCAAACAGCTATCGACAAGTAATGGTGCACTCAATACACTGTTTACAGTTGATGAACAATTGAATTATCCACAAATTAACCAAGATCCAGAAAGAGGCCAACTAGCCGTTCTTGATAATATAGTGGCAATGCCTGTATGTCCCCGTCGTCCGATTTATATGACGAAGTTTTGATAAATTGCTTTGTTTCACTTGGTTTTTCATGTAAAAACACAGGACCCGTTGATTTTCATCATTAATCATGTCTGTTGCCTATCGAAGTGTTGTTAGTCAGATGAAAAATGAGGAGCAATTCAAAAGAATAATATTTATTATATTCACGATTTGGTATAATTTCTCCCAATTTCTAAATTTTCTATCATTTCTCTTTGAGTAGATAACATTGACAGACACACAAACAAACAAAAAATATATATGTGTATATATATATATAGTAAGAAGAATTGCACGGAGACCGTATACACTAAAAAATATGGTAACATTGTTTCCCAGTCAGTTCAATATAATACACAAGAAACAAATGAATACACACACATACAAGGAAAGAATTTTTTTCTTTGTTCTTTAAACAAATCAATCTGCATTTATCGAAATTGAAACACGCTCGATGTTTTTTGTGGAACATGTTCCAAAGTTAAACTTTGAAACCATTCAGATGAATTATGATAATAGTAACCCTGTAGTTTCCCTGTACTTAATTGTAAACAAATATAGTAAAAGCCAGCGAATGATGCACCTAGAAAAGAAATGTTTGCTTTTTTTGCTCGAAGAAATAATTAAATGAGAGAAACGAACCAGTTATATTTCGGACAGTATGATCAGGAACAAGAAAATGTTCTTTCCATCTCATGAAAACAAAATCGGAATTAACTCCACGTTGTAATTGATCATAATCAAACGAATCATTGTTAAATGTGTCCACATAGGGTAAGAATGCGTCGAATTTACTCCAATGTTGACGGTCGACTTCTTCATCAGCTTCCCATTTTCGTGTCAAGAATGGGTAACGTTTTGAGATAATTTCTGCATCGAAGAATGTCGATAGTTTCGGATATTCATCAATTAAGCCCGTTATTCCCAAGTATCCACATATATATGAACGTTCTAAGTCGACATGATGAAAAATAACATCGACGTTATAAGACTTGCCTTTGGATTTTTGGCTGCCCGTGAATCGAGATGATGGACAGAGGATTGAAGTATCTTTATTGGGTGGACCCAAATTCATATCGGAGAATTCTAATGAGCCTAATAGTTTCATTTTTTTAAATGTGGTTTGTGAATAAGGGACGGACGAAAGGCAATGTAATGTGTAGAGTAGAACAGAACGAACAGAACAAATAAACAAAAAAAAGTAGGTAAAATGAATCCGAAAATGAACCAATGAGATTTTATGAGCGACAGAGTACGCTAGTTTCTATATTGACATCGAAGTAGGAAATTTTATCTATATGTATATACAAAATATAAAATAACAGACAAAAATGATAAAAGTTTGGAATCTATTTCGAAGTAATAGGTCCACTATTTTTCGATGACATTTTGCGACGATGTGCTAATCGTACTAAAATACAGCATTTCAGATCTTCTGTGCGATGATCGTAAACGATTCTTACAAGCATCTTTCAACGATGGATGGGCGTAGATCATTGCTTGTTCATAGGTCATTAATTTATCCGATTCAGGTGGAGGAACATGATGATGAAAATGAGGACTTGGTGATGTACCCAAAGCCATCGGTTTCGTTATTGATGATGCGCTGGGATTCATTTGTTGTCGTTGCTGTGGTCCGAAGTTTAATGATACTGATGATGCGACAGATGCTGGTCGTACTGGCAGAGTAGTCTGAATAAGAACGCTAAACGAGAAATCAAATTTTTGGTTGTCAATTTATACCGGTTGATAATGTCGAGCATCTTGATGATGAATTTGTTCGTGTTCATGGAAAATCTTAACTAACTCTTTGTTGATACGTTTTGTTTCTTCCAATTCTGTCATTCCCTTCTTGATTTTATTCATTTGTCTCAACTAAAAATGAGGTCAGACATTAGTTTTGTAATTTATAAACACAATTCGTCTTACATATTCGATTCTATGCAACATTAGTTGATTCCATTTCGAATCTTGATAATCAAATACCTAGGAAACAGAGAATTCCCTACTAGAAATATTCTTATGGCATATCAACACTGTTACATCAAATAGCTGTTTGTACATATTGGCGTAAAGTTTATAAATTTGTTCGCGTACTTGAATTTCAGTAACATGAATCAGTTCATGGCGTGGTATAAATAAAACTTTTATCTGTGGTGGCAACTAAACATGTTCGTTGCAGTCACACAAATACTGATGACGGATGGCTTACATTAGAATTAATTGGATAGATATGCGTAGATTTCGAACAAATTATACCTAGAAAAACAATATAGAGAAAGATCAAATGGAAATATCTCGATTTACAAGTATTGTTGTTGTTGTTCATGGTTTCCATGGCACAATCTCGACAAATGATATGGCCACATGGATGACAGTAAGCTAATGGTAATCGAGTATTGCTCGTACTATTATGTTCGCGTCGTTTGCATACTTCACAGTGGACCCATTCGGGTGTCGTAAAGTTAGGTATAGGTACAGGTGTTTTCGTCATCTCCGATTGAGCTGACTTTGGCGTTGGTGCACCGATACTATTGTTTAGCATAGATGAATCCAAATCCTATCATATCATTGAATGAGAAACTTTCTGATGAAAAATACGTTACCACCGAAGCACGATTAGCAGCCGTGGTTGATAATGTTGCATTTAGATTCATTATTCGAACGTATGTATGTATAGATTGAACTGAATTGAACTATATTACATTTTAATTTACCGCTAAAGAGGCTGATTATAGTAACAAACATCCTATCGGTAATTAGTTGATTTGACATATTTTCAAAATCGAAAAACTCCAGTATAGAAAAATACTTATTAGAATGAATTAGCTGCTATTAAAAGTTTATAGAGGACAGCACTGAACAATAGGTCTAGTTTATGGGTCCAATATGACTCACTGGTGCGAAAAAATCGTTGAAATTTTCATTCTCTTGATGTTGCAAGCAATGATAAAATAGTATGTCTGTAGTCGTAGAAAAGAAGTTTTTATCGAAATACAAAACACATCACATATGTTAAATACTATAAAACGAAAAGAAAATACGATACACTTTTGTTCGCTCAACAGTCTGTTCAGTCTCATAAAAAAAAGACATCTGAGATTTATCCTAATTAAATATAAAAAAAAATAAATAGTTTAGGAATCATTATTCGTAGAAACTGTTGCAGGTTGAATTTGATTTTGTAGAAAATCGATCGTATCTTTGATTATTTGTAAACGTGTACGCAAAGATTGAGAAATGAATGCCGTGTACTGAAGTTGGGATTCAATTGGCAAAACATTCAATATTTTCCAAGCCCAACTAGGTCCATCCGCTAATAGAAGGGAAAAAAACGACATTTCAGTGAGAATCAAGACTCCAATGCAATTTTTACTTGAATCACGAGTGAAATCGTCACATGATGGATATTCTTCTAATTGACGAGAGATTAATTCTTGTCGATGTGTGCCGAGTTGGTCAAACCAATGACGAACATCTGAATAGGTACTACGATTCAGTTCAGACAGATCTAATCGAACAAAAAAGGAGAACAATGATTGAAAACAAGAAAGGAATCATCAAACGGACCATCAAAGTCTTCTTGTTCGATCGGATGATCTCGTATAAGTTGAACACGCGCTGTGTAGTATTGATCTCTCATTCCTCGATCAATAACACGAAAACGTCGTCGACCAATAGTATCCACAATGGAACGTCCATCGCGAGTATATACAAGGCCACGAATGTATAACAATGTTCCGTGATCAGTAAACATTCTAAGAAAAAGTACATTGAAATTTGATACGCTTCTTGGTTTTGGCGACATTTTTTCTCAGGTAAAAGGTGTTTTTTTTTACTCAAAAAAACAAGTACGTCAATATACGTGTACATAGTTCAGAAATGTATCTACTCAAATCGAATATTTCCCTTGATAGTCTTACTCTGTTTCTTCGTCGTATGTACACATGCCGAACGTTCTAGATTGCGTAGACATTGTTCGTCGGATCAACAATCGATAACGTGGCTCGAATACATGTAATGGACAAGAACAAAACGGCAAAGGTAATACACAGACAAATATTGGAATTTCGAATACGATCGATGCGTCAGTATTATTTGACAATAATTTTGGAATTAGTATTCTAAGAAAAAAAGACAATTTTAGATGGAAATTTAGTACAAGATAGTGCATTACCCATCGATATTTTCTTGTTCATGTAGAGCTTGTCGTTCTCGATATTCCTCCGGAAAAAAACTTTCAATTATTTTCGAAATAATTTCCGTCGTGTTCACATAAGATTGAATCAGTAATGGAAAAAACTAAACAAACAAAGATAGGAGTTGGCAAACTTTTTTATCAACAGAAGTTCGTACTTCGTCCAATGAATTCTTGCACATTGGGCATTGAGCTTGCGTATTATCAATCGAACGAATTAGGCACTCTCGGCAGAAAACATGTCCACAAGGTGTTGTCATCGGTAGCCACAATAGACTTAAATGTTCGAAGAATATTATGACAAGAATCATTGAATACCATTCGTATACATACTTAACACATATAGAACATTCGAAATCTTTGACGGACAATTGTTTGTGATCAGCTAATGAACAAAAACAGGAACTTGTCGCTAAATTTTTACAAATCAATAGAGAAATTTTCAATTCGAAGGGCACATACACGTTGAACGACATGTAAGTAATTTAGTATCACATATACCTGCAAGAAAAAGAAGGCGTTCGTGTCATAATTGGAGTCTGTAACGGATAAACGACAGATCACTCGGAGCGTAATGCCCTCGTAATTTTCTCTTATGAATTAAAATCTGCTCATACCAGAATTAGTTACGATTGTCGATGTGTCATTTGGTATGACTGGGGATGAACGTATTTCTATCGGAAATGTATCTTCCGGTTGATCATTATTATGTAAAACTGCATGAAGATGCTACAAGAAAAGCATCAAATTCATCAAAGTAAAATCTCTAGTAGATTGTCACTTACTTGAGCCATTATTTGTTTTCCTATTTGATCGTCGGGGTCAATAGTGAGTCCTTGTAATGACAACAATAATGCTGACGTAAAACGCTTCGTTTCAAATAGGATTTGACTACGACAATAATAACCCTATGAAGATCATTGGTTGCTAGTTACATTTCCAATATATGTCTTACTTTTTTCCAGAATGGTTTTAATCGAATAACGTGTTCACTATCAGTTAATGCTTTATCGAATTGTTTCAATTTTATATATGTTTTTGCTCGGCCATAAAATGCTAAATATTCATTGTCATCTAAAAACAAGAAGAATAATGAACGTTAAGAAGAGAAAACGACTCCTACATTTCGTGGTGATCTGAGAATAAATCTCGATCGCTTGTTGATAGTTTTCACGCATACATTCATTTCGTGCTTGTTGGTACAGTCGAATGTTTTCACATTTGAATTCTAAGGTTTTTATGCGTTCAATTATTTCCTTGAGAAAATGATTTCGACTGAACCGATGGTCAATTGCATACCGAATCGATGATGTAATCTGTCCTTGAATATTTTTCGGACAACGCGGGCAGTCGATTGATGTATCTTCTAAATCTTTAATGCATTGTTCGCAATATGTATGACCACAGTAAAGTGTCAATGGTTCATAGATAAGATCTTCGCAGAAGGAACATATCCATGGACAAGATATAGCCAATGATGATGACATTGCCATTTGTTGAATAGCGAGTTGATGACAAATGGGTTCGAGTTCTACCGATGTATAAGATAAAAATCGTGCACCTGGCTTTCGTAAATCAGCTAAGAATTGTTGACAGCACTGAACCAGTAAAGATGATTTGACTTTCAACAAAGATTTCTTCTTCTGTTCTAATATGAGCTTTCGTTTTTTCACGCGAACTAATGAACCCTTTGAAGAATTAGGATGATAGTTAGAGTACATTTTCGATTGAAGTGAAAGACATTAAACATATGCATAAATGAAATGTTCTTGATAAAGTAGAAAATATCGACTTCACCAAAACGAACTGATTACGTGAGCAACGTCTATATGCTCGCGTTCTCGATTTTTTTTCTTTTTCTCTTTCTTTTCTCCCACTTTCCGAATGACGCGCTTTTTCTGTTCTGCTCCACTTTCAGTGCTTTCTACAACCTTCTCGGACTGATTACAACATCGCAAATACTGCTTCCTACGAGACAATTATGTAACCGTTCTATAACATACATTGTGAAAAGAACGAAATAACCTATTTCTTTTTCCATCGATCCGATAGAACTAAGTACAAAACAACAGTTTGGAGTATTATCATTAGACACTTTTGATATCGCCAGTCAGGTGATATACATTTTGATAAACATCACAGCATTTTACCTATTTATACGTGAAACACTACCATCTTTTGATTATCTCGAAAAGCACTTCAAATAAAGGTGGATCGGTATTTTCATAGTTGAACTCTTTGAGTCCACTTCTATTTGAATGTATCGTACCCCCACACAGATAGACATTTACATCATACCTACCGGATCGCACTTAGAGCACTTTATTAAATTATACCATGAAGAGAATTTGTTTCGTCAAGAATCAGAGTTATTTTTTTCTATATATCTATGTATATATATATATATATATATGTGTGTGCTTATAAATATATAATTAGAAAAAAAAATCAATGTATCTACAATAATTCAATATATAAAAACAAATCACACCGTCTTTCAAATTCGTTTGTTTTGCTTTTCTCACAGAGATTATGTTGGATTCATTTACGTAGCTGTTTACAAAAATTCGATGCCACATGAGAAGTTTTCGAGATAATTTTGCTTTTCATCGGAATCGAACGTTTTTTCGACAAAACAGATGACGAGGCATGATAATTTTGTAATGGTAAATAACTGATACCATTCGGTAATGTCCGAGATGCTCGACGACTCCATTTGTCGTGACCATTATTCCGCACGATCTCCAAATACCAGGAAAACATTTGATTACGATCAGCAAAACGGAAGGAAAAACCAAATGGTAATTGACTAGAATTTCCATCGGGAATTTCAGGAGGTAGAACAGTCATAATTCGATATTCATTCATATCAAATGGAGTGACAAAACGACAATCGGCTCCAATGTAAAGATAAATTTCTTCAATCGACCAAGACTTTATCAGTGTTTGTTGATCGAACGAGACGCTGGCAGTTAAATCTTGAGAATTAACATTTCCTTTCCATTTCACCGATTTTTCATTTGCACTTGTTACTACCCGATGAACTTCAAGCTAGAAGAAAAGAATCATTTCAAAGCTGATTATGTAAAACTTACAAAATGACATTAGAATGACACACACACCTGTTGCGTCTCACTAGCGAAAAGAGAATAGGCGTGCACTGAGTCTCATATTCTTAATGATACATCTATACTTCAATGCATCTCTAACTCGAGGACACGAAAATAACCTGATTACAATTGATAGATCTGTCCTTATTAATTTCGAAAAGAACAAAACGCATAATAATTGCGCTATTGAAAGTTTAAAGCAATACTTTTCTTCAACATATGATTAACTTACTGTTGCCTTTTCAAAGATCCATAAACATGGCATCCATCGTTGATTAGTGATATCAAAATATTCACATTGAGTGGAATGATTATTTACTATAGATTGTCGTTGCGCCAAACGTTCTTTTTCGAATTGAATATAATTGAGTTTAACTACAAATGTTGCTTGACGATTCAATTCATGCGAGAGATATGTTCGATAACGATATAGAACCTCGGAGATATTCTCACAAGAGTACATTGGTCGTTCAAGAGTTTGATCAATGATAACTTCGAACAGACACCAGAAAAAACAATCATTTTGATTTACTTGTTTGAGTAACTTATCGACAACCATATCGGCAGTCGTTTCTTCTTCGAATATATTCATAGCGTAACCATTCAATTCATCGGAACGAGATTCAAAATAAACAGATATCATTGCGCCATCTAACAGGCGTGGATTGAGTTGATTTTCACGGAATGAGATTAGAGTTTCTATACAATTCTTCTCATGTTCAAGTTCATCGTATGTTATATCAAATAATTCACAGTAATATTTACAAAGGTTCGTGAGAATAATCAGATTGGCTTGGATAGATGGTGTGACATGAACGTAAGCTGATGAGACAGGAAATTGAGAAGGAGATGCAGAGGCGATCGACAGACGACGAGATGCTGAATAGAAACAGTTTTTATTCAAGTTTTGAAGAGACATTTCAATTACCTTTGGAATGCAATGACTGATTTCTCTTCAGATTCGCAGATGTTCGTCTGTTGTTTTGATTTAAATATGATTCTTCGTCATCTTCCGAATCTCTTTTATCCAGATCATCAAGTGATCTATTTCGATATTCGAATCGGTTATCTTTATAATCCAGTGGGACAGAAATATCTTGAGAAATAAGACACGGTGCAAATGTTGATATCAAATTTGATAGAGTCATTCCATTTCTTGAAGATAACGCTGCAACTGCATGCATATGTATCAACATTAATCTCAATGTTGCATAATTGATCGGTAGATGTTGTTTGAGATCTTTAATCAAAACTCGATAATATTGTATTAGCTGATCTTCGGTCATCGTATCATCGACAGTTGAACGTAACCATGCATGGTAACTTTGCCGTGTACCGAGTAATGGTACATCTAGATGACGAAGGAAGCGTTTTAAAGCATTGGCAACATCATGTTCGCTGTAGTTTTCATGTGATAACAGATGTGTAAATGGATCTGCTAGACATTCATTTAATAATTGTCTCACTTTTGATTCTTGTCCAGCTTGACGATAAATGCCTGTAAACCAACGAAAAATCTCATGAGAACCTTCTTGATATGAGCACAAGTATTGTTACCTTTTGTTTGTAAACCGCGTTCGAAAATAAAATTAACGAACCGTTCGACAATCACTGGTATGTTCTGAGATGTTAATATCTGTTGATTTATATCTGTCAATGTTCGTACCTGGACAGCTTCACGTAGACACGAATATAACATATTTGTTAGTTTACTAATCGGCGATGAGAGGTAAAGAAATCGATTCGAAACAAGACAAAGAATCACACCAGTAAATTCTCGAGTTTTTTGATAAGCTAAATGGGAAAGAAACGAATGATTCTTTCGAATAGAAGATATTCATTGCTACTTACTTAAACTTGAATATTTTCTCAAGTCTACTTCGTCAAAGATGGTATCTGAACAAAGAACGAATCGTCCGGCATAGACAATGGCAATAACCTGTTGTTTTTCTGCATTGATTCCCTCTTGTACATTTAATTTCATTAATAAAATAAAATTCGGATAAATCAATTGATGATAGGAATATTCTCGTTTAATAATTTCACGTATCCAAACGGAACGTTCGATTTCACTGGCAAAAACACATTCATATTCATTCGTCGATATGCGATCATCAACAATCAATGAACATTGACAATTGACATTTGCTGGCGGCGCATTCGATAGCCGACATTTCAAAGAAATACCATGTATAGATTGATTATGAATAGCAAGAATGTTATTTAGATCGATTTCGAATAAGCACCGTTGAGATTTGTCAGATGTAACCGGAAAGATTTTCAGATGATTGTTTTCATAACGTGTTAGAAATTCTTTCAAAACGCCATATTTCGTTGATAAATAAACGATTGACTCATTGACATCTTCTAAGTTGCTTTTCATGAAATCAAAATCAGAAAAACCTACGGACAAACAAAATCGTCATTCGTATTGAAAATTTCGTTACATTCTAAACCTATCAGACATAAGTCTAAGACACCAAAAGGTACTTGACACAAGGTCATTTTTATTCTGTTACAAAGAATCATGATTACAAGCGTCTGTCTCAGGTACTTGTCAACATACTCGATGAAAAATCATTGCCGAGTAAATTGCACTGTATTCCTTTCAATTGATATGATGATGAATGACTACATACTATGATCATCATATGCAACCCACTATGCACATACTACCAGCGACGACTAGTTTTCAATCGCCGAGAACAATACACATGGGATGTTAGTCAAGTTAACACTACTCATTCTATTAATTTTAGTGAATATACATGCTGTTACTAACACTTCAATTAACTTCTTTCGCGAAAGAAAATAAAACTAAACAATAGACATATGAACATGAATGAAGAAAATTATTTCGCTAACGAAACAAACAGACTTACCACCATTGGCGAGAATGATTTTCATCTGTTTAGTTTGTTGATGTCGTTTAGCATGATCGGCAACGGAGAACATCTTGTCCGAGTAGTTTGCATTCGCTCCTAACATGAATAAATGTATCGTTTTGCCATAATCAGTGGTTTCGACGTTTTCGTATAACATTCTATTCAATTCATCTTGTGATAGTGTTCGATGCCGATAGTACGATTGTAAATAAATTTTCTCAATATACTTTTTTCTTATGTACTGTTGACGTTCTAAATCATTCGACTGTTCAGTTGGTTTCACCAGTAGTGATGAGTCATTTTCCAGTAGGTTATTGGAAAATTGATTTCCAAACTCAACTAACAATTCGATCAAATGAGGATCACACGCAATCGTAAGTAACGATTGAAGACGAAGAAAATCTGATGTTATTAAACGGTGAATAGCTATAACAAGTGAAAAGTAAGAATCGAACGAATTTAACAGTCAAACTTACCGGCACATTTTTTACATATGACCAAAAGCCATGACATGATGGCAACGGTCGGATTTTCTGAATTACAATCAGCACATTGACAATTACTCGGATTTTCCTGTGCTTTTTCAAGATAAATCGTTGTTCGTCCTTAATACGTGAAAGATCAATTGCGTTTTCACACATTTCTTCTTTCTTTCTTCGACTCACTCGATACAGGCGGACCGCTATTGATACTAATTGATGAATTGGCGAAATCGTCGATTAGAATTGAAACTGGACTCGGCTGTTTAGACATTAGTTCAGCTGGTAATCTAATCGAAAAGAAATTCTTTCATTTCCATCAATCTGAGTCTTTTCTACATACCGCTGATCGGCTTGATCATGTGATACCAGAGAATCTTCTTTGGAAGTCACTGAAACTTCTTGTTTAGGTACCTGGAAGGTAATCAATTAAAAGAACTTTTCAATTAAATATCAGTATTTGAATCAACTTCAAATAATCATCTGTTCCTTTTTTTTTGTATTCTTATCGAATGTCAAGCAGCGAGAAGAGAAATAGCATACTTTTCTTTTCTTTTTTTCTTCGTCGTCTTACTCTTTTGTTCCCTATGATGTAAAAGATGACATTGAAACATATACATTTTCTTTTCCTATTCATCTGAAGAAAAATATTCACAAGAAATTATTTACCGATAATGAAGGCTGATCAGAAGTGACTGAAGAATTTGAATAGGTCATTGAATTGTCATCAGGCGTCGATGATGTAATATAGAATAAAGTTGTATTTGACGGATTAAATGAAATTGAACGATGAAAAGCATCGGCCTTTGTGAGATTTTTAACTCGATTGGCAGAATCCACACTTGGCGTACGATATACAACACGATTATCATTGTTCTCGGAAGTCATTTCTGATTTTTCAACGGGATCTGGGTCACCTGAAAGATAGAGCGAAAGAGAACTAAGTTTCAGTTCATTTACTGTGTAGTTACCAGGCGTTAACTCGGCATTATTCAAATCGGCGGTAATTAGTTTTTCTTGTTTTGATTTCGGCGTTTTATTTTGATTTAGTTTCAATCGGTTTTTGAAAATTGAATTTGATAGTCGAGCTTCACAGGGTATATCAAAGGAATGATCCATCTAGAATTAAAATAAACCAGAAAATCAATGAATCGAAATCATCGTTTTATCACTTAGGAAACAAATGAAAACAAGAATATCACAAAAAAAGAACTTTTCTTAGTTGCTTATTGATTGATTATCTTTTGAAAGAAATTCTTCACGAATACGTTGAGCTTCGAATGAATGAGGATTCATAATACAAACGAGATCTTGCCAACGTTCATCATCGCGCATTTGACGATAATAACTGTACGATTGTAGACGTTTTTTCTTATGATAATCGCTTTCTTTCTTAGCAAACTTCATTGTTACTAAACTTGCAATCGGTTCAGGTTTATTTTCTTCACTTTCACTTCCTGATTGTTCGCCATCGCTGCCATACGCTTCATCATCAATAAAGTTTGAGTCTTTTGCATTAGCACCACCAGATGTTGAGGATGTTGTATCGATATAATTAAACTGTGGTCGGAGTTGTATGATAGATTTCAGTGGACATAGAACTAAACGACGATTTTGATTGTCGAACAGGCAGACAAAATAATGGTCACCTAAAATAGAAACGAGTGTAAGCGATTCTGATTCAAGAAAACAAATTGTCGGAGAAAAATCACATACGCAAACAGACGTGAGTCTATTCGTCAAGTTAAGTCGAATATTTTTGAAAGAAAAATGCATGAGAATATAAATTCGCCTGAAGGATTACGAAAAGAAAAGATTTTTCTTTCACAAAAAACAAATCAATGTCATGTATTCTAATTTCTTCAAGACGGCGATCGTCACTTTAGAACGCAAATACAGACAAAGGTGAAATGTTACCGTTTGATGAAATTGTTGATGCAATAGTCTGTTTATCCATCCGATCACTATTGAAATACTGTCTTCCATTCTCGTTATTCGTACTATCTGCAAATTGTTTACCACGTGCCGCATAATAATTTGTTGATTGAGGATCAATTAGTAGATCCATTTCTACTAGAGAATGTTTTTCCTTGATTCGTGCACTTGCGAACGTTGTTTCATCATACGAACGATAGTGAGGTCGAATAGGATACTGAAATAGGTACGTCGATTGGGGCGTTCGCCGTAGCTCTACATCAACTTCGTAGAGAAGTTCATCGTCGTCATCAATATCCATTGATGTATGACCATTCGTCATGATGAAAACCTAGGTGGTGAGTAAAACGAGAAAAAAAAACAGAACAGGTTTATTTCAGTAGTAAATCATGAAATCGAACGAACAAGGACGAAGCGTGAATCATTCAGTAAGCAATTCCCTGTGGCGACACATAGGAGAAATTTTATTTGTAGCTAGAAGTGGACCATTAGGAGAGTTTTATAACTCGTAGGTTTGATTCATACATCATCATTTTCAATTCAACATGCTAGAAGGATTGCCACGTGAATACGACGTTATCGTCGTTGGAACCGGTAAGAAAGTGATTTCTTGGAAAATTGATCAACAAGGAATTTTCAATGTATAGGAATGGTAGAAAGCATTCTCGGAGCTGCCTGCGCACGAATTGGCAAAAGTGTACTTCATATCGATGTGTAAGATCGATTTACAGAAGAAAATATGAACTCAAACAATAAACATTTGTTTGTAGAAACGATTATTACGGTTCGGAATGGGCATCATTTTCATTGGACGCTTTGATGGAATGGACACAGAAACAGGAAACTGCTGAGATAAACATCGATCCACACGATGAACATGAGAAAATCGTACCGATTAGTAATCCAAAAGATGTTTGTCGTAATGTGCAATTGAAATGGAATATTCCGTAAGAATAATAAGTTAAAATTTGATCACCAAAACGATTGATTATGTAGAGAAACGAAAGAGGAAACAGAGACAATGGAGGAGAATGCATCAAAACCAATGACACTGGATGTTTTGAAAAAACAATCACGAAAATTCAATATTGACTTAACGCCGAAGGTTAGTACAAAAGACAGAATATTCATTGATTCTCGCTTGATTCTTTTAGTTGTACTATGCGTCTGGTGGTCTGATTGACCTACTCGTTCAATCGAATGTAGCGAAATATTGTGAATTTAAGCTTGTTTCTCGTCTTCTATTAGAACGCAATGGTCAACTCGAGAATGTAAGATAGAAACAAAAGTTTGTTCAAAATAAAAATCAACAATTCTTCTTCAGGTTCCAAGTTCTCGTGCAGATATTTTTAATTCCAATGATATAAGTCTAATTGACAAACGTCTATTAATGAAAGTGATTATGAATTGTTCATCCATGTCCATTGATGACCTGAACGAAGGTGAGTTTCTCATCTATTCTATGAACAATTTTTATCAAATAATTCTAGATCAAAATCTTCCATTCGTTGAGTATTTGAAAAAACAAAAACTAAACGATAAACTATGTCATTTAATTCTCAATTCAATTTCCATGGTCGATTACACTGCTACGACAAAAGACGTACTTTTCTATCATGTTCATTACCATTTTTTAATGTAGAATTTTCTTTCATGTAGGGTTTTATCAAAGCAAAACGTTATTTAGACTCAATTGGTCGATATGGAAATTCGCCATTTCTTTTCCCATTGTATGGAAACGGTGAAATGACTCAAGCGTTTTGTCGTCTATGTGCTGTTTTCGGTGGTATTCAATTCTTACGTTTTCCACTAGCTGCTTTTACTCTGAATTCGTCGACGAATCAATGTACTGGTATTATTGCAACGACAGGCGAACGATTTCATGCCAAGGATGCAGTTATCTGTAATCATGCATATATGAAATCCATTTCTGAAAGTCAAAATACCATTCATCGCATTGTTTTATTAACAAATCAATCGATCAAAGCAAGTGAAAAGGAAGAAGTATGCAAAAATAAGTTTACTCTTTCGTCAAATTCCAATGTATTTTGTGTTTGTGTTTGTGTAGATCACATATCTTCGTCTAAGCAGTCCAGATGAAACGGGTATCCATGTGATTGAAGTTGGTTATGGACCAGGATGTGCTCCAGATGGCCTGTGTATGTGATGTGAACATCTTTTCCATATTGATTGAACTTTTTCTTCTTTAGTCCTTCTGTATCTTTTTCCAGAAAAGTCACAAACGCATGCAGGTGATAATACCGATAAAATTATCGAACGTTTATTGAAACTGACTGGAGGTAAAATCATAGAATTGGTTTCTGTTTTAAATATTCTGTTTGTAATAGATCATTTCACCCGAACGAACATTCTTGGACAATTTACATTCGATCAAATCGAAACAATAAGTCTCCCACCGTCATCTATTGACAAACTTTTCCTTACTCACGGACCCGATGGCACCATTGATCATGACGCTGCTGTCAATACAGTTCGTATTTCGTTCTTTTCTAGCTATTCATGCAAAATTTGATTTTCTAGGCGCGCAATCTTTTTCATGAGATATATTCGAATGGTGAAGAGTTTTTGGCGCGTGCACCTGATCCAGAGGATATCGTCATTGAAGACCCAAGCAATACAGACGATACGTCTACAACTAAAACTGAGAACGAAACTTTGTGAACGATTTGATTGCATTTTTTTTTGTAATAATAAATTATTCTTTTACCTAGTCACGTGAACACCGGGCTGTTCTTTCGTTTATGCTTAGCTTTTTACCCAGAGGTTCTAAAGCGAACGAGTATTTAGGTGAAACACACGATGATTTGTACTCAAAATCATGTCCATGTCTTTTTGATTTCGTTGTATTTAACAAATAGGTAATTAACATGATTTTGAGATGATGAATTGACGATTGTCTTCAAAATAACATATTTGTCCTCTCGGTACTAATCATATTCATATAATGTGTGATTATCATCCCATTTTCGTGATTTCATTACATATATTCGTCGATTAGCAGCAACACCTCCATAATATACTCTATATTTAATTCATAACGTTGCTATTCGCAGAGCGACTATATATACACACAAGTTCGCAGCTCTGGTATGGTCAATCATGGCTTCAACTCTTCACTTAGCTATCATAGTATTGCTGTCAATCGTTGCTTTTAGTCAACAGCAAGGTTATTATTGCTACCGAATCGACTTTTTTATTATGTCAATTTGTATTCATTTAGATCTGTTGACGTTGCTCTTTCGGTGTCGCCAGAATGAAGTATATAAGTGCGGTTCAACATGTATTGAAACATGTACGTACAAACCCGAGATATGTTCAATGATATGCAACTATGGCTGTTTTTGTGCTGATGGGTATGTGCGACAATCTGATGCAACTGGAAGTGCTTGTATTAAACGTGAAGAATGCAAAACTGTCAGCGATTCCTTACTAGTCTGCGGACAAGATGAAGAATACTCGACATGTGCTTCAGCATGTCCTGCTACGTGTAGCGATATACGTAATCGTGTACAAGAATCAGCGAAAACTTGTATTGCATTGTGTAAATCAGGTTGCTCTTGTAAAAAAGGATATTATCGGGACGACAATGGTAAGTGTGTATTACCAGAAGATTGTTGTGGCAAAAATGAAAGATACAAAACATGTGGTTCATCCTGTGTTGAAACCTGCAGTGAAAAACCATCTATATGCACACAACAATGTGTTGCTGGATGTTTCTGCGGCTGCTCAGATTATGTTCGGCAGAATAATAGTACGAACAGTCCTTGTGTTCATCGCGATGATTGCGCAAAACAATGACCTAACGATTGGCTATATTCTTCATTTTAAATTTACAAGAAATAAAAATATCTATTATTCAAACAATACAACAGATATTCGTTATGAACATGTTCTCTGAAGTATGTCGAAATAAACTAAACATCACTGTGTGGTTTTTGTTGTATAAAATTGTCATCTATCTCTTGAGTTTCTGGCGGAGGACAGAACGTATCTTCTATATTATCAATGCGGTCGATCTCCAGCTGTTTCTGTGCACTGATTGTAATGCCAACGAAATTTCTAGAAAATAAACGAAATAAAATATTGTTGTTTTCAAATGAACTTACTCGATCATTTTAATTCGAAGAATTTCTCGGAAACTAACTTCTAATTTTTCTGATTCAGCTTTGGCAGTAATCAAAAATTCCGTAAAAGCAATGAGACAGGAAACAATGATACCAAACAAAAATATGTAGAAAAGACCGGTCACACTAGAAAGGCTCAGTTCACTGAAACGTTTGTCTTTCGACGATAGTGAACATTCCGAACGTTCATACCTAGAAGAATTCAAACTCATTCTCCACTTTCATTGCTATAATTAGAAAAAGATGAACACTATACCACCAGCGTTGTTTCAATTTATCAAGGAATCCTGATTCACGTAGATTAGTCACTATCATATTGATTGCTTCCGTTAAATCTGAACCTAATCGTGTAGCTATGCCGTATCCTTTGGAGTCTAAATCAGAACCAACTTTCATTGTATCACATGGGACGCGTTCGTTGACGTATTCATTTTTTGTCGATCTGAAATTGAAGCGTCGCTTTGATAGAAAAGAAGTTCGCTAATCAGATTTGTGTTTACTCGATGAAAAAAGCATATTTGCCTTTCGAACTTCTAACTTTAGCTACGCCTTCATCATTTGTAGCGACGAAAACTTCAGCTGAACTTCTCTGCATCGCTTCCCACATTTGTGGAAAAACGGAAACATTGGATTTCTCGAAGAAAGCCGACGTTGTTCCATTTCGTACTGATCCGTATTTAATTTCATGCTGTTTAGCTAGACGAAAGAAAAAGAAAAGTATTCAGCGCAATTCAACCGAAAAACTCACCCAAATCTTCGACACTTTCAATCGGTGCAACTAATTTTTCGACTGTAAGAAACGCTACTAGATTAGCAGTGTAGGACGAAATGAAAATCAACGAAAAACACCACCATGATGTTGCAGCTATACGGCCGGAAAACGATTTAGGTACAAGATTAATCGATTGCCTCATGAATGAGGCAAATGAAAAGAATAATGCGTTTGATATTCCAAATAAATGTACATCTGTTTGTTTGAAACCTTTCTCGTTTGATTTGTGCTGTTGCTTCTTATCATTATCTGTTGTTCCAGTTTGTTGTCGTGGTCGATAACGATGCCGGCGACGAACAGATGGCTTGACTGGCGGTGGTGGTGGTGGTATTGCTAATTCACTGGAACGTCTTGAATCCACTGAATCACGTTTTTGACGATTTAATTCAATTTCAGTTTTATGCTTATCGCTAACGCTTTTCGGGTATGTATATGTTCGGTATGATGGTTTTCGAACGATACGTCGGCGCCACGATGAATTGACAACCCGTGATGTAAGAAATAAGACCACACTAACAGCAACGTATGCTAATGAAAAGCATAGCCATACTTCCATGGAAACAGGATGCATAAATGAAAAGACGCCTGGTTTCTGTGCATCAGGTTTTCGAATCTAAACAACGAATAACATAGAAGATGTTAATCTCTATCGATAAACCAGAACATACCATAATAGAAATACCCAAGTTCATAAATGGTTTACTGAAGTCCACTGCTTCCATACGTACTTGGCTGATTGTTAACGGCGCAATGGCCATATCAGCCATACGAGCCACTATTTCACCGACCATTCCTTAAAGATTAACAATTGAAAATTGAACAATAATATGCTCATCCCACTCACCATTCCAAATACCTGACGATGCATTTTTACTTCCGAATCCTCCATCTTGAACGATACGAAACTTGCATGTGATGTTCAAGATTGAACAAACTTTTTCAGCTAAATCAACGCAAAATCCTTCTACTTCATGAAAATCAAATACATGACCACGTAAATCTTTCAAATCCGCTTGTGGTTGAGCGTATATCGTGTGTAAAACTGTACGTTTACGTAACATTAAAAATGGTTCATCGAATAAACTCGTAATATAATAAGTTCTCGATGATGTTTCTCTCTCTTTCTTCGTTAAATCTTTTCGTTTATCAATCAAACATGGATGATACTCATCGTTGGCACCATTATATCTTCCAATAAGCTCAACGGGTTGTTTTCGTGGTTTCCTTATTGTATACACGTTGATATCGGTTAAGTTCGGTTTGAATGTTTTAGACTTCGTTTGCCGTAAACGTAATGTTCGACAATCGATGATGTTCGAATTGAGAATACGAATAATAAAGTTAAATGCATCGTACAATGGACGAGCGCGTGTTTGTGACGATTTCGGTAATTGAGAAAGAAAATATGAATAGGAAAAATATTCAAATGCTTGTGTAAGTTGATCTTTACATGAATTATCTTTCGTACTATCAGCATCCGACAGTCGATCGGAATTGATTTGAGACGAATTCGTCACATTAGATCGTTGACGTTGATTTCGAAAGGTTAATGTTGTTTTATAATATGTCATATGATGTTTAGATTTCGATATCAACGAAGATGGATCGTTGAAAGTAGAGATTTCTTGTTCGTCGAGTTCACAATCATGCTGATGATAATCGAAATAGACCAAATGGCCAGTTAGATTCACTTTATGCATCCAAGTACAAACATCAAATCCTGATAGAAGTATATAATAGTACAAATCACTGGTTAGACCTACAAAACAATCAAATCTTGTAATATCTAGAGACAATAAAAACAATCCTCTTTTCACCTCCCCCTCCCCGCCCCCTTTCCCGATCCCATAGTTACTCAGAAAATAATAACAAGTATACAAACCCATATGTGAGATTTTCTCGAACATCGTTTCATAATTCACATACAGTTCCAAATCTAGTAGAATGTATTTTGGCGGTTGTTCTCGATTGTTGGAATGAATATCAAGACTATACAGAAGTGAATACACATCTTCATGTTGTGTTGCACGAATATCTAACGAGAAATTGTTGAAATATTCATCATAATTCGTTAATTGAAGAAATTCGTATATGCGATGTTTCGCTTCTTCGTTATCATAAATATAGACTATTTTTCGTATGGAATGATGCTTTAAATAACTGATCAAGACGCGAAGAATATTCGGCATGACAAAATAGGTTTGAGGAAATGATCTGCAACAAGGAGAGAATGAATCATTTTTACGAAAAATTCTGACATTTGAACGAAATACAAACGTTGTAGTTATAATCCCTTGTGAATTCATAATAACGAATGGAAGACGATATGTTTGACAAAAACCTTCAATTAATTTTGTTGAAAAATGATCCATATGTGCGAGATAGATATGTGTTTGATTTGCACGTACATCTAATTCATTGAGAAGATTCAACAACGACTTTCTAGGATTGATCCATCGAATTTGTAAAATTAAACCTTGATGATAACAGAAGGTTGTGTTTGGCACAGCTATATTTAGAATTCCTTGGGGAGAATCATTTTCATCAATAACTCCAATTGATATTGTTGATTGTGAAGATGTGATGACGATGAATGTAGAAAAAATCATTAGGACACGAGAGAAAACCATGTTGTCTTCTACTAAAGATCAAGAAAGACTAAATATGAACAAAAATCGATGAAGATTTTTTTGTCTTCTTCTTCTTCTTCTTTTTCTCTTCAGATCGCGCAGAATAAATTAGATTACACATTCTATTCATATGTTCGCACTTGCCTTTGTATGCCTAGTCGAGATTAAGAATACAAGAGAAACTCTCGAGAGATGGATGAAATGACAAAATCTAATCCGTTTAGGAGCAATGAGAAAAAGAAACTGCTAACTAGTCGATTTGATCATCGCTTCTTCTTTCGACCATCTTGAGTTTCTTTTCTTTTTTCGTCTACATGCTTTTCAATAGATTAATAGCTGGTGATCATTGAAACTATTCTCACGAGAAGAAAGACTGTTTGATCAGAGAATATAAACATCAATGACAACCGGATATAACACACTCCAACGAAGAATTTCCGTTCAATAGACGATAGAAAATTGTTTATAATCTGACAATCATATCTACCAACTGTAAGTCATGAACGATAGATCTTCTCGATCATCATTATATAACATTACAGATTCGTATTTGTAGTTCGATTTTATCGTATAATCTATGCAAAATGAATCCGCATTGGGAGATAGGATACTGCTATTTTTGCAGTACAAATGTTTTCAAGTTAACCTAAGAAATGTCTTCATGTTTTGGTTATTAATTACTATAAAATTGTCAATACCATTCGTAGAGATCTGGTCATATCAGTACGCTATGTGATTGACGAACTTAGAGTTGTAAATATCTACGTTTTCTGCTCATATCGTGTACTAATGTAGATCTGTTTCTCTTTGCATATCAAGAATACAAGGTTATCCATTCATTCCGATTGAATTTAATCCACCATATATCATCAGACTCTAGTTAACTGTTTGGCTTTTGTATGTCTTACAAAAAAAAACGAAAATTATTGGTTGGAGACCGCAGTTCGTTATAATATTGATTCTTTCTCTTTATGTCAAGGATAATGTCGAGTGACTCAAAAGAAAAAACAAATTTCATCTATTTTATATCCGAAAATCAAATCACTTTTTTATTTGTTCTGATATCTGATCATCTGGTATGCTCGTCAATATTTGTAACAATGAAGATTAAGATCGTATAAGCTTCGATTTTTATTTGCACACAATTTTTTCTTTCTTTCTCGATTTTGTCTATTCGTATGCAATTGTACTGAACATCGATGAACTTTTAGAAGTCATACGCTGCAAATCAACTAACATAACGTATTGGTACTAACAATCGTATGTTACTAATCTATAGACAGAACTGTTGGAGTTGGTGGCATTGAAAACAGAACGATATGTTGTTTCTCTCTTTATTTATATTCCCTTCTATATGTTACGCTGGTGTCTTTTTCTTAACAGCTTTCCTCGTCTCCTTCTTCTATTTCTTGGAGGGCGGTCTTTTCTTTTCTGCCATTATTTGTTTTCTTTCAAGATGTAACCGGTAGAAGTTGGTGTGTGGCAGAGAAATGAGGAAAAGAACGATTCTATATGCGGTAATGGGTACTATTTCATTCATCCGATATGCTTCTCTTTTTTGCTTCTATTTCTATCATCATCAACAACGTCGATTACGGCGAAAGAAAGAATAGATTTAAAGTGACAAGAAGAGATTATAATGTTGAGAAGTATGAGAAAATTAATTCTGATCGGTTCTTTTCCTTATAGATGGCTTCGGCAAAGGATGGATCGAAAACGAATGTGCCAACTCTATCGCAAGGAGCTCATCGGCAGCCAACGATGGGTTTATTCGATGCAATTAATCTTCTATTAGCTTGCATTATCGGTTCAGGTATATTTATCAGTGCTAAAGCCGTCTTAGAATATTCAGGTTCGTACGGTCTTTCGATTACTGTATGGGTTGGTTGTGGTTTACTTTGTATAATGGTAAATCGAGCTAATGATTCAGAATGTTTAATCAGAAATTGTAATTATTATCTAGGGAGCACTATGTTATGCTGAACTCGGTTGTGCATATGTTTCATCAGGCGGTGATTATACGTATCTTCGAGTTGCATTTGGTGATTTTCTTGGTTTTCTTCGTGTTTGGATTGAAGTTGTTCTATCTCGGCCAATGATTGTTGTCTTGAGTGTCCTGACTGCATCGAACTATCTCGTTTATTGGTTCTATCCGACTTGTACGCCACCCGATATTCTGGTGAAATGTTTATCGTCATTTCTTCTACTAATTGTCGGATTTATTAATTTAATATCAGCTGATTGGGCAAATCGACTTCATCAAATTTGCAATTATTTCAAAATTGGTAAGATGATTATCTGTCACATTTCATTGTTGTTTACCTCAATCTATTCCAGCTTCACTATTGATCGTTATTGGCGCTGGATTATATCGGATGATTCTTGGTCGTGTCGAAAATTTCGCCGAACCATTCGAAGGTTCAACATACAGTCAACTACCCAGTGCACTCTATGCTGGCTTATTTCCCTACGCTGGATGGTAAAGAAATCGACATTCAATAATCTGTATTTTCTGAAATTCTTCTTCTATTTAGGAATTATCTGAATAATGCCATCGATGATCTAAAAGATCCAAAACGACTTTTACCACTTTCAATTGTTATATCACTTTTTATATGTATAATGATTTATTTTCTAACGTTCAGTTCGTATTTCACTGCGTTATCAGCATATGATATTTTAATTTCTGACGCAACAGCAGTGACATTTGCTGAACGTGTTTTTCCACCACTTTTATATATCATACCAATCGGAGTGACAATGTCTTGTGTAGGAGGTACGGAAATATTCTTCGTTTTCATTTCAATGTTCATTCGATACGAATATATTTAGCTGCATCGGGTAATATTTTCACTGTTGTGCAAATGTTTAATGGTAATAATTCATTGCTATTTGATTGCTAATTATATTCTAAAATAACACTTTAGTTGCCGGTCGAGATGGTCTTATGCCATTCATATTCTCCATGCGACACTACGAAACTAATGTACCCATGATTGCAATTATGTTCGAAATCATAGTTAGTTTTATTTTCCTTTTCTTCATGTCAAACATCGGAAAGTTAATCATTTGTGTTGGCATGATCAATTGGACATGTGATTATATAATATTCATTATTCACTTCATTAAACTGCTTCTTCTATTGTAGGTATTTTGTTGGCAGCAGTTGGCTTAATTGTTCTTCGTTATAAACATCCGGATCGAGAACGACCAATCAAGATTCCATTATTAATTCCTATTCTTTTCATCACCGTTCTAGTTGTATTGATCGGTGCAAGTGCTGTGACTGATCTTGAAAATATTAAAACATCGTTAACACTTCTTGGCACTGCTGTACCGGCCTATGTCTTCGGTGTGATGTGGAAAAAGAAACCGGCTAGTTTTAATCGAAAATATAATTCCTTTGCGATCACTCTACAACGATTATTTCATGTTGTTCATGATGAACACACTGACTAGTATAGAAATAAAAACAATTGATTTTCTCACGGTAGATTTGCTGGATTATTTTTTTTTCTTCTTTTGACCACGAATGTCAATTCCCTTCCATAATTTTTCAAAAATAAAACAAATGAATGGTTTAGAATCACGATACAGAACCGACAGCACTGCCATCTGAGTTTGCGGCAGTCTATGAGGGATCGTCAAGGAAATTTACTTTTCAAATGATCGACAATCAGCTGTTCAGCTGTTATTGTTTCGTTCGTCTTCAACGATTATTTAGATGTGTTTTTCACGTTATTTCTTTCATACCGACGTCATATTTATTCTTCGAATGCGCTTTTATTCTTAAGTACTTTTGCACTTTTGTTTGATTTCGGATGGCGGTAAGCACGTGTGGCTATGAAACGATGTGGAGTGGTAATACGATTCTATACTTCGTAAATCGTGATGGTCTACCACTATCAGAACGATGTAATGAACGCATGTGGTCATTTTGTAAAGAACAATATCCGAAACGTAAATAGATCGAAATTTCGAGAGTAACTTTAATTGTCAATGACTACGAACGATTGTTTTCCTAGATGAGGAAGAAATTCAAACATTGCACGATAAAGTTATTAACTATCCACCAAAACTATGTCCTGAGCCGCCGTATCATATTGCTTCGAATACTCGTCTGAAAGTTCACGAAAAACTACAGCAAATACAAAATTACATATATCGTTTGGAATATAACTATACAGGCATGCAATTCTTCGATCTAAATCCAACGCGATCCATATATGGACTTATGGACACTACTCGACAGATGTAAGAAATATGAATGATATAAATATGTGATTATCATCACAAACCAAAACTGTTTTAGGATGACAGAATCATTACCAATCAAATGTTTTGAAGCATTTTTAATTGGATTGTATCTAACAACTGGAATCATTGGTCTAGATCGTTTTAACATATCATTTAAAACTCGTTTCAATTCAATTATCTATCGTCACGTTGTTCTCGGTGTGAAATATCAACAATTTTACGGTGCATTAGGTATAAGTCGTCGCGAAGATCTAGCTTACAAATCTTTGGATGGTAAATATGAACATTTTTCTGAGCTGATCGACGATTTTATTTGTGCATATAAAAGATACGGACATACAGTTTTACGCGTTCGAATTGGTTTGCCAATTATTCATGATTTGAAATCGTTTTTAACAATTAACTGGAAAGTTTTAACTATTCTACCAAGTAAAACCGACAAGAGTGAATACGATCGTGAACTGAACAAAATTACTCGCATATGGAGACAAGTTGACATGCATATGACGTACAAATCAGTTGTGTCGTTAACATCATTGACTCAACCGACTGGCACTTTGATAACAGCAGCATCACTACCAAACCGTTTGCAACCGATATCATTTCGAACAAATGGTGAACCTCCAATGACTTGCCGTCGTTCAGTAACAAACAAAACCTCAATGACCACACGTGATCAAAAATCAGACGATAAAGATCAAACAATTCCTTATGCTATTCGTGTATAATTATCCATGTGTTTTTTCTTATTCTGAATAAAATATGAATTACTTCGTGAAAAATCTTGAGGTTTTGGCGTCAAACAGGTAGAAATCGATCGATGACAATTTTTGCGCATGTCTTTATTAAATAATCAAATACATATTTCTTGGAGAAAAACGAAAACGTCAACAATATACAATCGAAGTATATAGAGTACATCGAAAGCGTGTCTAATACATTGATTCATCAAGAAATTTACAGACAAAAGAAAAAGAATAAAGATTGAAAATATAAATACTAATTATAATCCGTTACATTTACAATTTTGTCAGTTTGATCATACTTAAGTGTAGATTAAATTAATAGGAATTGAATGGCTGTGATTGCTGTGCGTACGGATTGAAACTTCCGGGATAATTTTGTGGTGGATGAGCATATGGATTTGCTGCTGGCGGAGGTGGATAGCCCATTGGAGGTGGTGGTGGATTATAGAATGGGGGTGGTTGATTCATAGGCGGTTCTGTCGGGATCATCACCATATCTTCTATTAATATGTATTAATGATTTTCAATAAATAGAAGAATGAATTTTTAATAACATACTCTGTTTTCGACAGCGTCGCGCCCATAATAGAATAACAAGTAGAAGACAAGCTATAATCAACACTATCCATGCAAAATGAGCACTGCTGTTTGAATTGCGACTAAATTAATCGAATAATATTGACATATAGAGAATTTATATGCTGAAAAATCTCAGACCTGATTGCTCTACGCGAACAACAATATTGTTTATTTGGTTCACCACAACAGTGCAGTTCATCAGGAGAAAATCCGTAAAGCGGACAACGAAATGTTCCAAAACTAGTTCCATTCATATCTTCATTATTCACACATGTATCGCCAACTGAAAACAAAAGAGAAACTAATTAGTATTCAATCAAGTATGATATGATAACCTACTTCCATAACCAGGTCTATAATAATCATTTGGCCGAGCATGATATGAATGAGACATTGACCTCATTAATGCGTATGCTGCAAGACCACCAGCTGCTCCCGCAGCAAAACTCGCAGCATTGCTTTTAAAACTACTTCCAGATCGACTAGAAACGTTAATAATTAATCATTCAGTAGAAACAAAAACAGCAAACACACTTACGGTTTATTCATCGTATTGATACTATTTCCTCGGCTGAAACTCGATGCTCCGCCAAATGTACCCGGGCCTCGAGAACCTGTTTTAAAGCCGCCACTACCGCCACGACCACCGAATCCTTTCCCTTCCATCGAGGAAAACAACATTATCACTAAATTCATCAGAGAGTTGACATTACTCATCCATGCAAGAAGGTTTGATCCTTACGTAAAAAGATCAACGATTGATATAAGCGATTACAGACCATGCTTACTTTTCTTTGAATAATCTGAAATAAAGACTAATTTTAGAGCATTCGTTAGAGAAGGATTAGAACAAAAAGTAAAACAAAACAAAATATATCATCGACTTGTTCCAGGCTTGGAAAATTCTAAGAAACTTACTGAATTACATCCGACTCAGTAGTCTAGAATGTAAGGCAATTAATTTCCATGGCCGTATACTTGTAGAAAAGTTAGTATATGCTCGGAAAAAACAACAAGTAACTGATCGTTGACGATTTCTCAATCGAGTATTTGTGTACACTTATTGGTGATATGATTACAATTAACTTTGGAGACAGAGAAAAACAAGAAAAGATCCTGTATTCGTTGTTTTAAGAGAACAATAGTTACACGAATAGACAGTTATTTCTTAAAATCAAATGCATTGAATATAGAAAATATCTTAATTAGTTTACATATTGATTCCATCAACTCCGAGTAAATATAATTTACATGCCTCTCGACGTACTGCTTCAGTATTTGAGGATAGATTAGCAAAAACCTTTGTTGTATTGGTATTGACCTTTTTGGATGAATGACGTCGACGACGTCGTACCTACTGCACATCTAACACTGAAGTAAAGACGCATAGAATAAGCTATACGATACTTTCACCAAAGAATAGTTGTATCAGATTTCATTAATTTAACTGGAAAGATGAGAAATTCTTGACTTGTCAATAAAATGTTACTTGATATTAAAATATATTTCAAAAACGCTAACATTCGTCGAACATAATTGGATTGACGTTATAGACAAAATAGAATTGAGTACGGGAAAAGAAACGTTTGTTCCGTCTGCATTCAAGAATGACTTGTAATAGTTGAGCAAAACATATATTCATTCTATGAGTAAACTGTTACTATCAGCACTATGTTACTTCTATTGCGATGACAGAAGAAACGACTGGAAAAAATAGAAAGAGAATGCAAATAAAAAGACGAGCAACAACCAGGCTAACTTGTCGAGAGAGAAAAAGAAACAGCGTAGAACAGAAAGAAAAAAAATCGAATAAGAAAATAGTACTTCTTTCTCAAGGAATTACTATCTGGCTGATGATACGCATCATAATATTGTCAAGCACTCCTTTCATAAGACAAGATTCATCCGACACGAATTTATCAGATTTCTCTCGCTTAACAGATGAACCTGTTAGGTCATCTCGAGCTTAGTAAAAGATGAATAACAAAATAGTTCTATTCCAAACAACATGAACTGCTTAGGATTCTATCGGACTGTATAGATTACCACTCAAGGCTCATGATTGTATTGGGAAAAGCACGGATCGAGGACATTGTATTTTTTCAAATTGTACTACGAAGTAAACATTGACTCTTGTTCCAAATGCCACTGCTATTATAACAAAAGTAAAAGCAATGTAATTCAATAGATTTTAAACATTACGTCAGTAATATTGAAAAATTTATCATCATACCGTTGAGTATTGTATTTTCAATGCTCTGCATGAAATTTACATTAACTCTGTATATAATTATCATAGGTGTGTTTTCATAAAAGGATAATTTGACTTGCTAATCTCTGAAGAGTTAGCGATTGCATGTAAACATGTTTCTTAAATATAATCACTAAACATATTATTACTAAACAAAGAGTACTTTACATTAAGTACTTCAGATAATTACATGTACGTGTTTTTAATAAATCTTCTTGCGTCATTTAGCTTAATATTTATCATCTCTCATTAAATTGAAGCACCATAAAATAAAACTCTTGGAACTGACATTGTCTAGTTTATATGTTAATCAATCAGGAAAAATGAAATTCACGAATATAGTTCTTTACAGTGAACAGAATATATTATTGTTAGGGAAAATGATTCATAAACACGAGTTTGCGTCTTCAATATCGACTGTCACTTTCAAAATTACACTCAGATAATCTACGTTATGTTCATTAACATCTGTCATACACATGTCAAATAAGAATATAGAGAAAGAAAACGAAAAAAGTAATGTTAAATTTATCACAGACCGTTTGTAAAAATAGCTGATGGAAGATGAAGTTTTTCCAATGAAAAGATTGATTTTTAGACGATAAAATAGAAGTAAACTTGAATTACATAAGTTGATTTTATCTTCGATAGTTGTTTCGCTACAGTTTTATGATCTTCTTTCATAATCAAATGGAATCAACATTAAAATAGTTTCATTTAGATATTTCGTTTTACTAGACAACGTAGATATACATACGAATATTGTTCAACTGTTAGTTTTTTTAGCAGAAATGTGACACTTTCTGAATCAACGTCAATTCGTTACCGTTCAATAAGCAATCGACTGAATTTTTATCATGTTCTTCTTCAATCGAAAATAACTTACGTTGTCACAAAGAAAAAGATGTTTATACAATGTTGATCAATCACCGGTAACTGTTTGGGAAAAAGTACCGAATACACACTCATATGTAATTTATATATTAATTACATTTTGTTATAGAATCTATATCTGGTAAATAATCATGTTGTCAGAAAATTTTGTTTCAATTATAACACCATTACATGATGACGATAGTTTTATTAACAAATTCTTTGAAATGAAATATTAATTCTAACGTGAATAACCTATATGAACAAATACATTTCTGTTTTTCTATACCGTAAATTTTCGACGAAAATAACATCTTTCATATGCAATTACCATGTACGTAGATTATATTTCGGGGTATGTATATCCTTGATGATGACACGGATGTATAAGATTTGATCATTCAAACATTTGATTGTCGAAAATATCCATAGAAACAATTGACGGTCTAGTCTATAGTCTACAATAAAACGTTGATCAAATGCGATTTTCCTCGCATACTTAAATAGTGAACTACTTATAACCAGAGTCAACATTAGAAATAAATTGAAATATTTTCATTGCAGACTATACAGCCTGGCAGTTTTCATATATTTTATTGTTTTAAAATAAGAAATCAATATGCTCTGTTGTATATTTTCATTCTATATGTAGAACTTGGAATACTCAGTATCACACTACAACAAATAATACAATAAAGAACAAAACTTGGCAAGAGAATGATCATGCAAATGTATAAAGTTATATGTAATATAATTGCTCTAAACCATCAAATTATTCATATTCTCACTCATATCCTAATATTTGTTATTTAATGCACTTCAATGATCGTATTTGTCATGTATCATGTTTTGAAGTTTTTCAAAAATAAGTTAGTTGATTATAACTACCATGATCTTCTATGTCCTTAGCTCGGTGCAACACGATAGAAGCGACCGCAGCATGGATAGTTGTAGCGCCAGACGGAATTTATAACTTTTTTTAGATGTTCTCGAAATGAAGGTGATGCTAATGTGTATAAATAGAACGATGATGTTGAATAGATGTATGCTAGAGTTTCAGTTGTATAGTGAATAAATGAATCGATAGCTATACGATCATTTGTCTTATTTGTTATATAGAATGTAAAAGCGTTGTATACTAAATTTATAATCCATGGTAATGTTAACGCTATATAACAAATGATTTGGATAAATAGCATAAACAATGTCTGACGATCTCGTGACGCGACAATTCGATCTCTCGCGTTTCCATCAGTTGACTGTTTAAGAGTTCGACGAAGTTCACGTTTACTTTGAAGATTCTTTCGTATAATTATACCGGATAAAATCATAGTGGTTATTGGAATAATTCCGCCTGCTACAACAACCAACATGCTATTGTAGATTGCCGAAGCAACAGGAAACCACATACATTGACCATCAATGATATTCAGATAAATGAAATTGTGTACAGGCACAATGAACCAGATCATTGCAATAATTACTGTAACACGAATTGCAGTACGTGGACTAGCAAATAGTCGTAAACGAACATTGAATGATGCTGAAGCACATCGATCGATACAAGCCATAGTTAGGGACCATCGATATAACATTGTACCACATTGTCCAAAATAGGTGCGCGTTTTGCACAGGCCATTTATTATATTTACTGGATTTGGATGATCTGTTGAATAGATGCGTGGCACCAGTCCAATGCACATGGCAATGAGCATTCCTACTGATGCTCCAATGAGATCTATGATGAAGATAAAATAATTTGTAAACATTTTTGGTTTTCAGTCACTTGGAAAACTGTGATGGACTTTCTAAACTTATCTCAATTTGGTTTTAGATAGAACTTACAGATGCAACAGGAGTTATTTCTATATTGTCTCTGCGAGAAGAGTAAAATATTGAGTAAAGATCCAGTAATGCCGAATGCTAAAGCTGTTGTACATAAATAACGATTCATTTGCGTTTGAATTGTTGAGAGAATAGAACTCAAGGACATTGCAGAATATTTTTAGTTTCTAGAAAACGATAAGGTTAATATCTTTCAATGGAACAGTAATCGAAAATAAACATCTTCTTTCCAGCACAATTAACCTGAAGTTCGATGACAATGAAATACTGCTACTTGATGTCAGTCCGTGACATTTGGATATATTCAAACTATAGTGCGCTTGTCAAGACGGTTTATATTGCTCATCTTGTTAAGTACCATGTCGCTTTTCTGAACACGCGTATAAGAAAACATTTACCTACTCGAAGCTATCTATGCGAATTTAAAAGGATAAGACAACTTTTCTGTTTTAGAAACAGACGCAACATAAAATCCTGGTTCTTCAACAGGGGAAACATGTTCAAGAAGATAACAATTAGAAATTACGAACAATTCTTCGAAAGAAAAAAAAATAATTAAGAGGAGCAATTCCAAATACGCAATACTAACCTAATTATTATTTTCAGAAACAAAGGCTCAAGCAATACATGAGAGAAGTTGTTCCGTTATTATTCTTTCCATATTCGATTCATCTAAAGTACATCTTAAAATTCGAGCAGATTCCTCTGAATTGTCTCGTCTAACCGAACTTAATACTAAATTACCAGTAAGGTTTTCTCATCTGAACGCTTCAATTGAATACCGTAAAAAAATATTGAAATTTTCGCGTCAGTAATTACTTGAGCGACGCAGAAGTCTTTTCTGCACACGAACTGAGAATATTTTGAGAATTAGATGTATGAAATCAAAACACTCTCGATTCAGATGTTATCATGCATAGAATAATAAGACAAAGTAGATTCATTGTCACGAACAAAAAAGTCACTTATCCTTAAGAAAAATATAAAATACACTAAAATTTTCTTTTGAACTTATCTTCTATCTCGTCTTATACAAAAGTAAGCGCGTGCACGATGAGGCTAAATAAATTATCATGGCTTAATGAATGAGAAATTGCATTCTATTCTGATGGTTGACGTCGATGAATTTCCTATTTCGATCATCACACTTTGCGAGACTTCATCAAAAGTTCAATTTACCTGATATTGACTTGTTAATGATGAATTTAAAGCTGTTATCTCGAACGTTCGATACTCTCAGCACAGTTCTGATTGTAAACACATTCAAGTGTCGCCTCAGGGATTTAATAACCGGAATAGATGCCTGGCACCACAAATATTAGTCTGCGACTCGGAGCATTATGTACATACATTTTGTCAAGTTATTTCACAAAAGAAATTTATTTGACTTTTGACAACGAAAAGACCAGAAAGAACAAAAAAGAAAGGGAAACGACGTTTTCGTCCCTGTATAAAAAGAACGCTAATCAAAGATGACATAGAGCGCAAACCAAGCGTGTACAAAAGTAAAAAACAAATTGAATTGAATTAGATTGCTTTTGTCGAAGACGTTGACGAAGATTCAATTTTTTGAAACAAGGTTAACGCCGATTATCCAATTTGTGAATTTCTCTGCGAAGTCAACACTTCTTACACATAATTGCCAATGGCGTAGGTTGCACTTGGGAACAAGGACATCATCTTGTACTTGGCATATATTGTTGCATAAATAACCTTCAATGCCATTATAATCTTTAACAAGTGGTAAAGAATAACGCTGATGATATCATAAATGTACAAAATTCGCCTATTCAAAATATCCATAGTACCTTTGTTTACAAACGAACAGATAGGTTTGCGCATCGTTGAGAATCTCTATCCAGACGAGAATCATCTAATCAAATCTGATGGAATGCTTTCTAGAAAGTATTGAGATCTTTGATTCAGGAATTCTACGGAAAATGCTTGGACGTCGGAAATATTTAGAAGCCTGTTGGATTACTCGCCTTACATCTCAACACATATTCCAAAAGCTTGTTCTATATTTATACGTTATTAACTTCTTCAAAACTGATCAGGAGCATGAAGAAAAATTCTCTCAGAATCTGGTATTTTCTAAAGTATTAACTGTTATAATTAGAATTTATTGAGGAATCGGATGGCCATATGAACACAGCTTTTCTAGTTTGTAGAGATTTTATTTGAAAACAATTATTGATCGTTCACAACAAATCATCAAGTCAAAATTGAAATTCATTTGAGAGAACTTTTCGATGTGTAATTTCATAAAATTTAATTGAACGCTGAGAAATGTTACTTTTGCGGATAAATTGCATCATTGACATTTATCTAGGTTACAGTCTACAGCTAATTTTGAACATCCAAAGCAAGATTTTCTTTTTTGTCGAACATATAAACGAATTAAAACGGTGATCCCCTTGTTTCCACTAAGACTTTCTTCAATGACACTAACGCCATCTATAAACATTTCATCGATTTTTATATGAATTTAGTGCAAAATCTACTTAGAAAAATCATTTTCATTGAAATTAAGTACTGTTCATTGATTTGTATTCGTCACTAGTTGAACCTATCTGGCAATCAAAATTGACTCTGACATGCGTATGCGCGTGGATAAATCCACTTAAACAGAACTGTTACTCTCTGCGTATTCGACTACTGATAGTCAATGTAAGCGTACAGCATATATATATATACAAGTATTTTTTTTCTAATTTCATACTATTTGAAGATCATAATCGTACAGTCAACAGATAATATAATTCTAGAGATGAATGATAAGGAACGTTTCACTTGAAAACATGATCGTGATTGAATAATTTCATGTGAAATATTTTACAGTAATTGTTCTATAATAGTGTTTAGAAGATCAAACTCTGGAAAATCAATCAACTCTAGCAATAAGTATTAAGATCTTCATGATGAGAACATATTTCAAAGGGATATGTTCGTGATTACGATTACATGATGCAAGTATTACAAAAAGGGTATCCTTTCTATTTTCTTACTTTCGGAATGAACAAGAGTAGTATGCGCGATAAAAAGCAGATGGTTTCATTTCATTCTATCCCTCAAGGCTTACTGAATATGTCCATTGGATAACATATGTTGCAATAATTGAAAAACAAGTATGATTTTACTGACTGAACAATCGATTGAGTAATCATCAATCGACGATAGTGTTATTTTTTAATATGACGATCATGATTCAGTTCTGATCTGATCGGATTGTGTATCAATCATTCTCATTTATTTATGTTATTAAGTATAGTTAACTTTCTCTTTTGTCTATTTACAGATGAAGACTAGTGAATAATTTGATTTGTAGAAGAAATGGCTAAATCTCTTTCTACTAATGTAAATAAGCATATCAATCAGTAATCAGATTAGAAAATTCCTTATTTCTTCCTACTCTCGAAATCTATTCTCTATTGTTATTCTTGTTTTACATTAGTTCTCCGTTTACATAGTTTCTTATGTAAATTCTCAATGAGGTAAGATTTCATTGGAAATTAGACACTTTTGTTTTTTCATACTCAATCAGAATGAAAAGAAAAATGAATAATTCAATGATATATGTTTACATCTATACTTGAAAGACAAGTTCTCTTGTAGATTTTCTTTTACCTTATGACCAAACGCCTTCATCGGTCATTATCATCATCATCTTCATCGTCGTCAGATCTATCTCTTCTTGAAAACGATGAACTGAATTTACTTTCGTTATCCAATCATACGCCATGTCGAACAAAATCTTCCGGTCGATATCAATCGGATATCTATACTGGTTTAATATCATCCAATCGTCTGTATTCCAATGGGAAACCATTTACTCGTTTAGAGCAATTAATTACTATTCATCATGATGATCAAATTCGTTCCTTATTGTTAATACTGCGTCATTACGCTATGAAACATCAATGGACCAAGATTCTCCAATATCTCAAATCACTTTTGCAATCATCATTTTGTCGAGCCTATATGCGACTCTATTGGCAATTGATCTTTCGTTATCTAATCGAACACATTCATGATCAGAATCAAATTGATAGTTTACTTCTATCACAAATTTTCGAAAATCTATTTCACTCACCAACAATAAATCGCACTCAGACATTTTATTCACATCTTTGTTTAAATTTATTCAATCCTCAAACAATTCATCTGTATCATGATATTGAAACACGCTATAAAAGTCTCCCGGCACCATTCTATTCTGGTCGGTGTAAACATGTTTCATACATTTCAAAATATAATCCTAAATTCGAACAGTTATTGTTGAACAATCTGCATTTTTTATACGATTATCAGCAATGGTTACAAGACTATGCTTTATTTCAAACCAGTGTTAATCCATTTCACAATCCAATTAAATTTCTGATAGAAAATGAACGCGATTTGGAATTATGGACATTCAAATTAACAACGAATTTTCAAGAAATTCAATTTCTTTCCAATGAATATTTTGATAATTATGATCTGTATCTATTAAAATATCTATATTTTCTTTATGTGACCGACACAAATGTAGAACAGATTCCATCGATCCTTCAGTTGTATATTCAACAGCATGGAACATATATTAATGCATACAAATATCATTACTGGTTTGACTCGAATGTGAGTATATTGAAGAAATTAATCGAATTAGATCCAAGTTCATCTCCATATGTATTGATGTATTGTCAAGCAATAGGAAATTTTATTGAAATATTCGACCGATTATTTGATTATTTTGATTATGAGAAGAATAAAAATGATTATCAAGTATGGCAATTCTTTCTAACAAATCTCTTACGATTTGACGTGAATGATCAAGATATTATTCGATGTATACAAGAAAATTGGATGATAAGAAAGTCGATATGGGAAAAGTTTCATTTTCAACACTTCGACAAACTTCATTATGAAAAGGCAATGCTCGGCTATATTTTGATTGATAAAGAAGATATGCGATTAAATATACGACAGCGATGGTTAAATGACGAATTCAATGAACATGCAGAGATGTTACATCAATATTTGACAGTGATGGATTAGGATCTAGTTAGTTTTTCTTTGTTGTATTGTTATTAATTGTTGAATATAAACAGAGTATCGATTCTTCTTGCAAATGAAAAGCGAGAAGGGTAAACGAGTAGTTATCTCATTGAGAATATCTTTTTGACTAAATGGTTACTCATTAGGAAGTGATCTTTATCATTCGTATAAACGTAGACATACGTTAAGCATCTGTTTTAGTAAATGCATCCGAGTGCCATATAGACTTCGTCATCTCTCTATGCCTATCGCAATGGTCATTATTCGTCCGAGTATACTTAATATATAGAAGAGAACGAGAAAAAAAAACATGCAGTTCATTGTTGACTGGACAGAACAGGCGTGCAAAGAAAGAAGAAGAAGAAGAAGAGAGTTTTTTCCTTCTCTTTTTTCTTTTTCTCTTCTTTTCTCTTCCTTTTGAACCATTGAACGCAACAAAATAGCGGCCACACATACTACTCCATATTGTAGATCGAGTATATACTGTGTGTGTATGTTGATTTGCTGTGTGCCTTTTTTTTCCTCATTCATTTGCAAAAGAATCGATTTCCTGAAAGAATAGTAAAAGTAATAATAATCAGTGCATTCGATAGTTCTCTTTTTATTGTTCGCACATAGCACATTCTTGAAATCAGATTCAATTTCTTTCTTTATCATTTCATTTTTAGAAGTATGTTTGCAAACGAACAATTCAAAATCGAGAAGAGTAACAGCAACAATAACAACATTCAATAAAAAAAGAACGATGGTAACAAGTAGCGGATCGACAACAAGCAATGGAGACAGTCATCAACAGAGTGGACATATGATGACCTTAAATATTCATATTCCACGTGACAGTAGCGTACATTCAATGCAATTCGATGTTCAAATGTTAATTAGTGATATAATACATAATATTCAACAGTATTTACCACTAGTTGTCGATCACGATTGTAAGAAATTTGATAAGAAAAGTAGCCGACATAAGTTTCTATTTTAGTGTCAGAATACGGTCTCGTTGTTAATGATATTCAACATTCATCAAGAAGTTATTGGCTTGATCCGACAAAAATATTGAATTATTATCCTTTAAAGAATGGAGTATGCTTGAAAAAGAAATAGCTCTAAGCTTGAAAACAATTCTCTTTCTCCTGTGTAGGATCACGTTGAATACAAAAATCGATATCGTCCACTTAAAATTCGTCTACTCGATGGGACTGTTAAAACAATTCTTATCGATGATTCATTGATTGTCGCTCAATTGATGGTTTATATATGTACAAAATTCGGTATTGCGAATTATGATGAATATTCATTAGTATACGATCTTGAAGCCGATGATGGGAATAATAATACAAAAACGGCAACTCTTCTTCGAGTAATTTCATCTGAATCGTAACTAGTCGAAAGGTGTAATTTTTTTTTTAAAATATTTGTTCATCAGGATCGATCCTTGCAACGAACGGACAAAAAGATGGAAGAATTACGAAAAAAATGTCATACAGATGATGATAGTGAGAAAAGATTAGGACGAATTCTTTTTTTATGTCATTCATTGTGATCTTTAAGCACTTTGGCTTGATCAATCAAAAAGTCTTCGTCAACAAGATATCGACGAACAATCAACTGTTGTTCTACGACGAAAATATTTCTTCTCCGACACGAATATCGATCAGCGTGATCCAGTTCAATTGAATTTGCTTTATGTTCAATGTCGAAACGGTATTGTCGATGGGACACATCCTGTCACATACGATGAAGCAATTCAATTCGCTGGTCTACAGTGTCAAATACAGTTTGGTGATCATGAAGAGTCCAAACATAAGCCAGGGATTATCGAGTAAGGACACGACATATCAAATACGAGCTATGTTCAGTAAGCGAGTTAATTACAATCAACGGAAACATTCTATTCAGAACCATCGACTACCTCGACATGATTTCTTTCTCTTGTTGCCGACGGCAAAGTGAATTCTTTCTAATGGAATCTTTGTTCGACATTCTAATCAAGTGATTCGATGGGAGAAAAAAAAAGAAATAATGCATTTTTTAATCATGACTATTTATAGGACAATATCTATTCTCGGTTTTATTTTAGTATACGTGATTTTCTACCCAAAGAGTATGCCAAAACGAAAAATGTGGAAAGAAAAATCTTTCTTGTAAGAAGAATTTTTTTATTGAATTGTATACTTTGATCGATATTTGTGTGTTAAGGAACATAAGAAACATGCTAGTATCTCAGAATTGGATGGCAAAGTCAAGTATACACAACTGTGTCGCTCATTGCGAACGTACGGTGTAACATTTTTTCTCGTTAAAGTAATTTCGAATGAAAAAATAGTGAGAGAATGTTCGTATAAATCGAGTCGTTTTAGGAGAAAATGTCGGGCAAGAACAAACTTGTGCCACGCCTTCTTGGCGTAACAAAAGAATCAATCATCCGAGTTGATGAACGAACAAAAGACGTAACATTTCCATTTCTCCATTATTACTCAATTGTTAAGCCTTTATCCGTTTAGTTTTTAGAAATCTGGCCGTTAACACATGTCAAACGATGGACAGCATCTCCAAATACGTTTACATTGGTAAGAAGAACAAAACTCCAATGGAAAAGATCTATTTTTCTTTCACATAGGATTTCGGTGATTACGCAACGGCTTATTACTCAGTACAAACACATGAAGGTCAACAAATTTCTCAATTAATCGCTGGTTACATTGATATCATTTTGAAAAAAGTGAGAAATCGGTTTGTTTCCGCAAGCAAATCTACTATGAAGCTTTTGTAGAGAAAAGATCGCGAGTGTACGACAAGTCGAGATGGAATTGCTGATGAAGAATCGACAATGATTGAAGATATGATCGCACCAGGAAAGTAAGTTTTTCCTAGAGATAAGAGTATGGGAAAACATCGAAACAAATTGCATTCATTTCAAGAGCAACCATCATACAACCAAATCGCCCAGCAATCGATTTCGTACGTCAACAAAATGTTTACTCACCGCCAGTAATTCGTGGAACGTTTTCAAGTACGTCGATAAATTGTTTTCAAGATAATTTATACTAGAGTAACAAATGAAAGTTATCAGGACTCTTGCCGATAATTAATACATAAAGTGTGTTTTTTTCCTCCTGCATTCAGACAACGACATCTTTCATAACCTGTGAGAGTATTTGTTTCCTACGATTGTTAATTGAGTAGAATAGTAGTGACGAATCAGAGATGTAAGATTACCAATATCAGATAATTTATCGGTTACTGTCAATCAGATTGCTTATTAAAGGTTTGACCCTGACTACGTCTGATAGCTTTCTTCAGACATAAATTCTATTAGGAATGAGACCTATCATTACCGTTTTGCTAATACCTACTTAACTCTAATAATTTGCAAACAAGATTCTATTAATGAGAGACATTTAACATCTTGTTTTCTTTCTCATTATTTATCTTTGTTAATAACTAATATCGACTTTAGACGGTACCAATTCTTCTGATCAACTTCAACAGCAAGAAGGTTATTTTATCTCACAAATTCATGTAATCGAGTAGTCAATACTTTTCTTATCTTCAAATTAACCTTGTATTTTTTTTCTTCTCCTGTCAAGGAACAGCCAAGAATATCATCGGATAATCATTCGAACCATAACAATACGATTCTTTGTGCAGCTATAGAACATGCTCGGAATACTATTCATACAGCTCAATCTCAGCTAGCACGTGAATTGCCATTCGATCAATCACTATCATCCATGATGGTACGACTTTCTCTTCCCTGCAATGAACATTATCATCATCTGTTTTAGAATAATCAGAATCATTGGTCAAATGAAAATCGTCTCGATGTTAGTCGTCAATTGTTAACTAGTGAACTATCGACAATAAATGCATCGACAGCGCAAATTATTATATTAACATCGGATGTAAATAATCCACATCGACGTCATGATGATTCGAATCATTCACTGAGCACTGCAATCTCAACCATAACCAACAATTTGAATGAATTCTGTAGAGAAATGGATGTTTATCGAAATTTAGTCAATGATAAAACCAATTTACCCGATCAAACACGTCGTTTATGCACAGTGTTCAATGAATTGTTAGCCTATATACAAACCTTGACTGAAAATAATTATGATTCAGCAACTCGACAGAATGTTTTGGTTACAGCAAGTCGTCTAGGTGAAATCAGCCAAGATCTTGTACGTCGCCTAACCAATGATGCTGATTGTTCCGTCGAATATCAAGAGAAACTATTAACATTAGCCAAATCTGTTGCCAATACGACTGCTCTGTATGTTCTCAAAGCTAAAGATATCGCTACAAATGTTCAAGAGCAACAAATAGTCAATGAAATTATTTCAACAGCTACGCAGTGTGCTCTGGCAACATCACAATTAGTTGCATGCACAAAAGTAAGATCTATTCTGGCATTTGAAATCGATTCAACATTTGTCGGGTGTTTCAGGTTGTAGCTGCAACGATTTCCAATCCATTGTGTCAAGAACAATTGATTGAATCTGCACGCGGTGTCACACGTTCAATTGAAGCTGTTCTTCAGTCTTGTGTACCACCAATGACACCGGAAGTTTTCTTTTCTGATCTGACAGATGCCGGACGAATCGTTCGAAAAACTCTAAATGAATTTCTACTTCATATTAAACTAATAACCGATACAACAGCTGCTAATTCGGATCGGATGTTCTCTCCACTTACGAACGGTACACCAAAATTACTTGCTCGTCGATTGGTTGCCACGGACGATATCGAAGAAATCGACGAAGAAAATGAAGAGAAACATCACGATCAATCTATCGAGCAGATCTTAGTAGCTAGTGATCGTTTGTTCTCGTCGATGGGCGATGCAGCTGAAATGGTCAAACAGGCAAAAATTTTAGCACAAGCAACGGCTCAACTTGTTTCATCATTACGTCAGCAAGCTGAATCGATCGATGACAATACCAATGAACAGAAACGATTTCTATCAGCTGCGAAAATGCTTGCTGATGCAACATCCAAAATGGTCGAATCCGCTAAAGGCTGTGCAACCAAACCTCATGACACTCACCTTCAGTATCAACTGAAGAACTCAGTGGAAGAACTTCGTTCAGCAACGAACCTAGCAATAACAAATAGTAACAAACGAAAAGTATTCAAACGAGTCGAACAATGCGCTAAGCACTGCGCTTCGTGTGCCACTCAATGTATTGCAGCAACATCAGCTCTGGCTATGATGAATAAAAATCAATCATCACATCAAGAACTTGTTCAACAATGTAAAATCATTGCCGATCTCATCCCAAAGGTTGTACAGAGTATTCGTGCTTCAATGATCAAGCCAGATTCTTACACATTTCAAAATAATCTCATTAATGCATGCGAAGATTTTCTCGATCCAGCTGTTCATCTCACCAACATTGCTCGAATTGTCGTGCCAACCGTACATGATCAGTCACAAGCATTGCATTTGAATAACAGTTCGAAACAATTAACACAAGCATTGAATGATCTAAGAGCCTATGTTAATCGAGTATGATTGTCCGATTTGAATAATACATCGCTTTATGAGAATGTATTCTAGGCACAAGAATTAAACAACTCAATTGGAATAGATAGTGAATCGATTCTTGAATTAAGCGAATTACTTGAAAGAGAGTTGAATGATATCAAACGGCAAGCAAAAAGTGGAGATTTACAAGTACGACCCAATGAAACGGTTTGTATATCTGCAAGAGATCTTCTATCGTGCTCATTACATTCTTGTCCATTATATCGGTTAGATTGATACGTGTTCATCACAATATGCATCTGTATGTAAACAGTTTAATAGCATTATTGGTCGATTGCTTAACGCAGTGCATCATGTAAAGCTCAAGTTGATATTCATTTCTTATTTGAAGGCATATTCTTGTTTATTTTTCCAGAACGATGAAAGAGGTGTCGACGACTGTGCACAGGACATGCTTCAACTTTTGCGTCGATTTATCAATTCAACGCGTGATTTAATTGCAACGATCACCGATCATCAAATGCAAGATTCAACTATGGAACGTTCACGCGATGTGTTAAAACATACAATTCAACTTCTTCTTGAAGCTCAACGTGCTCTTCGCACACCACATGAGCAAAATAAACTACCTACCATCGATCATGAACTTTCAACTGCTGTCAATGCTTGTCTGTCAAACATGCCATCGCAACGTTATCTGAACGAAGTCATTAAACAAATGTCGGAATATGTCTATACGTTAGCTGGACCGTTTGATCGTAAAACAGGTCCACTTTCTATTTCCTCCGAAAATATCGACCGTGCTGCTGCTGATCTCAATCAAGCAACTACAGATCTAGTTGTTAGTACACATAAAGGTGTAACGAATGATCTAGCCAAAACATCGGCACGATTCAGTCGAGCATTCGGAGATTTCATTGATAATGGTATACACTATGTTAATCATCAACATGAAGATGATAAACGATCGCGTCTAATCGTATCACTCAAAAATGTTCATACATCGTCGAATCAATTATTGGAACGAGCAAAATCAGTTTCTCTCGAACCGTCAGTAGTAGAACAAGATATGAAATATCAATTAGCAAATGCTGCCAGGTAAATGTCTTTCTATTCTTGAATATTTTTATTAATTGTATTTCCTTCTAGAGCGGTAACAGAAACAATCAATGATGTTATCACCGCATGTTTAGTGTCGAAATCTGCAAACAGTGTCGAACACACTGAATGTGATAATGCCATTGTAAAAATGGAAACATCAAAGGCTATATTACAACAAGCAGTCTTACAGCCATGTGCCAACTATACGTATTTTGATGCACTCGATCATGTAGTGGAAAATTCGAAGCGTTTAGGAGAAGCGATGACACATATTGCTAGTGCTTCGAAGAATATCAATCATAGTCTATTTGTTCAAGCTGTTCAAGAAGCATCGAAAGCAGTTTGTCATTTAACGGAAGCATCAGCTCAAGTAAATTTTCTTTGCTTTCGCGTCATTCAAATGGTGGTAGATGTCCGTATATTTAGGCAAGTTATTTGATTGGTATATCGGAATTGACATCAACGAAAGGAAGTACACCTGTACTCGATCAAGTGTTATTCAATCGAGCAGTTGAAGCCATTCGACATGCATGTGCAGATCTAGCAAATTCATCAATCAACCGAGACGATGTTAGTATACTAGTTTTTGAAAGGCAGATGCGAACAATCATTTGAGACATTTTCTCATTATCTTCGGAACGATCATCGATTTCGTCTTTCATTTAGATTTTAACCTTGGCAGCAACAGTTGCTAAGAACACATCATCTCTATGTAATATCTGTCGCGATGCATCGTCGAATACAGCTGATCCAGTCGCTCGACGACGTTTCGTACAATCTGCTAAAGATGTTGCCAATGCAACTGCCGAACTTGTCCGTGCTATCAAAGTATATAAATAGCATTTCTCTCTCTCGATATAGAATAATCTCTTTGTTTCGTCATTATTTACAGATCTTAGATAGTTCGTATACACCAGAAAATCATCGATATTGTATGGAAATAAGTCGACCGTTACTTCAATCAATTGATGAACTTCATACATTCGCCATGTCTAAAGATTTCGCAGGCGCTCCACCGACAATTAACGCTGCTGTGAGGCTTCTTTTCAATTGCAAACGTTCTTATAACTAATCATTTTTATTTTTCTCAGGGACGTCAATCACAAGAACCAATCTTATCGGCTGCTAGAAATGTTGTTGATGGCGCATGTCGTATTGTTGAATGTTCAAAAACTTTAATCGTCAACTCCAAAGAAGCTTCATTATGGCAACAACTTGCTACACATACAAAGACTGTTTCAGAGGCAATCAAACGTTTAGCCACATCTGTCAAGCACGTTGATTAAATTGTTAGCTTCTTAAATGAATACATATCTATCTTTTGTAGGGATTTGACACCTGGACAACAGGAATGCGAACGAGCAGTTGAAGAACTTCGAAGACTTTTTCAAGAAATTGATAAAGCAATGATGAATGTTGATTCGATACGTAAGACGGATAAATCACCTCAGGTTCGTTTCTATCTTCTTCAATATTACATCTTTGCACAAGCGATCATTTCTAGTTCCACCACGAGCAAATCTCCTCGAGTTCTCATTTTCTTGTTGAGCTAATCAATAATATTTGTCAATCATCGAAACGCGAACCAGAGCGTATCGGTGCGTATGTATCGCAATTTATCACGTATTTACAACCATTCATTCATCATACAATCAATTATACCTCCTATGTGATTCATAAACACGAGAAACTTCTAATTTTGGAGCAAATTAAGGAGCTAGTAGAAACAAGCCTACAGATGATCCTGAGTACTAAAGAAGCAGGTGGAAATCCGAAGAACGTTCAATGGCATAAAATTGTCGAGACGAATAGTGATGCTCTGATAAAATTAATCAGAAAATTAGTTCAAATATTACCAGAACAATCATCAGCCAATGGATTAATGAACGGTTTGTGTGAAAACATTCGTCAATTGATATCCACGTTAGAGACAACGAAAATAACCAATCAAGGTCAATACATTGATTGTCAAGCTCGAATGATTGAAGTTCTCAGACAATTAGCTAGATCGATGAAAACGATCAATGATTCGATCGATATTCGACATTTAGCGAATCAATTAACACGTGAATACAATGAATTAGTCCATGCGACATACGGGGCAGTTGGAACTGCAAATACAAATGAGTTATCAATACGTATTAAGAAAGCTGTACAAGATTTAGGCTTTGTTTTGATTGAATTAATTGAAAAATTGACACAAAACAAATCGAAATACGAATTCGATAGTGTTTGTCAGAAAGTAGTGGAGAAGGTAAGAGAAATCGATTGGATTAACTGTGGATTTATTTGCTTTTCACTTGTTTAGGTTTCGAACGTTTTAACAGCATTACAAAGTAACTTACGTGGAACACAAGCTTGTATCAATGCTGCAAGCACTGTCCGTGGAATCATTACTGACCTCGTAAGAATCGAAGAATGTTTCATATATCGATAAATATCGTTTTTTAAATTCGAAAAGGATACAACCATTCTGTTCGCTACAGCTGGTTCATTGAATTCTGAACATGTTGACGAAACATTTGCTGACCATCGTGAAGCTATTTTGAAAACGGCCAAAATACTTGTAGAAGATACGAAAACATTAGTTGCCGGTGCTGCATCAACACAGGAACAATTAGCATCAGCGGCGCAGGCAGCTGTACGCACGATAACTAAAGTAAGAAATTGTAAAATAATAGAGTCCAAGTAAATCGTGCGCTATTTTCAGCTTTCTGAAGTGGTCAAAACAGGTGCTGCATCTTTGGGTGCGAATGATGGTGAAGCACAAATTATGCTTGTCAATAGTGTGAAAGATGTGGCTGTTGCTTTGAACAATCTTATCAACGTAACGAAATCAGCAAGTGGAAAAAATATTGATGATCCCGAAATGCAAAAATTGAAAGAATGTGCGAAAATTATGGTCACGAACGTCACATCTTTATTACGTACAGTGAAAACTGTGGAAGATAAAACACAGCGCGGAACGAATGCACTAGAAAGCACTATTCAATCAATTGCACAAGAACTTCAAACATATAGTAATGGACAACGAACAGGAAACTACACTACACCCGAAGAGTTGGTTCGTGCGACCAAACAAGTAAATCATTACCTATGATAACTTGCTTTGAATTAATCTACTGGAATTTTAGTTTACAATAGCAACATCAAAAGCGGTATCAGCTGGTCAATCGTGCCAACAGGAGGATATCATCGTTGCTGCCAATCTCGGTCGTAAATCAATATCTGATCTGTTAGCTGTTTGCAAATCCACTGCATATGCAACTGATGATCGAAATCTACAGCAACGCACAATGGATAACGGACGAGCGTGTGTACAAACATACAAGGAATTGTTAGAAGCAATTCATACGTTAATTCAAAAACCATCGAATGAAATCAGACAAAAATTACTTCAGTATTCACGACTTATCGCACAGTCAACACATGAACTTGTTCAATGTGCTGCGCAGTTGAAAGGTAAATCGATGAAAATTAGATTTTAGTTATGAAAAAACGAAGAAAGTCTTTGTGCATAGGTACAGATTTGATTGATCCCGATGATCCAACTTATATTGCAGAAAATGAACTGTTCAATGCTGCCCAATCAATTGAATCTGCAGCAATGAAACTGTCACATTTGAAGCCTCGTCGAAAAATCAAAGTGATTATGAATCTCATTCAAAACTCTCTTTCAGCCGCACTAGACAAAGATCTGTTGTCGTGATATGTTTGATATTTGGTTGTTTGATCTTTAATTCAACCGAATATTGTTCATATCTGCACAATTTATCGACTGCGAAGTGTTCATGGAATTATCCATAAGTTGTATCCTATCCATCTATCATATTGCAAACATTGAATGATCTTAAATGTTTGAAAGTTTTTATCTAAGTTATTGATAAATATGTCAGATCAATACAAATGTTTCGTATATATCTAGGAAATCAATGAAAATTTAAATTTCGATGAACAAATCCTGGATGCAGCCAAATCAATAATGAACGCAGCAAGTGCATTGATAACAGCAGCAACATCAGCTCAAAAAGACCTTGTTGCACAGGGCAAAGTAAGTTTAAACATTCTAACTAGTCTATAGAAGTAGGCATATAAATAAAAATCAAATTAATAGCATTTAGCTACAATGGTAATAGCGATAAGCTATGTTTTAGAAATGCACAGATCTGTTTCTTCTGAGAAACAGCGGTTTGCTTCTTCTACAGGTATCATTTGGGGAAAAGTCATTGAGACGGATTCTTCTCGCGTGCAAATTGTCTAGTTCTTTGTTTTACTTCTGAGCAAATCTTTGATTTTGCAAAACTGTTCTAAGCTGTCGGATAATGATTTTAATGTTATTTTGTTAGAATAATACAACAGACTTTGACGATTAAAACATAAAATGGTAAAATTTATTTTCAGCCATGATCTAAGCTTCATATATATATTTCCCTCAAGCTTAGCCGCTTTCTTCGCTTCTACTTACCTGGATTACTTAGGTCCATGTTCATATGCATGCGTGATAAACATATGTTCTTGATGCTTTCATTACATTTCGAATATAATCTCTTTTCTCTTTTGTGTAGCTTTCATCTAAATCAAGTTCCGATGAAGATGGCCAATGGTCTCAGGGATTAATATCAGCTGTAAGTAGACGATGATCTTCGTCGATTCGATTTCATCTCATTTTCGTTATTATACTTCTATTCAGGCACGTTATGTCGCATCGGCTTGTCATGTTTTATGCGATGCAGCAAATGGACTTGTACAAGGCTGTGGTACGGAAGAGAAACTGATTTCCAGTGCAAAACAAGTTAGTTCAAATACTGCTGCATTACTTGTCGCTTGTAAGGTCAAAGCTGACTTTATGAGTCAATCCATGGCACGTTTACAAGCGGCTGGTAATGCGGTTAAGCGTGCTGCAGATACACTTGTTCGAGCTGCTCAACAAGCTGTTGATATGCAACAAGAAGAAAAGCATTTCGAAGTTTCGACACGCTTTGTTCCGGGTATTGCGCAAGAAATCAAATGTAAAGAAGCAATCTTAACCAAAGAACGAGAATTAGATGAAGCACGTAATCGTCTTAAAGCTATACGTTTAGCCAAATATGGTCATAGTGAACAAGAATCAGCCGATAGTAGCTAAGCCTATTGTTTTCTTTTATCGCGAAAAGTGTTGGTGCAATTGAAAAAATTTGCGTGTGGATGTGTGTGTTTTTTACTTGTATAAATACCAAACATTGTTTTCTTACCTTAGATTTAGTTTTTGGTTTCTTATGCATGTGTGAACGTTTTGTGAAACAAAATATAACCTTGTTTTTTTGATTGGAAATATGTAAGAAAGAAACTTTCATTCGGCGATGAAAGTTTCCAATAAAATTCATTACATCAACACTCATTAGATTGAAACTTTTCTTTTTACCGTTGTCGTTCGATATGAAAGATATTTGGGGCGGTGCAAATGTGAAATCTAATTGATCTTAATGTCTGCCTCCTTTTACACGTGAGAAACTAATGGTTATTGATCGAGTCGAAGTGTACGCTAAAAATAACCGTTGAGACGCGCTGTAACTCTCGTTGAACTTTCGTTTGGTACACCGAAGAACTTGAGTTCCATTACATTTTCGTTGCAATGAAACAAATTCAATCATTGCTCCGGAAAACGACACGTTTTTCTTTAAATTTTCTCCGCTTGTTTATTGACATAGAAAAAAACAAATGCATAGTACACAACGAAATTCCGTGTATTTGTCAAATTATAACGCTAATTTTGATTCATTAGAAGACACCTGATTTTCTAATGAGTATATCGCAAGCATCTTCGTTTCATTTGAAGCGTTACATATCATCGTATATGGATTTTTTTTTCATGTACGTCATCAGGAAACATTGAAGCAGAACGCTAGAAAATATCATGTAACATTACTAATTGATAATTTGATGAAATCGTCTATCATCGATTTTAATTTAATGAAACATGTAGAAAATGAATGTGAAGTTTGATTTGAAAGAATTGTTCATATTTACAAGGAGATTTACATTCGTACACGAGTAAAACTTGGTTGTTGACTGTTCTTCGACAGAGAAACTCGCATGACAGCTGTGCTTGAATGCGAATGTTCGATACGGCGTTTCGATGAGTCACTATGCATGACAAGAGGTGATCCACTTGGAGGACGTTGACGATGATTTTCCTGACTTTTCACCGGTTGTATTTCTGTATTAATTGCTGATTGTTGTCGACGAGCACGTTTAGATTTTGTTAATTTGATATCGTTGGGACGAAACGTTATCTGATCGATCTTCGGTGTGAACTTATTTATCGACGTAGATTGTGCTGTTTGACGTTGAATGAGAGATACTTTCGGCTGTAAAGTTTCGAAGTATTTGTTAAGCATTGTTTCGTGATCAGAGCGTGGAGAATCAGTTGGTTTACGATGTTTATGCGGATGAGAACGTGATGACTGATGATTGTTTGGTACGGTTAATTTCTCGGGAGAATTTTCGTCTAAATTCGGGCGTTGACGTTTGTTAACAAGGCGTTTACTTCGTTCGATTAATGTCGCTTGATGATCGATTCCAACATAGATAGGTTTTTGTACAGGTGTTTGTGCTGGAGCTGATTTACGCGAATTCGTCGATGATCGGGGTACAGATGATCGATTTGATAATCGTTCAGGTTTTATTTGCGATGCACTACGTGATGGAGCAGAAGTCATAGAACGTGGTTCATGCCAGGATTGTGTATTTGTCAAGGGTTTTGTAGGGATGGGCTCGGCAGGTTGAGATGAGGGTGTAGGAGCGAAATGCACTCGTTTTGGTGATCGTTCTCCGGCTTTAATTTTCGGAGAATTGTCACCTATTGTGGTCGATATCTGAGGTTGAAGTTGATGATTGGGATCATAGGCAATATTGAACGGTTGAACTGATGGAAACATGTTGCCTGGATAGAATGGATTATTCATGTCGACAGAATGTGGCCACTGTTGAAACATCATCTCATTCTGACTTGGTGAATAACTACGTGGTGCACCAGGTGGATCTTATGACAGAAAAATCTACATTGTACTGCATTCTTTAATATGTTATCCTTACCATTGATATTCATTGTGAATTTGTTATCGTAGTCACTGTTCCATAGATCGTACGATTTCGTAAAATCGAGATTAGGATCTTGATTTTCATCGATATTTGTGATCGGGAAATTATTCTGGTTAAAACCAATGTCTGAGTCTGGATTTTCTTCTCGCTGTCGTTTCCGTTTATCTTTTTTGTTCTTTATCTTTTCATCATCTCGTCGGGCTGCTGAGCGATGCAATATTCCACCCATCGTTAAAAACTGTTTTCGTCAAATCACTGTTTTCTCCTCACTTTCGTTTTTACCTGTACTAATATACACTTCAACGAACCCTTACGGACGATATGAGAGATGATAAAGAAAAACATAAAATTATATGTCCTCACGTCGATTGAAAATTCGACGTTCCGCATTAATGACTATGTCCGGAGGGTATAAGATACTGACATAAACAGTAAATGAAAATAAGACATGGAAGAATTGAATTATTATTATTTTCGTGACACAATAAAATGAGTACCTGACAAAAAAATGTTATATGTTGACGAAACGAAGAAAACGGAACAAGACAAAACGAATGTTGTCAATATAATGAGGTTTTTTTCATGATTCGTAAGAATTCCTGTTCGTTGATTTCATCATCGCCATCCCGATCGGCTTCGTTAATCATTTCCTAAGTGAGAGATGACGAGTTAAATCAAAGTTTTCTACCAAAGTAATTTTCTTACTTGTAATTCTTCGTCGGTTAAGTTTTCTCCTAGTTCTTTGGCGACCCGTTTTAAATTTTTGAATGAGATTTTTCCTGTATTATCGTCATCGAAAAGTCTACGAGAACATAGTAAAAAAGTGCATAAGAAAAAACAGTTCATGTAGATTTACCGAAATGCTTTGAGTATTTCTTCTTTGGAATCCTTTTCAGCCATTTTTTGCGCCATTAATTGAAGAAAATCATTAAAATCGATTGTACCTAAATAGAAAGTATTAGACATGTTTGTTCAAAAGTAATCACAACTGACCAGCATTCTCTTTTTGAATATCAGATATCATCTTTTTTATTTCTTCTCTTTTCGGTTCGAAACCTAATGCTCGCATGGCGACCTAAAATACAGATTAACGATTAGAAAGTGAACATCAAAATAGAGTGCGTTTTGCTAACTTTAAGTTCTTTAACATCAATCGTTCCTGAACCATCAGCATCGAACAAATCAAATGCTTCACGTATTTCTGTTTTTTGCTCCTCGGTTAATTCGGGTCGATTACCAGTCGGTCGTTTCTTGGCACCACCGCCAAGTGTTGGTCGTTTGATTTGATTCGTCGCTGTGGCCTATTCGAATAAAAACAAGAGTTGATAAGTTCTACGGATCATCAAGATCTATGGTTACCATTGAGATTGGAATGTAAGATTATGGAGAGGTTGATTGAAAAGAGAATTCGCTCTGCTTAAGCAGGCACGATTGAGAATTGATGCCATGTTGTCAAGCTTACGTCCTCCGAGTTCAATAACATGATTTTATCAGAAAATTCTGCGTAAATTTGTCGATCATAGTTGTCTACTGATGTTAATATTTGATTTTTATAATAAAAAGAGGTCATATGTTGAATTATACGTGAACAGATGTCGCTTTAGCTCATATTGATAAGAACTTCTTCTTTTTAAAAGATATTTGTTTATTTTATTTCAAATAGCAAACATTCCTTTCTGTCTCATTTTAATTAATGACATAAAAACTATCACCATTGTTAGAAATACCACTACCATTCCAACGAATAGTACGTGTTGAAACTGCGTGACCAACCCACTAGAACAATTTTCAATTTGCGATAATGAGGTGAAATGTACCTTCGTCATCTCTTTACCTGATCCCAAACTTGAATACCCTCAGCATTTTGTCCAGTATAAATAGCAGCATGACCAGAATATTTGCCATTAGGGAATGTAGCAATAGCTGTACCATAAGGAATACCGGCACCACGAACCTATAAAGAAATGATCTTCGAACAATGAAAAATAAATGATTATTGCCGTTTACCTTTGCACCGCGTACCCATTGGCTTGTTGAGCGTCGATCACCCGTACAAATTCTATATTCATTTGCAGTAATATAACGAAAATTCAGACATGAAACTTACTTTACGAAACTTACACATTCACCGCAATAGCCACCTGAATATTAAAAGCAAAATAATCTATAATTCACAAGGAACAATATATCATTTACCAGCATGATCGCAGAGTGATTTTCCACCATATTGACCAGGATTGCTGCATGAGATAGCTACAACTCACATATATGAAAATTTTTTTCTGATGCATGAAGTTTACCTTCAGTTATAGAAGCAAAAGCCAGAAAAGCAACTGCCACTGATAAAAGAATACGGATAATTTGCATGATTGTAGCTATTTTTTGATGAATACATAGTTTGTTACTCCCGAAACGATCTATTTATAATGCTGATATTCAAACGATTGAAACCGGCTGATCGAGCTTAGGCGAAGTGCTTTTGAAAAGAGATTATTCTGTTTTAATTTTAATTTTGTCAAAATATCACCCCCCGCCTATCGTATGATCCATTTCCATATTAAATGGTATTAATGCAGACTTTAGAAAATAATTTCATCTTAGAAAGAAGACAAGAAACACTATTAAGAAGCTGATTGATGATAACAGATATGCCACTTTGCTTATAAATAAGACTATGAAATCAAATATCTGCATATCATTTCGCATATACATCATTCAAGAATTATTCATTTTCAATATCATGATTCTCGATTTTATCTTATCAATCTAAATTGTGTATTTTCTTGATTGGTTAAGATATCGTCTACTGAGATCAACACATGTTGGATGATTCGAATGTACTGGATGTATTCATAGGTATAGGCATGTAAATTGCTTCGATCATTCTCGACGTCCACGTGTACGCCTTTACAGAAAGAAACGTCTATCTTCGCTCAAATAATTCTAACCAGTAGCATGTAAGCAAGCATTGTCTACTCGTTCGTCTCTTGTTCTCGGTCCGTTCTGTTACTTCCACGTTAACACAGCAGCCGCATCCACTGTTGCTTCGCGTGTATGCGCCACGTTTTTATTTCTTCTTTTTCTTCTCGAATACACCCAATGCACTGCATGCATCTCGCTTCTTTACTGACTCGTAGTTCTATTTCTTCTCTTCTTCTCTGCTTTTTTTGTGTCGACGAGAAAAAAAAGAGCGAGAAAGAGTGCCTATAAATAAGGCAACAAATCTTCGTGAACATTTCATTCTAACAAGTAACAAGCTATCGTTATTCGTTCTTATTACCGTTCTAAAGCAAAAAGAAACAATGCAAAACGTTAAAGACGCCGCCAACGCTGTATCAGAAAAAGTCAAAGGTATTCAGAACGTTAACATATGGACGGATGGTAAATAAATCGGTATATTTTGTTTCTAGAATTATCAAGTGGTGCTTCATATGAAGCAAACAAGGAAGCTGCTAAAAATGACAACCTCTCAGCCGGCAGCCGCATCGGTCATGGTATTGATGCTGTTAAAGACAAAGGTAGGACTTCATTGTGTTACTTATTAGACGTGAAATTTCATTGGATGTTATGTATTTTTAGTCGAAGAAAAAGGTCATGAAGCTAAGAAAGAAGCTCACAAAGAAGCTGCCGAAGAACGAGGTGTGATCGGTCAAATTGGTGATACCATCTCTAATGCGTACAACTATGTTGCTGAGAAAGTTCATGGTATGTAAATTGAAACCTATGGATCAATCGATTGATTGTTTACCGGATTCATTTGCAAATTCTAGAAGCAACAAGTGCTGCATCGTACGAAGGACACAAAGAACAAGCCAAAGATTCGGATAACACTGTTGGTGAACGTATCGGCGCTGGTATTTCAGCTGTTGGAGACAAGATTGAAGAGAAATCTCACAAAGCTCAAGCTGCCGCGCACAAAGAAGCTATCTAAAGTGTCAGCTATATCAATCAGTCTACATTATACATACATATAAATATATTATTCTCAGATAGAAATACATTTATGCTATTTCCGTTTGTCTGTGCAAAATGATTTCTTTTTTATTCCAGCTGTTTTATTCGTTTTTCTTTGTGTTGTTAGTAAAGTTAAAAAAAAATAAATATTCAAGTGAAAATCTATTTTTTCTTGTTATAATTAAAAAATGTCAAGCTCTTAAAAATCTAAGACAGCTAGGAAAGGAAAGGAAGAAAGAGTATAAAGCTCGAAGTTGAATATGACATGATTGTTTGCTTACTACGTCAAATTATTCACACAAGACGAGTGATGTTTATACTGAGATATTCACTTGACAAAGATAAGATCATTTCACATTCTTCGGTTTATACGGTATATGTAAATACATTACATGATACTATTTATTTTATGTAAGAAATTAAATTCTATATTTCATTTTGGATTGACTTGATTCACACATGTACACGGTGTGTGATATTAAACGAAGATGTGCATATATCCATACAGTAACGAATGTGATAATGATGTTTTGAAAGAGTCATCGGGCGTTTTTCGGAGGGGTTCGAGGTGTTTGCTTGTGATTGGTTGATAGGATGAGTCATCGTTTTTCTGTCTTGTTGTTTTCTCGACTGGTCGACTGGTATAGTCTTTTATTATCGAACGGTTGAACTTCTTGCAATATTAAAGCAATTATGTTTGGTTCTAAAAAAGCTTTACTATTATTAGCCAATGGCAGTGAAGAAAGTGAAGTTGTCATTACAGTTGATGTAAACTATATTGAAATACATGTTTGCCAAGTATATTTCTTCATGTTTGTCAGGTTCTTCGTCGTGCTGGCATCAAAGTAACTATTACATCAATTGAAGCAAATCGTGAAGCATTGAAATGTGCCCAAGATACTGTCATCGTGCCAGATATATCTATTAATGAATTGTCAACTGATGATAAATATGATGTAGTTGTTGTTCCCGGTGGTGAGAAAGGCTCAGAGGCTATGGCAAAAAATCTAGCTGTTGGAAATCTTCTTCAACAACATTACGAAAAGGGAAAGCTTGTCGCTGCCATCTGTGCTGGTAAAGTCAAAATAGGTCCTGTCTTTTTCGCATTTCATCATTTTCTCCAGGTCCAACAGTATTTCAAGCACATAAAATTGGCCTAAAAAATGCTACGATTACTGCTTATCCTGAATGTCAGAACGATCTGAAAACAGACTATAATGTAAATAGATAATTCAAAGAAATGCTTCTTTTTAAATTAAGTTCTTTGTTTTCCAAGATTGTTGATCAACCGGTGCATCATTGTGAATTGAAAACAGCCGATGGTGAACGGCATATGATAACTAGCCAAGGACCCGGAACAGCATTCGCATTTGCGTTGAAAATTGTCGAAGTTCTCGATGGATCATCGAAAGTGAAGAAAATTCGGGAAGAAATGCTTCTCTGAAAGAGAAAACAAAGAATTCCTAACATTCTCCTTTCTTTTTTTTTATTGTTTAACATGCTAGTTTATAATATTCCAGCAATGTATATTATTCATGCATTCTAGATGACAAAAAAAGCGTTAGTCTTCATTGCTAATGGAAGTGAAGAAATTGAGACGGTCACCACTGTCGATGGTCAGTTAGAATAGCGGCAGTTTCACGGAAAATCTTGTAATTGTTTTCTAGTTCTTCGACGTGCCGAAATCGATGTTGATGTTGTTTCCATTGAAAAAAATGGGCAAGATGCCTTGAAATGCAGCCGAAACGTTCGTGTCCTGCCAGACAAGGCGCTTGATGATGTAAAGACTAATCAATACGATTGTGTCGTAATCCCTGGTGGAAATGATGGTGAGTAGAGATCCTCAATGAACTATAGACAGTGGTAATTTCTATACAGCTTCGTTCTTGAAGAACAGATGTTGTTAATTGTGAAAGAGCTCAGAGTATGTTAGTAAATATTCGTTTGAATTTACCTAGGATCAAAGGCAATGGCTGCCAGTACTGAAGTTGGTCAAATTCTAACGAAACATTATGAAGATGGAAAAGTTGTTGCTGCTATTTGTGCTGGACCACGAGCATTACTAGCTCATAAGATCGGGGTCAACCATAAGCATACAATAACATGTTATCCAAGTGTTCGTAAAGAATTCACTGACGGTGAACCGTACAAACTCGAAGCTCCTGATCAGGTTGTTTGCCATAGTAAACAAACAGCAGCAGGTTTGAATTCAATACTTCACAGTTAGACACGTTAGAAAAACAAAATATTTATTGTCTTGTAGGTGCTGAAGGAAAAGAATATCATATTGTTACATCTCAAGGACCGGCGACAACTATGGCTTTTGCATTGAAATTAATTGAATTGCTCAAAGGCAAAGACGAAGCAACAAAAGTCAAAGAAGGATTACTTGCATGAACATTGACCGATTTTATCATAGATTTCGATTTTTATTCGCCCTCACAGTATAACTGACTTGTAGTTTTCCTTGAAACCATAGTTTCAATAGAAATTATCATTGTAAAGACAATTATTTTGTTTGAAAATGCAAAGATCATGATGAGAATCATCATCATTCGGTTTGTCTTAATTGATTTACGACTTAAATCATGAAAGCAACACTGAACACTCGAGATCCGATTTAATCTCTGTTATCCTTCTATGTGTCTGATTAGTCATTTGATACGCCACTGATGTGGTCCATGAATATCCGTTTTAATTGAAACTGAATCTCCATGATTATTCATTTTTTTTCTTCAATAAAAACTCAAAGCAAATAGAACACGACTGCAAAGGTCAATGTATTACATCGTTTATAGAATAATGTTAGAAAGAATAAAAAAAAAGAATATCTGTCGTTTTCAAATAACCTATCTTGTAGGATTTAGTTCATGCAACGTGGTTTTTATCTCTTCAATTCTTTTTTGATCCTGCAAATTATTTCTGCACTATATCTCACAGATGAAAAAAAAGACGTCATCTTCATGAGAAATTTCCATAAATAAGTCGTGACAACAGAAAATAAATGAAATGCACAAAGTTTTCATAGTCGAATCTTGATATTTCACATTCCGCTCAATCAAACATACAATCCGATGAGTGTTGAAAGATAGAAAAGTCCAAGAGTCTACGTGTTTTTTCCCTTTGACAAACAAACTGATACTGATTATCAGTGGCGAAAAACTAATCCTATATTTAGCAAATTCATGTAGAGTGTTCTTCTATTATCATAATCAGATGAATCCGCTCAAACTTCTCTTTTCCTTTCCCTTCGTTATTGTTAATTTCAATGCATTACAATTATGAGCAGGAAATGTCAAAGAGAAAGAAAAAGAAGAAATGATAGACAAAGAAAAAACGTGCTAAGAAGATGCTTGCTCTGTTCCAATTGTAAATTTAAAACGAGGTATAACTCATGTCGTATATTTCTCATGTGTCTTGCTTTTTCTCTCTCTCTCTCCCTCTCTCTTCTCATCGCTATGATTTCTTCATTATACTACCACGTCCTTGTCGCTTTTTTTGAAAATATTATAAGAAGTTGCGCTCTTACCTATGCTCGAATGACGCTGTCATAATATATATTGGTAACAAGACGACATAGACCGAATTGAAGCAACAGCAAAGAAGATATTTGTCTAAACTCAGCTTCACAATCATTACTTACAGAATGGCTGTGCAAACGTCGACTAACTTAGGAAATCATCTTTATGATAGCGATGACGATGATGATGATAATCAACCGAATCAAACCAATGAATATGATGAAGAAATCGACGAAACCGAAGGTGACTTAATTGAAAACTATCTCTATCTTACACAACGTTGTGGAGTTTTGCGACACTCACCAACAACGAGTGCTTTAGCAACAATTCAGCAACAACAGATTCACCAACAAAATCTGCCAAATGTTCTCGGTCGACAAATGTCTTTGGCGATCGATGATCATCACGGTGAATTCGAACGTTCACTACATCATCTTCGTCCTCGAGCGTCGTTGAATGATTTTACTAATCCTCATCATCTTCATCATCATTCAGAGCACAGTCGTGTTCCACCGAATATCTATTATAGTAATCGCGATGACGATGATTATGATGAGAGATCATTCTCTCTAGTGAAACTGTTTGCACGTATGAAACAACGCTTGAAACACGATCGACGTTATCGGGCGAGATCCACCCATGAATTACTTCATGAAGAAGACTCACAAGAATGGTATGAGCTAACGAAAAACACACGAAGTATTCTTACGAAAGCACTTCTGCCTGATGGAGGATACGATGCGCTTGTTCGTCAAAATAAACCCAGTCACAGTCGTCGAAATTCACAGAAGAAACCTCGTGATTGCGATCCTGTTCTATCACAAGTTATTGAAGATGATGAAGATAAAATAAATTTATCTATTGACGTGGCATTAAACACCGAAGGTGATGTTGTATTCGACGAAGTGATCTGGCAGAATTTCGTCAAATGTGCCCGCGGTTTTGATTATCGTCGAGGCGGAGTTTGTAAAGCAATTGACCGACAACAATTTCAAGGACAACTAGTTTATGTCTATGGCGTCGCCAATAATATTCTAATTGATGAAAATTTGAAAGCATCTGGATTAGGTTAACATATCCCTTCTTTTTTGTCGTTGTTTGTTTACCATGTAAAATAATATATATCTTAAGAACACACAAATCCTAATTCATCAATATTAAGCAACAAAGCAATGTGTAATAATAAGCATTTGCTTCAATTTCCGCTTGAATAATACTTCATAACCAATTATGAGGCTCTTGAACATACACTGAGCGACATTGAAGTGATCCACTTCATTAGTTTGAAACGAATATTACGCTTGATATCATAGGCTTTTTGTTCTAATCGTAGACGAATGTGTGCGCAAAGATAATCCTTTATTAAATAGTTGTAAACTCTTGTTGAACTTCTCAACGTTTTCAAATTATACAATGTAGGTATAAGGATATTTCATCACTACTCAGACAGCAAATTCTATAATTAATTCGACTAATAATCAGATTCGGTTTTTAATGCATCGTGTTTATTTTAATCATTGATAATTACCTTCATTGTATCGTCGTTAGAAGATAAAACACCACGATCTTTAAATTAACAATGTGCTATTAGACAAACTCATCTGTCGAGGACGGCAATTTTCCTTTGTCAACTACATTATGAAGGATTTTTTTGTAAAACAGGTTGAGTATACATAAGATATTTTAATCACGTGTATTTTCATCCAGAAAGACTCATTCTTAACGCTTGAAATAAGGACGTAATAAACGATGAAGAAAATTATTAGATATACTCTATAGTTTTTATTCACAACCAATTAATCAGGAAGTTCGTTAAAAAAATATATATATATAACGAGGCAACGTCAGATATCTATGAAAGTAAATGTTGATTTAGTTAGTTAGAAATGTCAGTCGTATTCTTTTATGACAATCCTCCAATGACGACATGCTATGGTGAACTGCTGTTTTCGTCTTTTCAATAGAACAGCTTGTATTCAAACAAATCGAATAGAATTTTGCCACCTTTTTTGAGTTGAATTATTTTTTTTCGCACATATGTGTGTAGTTGACTTGACGCATATCTGACAAACATAGGTTTATACAACATGGCAATCTATTATCGCAGTTTGCCGATTCTGCGTTCATAGGATGATTCTGATGCCAATTCGTTTACACTAGCGCACTCTAACGAAATATGAACGTGTATTGGACGAAAAAGAAAACAAGCGCCTTCAAACAAAGAGCACGCGTTCGTACGTATACATAGGCATCAGCCGAACGAAAGAGAAGAGACGTTCATTCTTTGTTTTGTCTTCATATTCCATCTTTTTTCATTGTCGACTAGTTACAATTGTTTGTACAAACGCAGTTCGTCTAAGATTCGAGTAAGATAAATGAAAGAAACATTGTTTTGTTTTAATAATCATACTTTTCGTTGAAGATTATGAATTCGAATCGACATGTACTGCGTCCGACACATAATCGACTCCCGCTAACTGATGTTTCATCAGATAAAATCTTTGCTTCGAACAAAACCAAACTATGTACAAGTGCAGCTTATCAACAACAAGAAAACTGTATTTCAGCTGGTACACGGCCCATTCTAACTGCAACACGTTCAATAAAAAAGCTTCTGAAAGAAAACCATGATGAAAATCAAATGCTCATTTCACCATTGGTTACAACTATCAATAAAGCGAATGTTGTTCAAATTCAAAAGCAACCAGTGTGTCAAAAGAATAAGACTCGCGAACAGCTCGAACAAGAATTATTCGAATTGTAAGTCAAACAGTAGATAACTATATTGATAAATAGTTCTTTTTATTTAGACCTGATTATCGTCAATCAATTTTCGAGCATTTGAAAGCTGTTGAACATGTTTATGCCCCAAGTAAGCTATTCAACCGCTTGAACATAACTTATGAAGCTCGGAAATGTCATTGTAGAAATGAACTTTATGGAACATCAGTCGGACATTAATTCGGCAATGCGTACTATCCTTGTTGACTGGCTCGTTGAAGTAGCTGATGAATACAAATTAAATGATGAAACACTTTTCCTTTGTATTCAATATATTGATCGATTTCTATCGACAGTGAATGTCACTCGATCCAAATTACAACTACTTGGTAAGTATTTTCCTAATGAAATTTCATTGTCATGAAGATTTCCTTCGTAGGTACAACATGTATGTATGTTGCCTCCAAATATGAAGAAATGTATCCACCAGCATTGGAAGAATTTTCGTTCATTACGGACAATACCTACGAAACAAAACATATACTTCGTATGGAACAAATTCTTATGAAGGTACTTTATTAATCTTTCAAGTTCATCCGTCTCATATTCTATTTAGATGCTCAATTTTTCGATTTCGGGTCCGACTTATTATACATTTATGCAATATTATTTAACATGTCTCAAATCCATGAACGAGCATGATAATGAATATAAATGCTTAAGTTTGTTAACCAATTATTTGTGTACATTAGTACTTTTACAAGATCGTCCGTTCTCATCGTATCGTTCATCAATGACAGCAGCTGCTTGTTTGTTCTACGCTAATCGTCTCTTGAATAAAGATGCAACATGGAACAATTGTCATATTCAGACCACATCGTATACACAACGCGATTTAACCGAATGTGTTGCAGCGATTGATGATTTATATAGTAAAACATATCGTCAAGATCGAACAACATCAAGTGTTCTTCGACGTTACCTAAAATCGAAAAAAGGCAATGAGGATTATGAATGTCGGTTTCGAAGCTTAATTCATCACGCTCCATCAACATTTATTGATCACGATGATGATGATGACGACGACGGCGAAATACTTGATTTAACATTAGATGATTTTGATGAAGAAAATATGAGTATGGAACATCATCGATAATATTGGTTCATTTGTGAATTTAATCATAGTCATCATGCGCTTTCTTCATTTCGTGTTTATTTATTTGTTCAATAATTTACTTTGATTGGAATCTCATTATTTTTACTCACGAAGTCTATCTACATCATTGAATTTCTTCTTCGACAAATAATTGCTTATTGTTTTGTTTTCTTTTTCTTCTTCAATATTTTCTATGTTATACTCACTCTCTGTGGTGGTCTATGTGTGTCTTAAGTGAATTGTCTCGATAAAGAATTAATTCCAAAAGTATGTGTTTTTCTTTTGCTAACTTTGGCCTTTCCTTTTCTTTTTTTTTCTTCGAAAAGAAACATATTGAAATGTGCGTTCTTGGTCGCTCTGTTTTCTACAGATATGCATGTATTTACACAAGATTCCAACTTCTTCTTCCTTTTTTTGTTTGTTGTTTTTCTATAGAGTATGTTGGAACAATTATGAAGAAATGAATAAATCTAATAACCAGATCTTTTCCCTCAACTTTAACAAATGATTCCAAAATGAGAAATGTTTATGATACAACCGTTTCGGAACCATCGACCACATAGTAATAGTAGTCCATAGAGGAGGATGTTCAAAGAATGATCTCTACGAAAGAACATGCTGACTTGCTATGTGAATTGTAGCGATTATTTCATTCTTTATTATGGAACGACTTTATTTGTATTGTCATAAACCTTTTATTGAACACAATTTTATCCTTTGCTTTCGTTGCAAAGACAATCATTTACCTGTAAGAAGAAAGAAGGAAGGGAAGACAGGAGAACAAGGAGCAATTGGCGCATACAAAGAAGAAGGAGAGATAATAAATAAATAAATAAATAAATAAATAAATAAATATTTCTGTGCATGGCATTGCTCGACAAATACAACAGAAAAAACACTCACGATCGATTAATCCAAAATCCAAATGAAGAAAAGAAACATAACGAAGAAAAACTGCATACGTTCACAAGTTCGTCTTAAAGGAGATACACACATATGTATAAATAAATAAATAAATAAATAATGAAACATGTGTTTTAGACAAGCTACGACATGTTTGACATAGTTTTCTATCGAATGAAAGAAAAAAAAACTCATTTTTTGATTTTTAACGATTAATGATGAGGAACAGCTGCACTGCGATTTGCACCCGGTAAGGTATTATAAGCAAGTGAACCAGATGCTGGTACATAACAGAAGGTAGTTGTTGTCGTTTGTGTCATCGTAACAAATTGCTGTGGTTGACCATTGGTTGAAGAAGTACTGCGCGCAAGTACAGCAGAAGCTGATGATGGTTGACCCATAACACCAACTGTCGATGGTGGAGCAATTGAATCGATCGATGTTGTATTGCCTGCAATTTGGTCATGTGATCCAACCGGTGGTGCAGCTGTGGGTAAACGAGTACTAGAAAGACGACTAGCAAAACGAGGTTGATATTCAGCTGAGCCATTGGTAGCAGCGTTCGTGGAAAGTGACGATGATGACCGTTGAAGACCATTAGTGTTGTTGCTAGTACCATTTGGAATGGTTCTAGAAGAGAAAAGGAGAACAATCGTTGCTGCAGAATTGCCAGAATGTGTCGATATTACGTTGTAGCTGCTGAGGATAAACGTATTGTTGATGAAGTAAAACGGGGTCGAGTAAGTGGTGGTGGTCGAAAATGATGTTGTTGCTGATGCGATGGCTGTGGTTGATGATGAAAATTTGCATTTCGTAATGAACGTGTTGAACTGTGTAATTTGCCTTGGCGACGATTAGCAAATGCTGATGAGCCATTTGTTGTGCCACCACAAAAAGCCGATGCTGAATTGTTAGTGCTGGCGGTATTTGTGTTAGTGCTCCATAATGGAAATCGATCGAAAGTAGAGGTTAGATCATTGGTTGATGCATGGCGTTGGTCACGTTGTTTCTGTTGTTGATAAAGAGATGCCTGTTCCGGAAAAAGTGCATCAACAATTGAAGTCATTTGTCCGATGTCGTCATTAGACGATAGCGATGATTCGATCGGATTGAATAATTGGCGAATACGTTCATTAAAGACACGTTCGTCATAACTATTTGCTTGTTGTTGACTTTGAGCTTGAGATTCTGTTGACAACATTCTTCAAAACGAAATTTCGAATATTTCTCCCTGAAAACTGCTTAAAACTTACTTAATTTTTGTTTGCGTTCACACTAGGTCGATTATCGATATGCGTGTGTGTTTATTTACAATGTTTTCTTTATCTTTCGCCCGATTCGGCCGTCCACGATTTCTTTCTCTTTGTCTAGTAAATTCACCACTTAGTGGACGGATGACGCAAACAGACGAATCACACATCATCGTCAATCCAACTTCGATTTTTTCAAAGAATAGATGTAGGTAAACATTTGATTAGTGAAATGACACGCATGATCATCCATAGTAGAACAACACAAATCTCCCGTTCGAAAATAGTACTGAAGATGATGAAAAATCAAGTCATCTGCTATTGCTTGAATAGTATTATCAATTTATTCTCTTTAACGATTTACCTACTGAGAATAAAGAATATTGCATATAAATAGTACAAAAAAAAATCATTTGAAACAAGTATGAGATGTTTTAGAATTTCATATCTTTGATTGATTTACAATGAAAACACCATTTTTCTTTGTAAAACTCTTCGACGCACACTTTCGTCGATTGCCCATGGAATTGATAAGCGCCCTTCGACACTGCTCGAGTCAGAATTGTTTCATTACGAAGTTGTTCGAGCATCTTGTGTCGAATCTCAGCATTTTCTTGCATATGAACCAATTCATCAACTGTCAACTCAGATCGATGCAATAAACCACAAAGTATATTGAAAATGAATGTTTGTTCTTCACTCGTTGCACGACAGCGGAGTTTCTCGATTCGACGAAAAATATCATTCAAAGTTGCCAAACGAATCTCTGTATGAAAACAAACGATACGACTTCGTATCTAAAACAATTCATTGAGAACATACCGGTAAATGATACACCACTTTCGATTTTCGTTGCGGCATTCTGTAAACTCTTCAAACGTCCACCGTACAGATCATAAACTTGTTTTGCCATATCTTTTGAAAGACTTCGCTTTTCCGTCAGGTACGTCATGGCTTCTTTTTCATTTAAATCTCCGATTTCGATAAACGACGAAGCACGAGTGATACTGCTTCGACCTAAAAAAAAATGAAAACGAGGGTTTAATCAAGAAACAGTTCTGTGCCATACCTTCCATTTGTTCTGGTGTTTCGCCGACTGATCCGACAAAAACTGTGACCCATGTGGAATCGTCAATGGCTGTTTTAGCTGTATCCTGCAGGATTTCCAACATTTTCTGATCTTTTCTCGCCAACGAATCACAGTTATCGAAGATTAAGACGGGTACGTGGCCGTATCTTTTCTTAAAATCAAGAGCGTATTGTTGAAATGAAATCAAAACACGTTCCCAACTGGCTTCCTTGCCTTAAACAATCTAATAGATGACATTGATGGAGACATCAGACTGCTTACCGTCATCTGGTGGCGAACCGAACATTTTCGATTCAATCCAATTGGACAGACGAAGATGTTCTTTGAAATGAAATCGTATTGCACGAGCAAAAGCAAATCCAAATTTTTCCGTATTTGAAGGAACTAAAACCAACGATAGAGGAAACTTCGTATAGAAAATAAACTAATTAAGAACCATCAACGTAGATCACACCGCGACCAATTTTTCGTGCAGCTTGACGAATCAAAGTGGTTTTTCTGGAAAATGAAAACGAACAGTTCGTTTATCTCATTTTACAGTCACCACTTACCCAACTCCATGATCACCAACGACGATGTAATATGATGAAACGAGTTTATCTTCTACAGGTCTCATAATAGATTCCAGCGTACTACACAATTCTCTTCGTTCTAATAATTGATCTTCTTTTATTTTGAAATTTGGACATGAGCCATGTCGAAACGTATATTTGACCTCAAAATCATTTTTGATTTGCTCATAAATGACATAGCCAACACCGAAAACAACCTAGCAGACATACAAAATTCTTCGGAGAACAACGAATTCAAATGACATACAAAAATAGCGATTGAATTGATGTGAGATGGAAAGTATTTTTTCACTAGTTTCTCAATAAACGATAATCGCTCCCATTCAGCCTTTTCCCGTTCTTTTCGTCCTTCTTTTGTTTCGATCACAGCTTTCACATCTCTTTTCTCTGATTTACCATCTTCTTTCTCAATTGGAAGCTTATCAAAATCAATTTTTTTCTCATGCTTTCCAATTTCATTAGTCAGGCAACGATAAATAACTTTATCAATTGTCTAAACGAACAAGAAAACAACATCTTATGATCTATATACGAAAACAAAATTTTACTTGAGGACGTAAATGAACAACTGATTTTAAGTTGAACAACACATGCCGTAAATACATACTCGATGACCCTCAAGCAATCGAACGAAGCACTTGTTCGTACTCGTGAAGTAAAACTCACATTCAGGTTATGCTATGCTACGAAACTGTATTTATAAGCAATTGGTTCATATGCTCCAACTAGAATCCTATGCTTTGGCGATGATGGCAGCGACATCTGCTTACAACCACATTTGCTTATGCATTTTTTACTTCAGATCCATCCATGAAAGTTGAAATACAATTTGCCTTACTTAAAAACATGTCATTTATCAGACCCCATTGCTATATTATACCATTCTCGATACATAAAATGCGGATAGTAGTGATCCGTAGATAAGGCAAGTCTTTTGATATAACCTATACACTGCAATGTCGACTATTGATAATCATGATATTCATGTACCATTCATACAGACAGCAATTGAACTTTCGAAATCTGCTGTCGAGAATGGAAATCATCCATTTGGTGCCTGTCTGGTTTCAAAAGATGGTGAAGTATTGCTAACTGCCCAAAATACATGTGCTACACCTGTCCGTGATGTTACTCGTCATGCAGAACTTAATCTGATTAGTATGGCAACACAGAAATTAAGTCAAGAGGTTCTTGAGCAATGTACGTTGTATACGAGCTGTGAGCCATGCCTAATGTGTACGGGTGCTCTTCGATGGAGCGGCATTCGAAAAATGGTATATGCACTTTCAAATGAAACTTTAGGCGTAAGTAGACTGTAGTTCGAGTGGAATAATTAAAATAAAAACGAAGAACGGATTCGGTTACAAAACAAAAACAAAATAGGCTGATAGACAATAGATATAATATGATTGTCTCTTTTAGAAACACGCAGGTTTTGATAGTCTTTTACCATGCCGACCATTGTTACCAGCACCGCAGTACACTGTCATTGGTCCTGTTCTTGAAAATGAAGCGGAGATAGTGCATACAAAATTTTGGTCAAAAGAATAAATGATGTCACACATACACAAACATATTTTTCCTTCTGTTGTATTTTATCTGATTAAAACTAGTATGGATTTAGAGACGAAAACTGATGTGGTCCCTTAGCTCAGCTGGTTAGAGCGCCGTGCTAATAACGCGGAGGTCATGAGTTCGATCCTCATAGGGACCAAACCTTTTTTTTTCAAAATTTTACACCTAATGAATCATGCTTTCCTTCGTCTACCTGACAAAATCAATATTACGAAACTATTTTTCGCTTTCTTCGCCTAACACAAAAAAACACAGCCACGATCTTCAATTTATCATCATGTTTCGTCTGCATACGTTGGCTTAACGTTTATTTAAAATGTGTCGTTTTTCCCCTATGTGCATTGGGATGATTGTTTTCCTTAGCGCTTATCAACAGGACATTCCTTTGTAGTCGGAAGTGGACATACTTGACTCGTTCAGCGTGAAATGTGTCATTTTGCTGTTTGAATGTACTGTTGTCTTACTGTCACTTATTTGATTAGAATCAATTGACACGTGCGTAGGTAAGATATGTGCCATTGCCAACGGAACGATTCCAATGGTATTATTGTGCGGCAGATTCAACTGTTATTGATTAGTGACAATCTGTTGATGTTCTCAGATATTCAGACGGCAAATAATTCGATTAGAAGTTGTCTTTATGTTTAACAATATCAATGGTGATGACATAGCGGCAAATGTTAATAAACTTCCTTTTTAGTTGCTGTTTAATCTTCTGTTCATTTAATAATTCATTATGATTGATTAGTAACCGATGGTTGAATTTCTCAGATTTCGACTATTTTTCCTGATCATTAAGTTTCCTTGTGAGAAAAAACAACGGTTTCACTTTGCATTTCCTTCACAATAGATCAATCAACTTGAACAATACTGAAATGATCAACCTTTAATGATCCATACGAATTCTGCCAAAAGGCTTGATGATTAGTGAGCAATTTTTCCTTTTCATTTTCTTCACACAATTGATGTTTACATATCTAATGGATATCTATATATTGTCTTCAGTTCATTTGTAACTTATTGTCTGATGGCACATTGGGAAAATGTCTTGTTGTTATTGTTTTTTCTCTTTCTCTGATGGTGTCAAAGGCGTGTTCACTCAATACCGCCGACAATCCGGTAAATAGAAATGTGTGAATAAAATCAAAAAGTCCATCACGGTTTTTCTTCTTCAATATATATATATATATATTTACATAACAATCAGAAGAAAACACTGAAACAAAAAACATCGCATAATCAGATGAATAGAGATTTGTTACTATTGTTCAAAGTTTCGTGAAAACTATCATCCAGTAGTTGCACTTTCGGTAACATTGAGTGGAGAATCGTACGTAAATGTGCAGGAGAACAATCCATAGAGTCACCGAAGATTTCACTTGGATTTCGATGAAAATACAATTGATTACAAATAGCGATCTGTAACTCATTTTCTAAAATTCGAAGAGCGAACAAGTTGCAATGAAATGATTTGCATCAATATGATTACTTCTCGCCCATTGTGGTATGGGTTTCTTTTGATTGGTACTTGTTTTCGTAGCAAATGTCAAACTATCATCATCGTCGTCGCCGTTGCTATCACCGTCATCGATATTCAGATGTAGAATCGTCATGTCGTAGTTATTCTGATGTTGATAATCTTCGAACGGTTTATTCTTATCAACAATTGGTGGCTGTTGTTGATGTTGTTGTCTGAAAAAACAAAATTATGCCGGAAGGTAATTATTATTAATCTCACCTTGGTCGAAGTGAATGTTTCGGTTGAGCTTTTGTCTTTAATGCTTGAATACCCATCATTGGTTGTTGACGAACGGTTCGTGTCGATGGAGGCGGAGAAGGCGATTTGACTTCGAGAAGAAATCGAAAGACACTTTTGCGAACGTAATTAGGAATTGTATGAATAAGTCCATGATGATGATGATGTGGTTGCTGTTGTAATTTTTTCTTGAACAAAGTTTTCTTTTGAAATATTTGTTTGAATCGTGATGGATTTGGTGAGCGAGTTGGATGTTTAGTCGCAGAAAGGATCTCATGTGAACGAAGTTTCATTCCTAAAATCTATACTTTCATAAAACGAAAAAACAAATATCAATTCATTTCAAGTAATGAACATTCAACGAATGACCCATGTTTCCGCCGTTCGAACGTTAGACTTTTTTTTCTCTTTCTCTCCTCTCCTTTCGTTCTCTCATTAGCAATGCTGCTGCCGTTTTTTTTTTCTTTTTCTCTTTCTCCTGTTCAACGTATCATTAACACAGCACTCGAATGATTGATTCGTATATGCGAATTGAAATCTCATCATTGAAAGGTGTATACATGCGAAACTAATTGTCTTGACTGGCAGACACAAAAAAAAACGAAAATGAGAAGCCACGCCTTTCGAGAAAAGGTGTAGGCGGAAAAAAAGGAAATTGAGACTTTTCTCGATGCCTCCCCGTCAACTTTTGTTTTTGTCTTTATCAATCTAGTGTTAAAATGTTCGTTAATTCACTCAAGTTTACAACGAAGAAAATAAACGCCGCTTGCGCCCGACGGCAAAATTCTATCAAAGTTACTTACTGAAGTTTGCGTGAGGATACTAAAGAAGATAAATGACTCGGATCATTTTCTTCTCTCTTGTTTTATATGTGTGCCTCAAATGAGAATGATTGCCGCCCGTTATATATTTTTTTTATCGACTGTCACATGTGAGATGATGCATCTCGGAAGAGATCAGACGAAAACGTTAGGTCAAGTATCTGAACACTTGTACCAGTGACAGCTTGTCTTCTTCTCCTCCTTTTTTTTCTTCTCGATTGATTGGAAAGATTCCTCACACCTACTTTCCAATCTTGTTCAACGATGCATTCGATCAAGACAATGTGTCAAACGACAACTGTTGCTTGTTTCTGGACATCATCATCATCATCATCACGGCTAACACATCATAGTCATCATGTTTTTCCTTCTTTGTTCTTTTTGAACCGATCACTTCTAAGTGCTACTCACAGACGTTCATAATGTGAGAAGATATTCATCTATGTATCGATTGCATCAGATGCAATATGTGGCATCAAACAGCGGAAGTACTAACCATCGAATGGCTGATATTAATATGTTTCCTTTCTAACGTTTGTCGTTTTCTTTTTATTATTTGAAATCAGTTTGCTTCTGTTTTTCGATGAATCGATTGCTAAGACTCTTGAACAGTTCTAAAGTGCGTACAAGCAAAAAAAGATTGTTGAGTGACTATCGTGCAGAGATATGATATTCTTCTCTTTTTGTCACTTGTCGGAATATTTTTCTCCAGGGACATTTCAAGTAGAACACAAATCGAATTGATAAATTCAGTCAAGATGATACATTCAATATACACGAAATGTGATAGTTACGACTCTCAGCGTGTGTTCAAATTCATCTTGTCAATATTTTATTTCAATAATCAACTTAGATTGGTTTATTTACTCATTCATTTGTAAAATATTATTTACTTTGATCCGTATGATAATGAGACATGATCAAACCGAAAAATAAACATGCTTGCATTTGTCAACGGTTCATATGATTTGATTAATTTTGTTTCGTTATCATTTCGAGATCTAGATATGTCCGATTGATTGTTGACTAGTCAGTGATTCATCTTGTTTGAAGTTTCTCGTTCGAATAGTTAACAGATGGTGACTGAGAACATTTTCTTTTTCTCATTGGCTCAAATTGTTATTGTTCACCAATCGAATCAGTAAGAATCAAGGCATTTCGTCTTCCTTTTTTTATTTTGCTCAACAGATCAAAAGATTATGCAGATGAGTGACTGAGTAAATATTTGCTTGACTAAGTGCATACATGAACGCGCGTTCAAAATGATCATCACTTACAGATGAAGCTATTTCTAGAGTTGATTTCGATGATGTCATACACGCAAGTGTGGGCACGAGTCATGCCTCTTGATGTAGTGCGATGTAATGTGAATAAAATGATCGGCTATTGTGACGATTTCCTTGAGAAAATCTTATGTCACCTCGAGAGAAATCAATTCAATTGACAGGACATTGATGAGGAATTGAAGAGTCAGTTTATTGCAACGAGGAAAAGAAAACAATAGATGAATTGAAGAAAAGAAGTCGCGTTTAACGAACAGGGCAAGTGCGAATGAGTTGTTTGAAAGTGTGAAAATATAATGAATTATTTATATAGAATTACGTCGAGAAAGGTTTATTGCATCTTGCTGGTCGACTAGTGATCTTCAATCATTGATTGCTTCAAGTATGATAAGTGTTTTAATCGTTTCTTCCGTGTATAGACGTTGATCACATTTCGATTTGATCGAATACGCAATCAAATGTTTATACTATAGGTGAAATCGAAAGTAACGAATGAGTTGAAGTAGTTTTCTCGACTTTGAATAATGATCTGAGAATGTTTTCGACAGATAATGACTGCTCGTTAGTAGCTAAACGATTGTTAAGTACATCAGTGATTAGACAATGAATGATTGCTGATGCAGTGCGATATACTGTTGGCTGGTTTGATGTCTGTTCAATGCTAAAGGAAGAAGAAGACAATTTATCATTCGATTGATTGCTTATTTTTTCGTTCGATCCAATTTTAGCTATTGGTTGATCATTGGGCCAAGGATCGCTATCACACGAGCACAATTGTTCGCTGTCCATGGATTCTTCTAGTTTAGCAACATTTTTCCGTTTCTTCTGACAAATGTAGCTTATGAGTTGCTCAAAAAAATCATTCGAATTTAGTTGATGAACTTCCAAAAGATCTTCGAGATTGATTTCATTCCAGTTAAAAGTAGGTTTAACCGGAAACGAGTCCTCCTGCTTCTCGAGTGCAAACACTTGATCTTCCTTTACAATCTCTCGTTCAAGAGTACGTACACGCTTCATTTCTACGGAAAGAAAACAAGTTTGAAAATTACCATCGATTCATTCATCATCGCATAAATAGATAGACAGATTTAAGTGAGACAGTAATAGTAAAAAAAAACGAGAGAAATTTGAAATTGTGCAAAAGAAAATATGACAAGCGAAGAAGATATTGCATATGATGTGAATATAAAAATAAGCAAATACAATAGTGAAATGAAAAGCAAATTTTTCGGGAGAGAAAGGTCTTTTCGCTTCTATGTGAATGATTCTTCTCGGGGTATAATTGATCCAAGATTGGGAATGGTAGGCGAGACACTATTTCGATCTTGATCATTACCGGGTGATTCACGTGGCTGTGATTGGTGATGAGGATCGGAACGAGATCGTAGCAGCGGCGGTGGAGGCGCAAGTAAAACAACCGAATTCTTTTTATGCAGATCGACGGCTGGCAGTTTGTCCACAGTAATTCTACCTTTGTAGATGACACCATCTTGACCTTTGATATCCACTTCATTTCTAAATAGAAATTCAGTTAAGTACTGATAAGAGCAATGATATACTATGCCTGATTACCTGGCAAGTAAGGTTTCTTCAGGAACGGATGGTCTAAAATATGAGAGAGATCGTTACACATTTACGATGAAACGAACTATTTACTGAGTTTTAATTTGACGTTTGTATGGTAGAGTGGTTGTGTGCGAACCGCCACATTGTCGCATTGCTGCGTAAACATCCGGTATGCCGCTACTGAAATCATTACTAAACTGTTGACTAGAATATATAAATATATATATATATATATAACAACAGTAAAACGATCGAATGATGAGTTTACCTCTTTTGAAATTGCCGTATTTGATCGAGTTCGTAAGTTGTATACGGCCGGGGTGACTGGATAGGACGCATAGCCTGATTTACGGGTAGACTCGGCTGCTGTCTAGAACATTTAATTGCGCTAGTGAAAAGAAGATATGTGATGAGAACACGAACGGGTGCGGTTGAACGTCAATCGGACGATCACAGCTGATGCAGTGAAAACGAATAAGCTGTTTTCGTAAACCAGCCGCCTCATCTTCTGACATAACATGGACATGTTGCTGTTGTGTCTGCTGCTGCTGCTCTTTCTGTACAATCACAAAATATGAAACAGTTACACTCCGAGATATAAAAAGCAAAAATGAGTGTTTCTGACCATCTCTCACATTACATTTGTGCAAATAGCATGAACTGTCTCGATCATACAACTTACTGCTAATTTCTTCAATTTCTTCATTTGTTTATCCACATAATCCCGTAGTGCATCAAGTTCGGCACGATCTAATTTTTCATTTATATCACGATTGATCTTTTGTATGTCCTGCCTTTGTATATCATCCTAAAAGATATTCAACGAACAAAATTCAATCGAGACGAACATCGAGCGGCTCTCATCATACATGCACATGAAATTTCTGCAAACAATCGTTGATATTTTGCGATAGATCATTACAAGCAGCATTGAAATCTTTTTTCAAAACTCGAGTGTCCAAATCTCGTTTGTCTACTTTCTGTGAAAGAATTCGCATACTGATTGAATGTTATTCTAATCATTCATGTCCATATTTACCTTATCAAGTTCATTATTAACATTGATCTTATCAGCTTTTGTTTGATCTAATTGTTGAATTAATTTTTTCAAAGTCTAATGGAATAATATTTGATTTCATATGATTTATCATGAAGCAAAAGACATATCAACTTACGTCAAGTTCGTCGTTTGATAAATTTCCTTTTTTAATTAAATCTTGAATTTGTTGTTTGAGCCGATCCAAATCTTCACGTAAACGCTGCAAAGCTGTTCGAAAATCGGATAAATCACCGAACGAATCCGCTCTTGACTATAGAAAAAGCAAATCAACGAAACGATTTCATTCAAGAACAACCGTACCTGTACAGTCGTATTGTCTTTCTTGATGTCACCACCGGAGACAACATTCTACGAAAAACAAACGATCAAAATTATAGAACACAGATATGTTTTACAGATAATCGCTTATGATTATCATCAATCCAATTAGTTGTAAACAATATTTCAATAATTAGTTCAAATAAATCTTTGATTGGTTGAAATTTTCTACAGAAATGTTTTTCATAAACCCTTTTTAGTATCAACACACACACACTTAAGAAGCAATGAACGTATATTGGGTTCGTTAAATGTTCGTATTTGATAAAATACATAACGTAAATGAACACCTAATCTTTTCCAATTCATGCGATTTTGTGCAGACGTTAAAGGAAGGAAGACGCACTTTTTCTGAACTATGTTGATATTTGACATGAGCTAAAAAAATATAAGAACATCTGTTGTACCTCTCTTATCTCGATTCTGTCGTTCTATTTATTACTTGTTCAGTTAGCCAACATGATGAATAAAATGATAAAGCTATTTTCTTCGTGCTTATTTAGCCTATCTTTCTCTCGCTTAGCAAAATCATATATTTCTCTTTTTGCTCTACTCCTTCTTCTTCTTCTTCTGTCTGACTCTCATTTGGATTGTGAACGCACGGTTGAAGGTGTCAAATCTACTCGTGAAGACCAGCATGATTCGTTGTAAGATTTCAAATCGTATTATGCTGCAATTTCACGATATGATTGACATCGCAAATGGAAAGGAGAACAACTTACGGTTGTTTCATGCGTTCGAATACCATCTAGATCTCGTTCGAATGCAGCAAGACGATCGAGAAAATCATTATGTTTTGTTTTATAATCATCAAATGCTTCTCGATTGAGCTTTTTTTCCTAAGAACAAAACAGAATGTTGCTCGGACGAATATTCATTAGTAATTCTGTACTTCAAGTGCATCGGTTAATTCTTTCAATTGTTCATATCGATCATTCAATGATCGGAGTTGTTCAAAAACATCGGCTAATCCATCTGCCGATAATTCCTAAATAAATACGAGTTATTTTTAGATTGTGATGACGCACGAAGAAAAACCATTTTTGATTCAATCGAAGAAATGAAATGTTTACGCGCTTACCTTTTCTCGTATTATCTAAAATAAAAAAAGAGTAGAATGTAAAAATTTCGAATCCATGATCAGTTTTATCTACTGTTTGACTGTGCGCGGGAGATGATCGACTATTATCTCGTACGGAAAGTTTTTCCATTGATTGCCGAATGTCATTGAGTGCACCATCGAATTGAGTCCAGGTAACAAATTGACTCAAATCGAGTGCTGCATGCCCATTTAGAGTATCAGTTTCTTTTGGTAAATCATTGAAGCGATCTCGTAGTGAGGACTGAAATGGAAATAGTTCAGTTGATAATGCAAATGGAGAAGTATCTTACAATTAAATTCTCTAAATTCCGAATTTTTTCATCCAGATTTGCAAGATCAGATTTGTTTGCCTGAAGTAGAATGTTACTTGTAGATCAAGAAAAATATTTGTATGTACCCATTCATGTTTATCTTTATCGATCGATCCGATTGTTGTTTTAAGTTCATCTGCTGCTCGACGCAATGTTTCATGTGATTCTTTCAAATCATTCATATCAGATAACAGATCTTGAAGTAATGAAGCAAGCTAACGAATGAAAATATACAAGAAAACTGAAGAAATTCTAGCGATCAACATACTCGTGTTATTCCATTTTCAGCTGATTCAATTCGTTTTTCCATTTGTGTATATTGCCAGACTTCTAATATTGGACCTTGACGATCTGTTGTCTGATCAGATTCGTCCGTAGCTTTCTTTGGTATTTGCTTCGCTCGGTCGATTAATTCGGTATTGGATGGTATTTGATCCAGCGCGTTCAATTGAGATTCAAACCGAAAGACTTTCTCTTCTAAGGTATTGAGACGATCGGAACTTCGATCACGTTTGTTTATTTGTAACTTTTTCTTCATCTCGTTTTGATTGATGCTAATTGAAAGTTCATCGCGTTGATTTGTCGATGTTGAAAGTGCGTCTTCGAGCGTTTGTTGATCATCATCGGACATGATCGGCTTATAATTATATAAATTCATTGCACGAAGCATTTGTAAAAGAAGAGCTTTTAGTACGTTAAAATTCACTGCGCCTGTCTCGGGATCACCCAAGGACAGATGAACTAATTGTTCAAGCGAAAGTCTATCGGTCATCTAAAAATAAAGACGATTGCTTGACTAGACTTTTAAAGTACAAAACAAGAATTCTTTAAAATCAAAACGAGACATTCTCACTCTGTACGTGTTTTGTTTTATATCGTTGTCATCGACGTTCGTTTTGACTGCCGGTAAATCAATTCTCTTCCTTTTTTTTTTTACTGTTGTTACCTTTCCGACCGGTATATACTTCATATAACAATTGCTTTTCTTATCGTTTTTTTTTCTTCTTGATTACTCTACGAAGAATTGAATATAACTTCAACTGATGAAGAAGAAGAAGAAGAGGAGGAAAAACTCGGTTCGAAATAGAAATAAAATTAAACTTCTCCTCAACTTATTCTCCATTTGCTTTTTCTTTTTCCATGGTCTGATCTCTATGAATGAGGAAAGGAAAAGTATTTTTTACATCTAGCGACACCATTGAAAGTTCCCGGAAGTGTCAAGGTGAGTTTTTTCACAACATTCTCCATTTCCTTACCGTGCTGCCTTGATATTTTCAGCATACAATGAATGTATCAATGTTTATGCTTTATTTTTTTTTTGCAATAATAATTACGAAAAAAAAACGAACTCTTTGCTTTCGTATTAGCTATAAGAACAAACATATATCGTTTCGTGTTTAAATTAAAGAAGTATATATCATTACACCCTGCAAGTAACTCTGATAGATCAACACAAAGAAGAGGAAAGAAAGAAAAGGATTACGATAAACAGAATTTTCGAAAAAACAATCATAAAAAAAAACAATATAGTTCAAATCTTTTCAGGTGGACGATGGATACCGGTTTGTGTAGTTTATTAATCCTGTTCATCGACTTCGAGTCTAGAAAGGAAAACAAGCGGAATAAGAAATCAATTGTCACATGATTGACTTACTCAGCAGCATGATTACCATCTGTTTCAACTGCGTGATGATCACCATTCGGTGTTGCTGATCGGCGACGTTCGTTGCTTGGACTACGCGTTGATTGTCTTCTGAGAGCAAGACAACAACATGCATAATAAATGAGAAGAATAAAGATGATTATTTACTTGTTTTCTCGTCGTGGTGAACGGTTTGAATTGTGATCTGATTGTGACGAAGAATGTCGACGACGTCTGTTTTCTTCTCGTCTCGATGTTTTCTGACGGTCATCTCGACGGGGATCTCCTAGATTTGATATAATTTAAGATTGTTAAGTAAGAACAGACACAAGAGTTGGTTACTTCGTGGTGATCGTGAAGGTGATTGCGAGCCTGAACGTGGACTTCGTCGTCGTCGGCTATCGCCAGAACGTCGATAGTGTGGACTACGCGAACGGCTTCTATAATGTACAAAACATGATTTTAATAGAAATATTTCTCAGCAGAGAAAAAAGAAAACAAACTAAAACTGAACTTAAAAAAAGCGGGATATTCACCGGTTGACTTGTCTTTTAGAAAAGGATGTACTCAGATAACATACCTTTGTTCTTTCTCTGCCAAAGAATGTGACTAAGCACATGACATCGATCCACCCATTAGGTAGAAGATACACAAATAGAAGAGAAGGAGAAGAGTAAACAAAGAAACAAGATTCGAGCACAAAACCACATTATTCATTTTCAAACACTGCTGCTGATAGTCCACCCACGTCAATCATTTTCATCCAGTAATCATCAACAGCTAGAAAAATAACGAAATATATATCGACAAGCAGAGTGAACAACACAAATTGAAACTCTCTCTCTCATATCGCACACAAATCTCATTGATCATAACAAAAGCTAAGAACGAGGATGAATATTGAAACTTCTAGAACAAATTAGTGCCAAGCGAATTACCGTGAGTAGCGGCGACGACGACTACTGTAAGAATCTCGGTCTCTACGGCGATAAGGAGACGGTGAGCCTGAATAAAATAGATTGATTAAAGTTTTAAAAAACGAGAGCCAGCATCGTTATATTTACGGCGACGTGATCGGCCACCATAGTGTCGTGGTCGGGCCCAACTAAGGCCAATTCTTGCACCGGCTAAAGTTCTACAAAAAACGAGTTTAGGAATTATTTTCAAAACGCCGATTCACTTACGTTCCGTCAAGTTCTTTCATTGCACGTTCACCATCAGATCGGTGAGTGAAATTGATAAATGCGAAACAAGGTGGATTCGATGCGACCCAAATCTATACAATTGTTCATATTCATTAAAAACAAGGCCAATCGTGTACTTGACGTTCAAACCTCATTTAATTCGCCGTACGGACGAAATATTTTTTCGATTTCATGCTTACTAACACCCACTGGTAAGTCAGATAAATGAAGTCGATGACCAGCATTTCCATCCTATTAAATATACACAAATATTTGTTTGTCTCAACCGACCTATCGCATACCCATTTCTTTGATCGTGCTGTGCGTCCAGAGCCAGTTGAAGCAAGTGAGCCTTCACGATCTCGACTACGACCCATGTTGTGAATTTTGTGGATAAATTTCAAACGAAATTAAAGATAATCTAGAACAACAAATAAACACTAGTCAAACTTGGTACAATACACAAGAGAATTTGTTTAGCAAGACATCATTTAGTTAAACAAGAAGGAAAAAGCGACAACAGAAGAACTGATAATGAAATTGATTTATGTCTTTTTTCTTTACAGATTCCAAAACAAATCATTTAATTCGTGGATTGAATAATTAATCGATTAATCGTCACTTTCTTCGAATCTAAAATCAAGTAATTGTAAGAACAAGTTGCTTAATCGTAAGTAAATTACCTATGAACAACATTTGAAGCTTGTTGTTGCGGTGATCGATCTCTTGACGATGGACGATTACGGCGTGGTCTACAACAAATAAAAACATGAAATTTAAAAGCAAAAAAATTGACTGAATACATCGTACAATTGTTAAAGAGTATTATCTCGCTCTCATTGCTATAGAAACTATCTTATCTTACTGATTAACCTCTTACGAATGGAAATTTCTGAAAAAAAAAGGAACAACTTACCTTGGCGACGATGATCGCGACCGTTGGCGATAATCACGCTTGTTAGCTGGACTACGTGATCGAGAATAGCGTCGTCGTCGATCATAACTTCTATAACTAAACCAACGCAAACTTTTGCTTGTTCACAATAGCTGGATTATCAGACAAACCTATCGCGCCGATCATCCGATTGCCGTGGAGAATATCGTCGACGATTTCGTGACGAATCATAGTCTCCACGTGAATAACGATCACCGCCATTACCAAAAGATCCACCACCACCACCACGACGGCCGCCAACAGTACGTTTACGAGCAAATGATATACCAATACGCGAGTTATCAATAGATCTAAGACAAGAAAAGAAAACATAGAAATCCTAACCAATACAACCATCAAGTTAACTTACTTTCCATCCATAGCTCGTATAGCTTCTTCAGCATCAGCTCGATGTTTGAAATTCACAAAAGCAAAACACGGTGGATTAGTAGCCATCCAAACCTAAACACATCGGATTCAGATGAGAAAAAAAAACTAGACATCCATGATGCGATAACATACTTCATTAATTTTTCCGTATTTCATAAATATCTTTTCAATATCCTGCCGTGATGTTTTCGGATTTAATGGTGACACGTGTAGACGATAACCCGACTCTCCATTCCAATCTTTGGCCTTAGCTGCACGACCCCTATTCAAATTCAATGCGTTTTTCGCGTATCTTTCATACAAACATGAGAATCTTACGATGAAGTCGATGACAATGAACCTGATCGCGAGCGTGAACGTGATTTTGATCTCGATCGAGATCTTGATGCACTTTCGCTTTGGTTTCGGCTCATCGTTTGTCTTTTTTTTTTCAATAAATTTATCTGAAACATCAATCGAATTTATTACTTATCAATCTCATTGATGAAGAATGGTTTACTTCTATCTCATATCTCTCTACAATTGACAACTGTCTGCCATTGTCAGAATACCAAATTCACTCAAAATTCAACTGCTTTACTTTTTTTCAAAATACACGCATACCAATCGAATCAAACATCCGAAACGTATGGCCATGAAACAAAAGGAAAAAGGATCGAAACGTGTAGCTCATGAAAATCACTTGTGATTCGTTCGTGTCTGAAAGAAAACAAAATAATAAAATCGTATTATGAAGGTCAAACTTTGAGACAAGATAAATTGTTTGAAAAAAAAATTCTCTTCAACGAAACTTACTATTTTTCGTCGATGATGAAATTACCTTACTGTATTTGTTTTCTTTCTTCGCTGGTAATTTCATGATAGTACTTTACCATGGATAAATCACAAAGTCGCACGTCAATATATGAAAGTGACTATTGATGACACAAAAACATTCCTCGAATGAATGAAAAAGAACTGGTTATAGATTGGCTAAATGAATTGGTTAGTGACATCATCATTTCCTTTTTTTGTTTCTTCTCTGGGGCGGTGATGAAATTTGCTAAAGGAATCAATCTCATTGAAGCTTTCTCAAACAAAAGATAAAAACAAGAAATCGTAAAGATGTCGCTAGTTGACAGGAACGAGCATTTGCCGTGGCATGAATTTAAATTCTTACCGCTGAAAACGACAATTTTGCAAAACGATCTATGACTACTTCCAGCTGATTACACAACATTGAAGAGAAAATCACCAGCGAGTTCTCTCCGGTGTTTTTTGCTTTCTGTTTCTCATTATCAAGAAAAACTTAATAAGGTGATTACGATTGACAACACAGAAAGAAAGAAAAAAGGAAAAGAGAAGAAGTATTTATTCATCGACAACTTTTCTTTTTTACTCTTTCGGACATTCAATAACAAAGCACTATGCCTGAACAAGAATATACGGAAGAACAAGCTGAAATTCTTCAACATGTTTTCTATGGGAAACTGGACAGACTACCAAGTCTTGCATCGAAAATCGTTCGTATCTTCACCTCATCTACCTTTACCGGTAAATTCTTCTTCGATTTCGAAAGACAATGTATTCTATGAGGTTTCCTTAGATACAAGTATGGAACGTAATTCGTTGATGCAACATACATATCCCAAGTTGAAAGAGTATTGTCGAGAAAAGCACGGGTTAGAATTTCAAGTCGTAGATATGCGTTGGGGTGTGCGCGATGAAGCAACGGACGATCACAAAACAACGGAATTATGTATGCAAGAAATTGATAATTGCCAACGAGTATCTGTTGGACCAAACTTTGTGGTATGAGAATAACATTGAAAAAGTTAATTTTTTGCTCATAAATAGAAAGAAACATTGATTAGTTAAAGCAAATATTGATTTATCAAAAAAATGAATATATAATTTCTATTCTTTTGTTCCGTTGAAGAAGAGCCATTAATGTTTCCGAACGGAAATCAAACTTATCTGACTATATCATGTACATAGGTATTCCTCGGTCAAAAATATGGCTATCGACCGTTGCCAACAAAGATTGAAGAAGAAGAATTTCGCATGGTAATATCAGTTTCCAGTAAAGAAGATGCACGCCTGCTCAATCAATGGTATAAACTCGATTCGAACAATATACCAAGTTTATTTTGTTTGCAACCCGTCAGTTCAATTTTCACAAATTTCACGAATCGAGCACATCCGCGACTGATGGAAGAAGATCAAAGTTCCTGGTGGGAAACAATGGGTAAACTAAATCGTGCTGTCCGTGTTGCTGCCTTAGAATTATTTAAACAAGGAAAATTTACGGCGCAAGACAATCACCGATACAATTGGTCAGGTAAGAAATATTGAACAGAATTTTACCGAAAACGAAAAAGTTGTATCGTTTTAATATATTCAGTTACTGAACAAGAAGTAGTTCGAGGAATTATCAATGCAAAAGATAAACTTGAACATACGTTGGCATTTTTTCGTCATATTGAAAATATCAATGTCGATTTGTTACGTCATTCGATGAAGTTCATCGATATAGCATCGAAAAAGGTCGACATGGAAGCACAAGAAATGCTATCGGATTTACGAGATGTTCGAGTAAGTTGAAGCATGATATGAAAGTACAAATTTTTTTCGGATATCTCTAGGTGCCAGCCGTTCTACCTGAATCAAGTATTATTCGATATACAGTCGAATGGTCGGATGATGATGGTTTAAATAAAACAGTTCATGCTGACTATTTGAAAGATTTCATTGAGACATTCTATCGGCGTATTGTCGACATGATTGATGAGGGCGTGAGAAAACAGAATACTTTTCCGACAAATCGGTAGGATGAAATGAATCCTTCATTGGCTGGAAGAATATTTGTTTCTTTGCAGAGTTTTTACGGAGATTCTCCAACAACTTCATGTCGTCAATAATTTCAGCCAGGATTTTCAAGGCCGTACTGATATTCTCGAGCGTGTTCGCAATTACATTCAAGGCTCATCAAAACAGCCATTAGTTCTCTGGGGTGAAGGTGGTTGTGGTAAGTCGAGTATGTTAGCGAAGATCGCTTTCGAATCATCTTCATGGTTTCCAACTCGACATTGCACACCGATAAGAGTTGTCCGATTTCTCGGCACAACACCAGATAGTTCATCGATTGGACCCTTGTTACGAAACATTTGCCAACAGTTATGTTTTCTCTATCAAGTTTCCGAGAATACCATACCGACTGAGTTGTCTCAGCTAATCAACTATTTCAAACGTTTGTTGGAAAAAACGCCGAGTGATAAACCTTTGTGTATATTTTTGGATTCGCTGGATCAAATCTCATCTGCTGATGGCGCTCATTCAATGTCATGGTTCCCACCGACATTACCGAATCATGTCAAACTTGTATGAATTCTATTACGAAGAAATTTTCTAGTTGAAAATTGTCACTGCACTTTTAGATTGTTTCGACATTACCGGGAATATTTAATATTTTAAATACACTTCGAAATATCATTGATAGTCCAGAGAATTTCGTCCAAGTACACAGTATTTTCTTCGAACTTCGATTTGATTTTGTTTTTCGCGTGATTTAGATTAAGCCATTGGGTGAAGATCTGGGAAAGATTGTTTTAAAAGCTTGGTTAGCGCGTCAACACCGAACAATCACGGATGTTCAATGGTAAAGCAATTTTTTAACTTAATCTTCGAAATGCATCTGAGTAAAAATTTCAGGACATTAGTTCACGAGCGATTAGCTGAGTGTAATATTCCATTGTATGTTAAACTGGTTTTTGATGAAATCAAACTATGGAAATCTTATACAAAAGTTCAAGAGAAAGATTTAGCTAAAACAGTTTCCACATCGATCAATAAGTTATTAGGACGTATTGAAAATCAACACGGTCATATTTTGGTCGAACATGCTCTATCATATATAACTGCATCGAGATCCGGTTTAAGTGAAGCAGAATTAGAAGATCTAATATCATTAGATGAAACTGTTCTCAATGACGTTTATCAATATCATTTACCACCAATTCGACGAATTCCTCCATTGTTATGGACGCGTATACGAAATGACGTACCGAACTATTTAGTTGAACGAGAAGCCGAAGGTGTGTCTGTTGTTAGTTGGTATCATCGGCAATTCGCGGAAGGTAAACACACTAAAAAGAGCTTTGTGTTGAATGATACATCATTTTGAGTTTAGTCTCACATGAACGGTATCTAGTTAATCCAGATCAACGTCGTCGATACCATTCTCAAATGGCTGATTATTTTCTTGGTATATGGGCTGGTCGTCCGAAGCCATTTCAATTTACGGATAATCAAAAACGTATGTTTAATCTAAGTTCAACAGACGGCGAAGCTGATCGTAAAGTGCCAGCACAACCATTGATCTTTACCACAAACAAAGACGCAGCAGCGGCGGGAGCAAACTCTAGTTCATCAGCCATTCGATATAATTTACGTAAACTAAGTGAATTACCGTTTCAATTGATTCTGTCGGAACGTGACGACGATCTCTATCATCATGTTCTATTTAATTATGATTTCATTCATGCCAAATTATCTTGCATGCCACTGAACAGTTGTATTTATGATTATGAAAGTACATTTGAATATAATCATGATAAAGAGGTAAGTAGCATCTATTTAAAGCTGCAAGTATTCGTCTTCTGACTTGTTCAGGTAAAGCTAATGAGTGACGCACTTCGTTTGTCAAGTTCAGTCTTAGCTGCTGATCCGAATAATTTAACATGTCAAATCATTGGCCGTCTTCTGCCATTCTATGTATCATGTCGAAAAATTGCTTCGTTCATCGATCAATGCGAAAATATCGGGCTTCATCATATGGGACTTATACCTGCTTTCAATACATTAGCATCGCCAGGTGGACCATTAGTTTACTCCTTGGAAGCACATCAATTCGCTGTGTACGGTCTGGAAGTTGTCTCATCCGGTCAACATCTTCTTACAGTATCGAATAAATTTATTGTTTTCGATCTATCCAGTGGTGATATCGTCAGAATCATCGATCCGAAAATCGAAGGTATTATGACTTACTTAGCTGTTGCACCTGATCAACGTTACTGTGTGACAACAACAATCAGTAACCAGTATATTATATGTAATCTATTAACTGGAGAGTATATCTTACGTGATTATCAAGTTCCGGGAAATGGAGGCAAAAATCAACCAAAACCAACATCGGGTCAACAACCAGCAGATCCATTGTTAGGCGCCGCAGTGAGCAACACACATTTTGCCTTGTGGACTTCACAAATGTATCAAGTGTATACGAATAAAGGTAGGAAGAACGCATTTGTTTTGTTCACTTTGGATGAGAATTATTTTTCGAGGTGAACTACTCTCAACTCAACCAACGCGCTATCAAATCATTCAAATTGAATTATTGCCTGGACCCGAAGTTGAAATCGTGTGTCGTTCGGAAGAAATCAAAGCTGATCAAGAAGTTGCTCGCGATCGTATGACGATCGATTATTGTTTTGTGACGAATTCTGACTCTTCGGCAGATGTTAATGATAGTGCTGAACCACGTTGTCTAACGGGCGGTCATAAAAATATTCATAGTGCACTGATATTAACGCGCGACAAACGTCGAATGTATACCTGCTGTGAAATTAATGATAATAATGTTGAAGTTTATATAAATAAGCCACATCCAGTCAATTACACAACAGAACGCATCTGGGCGTTCGATCATCAGTTGTTCGAAAACAAAGATCGGTAAGGTTATTTCGATAGGCACTTGTACGAATGTTAATAACTCTGCTTTTCAGCATATTTGCATTCATATTAAGTGCCGATGAAAACTATCTCATGGCAGTCACCTTCAAAGGCTTTAAAATCTTTTCATTTCGATCATATCTATGGAAAACGTGTGTATTACCTGGAGGTGTTCGAAATATCATCAGTGGCACGAAACGTTTAACATATACAGCTGCATTTTCACATAACAACCGGTAATTATCACTACATCCGCATTTATTACAACGATCAGATTTGTTTGTCATTTAGCTATTGTATAGCGTGTGTAAAATCCACTGTTTTCGTCTTCGAAATCGAATGGGGCGAATTAGTTGCGTCATTCGATTCACATTTCGGTCGAATCCTTGTTCTTAAAGGTTTATCATCGGGTAGTAGTGGAAACAACTATGTCATCACGACTGGTATGGACAAGACAACCAAAGTATGGAATTTAGAGAACGCACGAGAAAAAGATATCTCAATCACACAGTTGGATAAAGCTATTGAAGTTATGCATATTTCCACTGATACACAAATTATTATGGCACAGACACGTACACAACTATGTCTGTTCGATATGAAAACAGGTTTTATCAAAGGACAATTGATTGCTAGTCCACATGGATCTATCTATCAATGTAAATCAAAAGGAAAAATATGGAGAAGAAATGAAGCAATGTATGTATATTTTATTTAGGTACAGTAATGTGCACAAATGGTTTATTTGCTGCAGCCGCTGAATCGGGTAATTTCGTTATTTGGGATATCGAAGAGCGACGAATAACATTTTTAACAAAGATTAAGAATATCTTTCAATTATTCCTTCATACAGCTGAAACAATGGTAAGAGAAGGAATTCAGTAACTGACGACAAACGTTTTCATTTGACATTTTGCAGGTTTTAGTGTTAAGTTTCGAACCGATCACAGCGGCAAATCCAGCACAAGTAAACAATGCAAATTCGAATAACAACCCACTGGGTCAAACCATTCGAGCTGTGACTTACGCTATACCCGACGGAGACATGGTGTACGAAAGATCGTATACCATCAAGCGTATGCTTCAACCAAAGAAAGCAATATGTACCGCAGAAGACACCTACTTATTATTTATTGAAGAAAAGAAAAACAACGATGTTCTCTCTGTACATGATCCAATTACTGGTGAACATATACATAATGTTAAATTAACTTATAGCGGTTATAAAGATGTTATAACCATGGTAACTATTCCAAAACAAGCACATCTGATTGGATTGATCGATGCGGATAAAGGTGTTGTTGTTAATGTTCGAGATAGAAAGGTAAGGTGATAGGTCAAAGTCAAATTCTCGAATCTCTTTCAACAGAAGCTTGTGTAAGTTTTCTTTACTGTCTTTTCTAGATTCATTTAACAATTCCGAAATGGGGTGGTCAGATATCTTCCGATGGTAAGTACGGTCTCTACGCTCCAACACGTGGTGGTCTCGAAATCTTTGAATTTCGAAATGGTAAAGTTGTTCGAACATTAATTGGCAAAGTTGCTGAAGGTGTCTACGATGTGATCGCATTTTTTACGCCGACAAATAAACATGTCATCTATTACAACAAAGGCAAACGAACGATTCGTGTGTTTCGCACGGTCGATGGCCAACAAATAGCGGATATGAAATGTCCAGCTAAAGTTCGACAAGCGATGGCAACACAGGATGGACAAGCCTTAGTCGTTGGTTATGAAGATGGAGCTGTGCAAATGTTTCTCATTGTTGATCGTTTTGAACCATCAAGCGTTGCAGCTTTGAAACAATGGCGACAATTTCAATTAGAATCACGAATGGATCCTACACAACTAGAGAACAATGATAAACAAGCAGATATAGACAGAGCGTAAACTTATGTCATCGTATGCCATGAAGAAATAAAAATGATACACTATATTCCTCTTAATTTGAGTGTTTCTGCTTTGAAGTGTATATGAAATTTACGAACTCTTATCAAAAAAACATAAAAGTGTAAACTCCAAATACTTCGACGCAAGTAGTATTCTCAATAATGATGTGCAAGTACATTATTAACGCCTCGGTATCACACTTTCAGATGCTTTTCTTCGGTGATTGCTCGAAATAAAGTAGTGTTCATTTAACCAAATTTTCAGCTCGATCAACATTTTTAAATATAGTCACAGCAAGCCGACGATGATATTTTTTGTTTTAAATTATATTTGACGTGTTCATAACGTCTCATTTGATATCGATCTCTCGTCCTAACTTGTATTTGTGTATTCATTTGTAATTATCTTGCTTTGACATCGATAATACACACACAGTATATATATATACATACCTTTATTTTAATACCAGCGCCATCTTTCGTTGTTTTATCAGCTCGATCAAATGTCTCTACGAATCAACCGTTAGAGATGTGATGTATATATGTGTAGGATGAGCATGGCGTAAACACATGAAAATAAACAAGAATTGATCGATTTCCCTTCCGATCGACATGTTTTCTAAAGCATCAAAAACGAAAATGCTCAACAGCGAGGATGATCGTATATTTAGTTTCATCAATCCACGTCATCGTGCACGATCAGCTGCACATTTGCTTACACCTGACATGGCTAGTGCAAGATCTGCGCCTTCGAATCAAGATCGATCTTTAACGCCTTCATCTACATCGTCTTCATCGTCTTTGGTCGTGTCGAGCAGTCCAAAGCCGACTTCCTCTTCGTTTCTGAAAGTTTCAATACCGAATGGATCCTCAAACAGTTCGCCATCTTCGTCCGATGATCTTTTTGTGATGACAATAATCAAAAGTCCATCGATCAGTAGTCAACGCACTCAAACCAATGAACCTGTGGGAACTACAGTTGTGAATGAAGACTTATCCAGCAATAACAAATTTCTCAAAAGTAAAGTAACAGCAGCATTGAATCATATGAAATATCGTAAGTTTAAGCACAAATCTATTCAGATTTTCTCTACATTGCTGTTTTATTCTTAGGTTGGGTCGTGAAAATGCGACCAAATTTTCGTACCAGTGAAACACCGATCTACTTTCTTGGTGCGAAGTATGATGGCAGAGAAGGTAAATAGAAATTGAAAAACTTCTAATAATTGATTTACTTTGTTAGTCACAACTCATGATGATAATCCTCGTCCACAATCTGACCATTCATATGCAAATTTTTTGAAATCATTTTCTCAACGAATTTATTTTTCATATCGAAAACAATTTGAACCATTGATAAGTTCTCGAAATGGAGATATCATTACTTCGGATGGTGGATGGGGTTGTATGATACGTTGCGCTCAAATGTTACTTGCTCAAACATTACTCGTGCATATGACGAATACATTTAATACGACATATTCAAACATTCAAATATCAGAGAAATGTATGACATGTTCTTGAATGAAATTTTCGATTATTTTGTTGTTTACAAGGTCCAAAACGAAATTCCATCGATTACACACGACACGTAAATCGAATCAATCAATACAAACAAATCTATACAGATATCATTCGATTATTCGGGGATCTTCCAAATTTGAGGTGTCCATTTGGCATTCATAGGTTAATTTTTCCTCCTCTCAATCCTTATAGAGAACTTTTCATTCTATTCGAATAGAATTGTTGAACTTGGCACGTCACATGGCATTCGACCGGGTGATTTTTTCGGACCTGTGAGTGCCGCTCACTGTCTGAAAGAAGCAGTTCAAGCTGCCATTGAAAGCAAACAAATTCCAGAAATGCTCCGTGTTTACATCAGCCAAGATGCAATTAGTACGGGTTTTCTCTTCAAAAAAAAAAACAATCCTCTATTGAGACTTTCATGTTTTTTCTTTAGTCTATCGTCAAGATGTCAATGATTTATGTAGTAATCCTTTATCAAATCCTAATACTACTAAGAGAACATCGCTTGATCCATCAAGAACAGCAGATCCATCGATACGTTGGTTAACATCCGTGCTAATCCTTGTTCCATTGAGATTAGGTTTAAATGAACTTGATCTGATCTACGAGAATTACTTAAAAGATGCCCTGAAACTACCGCAAACTGTTGGGATTATTGGCGGAAGTCCTCGTCATGCGGTTTATATCGTTGGATTCCAAGATGACAGTTTCATTAATTTCGATCCACATTTCATTCAAACAACAGTGAACGTTTTAGATAACACATTTGATACATCGGTAAAATAAAACAATTTTGTATTCAATGTTGTTCACCCATTGTCTTTTTTTTTTCTCTCTAGAGTTATTCGTGTACGGCACCAAAAAAGTTAACTGCAAAAAAGATGGATCCAAGTTGTACGCTAGGATTCTATTGTCGTGATAAAGCTGACTTTGAAATGTTTTGCGCACAGGTAAATATGCTCTTCCATCTATCACTATGAATGGTAAGAAATCTCATCAGATAAAATAGATAAATATCACAGAAAATCAACGATAGTTTTCCGCTCGTTAGAAAGTATCAGGCGATGCTCTAGAAAAAAAGAGCAAACTGATTAGTTGATGCCAATGAACGGAGATAATAATGCTTTTCTTGTTTTTTTTTTAGTGGAGTCACATCTGTCATGTGGCATCCGGTGATCGTCGTACGTGTCCCATATTTCGAATCGAACGTGGAACATTTCAAGAAAGTCACTCACGTACGATCAATTCTGATTATCCATTGTTGAATGATGACGAAGATGTTTTTCTTCGCGTCACCAAATTACCATCATGTAATACATCTCCACTATCAACAGCTAAAAAGCATTTTCTTGTGAATACTTCAACAAATAACAGCACATTTCGTGACTCATGGGATGATGCCGGTCGATCATTAAATGATAATACTGATGATCGTGTACATTCTCTTTCCGATGATTACGTTTTTCTATAATTGAATATACCGAATACAAAAACAACAGAAAGAAACAATAATTCTAGTCATGATTATTGTATAGCGATTTGTTATCCTACAGATTATAAATCTTTGGTTTGTGAGCGTGAATTGCGTGATAAATTTACATGTACACATATAAATATATCTATTTTATTTATTTATTTATTTATTTATTGAATAAGATGTGATTTGTTGCTTTGGATTTTAGATGATATCTTCGTTTATTGTGATTTCGTGAGTGACGAATGGAAGTGTGTGAGATATTTTCTACAAATTTCTCTTTAGTACTTTATTAATCAATGCGGGTGCAGTGATTAATACGAAATTGTATGTGTTTATGTATGAAAAATCATGTGTTTATAGTGAATCATTTTTAGGAAACGAAAAGAAATTGGTTTTATGATTGATAATCCATCGATTGGTAAGTCAAAGAAAAGAAGAGACAAAATTACTGTGTCACTAATACTCTTGGTTTCTTTTTCAACTGTTCTCGAAGAAATAGAAATTTCTTTGTTGATTTTAGGTGATAAGATCCGTGAATTCTTTGCTAGTTTGCAGTATTTTCGAGTTTTTATTGCTCTTTGGAATGTGATAGTTATCTTTCTTATGTTCACGTAAGTAACAATCTTTCTCAACGATTGTTTCAATGTAGTTTACTCAATTAAAGTATGTTTGGTTATTGAATATTGATCCAACTGGTGATCTATCAAGCAATCTCGTGATAATTTCTTCTAATCCAGGGTACATAGTCATATTAACGTATCTCTTCTCGAAATCTCTACTTTTATTTTATATTACTCTACTCACTGAATTTCGTTTTTTCCTTCTTAGCTATATAATTGCCACTTGTCTTTTTTTCTTCTCTTCTTTCCCATATGGTTCATTCAATATGACGAATAACTGTTAACTATATTCTCCTGTCTTTCTTTATACGAAAAAAAAATCATATTCATTCCTCTTTCTTTCTTTTTATTCTTGTATTATACGTTCTATACAGACCTCTTTCATCGCTTTTGAGTATATGTATACACGACCTCGAAACATAGTCGTTACCATCTAGAAGATGATCGATGACTAACGCTAGTGGTAACTAACGTATCTATGAAGATCTCATTGGTTCGCGATTTAATCGGAGAAATTTAGACGAAAGGCTTAGATCATTTCAGATTGATTATCGGATGTGTGTCGATGTCACCACACTCATCACGACTGCAAGTGGTGACAACACCATCATATGTGTCAGATGTCGATGTCAAGACTAAACTAAAATCTCATCATCGCCGTTCGCAAAAAGCTTGTTCGACGGAACGTCTTCCGGCTCTATTCGCTTGGCTACTTCTTCTAAGCACTTCGTTTACGTACTGGATCTGTATTCTCCCAGAGATCATTATTCTTTTACCATCGTTTTATTTATTGCTTCTTTTCCATTGTTTTTTATTTGCGCTACTATGTGGCAATTTTGTACTTGCAACTTATATGGATCCAGTAAGGCATATTTCTGTGAAATCTTATTATGAATACGGAAACATTGGTTTTAGGGTGTTTACGAACAATCTACACAAAAAGAACATTCAGATGTGAGCTTCTATACACGTCCATCGAAACGAAAAGGAGCTACTGATACAGATGACGACGACGATGACGCATATGAACCTCAAGCACGACTTGTTTATATTAATGAAGGTAAAAACTATCTGTTTTAGTGCAGTTCTGTACTTCTGTCTGTTAAATTTAGGCCCCATTCAGATGAAATATTGTCGGACTTGTAAATTATTCCGGCCACCACGATGTTCGCATTGCTCAATTTGTGAACGATGTATTGATGTAAGTTGAAACGTATTGACGAGCAACGAGTATTCTCTTTCAATGGATTTTTTTGACGATCGAGTACCGTATAAAATGTAAAGTTGTATTGTTTTGATTTCATACTTATACATTATTCGATACCTTATACATCGAGTAACAAATAGAAATCCGATCCATTTACCTTCGTAAATGTATTTCTGACAACATTGTGCATAGAACGACATATTGATGTTCCTCAGCATGAATTTTTCATTGCAAAATTTTCTTTTAGACATTCGATCATCATTGTCCTTGGTTGAATAATTGTGTTGGTATGTAATCATATGAAAATGAGCTTGATCTTGTTTTATTCTTCGACTCTTCATTCTTTAGGTCGTCGTAATTATCGTTATTTCTTTCAATTTTTATTTTTACTCTGTGTCCATATGACATTCATTTTTGTATTTTGTTTGTACTATGTACTTCGTGGTCGTCACCGACAAGTGCTCACATCCAATATGGTGACTGACGCCTATGATTCGCTAGTTCCGACGAGTGAAACTGATATATTAACAACAACTGTTCTTTCTAAAACGATGTTCATTGGCTTTTCGGACTATCGATTCATTATTTCCATTGTTCTACTCATACTCGTTGGTCTCCTAGCAATTCCAATATTTGGTCTAACTGGATTTCATGTGTATCTTGTTGCACGTGGTCGCACAACAAATGAACAAGTCACAGGAAAGTTTCGTCAGCAAGGCGATGTGTTCACGAAAGGACTTATTCGAAACTTTGCCCATCTCCTATGCCAACCTTTATATCCTCAATTGAAAGCGCCTAAACCTAAACGGTACAATGTTGCGTTATTTGAAAAAATGGCCTATGAAAATTATCGTCTACCAAATGGCAAGACGAAATCGTCGAAGAAAACTGCTACAAAAGTTGTCTACGAAGTGACTAAGGAAGAAGAACAAAAACGACCCAAACGAAAAAAGAAAAGAGTTGTACGAGATGAAAATGGAGGAGAGATAAAACCAAAACCTGCTATACATGTGAATCCACTAGATGAAAATGGTAAATCTACTTTCCTTATCTTTCTTGACAGTTTCTCAAAGCAATCTTTTTAGTTGCAAAACATCGAACAAAACCATCTTCTAATAAACCAATAAAAATTCCTGAACAGCAGGTAAGCTCTCGTTGAACATGCTGAGAACTAATATCAAATTTCAATCGTCTCATTTCATAGCCAACATCGTCAAGTTCGCAATTATCCTCGTCATCATCATCTCCAATTCAACCGATCAAGACTCAATCGAAACCGAAGACAAATCTTCCACGAACTCTATCAAATGTTTCATTATCATCACGTTATTCCTACGATAACATGGACGAGAACGAAGAATACATTTTCGATATTCATGGTCATCGTCAACGACCCACTCCTGGCACACCTAATGATTATCTTACAAAAGTTAATCATACGAAGAGAATGAATACAATCAATAGTGATCTTCAAGGTGACACAGCATCCACCACTAGTGCTATGACGCTCCGTACAGAATCCTATCGGCAAGCGCATCCACTTCAATCCTTTGCTTTTGATTATCCCAAACAACCACTACTGTCTCAGTCGTCTTCAAAAAAAGATAATTCACACGCACCTAATAAACATTATGAGATCTCTGTTTGAAGAAAGAATACGTTTGTATTTCTGTGATTATCATAGCCATTTATTTTTTTTTCTTTAATATTATAATCGTTGAAATAGTTGAAGATTTCTTTAGAGAGTAAAACAAAAGCTATTGTTGTTTCCTTTTCTTGTTTTTTTTTTGTTACATAAGAATGTTTGTTTGTTTTTTTTTCCTTGTTAGTTAATCGAGAGTGAACGCTTAGGAAAAGCACAGAGCAAGCGAGAGAAAATGAACATATGTATCTGTATTAATAATCTTCTTTTTTCCTTTTGCTTAATCATCGGTATTTCGCTCACAAAAAAAGCAAATTTCTATTTGTTGTTTCTTTTCATATTCTCTTTGAAAAAGAGCAAAAAAGCAATGTTCACTAATTCGTATATTTTTTCTTTTCTCTAAATACTAACAACGTCCACGACAGGATTTGCACTCACATCGAGTGATCTGAGGATATTGGATGATTCGTTGTTGTTGATCATCGCATGTAACTGAAATCTGCCGGTGGATGGTTACATTCGGCGAACAACAGTTTACTAGACGATGATGTTGTTGTGCCGTAGACTCCGCATCCCAATCATCAGTTAACAATTCTTCTGAATAACATTGACCGTCACAACGTGTTGTTTCGATATACATAGGCGTCGTTAGACAGTTTTGTACTCGTAATAATTCGGTGTAAATTTCCACATCACAAGACTCCATCTTCGACAAATCTGCATCTGTTGATATAAACGCACATAAGACAAAATATAGGATAAGAATATTTATAGACATCATTGTGCTTAACGAGTAAAAAGAATATGGAAAGAAAGTAACTCAAAAACGAGCTAATCTTTTCCTCTTTCACGGAATAAAACATCTTTTCTTCATCTAATAACTTTTTTCGCTACATCCACATTTATTTCTTTTGCCAGTGAAAACAACAACAAGAACAAACATAGTAATGTTAATACACAGAAAAAAAAGGACAAAGTTGTATACAAAAAATAGAGACAAGCGCACAAGTTCATACATACAAATGTGTCATTCTACAACAAATAGTACACACACAGAGAAGGAAATTAATTTTTTTTTCAGAACTTGAGCATCGTACGTTTAATCTTCATCATCATCGTCGTCTTCATCATCATCATCGTCATTATCTTCATCCGATGACTTTGCTTTTGATGCGCCCTTCTTGGGTGCTGCTTTCTTTGGTGATTTCTTGGCTGGTGCTTTTGCTCCACCTTTAGTAGCTTTAGCCGGTGAACCGCCACCGCCACCACTCTTTTTGTATTCCGAAAGACGTTGTTCGTACTTTTGTTTTTCAACACCTGCTTTTTGTTCATAACGTTTTTTCACATCATCACTAACAAAGAGACGATATATTAGACCTAATCGAAGTGAATGAACACGCGATTCTTACCTGACTTTTTTCCATCGTGCGCCGATTTCTTTGGAAATATCTCCAACAGACAAGGATGGATTCTTTTTCTTAATATCAGGTCGTTCATCTTGTGAAAAGAGAAAGAATGCTGATAATGGTCGTTTTGGAGCATTTGGATCTTTGCTTGCTTTCTTCGACGTTCCAGAAGCTGCACGAGGCATTGTTTAGACAATTGAAGAAACTAATGTGATAATCTATAAGGGAGAAACGACCACCTTGCTAGTGAAGCAACTGAATTTGAACACACAAAACAAATGAATAAATACGATCGTTGCTTGCTTTCATTAGAGTGAACAACGAACAAGAGAAAAATGTGACCTAGTCAGGCAGTGATGAAGAGGAGAAAACGCACAAACATGACGTGTATGTCTCTCTCGCTGCATTTTTTCTAAACATAAAGCAGTCATGTATGTGTTCGTCTCCGTCTGTCTACGTGAAGAAGCACACACACACACACGCACATACACTGTAAATGTGAAAAGGAAAAAGAAAGAGTGAAGAATAACGACGACGTCCACGACAGTGTGAGACAGCTTGCTTGCTTTCTTGCTCGTGTATGTGTTCGCGCATACACATAAAGGAGTGTAACAGCAGTGTAATTTAAGCCACAGTGGCTGAGAAAAATGGCAAATAATTTGCTACAATTATATTCTATGGAAGAAAATGATGTAGAAACTAAGTCTTAATTCTTCGGTCTCGAATCAAAGTGTGCTTGAGAAAGAAACATCTTCTGCAGTGTTTTTCTTCTCATTTCAAATAATAATGACGATAGAGTAAACAGCAACTTTCATGCTCTAGTAGGAAGCCTGACCAATGTGTATAACATATTATTTTCGGAAAGTCATACTTTCTTCTGCTATAAAAACAGAAAGATTATTCCTTAAAAATGTGTGCTAATCTTTACTCAAATATTCACAAGACAAAGTAATTATCGTACTGTTATTGAAAAAGGGATTGAAATTCAGATAATTCAATGATACGATACGATGTTGTGAAGTTCATAATGACAAGAATAGATTCGCTTTGACTCGTCTCAGGCGATGGATAGGTGATACTAGCAACAAGTATCATGTTCAATATGCAACTTAGATAGAAGAAGAATATGAAGTTCATGTTGCAGCTTTTCGATACCGTTCCCTTTTGTCCATCATCGTCGAATCGTGTTTTGAAAGTGCCGCATGAAGTTCAACCACAGGGCGAAATTGCTGACGCTTGAACATTCACGAACTAGTGCCACGCAGCTATCTATATTCGAAAAAAATATATAAGAAAATAGGTGTTAATTCGAATTGTAGAAAACGTTGTAACTTGGTTGGAGCACGGACTCCGGTGAAAGTATCAATGATCGAAAAAGTTTATAATCGGTCGACGTAGTATTTGCTTTCTAGCAATATATCGTCACTGACAAAAAAAAATTGAAGAAAAAGTAAAGAGTAATTGCATCAGTAAAAAAGGTTTGGTCCCTATGAGGATCGAACTCATGACCTCCGCGTTATTAGCACGGCGCTCTAACCAGCTGAGCTAAGGGACCATGTCTGTTTTCGTTCTCCAGCCTCGTATCGTCGATAACAATAAAAAAATACAGCTATTTCATGTCCGTTATCTTTTTATTGCACAAGAGCAATAAATAAAAGAAATATTTCTAATGAAGCGCTGTTTGCAACAATCTTTATTTATATTTATCTACAAAATGTTCATTTGCCACGCACACGAAAAAATTTACAGAAAAAAACAAGACGATAAGCGGATCAGCAAAGAATAATATGTAAAACTAAATCTGACACAGGTTTTATATTAGGCATGTCGCAATACCAATACTCGGTATTGAAAATTGGTATTGAGTCTTGCTTTTGAGGAGTATTGATGGCATTGAAGGTATTGGTATTGATTAGTATTGATCAATACCTTGTCAATTTCTACACTCATTCTCAATTTTACCAAGTGCCATATATAGTATTGAACACATATGGAGCGACGCTATTCACGGCACTAGACATAATTGGAAATGGTTGTAGAAATTGACAAAGTATTGATCAATACTAATCAATACCAATACCTTCAATACCGTCAACACCTGCCCAATATCAATACCCAATTCCCAAGAGTATTGGTATTGCGACATGTCTATTTTATATACATTTGCGCATGGTGAACAAACATTACTTTCATAACGCATTCGTGTTTTTAAGAACCGATTGCCCATGGCAAACCTTCTTTGGCAAGAATATATTTGATACCTTCTAAAACATCTTGTTCAATTGTTGTGGGTACTTTCCATGGGATTTTGCCATCGAGTTTTTGTTTATTTGGATCATAAACACCGGTACATACAAGAATTGACTCGCATGATGTTGCACTTAGAAATTTCGTATCAGCAAGTAAACTGTAACCACTGATACTTCCTTTGATGTTCATTGCTTGTTGTAACAAATGATTGTACATATTGGCTCCGACAATATCTACATCAGGATTATCGCCTATGAAGTAGATTTTTTCGATTTTTGGTTGTCCATTAGCCAAGGCAATTTTATTTGCGACCATTTCAGCATATTGGTACGATATTTCGAACGGTTTACCAACAAAGGATGTGTATTTGAGATCATTTCCACTTAGGTTCTAAATGGCAAGAGAAGAATATGTCATTCAGATTGAGAAGAGAACGTTCTATTCGTACTCTATACAATGCTTCCAAACATGTCAGGAAAGCCCCATGACCAAATCGTGGTAAATCAGCTGCTGCCTTGAATACCAAATCTCGGTTACAAGCAATGATTGGAATATGATCTCGATCGAGATTGGAATCATCAGGAATGACACCTGGATTGCCATCAGTTAGAAGAAGGTCAGTTATGACTTGTAATGATCGTTCCCATTGGACTGGTTCACCGAGTAAAACAATACCTTTTATTTAGAAAGATAATAAATATATTGATTCCAAATCAAAGGAATAAACCTACCGTCAATAGGACGGAAATTTTCATCGCGGACAAGACCTTGTGTTTTAATCATTTCACTCTATAAATAACGCAATGAAACATTCATTTTTTAACATTCATAGTCTTTTCTACGTACTAGCTGAACTCGATTCAAATGATTGACCATATCCAATTCTGGAAAGGCTGTGCAAACTTTTTCAATAGTTGTCATACTTTTGAAGCCAAGCCTTTAAAGTAAGAGAGAAAAATATTACTATTGAAACCCAATAGTAACACATACGTTCGGCCGATTTCTTCAACAGGTCCTTGTCCAGATATAAGAACATGCTTGTTATGATACTCGGTCAATGAGCGCATTGGCGTTTGAGCAAGCACAACTTGTTCTGGGTGAATCTATAGTAGGCATTGTTAATGATGAGGGCAGAAATCCCGAGTTATCAACTCACTGTGACACCGAGTACAGCGGACAATTGTTTGGCCTTATCTGCTTCGAGCATACATGTATTGGATACAAAGACAACTGGCACTTTGAGTTGAATCAATTTTTGAATGGCTGGTTTGGCAACAGTAATGAAATTCGGACCTTTGGTGATGACACCATCAATATCAAAAAGACAGGCGAAGTTTGGCTATTAAGAAGCAAAATATAGTTATACAAAGATTAAGTGCAATTGCTTTATCTACCGTTTTCATTCTTGAAATAGTTGGCTTTCAATAATGGGTTGCAGATGTGATTGATAGACGAGATAGTTTGTTGTAGCAAACAAGGACGTTTTTTTTTATAAATATGAATGAGCGGATTTCTGAGCTCTATATATACTTGGCCAGACACGTTAGAAGCACGAGGGGTGTGCGTGCACTGACAACAAGAGAGGAGGGCGAGAAGGCTGGTCGTAGAATGATGCATTTCTTTAAACTCTATTGTATTCATGATGCTCATGTGATCAGCTAACTTCGTTCTCTTAGTCAGCTGATATGTGCGTTCTTGCTCAGAATCACACGCTCAGCGAATGGTAAAATATATATTTTACCATGTTTTGTCGTTCTTTTCAATCATATGATGTTATGACGTTGTATGTGGTGTTAGCGAGGTAGAGAACCAAGTCCATGTTTTTTCCATTCTGCCAACATGTAAGAAGAGACAAGCAAGAGAATTTATTGTGCTTATTACTCATACAGCTGCACGCACAAATGCATATTTTTGCGGACATAACCGATCGAGGCAAGATTTCTTGCCAACGAAGCACGCGCAGAGTAGATGCGATGATTTATTGATGACAGTTAGATTAACCTGATCGCATCATGTGATCTTTGTATCGTACGACTTTTCTTTGAAAAAAGAGAATTTATGTTAATTTTATACCAGAACTCTTATGATGATTGACCTAGTAGCAGCAATTTTTGACTTTGAAACATTATGAAATGTTAAAATACTTGAAGAACATTCCAAGTAACATGAATTCGATTCTTCGAAAATAGGACAGTTTCACGCGTAATTTTATCAATCGGTAATCGATTATGTTTAGTTGATTACGTCGATAAGGGTTGACGAAATTTTTGTACTAAATGAAAGATAAGTTCGTCAAGGCCACAAAAAAAGGGGGAGTGTTTTATGAGAAAATATTGAAAGGCATTGTCGAAAAGTATGCACGTGCTTTTAATCTGGTTATTGCATCTTGTTTTTGTTTGATCGGTATTTGAGAAATAATAAAGTCCAACATGTCTTCTGATAAGAAATGTTTGAGTTCGTTCTTTGTTAACGAAATAATATTCGACATATACCAAGCCTCTTTCTCTGTCATGTGATCGTCTTTATGTACAAGAGATAAAAAAATATCGCCTCACTCTTAACCTTATATTTGCCCTTGTGTTGCTTTTCGAAAAAGAGAAATATCGAAAACAATGACATTGCATCATTTGCCTACAATTATCTCATCATACGAAAAACATCACATCAATATCACGTTTGAGATATCGTCGTGTTCGGTTTAATTAATGACGATGAAGTTCTTTGCGATACAGCTGTTTCGCATTTGAATTCATTCAGAACTTCAATGTAGTGCTGATAAGTAACAAATATCTTATCTCGCAAGTACTTCTTCTTTGTATTTGTACTGAAGTGAGAGTTCTTTCAACTGATGTTTTTGTCAATCGAGCTTTTTTTATATAGTTCACGATATCAAATGGAATCCGGAGAGGAAATTGTCATTTGTTCACTGAGTTGAACATAATTTCTGTATTTCAAACCGATTTGATGCTAATCTCATTTATTAATAGAATCATTTATGAAAAAATGCAACAAAGTATAGTGATATCTCTGTAATTTTACTGTTATATATGTTTCTTCGACCAGCTTCATATGTGATACTTACGCACACATGAACATGCGCGTGTTTTCATATTGGAAGAAATCATTGAATCTTGACAAATGAATTTCGCGATCATACAGTAGAATGTTAGTTTTACAAGGTGAATAAAGCCGAAATGCTCGATGTGAAACTAGTACCACGAGTTCAAATATACTTCTGAAGAGTGGGGAACTGTATAGACGGTGTGGTGAAGTTTTTGACTTCGGATAACAAATCGTTTACAGGGAAGTTTCCATATGATTATTAACTATTGCAAGAAACATTATCGTTATCTTAAATTGAGATTGATCAATTAGCAACAGGAAGATTCTATTTAAAAAATTGGAATAATCTAAATAAATGTGGAATTTTAACAACATGATTATGCACATCAATAACGTAGTTAGTCTGTAATAACCGAAAAAACATCACTAGTTGTTGCTGGTAGTTTGTGCATATGATTTGTTCTAAAACGTAATTTTCAAACCATATCTAATAGAAAATGAGCGGTTTTGTAGGAAAACAGTATGTTCACATGTCCATGTATGACTAACACGATGATGAACGAGTTACTGGTATTGAGTTGAAAAAATTCATTTTGACAGAAAGATAATATTATACATTCCATGCCATGTTATCTATTATGAATGGCTACGTCGGAGTCTCATCGCGAGCGACAATATGAAATGAATGAAGAAGATCAATTTAACTACAAACTAATATACTGATTGTTATACGTTGAACGCTTCATTTTATTTCATTGGCAAATTTCGATTTTTTTTCAATCGGAATACATAAATCCTAACTTGCATAGCGTAAAACAAAGGAGCAATCGGAGTTTTCAATTGAAACAAGCAACAAGGATCGAGTCAGTAGATACTTTCCATTGATCTCAAACAAACAATTCCTCTGAAAAGAGAACTTATGCTTCAAAAACGCCCATATGTTTCGTGTTTTTCTTTCGTTCAGAATGAGAAACGACGAACGCGAAGGTGGTCCTCCTCTCATTCCCATGAAAGACCAGACGCGCGCAGCAATTTCACGCGAATTTTCCGTTTTCGTGTCAAATTCTTCGACTTACATATTCATCCAAGTAAATCATCAATGACAGGATATGAGTGAAGCACTTCCACTGACCAAAAACATTTTGGCACGACAACTACACGAATATACTCTTTCTGCGAACCGATCAAATACAAACTATGAATGTTTCAATAAGGAAAACTACAGATTGCATTTAAGAGTGTACTCATTGCTTCGTCAAGACAGATAATCAACGAAATAACCTATAACTATACTGTATTGAATGTTATTCTTTCTGTTTAGCTACATTCAGTTCCATGCTGATCATGAAGAAGACTACGCGAAATAAATGACATTCAAATCATGACAACTATCAGTTGCATACTTGAAAAATTTTAATTACAATATATTTCTTCGGTAAGTTTAATTACTCTGTCAAGAAAATATCTGCTATACTTTTACATTACAGTTCATCTCGATAGTTTTTACGAAGCCATCAAGATGTTCATATGCATACGATGCCGTTGCCGAAGAAGACTGACTTATACGCATGACATGTTCTGATCAGATATACTCTTTCATGTCTTCTCGTAGCTAATCTGCTTGAGACTGATACATTCAATGATCAAATGCTTTAAAAAAGCTCATCTATCAAACATTAAACAATAAGGTAGATTCATTTAATTAGTATATGACACCGAACTCCATAGGCAAAGTCAAACAGTATAAATAAGGTAGATTTCCAAACGACTGAGAATATTTATTCTTGATACTTGACAGAATTCAAATGATATTCTGCTTCTGGCTGCTGTGTATGAATTATCGAGTAGAAACATACTACATTGAGGCAAGAATATTCAACAAATGAGTAGTTCCAATGGACCATGTATCGACTGGAGAACATCGATTTCTAGTCGACTAATTTGTTTCAATCAATAATAGATAGAGAAGAACTGTTGAAGCTTGAGAGAGCGAAATTAAAATAAAAAACTCATTTAGAGATCATAGCGGTTGTTATTTAATGATTCGTCGTCACGAATGTCAATCAACATGTTTCCTATGCTTGCCATTTTAGAATAGAAAGAAGAAAAAGAACGAACATGTATATATATATATCTATTTACCAATTTCATGACATCTAGTTAACTTTGGCTTCGAGCTAAAGTTTGCCTTTGTTCATTAAATCCGATAGATATACGAGGCGAAGGAAACCGAAAATTATCATTATTGTCATCGTTCGGAATGGCACAGGAAAACGGCGAAGAAAAGAAAGAAAGGAAAAGCTGAGTAGAAGAAAACAAATAAAAGACGATTTGAAAGGGAGAAAGAAGATACAGATGAGTAATAGATAATCTGGCAATTGTTTGACTCGTATTCCAATTTCAACACTTATTGACATATTTCTAGCTTTTTGTGTTTTAGAAGTGCTTAGAATGTCACGTCAATTTGGTTCAATATATAGTGGGTATGTGCTATGTTTCTACACATTGCAGTTTGTTATTAAAATGTATTTATCTTGAGTAAATATCGGTTAGAAATACTAGGAGCGAAAAGAAAAATATTCTCAAGTGTTGTTTTCTAACTTTTCTTTTCTCGTTGAATAATAACATTAAGAAATAATGATATAATTTGTAGAAAACATTGTCCGAACAAACTCGTAAGTGAAGTACGTGTGAAACGACACATTTTTGAAAAACAAAAAAGAATGCGTAGACGCTTAGGTGATAATTATTTCAGCAAAACTATGTAATTAGATGAGAAATGCAAAGAAAAGAGGCCAGCGATGAAATGTATTTGTACGCTGATTTCGTACTTGACTAGATTATTTATTGTAAGAGATAAACGATAGTTTTTGTTATTAGTACTTTTCATTTCTTTACGCTTTCGACTTATTGTTAGTTATATCGAGAGATTCAGAATGAATTGAATTAAAGCCGTAATTGAGCGATTAGATTGAGAACAAAGAGTACAGCCTTGATTCACTTTTGTCAAAACACAATTCTTGAAGATAAATAGTAAAAGTTTCACAGAATATAATAGCATCTTAGCTGTCATTAATATCAGTTCAACTATAAACTGGAATAAAAAAAGAAAATGAGGAACTAGACGTCCTTTTTTTTCTCTTCATTTCTCATGTAAAAGACGAGTTCGACAAATATTACTTCTATGTTTGTTATCTACACAATTTAAAGGAGAAGTCGACATCGTTTTCATTCATTATCGGAAATTATAAATCACAATCAGTGCACTGTTTTGTTCATAAAAAAGAAATGACTTTTTCTTTAGAACCAGCGGAGGGAGTATTGATCCTTCGTCGGGCATATCAAATCGTCCTGTATCATTAGCTAATATCGCAACTGCGTTCTTAAGCGAACGAAAAACTTCCGCGCGTCGTTCAAGTAGTGGACCGCGAAAACAGCGATTAGCCAGCAAAGGACAATCTATTTCCATTTCTAAACGTCAATCAAGTTATACGACAACAACAGATGAAATCCTAGGTGGCCGACGATCATCGGTTGACAATATGAATGACGTTATTGCAACACTTTTTTCATCTCATAATGGACCGACTAATAGTGATAATAAACATCGATCTAATGCAATGGTAAAGTATCATTTCCGTTTCTTATTGTTGATAAGCTTCGTACTTAGTCATTAACGAAATGAAGAATCTGATAGTTAGTGAACAATGGCATTACAAATGTGATCTATGTTGAAGCACTCGAAATGGCGCATAGGAAATGATTTCCTATTGTTGTCCGATCTCACTTCATCGAATGAAATACTTAGTAACATCGTCATCTTAACGAGTGTAGGATACTGCTCATGAATCGAACGAATATTTTGTGATGTTTATTACTATTTTTCATCTTTTATGACCATTCTTAGTGACATGGATTATGTTCTTTCTTTTTTTTTCTATCGACATAAATATTTGTCAAAAATCTAATTGACCAAACTACCTTAATGTTCTAATCTAATTTGAACATATAACCGCCTATGTAATCGTTGATGCGATTGACTAATGTCGCTGTTTTTTTTTCTCTCTCGTTGTCGAATGTGACAATTAATAGTTTGTCAGAGGAGAACCTTATCATTAGATTGTCTTCTGACAATGTCTACCAAATCAAGTTAGAGTACGTTTTGTTTCCTTTTTAATTTTTATCCTTTTTCTCCGTCTTTACTCTCTTATCACACATTATAAGGATGAGAATAAGAAAAAGAAAAAAATTCTTTGCATTTTCATTTATTCTGAGAGGACTAAATTGACTTCGAATGCATCTGGATTTACCGACGAGCCAACAATTGCAAACTTCATCTTTAGAGATGGATCCGATTGTGTCGCCAACGCGAAAAAAGCTAGCTGTTAACCTAAGTTACACATCCACATCGAGTCTTCTTGATGGACAACGTGTCGCACGTCTGAGCAGTTTGAGTAGTAGCTACGCTCAGTTTTTAAAACAACGTGATATGGATAAGAACAAGAAAGTTGTAAGATTTGATCACATATATTTGTTTATGTTTCGTATTATTGTCAAACTGTATGGATTCGTATTCGGTTTTAGTTATCACAAGAAGATCATCGTTTGCTGCTATCATCCAGTGAATGGATAGAAGATGTTAAAGATAGTGATCCCTACGTATCTGTGTGTAGTCGATTAGGTAAGATCTAAACGTAAAATTTTTCCTTTGTCTGCAATGTTTTCTTTGTTTTTTTTAGGTGAAGCCATTCAAGATTCGGAAACTTATTTTGAATTTGTCAAAAAATCTTTCTCAATTATTACACATACATGTGAGAAATCAGCTATTCTTCGTTGTAACAAGACTACATTACATTTCCTGAATAAGTCATGGAAATCCTTGTGGATTCTTTCCTTTTCCATCGATGTCCCGTCGGTTTGTCAAACTTAGAGATATTTTTAAAGAAATACGCTCAGAATGAACGAATAGTTATTCTTCGAGGAATTCTGTCATCCGCTATTCTCGTCTTTCTTCAAGTCCTTATTAATAATAGAGCGGTAGTTTCCCAAAAAAGGAAATCATTGTTTCTCCTTTTTTTCCAATTTAATGAAGTAGAACATTTATTTTAGTTGTTGCTACAGCTTTATTAATCCTTTTGACGATTTTTCAAGTGATACTATTTTTCATGGGTATGAAAATACAATGTTTATCTTTTACTGCCTATCCATAAACTTCGTCTTTCAGGTGTTAAATATCTCAATGACTGTCCAGTGCAACCTAATTTACCCGTTTATCTGCTCGTTGCGGGTTCGATGGGTCTTGTACGTGTACTAAATTTGTTATGGAAGCAGTTTCGTCGACGACGAATGCGTAAACTAGAAGGCGTCGAACTTGATCAAGAAGAAGAAACTGAAAACGGTTTGTTTCACACGTTGTTCTTTCTAACAAACGAACATTCTTCAACATTTAGACGGATCTGACTTTACCGATGCTGTTCTCAGTCTTTTCCTATTCGGATGGTTTATCGTTGGTCAATATTGGGCGTGGAGGATCTATAAACCAAATTTCGAATTTGGTTTAAGAAATCCGGAAAATTATTGCCACCGGAATGTTTATATATTTACACTGGTTCACATTGGATTTGTCTATGTCATGTTTTTGGCTGCCATTCTTTTTCTTGTTGCTTTGACGTGCTGTGCTAGATTTCCACATTTGATTGTGAAAACACCGCGTTAATGAAGAAGAATATATATATATATAAAGGCGGCTTAAGGAATACGTGTAAGACATTTAATAAGGAAAATAAACTAAAATATAATCGTAAATAGAGAAGTAGAAGCACAGTACTACACAATATGAAAGTGATGAGAAGACGAAAAATAAAGATGAAAAAAGGAATCAAAGTGTGTGTTCTCACTGATTTCTCTGTACAACCTAACACCGGGAGGTACACTCTTGCCGTTTGTTTTCAAACATAATCGACATAGAAAAGAAAAATGAAGAGACAAACCAGACGAACATCACACTGATAAAAAGAAGTAGAATGAAAAATAAAACAAATGAAAACTGTTCTAATTATGTAATAAAGGATCAAACTAAATAGGATTTTCGTTTCGAGAGATCTATTCAACTACGGATGTATTGGATAGTCGACTAGTTTTTCTTGAAAGCATTGTCGCCAGCGTATGTTGCGTTACTACCAAGCTCTTCTTCGATACGTAATAATTGGTTGTATTTTGCTAAACGTTCAGAACGGCAAGGTGCTCCAGTTTTGATCTTAAAACATCGAACAAAAACTTCAGAAGTCATCAAATCAAATATCGGTTCTAACCTGTCCAGTACCCAGACCAACGACAAGATCGGCAATAAAGGTATCTTCAGTTTCACCACTACGATGACTAACCATAACACCCCAACCAGCACCACGAGCCATAGTGCATCTGAAATGTTTCTCCGAATGAGATAAATGGTGTTCTAGGAAAATGTGTAACTTACGCTGAAATGGCTTCGGTAACCGATCCAATCTGATTAACTTTGAGTAGAAGGCAATCACATGCATTCTTCTCAATAGCTGTTTGGATTCGTTTGACGTTTGTCACTGTAAGATCATCACTAAATGAAACGAAAATCGCGATTAACTGAACATTTCTTTCGCGCTCCTCTTTACCCGACAAGTTGAACACTTTTGCCTTTGACTGAAGTAAGAAGGGTTTGAAAGCCAGTCCAATCGTCTTGTTCGAAACCATCTTCAATCGATATGATTGGATATTTTTCAATTTGTCTCAAGTAATAAGCAACCATTTCATCACTTGTTAACTAAAATAAAAGAGTAAATGAAACGAACAACAGTACTTAGAACAGGATTTACTTACATAGTTTGGTTTGCCCTTTTCTTTATTATTTAAATCATATTTCTTCTCTTGTTCATCGAAAAATTCACTAGCAGCAACATCCATGCCAATCTTTATTTTACCAGTATAACCTGCTTTTTCGATAGCTTTGACAAGGATATCAAGGGCTGAAAAGGAAATGCGTCGTTAATTGGCAAGTTATTGAACAACGAAATGTTTTATACCTTTTTCTGCACTTTCAATGTTTGGTGCAAAACCACCTTCATCGCCAACGTTCGTCGCATCAAGGCCATATTCAGCTTTGATCCTAAAAGAAATTTTCTTGTATGAACAAGTCATTCATCAACACAGAATAAATTGGCTACAAGCTTTTTAAATGATGGTATACTTCTGAACCCATACGCATGGCTTCCTTGAATGATTTAGCGCCAGTTGGAAGCAGCATGAATTCTTGCATGGCAAGTTTGTTGCCAGCATGGCTGCCACCATTGATGACCTAGTGAATTTCATTGCGAAATAGTTACGAAGTAAAAGAGAACAGACTTACATTGAAAGCGGGTACGGGTAGACGAATCGCTGAATTTGAGAGTTTGGCGATGTATTGATACAATGGTAAATTACTGTGTGCTGCGCTGAAAAGAAAAGAAAATACGTCGATATTTATGAACTACGGACAATGATAGCGATAAATTAATATAAATAAGACTGCCAAACATCCCTTCTTCGAGAGACATGTTTATGTTTTGAATAGATCTCATTTCAATATTAGTGAATAGCAAATTTACCCATCAATTATAAATGATATCTTAAAGAAAGTATTGTAACAAGAAACAAACTGATGACACTCAATGATTCAATACTCATACACGTACCCAGCTTTGCAGACAGCAATTGAAATACCAAGGATAGCATTGGCACCGTATTTCTCTAGAAATCGATATTGTATTTCAACATTGATTGATTGATTTAATTTGAAAATCCAAATAGTACTCACTTTTACTATCGGTACCATCTTCTTGAATCATAAAATCATCGATTTCTTTTTGTTGAGTTACATCAAAGCCTTTCTACAAGAGAACATTTCTAAAATCAATTCACACGTTCTTGAGCAAACAACGGATCAACTTACTTCCACAATCATTTTACCCAACTTTTCAGCATTAGCCACAGCTTTCTCGACACCTAAAACAAACCGTCATTTCACATGAGACAATGATAAATTTTACCTTTTCCATGATGTACACCCTTGTCTCCGTCGCGCAATTCCAATGCTTCGTAGATACCAGTTGAAGCACCCGATGGTACACCAGCTCGAAAAAGACCTATTAATAAAGTGAATGTAATTATATTAACTAAGACCTTATAAACGCATTATGAGGAAAAAGATTTGTTATGCAACAATCTTTTTACAAGGTTTTCTTCTGTTGCCTATTTGGATACGCAGTTCGTTTATTAATATTTATGTTTAGTCTATCGTATGGATATACCGTACCTTTGCTTGTCCAAAGATCGACTTCAACAGTTGGATTACCACGACTGTCGTAGATATAACGACTGACGATTTTGAGGATTTTATCACTCATTTCAGATGATTGCTATGATCTACAAAAACGAGAGAGAATTTCAAATAGAAATATCGATAAAGTCAGACACGACAGGGAAGAAAGTTATTCTTTTTTCCTGTACATGAAAAAACTTACTCAATGTTGGTCAATCGTGTGTCAGCCATGTTGGCCTGGGCGCGAAGGCCCTTTTTTTCTTTCTTTTTTTTCTCTTAACCAAAATCGACGAGAATCGAATAGTGACAGACAAGCCTCCGCAAAAACAATTTCTCTTTCTCTCTCTTTTTTTCTCTATCTCTTCGTTTTAATCGACAAGCAAAAACCTCTATAAGAAGCACTACTCGTCGCGTCGACAACACAAACCTATGTCTCCTCTCGTTGACAATTGACCTTGTATTTGTAAGCGTAAGAATGAGGAATGGAGGAAAAAAACGTCTGATATATTGAGTAAGCGACGAAGAGGAAGACGACTAGAAGGCAGTATGTACCGAATAAAGAGAAAAACGCAAGAGAAAAAGAAGAAAGAGAAAACATAAGGCAGATTCTGTTTCTCTTAAACCAAGGACAGACATGCAAACATAGACTATTACGAATAAGGACATTGACAAGTTCATTGATGAGGACATTTTACGTGAGAACAGATTGATTCCTTAATAGGGCAACAAAATATTTATATATGTACACATGCAAATGACTTCGATCTCATTACGAGTATATCATACTAGTTTGATAAATGAAGAAAAGAAGATGTTGTGATAACTATTAGATTATTTTACAACATGCGAATTCATTTATTTTAATAAAAACCTACGAAAAGAATTTGTTCGTCTCTTTTCTTTCTCTATTGACAAAACATATGTTTTATTCTCTAACTCAGCTGTTTTACATACGCATGAAATTTAAGACATTCCTGTCTTTAATAACAGGAACATCATTCAACCAACAGTATCCTATTATTGTTGTCGTTAACACGATTGAAACACGCTGCTATTCGGAAGTTGGATAATGTACGGATTTCTTCATATACTTATGCTTGTTTTTCTTCCGTAGAAAGAACAGATGAGAGAGAAGAGAAAAAGCAAAATGATAGCGTCTATGATCGTAGAAGAAGTTTCAGAGGAAAACAAAGAAGAGAATTTTCGATTTTTTATTCATATCAAACAATCTAAAGATCCAAAATGGAGGGACAACAAAAGGATGATGATGTTGTTGTTGTTTTAATGTGGAAATCAGCTGACTACAAGGAGTTGAAAATAAACACATGTCCACAAACTAAACTCTTAGTTTTTAGGCGGATTAGGCCATGAACGTGGCGGTGGTAATTCTCTTGGTGCCACCATAGCTGAATAACCTTCGCTGCGTTCTGCTGCTTGCTTCTGTTCAAGTTCAGTAAGATGGTCAACAACTGGACGATAGAACCATCCCTTAGCATCGCCACGTGCATGTTCCAAACGTCGTACTTTACGTTCAAGTGCTCTAGAAAAGATCACATCAAATTGCTAGTGAAGAGCAATGGATTTTATCTTATTCTACTTCATTTTGTCTCTCATCACACGAGCATAGATGGTATGAAGAGAAATTTCGTAACGTTCATCGAACGGTTGAACGACATAACGAGCCATAAAACGGCGAAGTGGATGCTAAATAGACAAATGAATAGTTTGCACTTTGTTCACTTACAGTAGAAGAGGAGAGACAAACTTTGTAATATTCCCAATGTCGCGGCTCGTATCCCTCCGGAATTTCTGTCAGTGTTGCTTGACCTATTAAACAATATTAAAATATGAAAAGCTGATTGTTGTGGAAGATTATACAATACCAACGAATACATTGGCATAGAAGACGACACAAAATGTTGGCACCAATCCGATTAAAAAGTAATAGTGCTACAATAGAGAGAGAGAGAAGATTTCCAAGATCGAATAATATTCTCATATAGTATATCAATAGAAGATAGAGAAACTCGAAATGATTGAATATGACACTTACAAACATGTCAAAGAACTTTCGTTCATGAAATTCCGTTATCATCACTTTCATATTCCGTCCGGAACTCCATCGTTTGACAACTGAAACAAAACTCACAATCGATTTGTTTTCTTCCATTCAACGAATAGATTTACTTGTTTGCAATTGCTCGCTAGGTTTTAACACCGTTTGTAACAACGGTCGAAATTTGCTGAAAAGAACCATCGTATCTAAACAGTTCTTTTGAACATATCTAGAAAAAAAAGTCGATTGTACTGATTATATATTTGCTCAATTTGTTTTTCGAAATTCAAACAAAAAAATAAAATAAAATAAAATTTCAAAAAGTGACACATCGACAAAGTGAAATTAGTACAACACAAATGAAGAAATAAAATGCGAGATTAAATTATTTTCGAAAAGAAAAAGGATTGACAGCAGTTTAGTAGAACTGATCTGACACATCATTCAATGACACAGAGACATTTGATGAAGTTCTCGAATGAATTGACTGCCATCTCGAACTTAAGATCGACCATATGAGGTGTCTCTGATCTTCTTCTTAGTCAACTATCTAGGTGAGAACAGGCATAAGAACAAAACGAAATGTGGTTCTGGTAGAAATGGGGGATGAAGCGAACAAGAAGAGAATAAAGTATGGATAATCCGAATGGTGTATATGTATGCGTATATTGAAGGGAAAAGAAAGTCCAATGACATATATAACTGGACATAAGTGTAACTCGAGAGAGACCTCTGTTGACACTAATATACTCATGTGAAAACTTGTTCTTCTATGCGAGAGAAACAAAGATGAATTTCATTGTAGAATAGAGCGAGCGAAGATTGGAATGCACAGTTCTTCGAAGAAAACAAAAGCAAGGAAGGAATAAGATTGAACACTAAAAAAAATAGAATTCTTCTAAAAGGAATGTTTTTGTGACAAAATACATGCTACGGAATCATATACATATGTATAAATCAACCTAAACGCTTTCTGATGGGTGAATTGGGCTATTTTCGTCTTCATTTGTCGATGGTTCGCGGTGTTCGGTAATATAATCAAGAAATGCTTGACGAATATTGTATGAAAATGGACTGTTTTGATCAACCATTCGTTCGGGATGCCACTGAAGTTATAGAGAAAGTTGAGAAAATATAAAACCGTGAATTGACAATAATTACTTGTACGCCCAGATAGAAAGGCTTTTCGTGTGCATTTTGCCATTGAATTGCTTCAACAATTGGTTCTTCAGCTCTTGCAGCAATTAACAAATTTGTACCTATTGTTTCGACGCATTGATGATGTGAAGAATTAACAGCGCCCTTAACACATCCTGTGATTTCATTGAGGAGAGTTTTTTCTCCAACAGATATTTCATGGCGTTGATCCATACCTGTTTGAAAATGTACAAGACTTTGATGATTCCCGTCATGGAATATTTTCCGAAACTACTTCGATATGTTCTTGATAGTATGTCTGTGCGGGTGAATGTATCGATAGTCATGAAATGATTCATACGATAAGAACGAGGTCAATGGGAGTAACAAGGTCAGAAAGTATATCTCATTCGGCTCCTTTTTCTTTCGAATGTTTAACATATGCTCACGCATTGCATCACTGTTTAAAGAATCATCTCTCGCGTTCATGAACTAACATATCAACAGGTTTTGACTGAGATCGAGTGAATCGTAGTACACGTGGAGAAACAGATAGATACAGTCTATCTATATTGGCAGGATGATTACCTTGAATTTTTGCATGCCCAGTAATATTTGTAACTGTTGGAATATCAAAAATAAGAGTACCACCATGATAAACATTGAATAATTGCATGCCTGTTTAACAACAAACTAGATTAGTATATTTAAAGGACAACAGAAAAATGAAATGACAAACCGCGGCAGATGGCTAAGATTGGCAACTTTAATTTTAGAGCACGTTCAATAATTTCCCATTCAAATTCATCTCGTTTTTCATCAATATCAGTCAATTCTAATCTACCAAGAAGATCAGGCCGTTTATATCGACGTGGATCAACATCCTCTCCACCGGATAAAACAACACCCTCACATTTATCAATATCATCCATATTATTTAAGTTGTACGAAAGACGAATAACATCCACCTTGGTTGGTGCATCCAAAAACCATCGTTCGTAGTTGGCATACCGAGCACAATCGGTAATACCAATACGAATACTGTTCATAGTCACAGGAGTTCTCATGTCAAAGAAATAACAATTGCCGATAACGGCAATAGGAACACTTGTTGATACAAAACAGTAAAAAAAAAACTAAATTGAGTAGGCGAAAAAGACTAGCGACTACTGACGAGATGAAAAGCAAACAACATCGGGAGGAATCAGCTGCTTATATTCCATTGGTGAAAAAACTAGTCAATCACAATTGTTTCACGAGCAGAATATTGTTTTTTAATATTTTTAAAATGAGATTGCTGAAGAGTACACTGGAGATAGTAAAGATTAATTTCGATGATAATAGAACAGCTAATGCGGTTTGTTGCTGGTAGAGTGTAGCGCTCTCTAGGTGTATTTATCGCACATGGTTGCTTTTATACTACAATTACGAATCGGAGTACAGAATCGAGAGAATATTTATCCATTGTACGTCAACTCAACATTTTGTCAATATTATGCTGTCGAAAAACAGAAAGGATTGTGAATATTGGAATAACAGTGGCAGAAAAAGAAAAAATCACTAGACACGTATATTTGAACTCCTCTATGCGAACTATTTCTCGTAGATTTCTCATTGGAACTGACTTACCTCGTATATAAATTAAAATTAGACATGGCATCATCATCATCAACAACAACTACTACTACCGCATCGGTAGTAACAGCAGAACCAAGTCCTCAGTTAAACCAAATCGGTAAGCTTGATGATGGATCAGACCAGAAGAATGCATATCATAATGAGAGCGATACAATCAGAATAGAAGCTAAACGAGATGATCCCTCACGGACGGCTTATAGCGGTATGTATCGATGCTGCGATAAACCTTTTTTCGCTATTCTAAAATTACTTATCTTCTGATGACATATTTTTGCTGTTTGAAACATGTAATCATATCCATGTTTAATAGTTCAATCACGTGGTTATGAACGTGCGGCTTGCAGATGTTCATCAGTACTTTATTCTGGATCACGTAAGACATTACCTGAAGTATATTCTTCACAATCTGTTGTATTTATATCTTTTAGAATTACACTCAAATTTGTTCGGTGGTCAATATAGAGGGTCATCAAACTTTGCTCGACCGTTTGATGAATTCCTAGCAGGACCAGGAAATTCAGATGAGCACAATATAACTGACACGAAACAAGGTGATAATAGCAAATCATAGGCACATCGCAAATATTCCGTATTACATACTTTCGAAGAGCCTATTAACTATTTTTATATATTTAAGTACAGATTATGATATGATATAGTTAGCCGTATATTGACAATAATAAATATTTTGTCCTTGAAGAAATCAATCATATGAGATTCTGCTACGTATCATTCATAGCTGACGTACGAACTTACGTCATATCTCAAGGTTAGAGTTGATTGAAACTATCTGTTCAATTGACGTCAAAGTAGTTGCCAAAACAAACCGATTTCTTTCTGGTATAACCGAAGACGTAATTTCATTAAAAGAAGAAGGTGTATTCAGTTGACGTCCAGATTCATGACGTACGTTTGTTTTTTCGTTAATTAGTGTCTTGTTTACACTCATAAATCAAACCACAGAACATTCATACCTTTCGGACTGCATTCGTCATCCGAAAATAACCTGCACAATATCGATGATAAGAAAAATAGATAAAACAAAATATATCCTAATACTGCGCAATTCAATTAAGAGAAATTGATCGGGTTTAGGCATCTATAAATACTGTGACGAGTACACACCGAATATCATACTTCTCTACAGATAAACTTCAATTCAAACAATGTCACATTTTCCAATTACACACTACCGTTCATTCAATGATCCATTCGATCGCTTCTTTGGAGATCAATTGAATTTCTTCGATCCATGGCGTGATTTCGATACGTTTCCAACAGCTTTCTCAACATTTCCTAATTCATTCCGATGGATCAATGCACCACGTCAAATGAGTCGTCGATCATCATCATCCTATCACACATCATCTTCATCGGGCAATGTAGGTGCTGGTAGTACCCTTCTTCCAATTTCTTCACCATCATTACCAGCTCTTTCTGAAAAATTTCGTGTGCAATTGAACGTGGCTGGTTTCAATCCTGACACAATTCGAACACACGTTGAGGGTCGAAAAGTCATTGTCGAGGCAAAAGAAGAAGATCGTCAAGCCAGTGGTGACTATAGTCTTCGTGAAATCCGAAAGACCTATGATCTTCCTGAACATGCTGGTAAGTCAATCGTTATCTATTGAGTAGATTTACCATTGATATTGTATAGATTCATCAAATTTGGCTTCATTTGTTACACCAAACAACATGCTTGTCATTGAAGTACCTATCCATGCTCCACGTATCGAACGTCGTCCATCACAAACGCTAGCCGATACTCAAGCACTTAGTTTATTTGGTCAATTTCGTGATCCACTTTTTGACTATCCCGGATTTATTGCTTCAGCAGACTTTCGTCCCAGTATTATTGATATTGGTGGTGGACAAAAGCGCATTAAAATGTCGTTGGCAGTGAAAAACTACCGACCTGAACAAATCAAAGTTTCAGTGAAGAATAATGAATTACTTGTACAAGCTGAAAACATTTACAACGATAATAATCGTTCCGAACGGTCGTTCTTAACAAAATCAATTACATTACCACCCGGCACACAAGCTAATGAACTGAAATCCTTTCTGAATTCGGACGGACAACTGGAAATCGAAGCACCATTCATCGAACCTACACATATGCGATCCATTGAAGTTCAACATTGATGAACTATTTCAATACTTGACAGTAATGTTTTTTTCTCTGTATCTTTTATTTTAAATAAATAAAGTCAAGCTCATTTCTGACAAAAAAACGATTGCTTTTCCATGGATGTATTCTCGTTTTGAAAACTGTCATATCAGATCAACTGACATGTGGCCTGACGTTACCTAAATAGACCACACGTTAGAGGTTGATTAGCAAAAGAAAGCGACGAAAAAAAAACAACAGAAAGAAAAAAAGCGAAGAAAAATGGTGAAGCCTTGCGATTCTTCTAGAATGCTCGCAATACTACTCGAATAATTTTCTGTGTGATGGAAAGCTATATATAAATATCCGATTGTCAGATTGTATCAAGCATACAAAAACAACATAATACACTTTCTATTTGTCTGACTATTACTCGCTTCGTTTGAAACAATGGCTTTCTTTCCTATCTATCATTATCGTATACATGATGATCCGGGTGTCCGATACTTTGGAGACCAACTCGACTTTTTTGATCCATGGAATGATTTGAATTCATCGCCAACAGCTGTAGTCGTTGCTCCTGACAGATTTCATTGGGTCAATCAACCGCGACAACAAAGACGCTCTTCAAATACCAAATCTCCGTGTCAACATCAAGTAGCACGAGCGCCGAATGTCGAAAAGTTTCGTATTCAATTTAATGTCGCCGGTTTCAATCCTGAAACGATCAAAACTCATGTTGAAGGTCAAAAGGTAGTCATCCTAGCAAAACAAGAAGAGCGTCTACCTGATGGTGATTATAACATTCGAGAAGTACGAAAATCATGTCCTTTACCTGAACATGCTGGTAAGTCTTTATTTCGAATAGTTTCTATTCTGATTGATTATTTGTCTTTTATAGATACAAATCAATTAGTTTCATACGTGACACCGAATCATGTCTTGGTCATTGAAGTTCCAATTAAAAATCCCGAACTTGAACGTCGCCAATCAGAAATCAAATCTGAAAATCAAAACTTATCTCAATTTGGTTCAAATCGTGATCCACAGTTCAACTATAATGCTTTCTTGGCTGATTCAGGTTTTCAACCACAGATCATCAATAAAGATGATAATAAGAAACAACTGGCAATGACTTTGGACATGAAGAATTATGGCGCAGATGAGATTAAAGTATCCGTAAAAAACAATGAATTGATTGTCAAAGGTGAACAGCGAAATAAGAACAATAACTATTCAGAACGATCATTCTTCTTCAAATCAGTGGCATTACCACCGGGTGCACAAGTTGAACAATTGCAATCGTATTTAACCCCGGAGGGTCAATTAAAAATTGAAGTACCTTTCGAGGAACAAAAAGAAGAAGCACAATCTGTTGAAAATCAAAAAGAAGAATCCAAACCTGCAGAAGAACAAAATAAAAACTAAATCTATTATGTCAGAATAGCTATAATCTTTTGTTTCGTGTGTATTTTGATTTTATTTCACAGTTTCTATTTTTAATTGAATAAATATAATATAGTTGTAAAATACAAAAGTTCTGAGAATTTTTCCTACTTTCAAAAGATACCTATCCTGGCCTTACTCTCGCCGCGGTAGTATAATGGTAGTACATCCGGTTGTGGTCCGGATAACGCAGGTTCGATTCCTGCCCGTGGCATATGAATTTTTTTTACCAACATTGAATCCTTAAATCGTCGGAACTCAATATCAACAAATGGATTAATACTTCGTTCGACCACATCCATCGTTCAATATAATAAAAATATTCTGTCGATACGTGAACGATCTGTTTTATTTTTATTTTATTCTGAAAGATCGAGTTGATATGTTCTGCATTCTAATGAATGAGCTGTACAAGTCATAGGCTTTGAACTTTCCATTGAAAGAAAATGAACATTCGCAGTTCCGTTTGAACTTAGCTTTACAAATGGTGGTTGGATTAAAACCGAGTTGTTTGTAAAGGTATCTCGCCGCGGTAGTATAATGGTAGTACATCCGGTTGTGGTCCGGATAACGCAGGTTCGATTCCTGCCCGTGGCATATGAAATTTTTTTTTCCGAGAAAATTTCATATCCACGATTTGATGTGGATTTAGAGCGACATTTTCGATTTGTTTACACACGCATTGATCATAAGGAGAAAAGATCTTTTCATACGTCTTTATATTAAATAACATCATTTTTTTTGTTTATTTCGATTTAGAAAAATCGTTCGTTGAATTTTGTTTTTCAAAAATCCATTCATTGAGAACGATTTAAATCATGTTTTCTTATTCTTTTTTTTGCGAGAACAACAACAACAATAACAAGAAGAAGAAGACAATTACAAATCGGTCGGTCATACAAAAACAAAACTGTTATTCGTAATGATGTTATAGATTCTTCTTGACTTGTTGTTTTGTTAGTCGATTTAACGTTGTCGAACTTCGAATACTCGAATTTGTTTGTCAGTGTAACCAGCAAACAATGTTTGACCGTCAGCGGACCAAGCCAATGATGTACATTGCTTGTCGGATTTAACTTCTTCGGCCACAGTTTTTGTTTCCAAGTCCCAGATTTTAATCGATGTTCCGCTTGCTAGAATAGAAAAGCAGATCATTTAGATTATCTTTCTATTTTTCTGGCGACCTCTATACCTGCGCAAAGCCAGTATCGATTTGGTGAGAATGTCAAAGCATTGATCATAGCACCGCTATCGAGTGTGTATAGGTGTTTTCCGTCGTTAAGATCCCATAACATAGCTTGGCCGTCTCGGTCACCACTGGCACATAATGAACCATCTGGAGATACTGTAACAGTATTTACATAGGAATTATGACCATGATGATTTGTACGTAATTTGCAGTTGGTTAAATTCCAAACCTAATATACGAGTTGAAATCCGAGTGAAAGTTAACTTATCGAATGCTTACTTTGACAAGTTTATCCCAACCAGCTGAAACGATAAGTGGATCTTTTTGATTTGGACTGAAACGTACACATGAGACCCAGTCTGTGTGGTTATCATCGACAATTGTATATTTGCCTAAATAAAAGTGTAAAGTATAATTTTCATTGAGTTCCAACGTTTGTCTTCTTACATTGACCAACGGTGTTCCATAATTTAATTGTTTTATCTCGACTTCCACTAACAATTTGTCGATTGTCGGCGGAGAAGGCAACACTTAGAACGTCTTTCTTATGGCTGACAAATTGGCGTGTGCTGGTACCGACGGATAAATCCCAAAGACGAAGTGAACCGTCCCATGAACCACTAACAGCGAAGAGACCATCACTTGAGATGACAACATCAGAAACGAAATGTGAATGACCACGTAATGCTTTGCTTGGCACACCACATGATGTACTTTCACCTGTTGGATCGTGTTGGTTGTTCAATTGCCAAATGATGATGGATTTATCTCGTGAAGACGAGAGAACGATATCAGGAAATTGAGGTGTTGTTGCGATTTGCGTAACCCAATCATTGTGACCGACGAGAACGCCTTTTAAAGCAAGATAGTCGTTCGACATAATCGATGTTTATTTCCTGGTGAGAAGAAAAATCTAAAAGAAATCGACAAGTCTTAGTTAAACCATGTTACTCAACAGAACAAATAAACAAAATATTTCTAATGTTGTTTTACATATGAAAAACCTGACGGTCATTTAGACCAATAAACATTTTAAAGAAGTGAAATCGGTACGAACAAGATGTAAATAAATTTTTTCTACTTTTCATGTTTTTAAACTAATTTTTATCACAAAAAAATATTCCTAGGTTTTATTTCAAATAAAACTCGGAAAAATTTTCAGTAAAAAATTTTCAGTTCGCTAGATGGCGCTAGTCTATGTTCACACGTGTTCTCGTTATCCTAGACGAAGGTATCTAAATTTTACTTGAATTGTTAGTTTTTTGTTTTTCATGAACTTCTAACTAAATTTATTGATTAATTCTTTAAGGCTGCTAATCGTGTGACTTCTATCGATATCGGCATGTTCATCCTTCGTCAACAAGAGAACATGACAACCTGCTGCTCGTCCTCCTTGGTAATCAAGTTTCACATCATCACCGATATGACAGAGATGTTCGTTGGATTTCACTTGTGCTAATTTTGCTGCACGATTGAAAATGTCTGCTTGAGGCTTGTACGCTCCGCAATTTCGAGGTGTTAGAATAAACTGGAAATATTGTCGGAGTTGATGTTGTTCAAGCAGTGATTCCAAACGTTCATCAAAATTTGATATAACACCGAGTGTTTTCTTTGGTTTCAATTCTCTTAAAACTTCATCAGCTTCAGGATGTTTAACCCACAGTTCGCCTTTAGCGAATTCATCATAAATAATTAGACTTAATTTATTCAATTGTTCCGATGAGAGATGATAATCTTTGAATGTATACTCAATCAAGAACGTCCACCATTGACGAGAAGTTATATTCGTACGAACACCATAGCCCGGATGCTTGATATTCAACGTACGAAAAGCTTGAATAAAATTTGTTCGAAGTAATGATTCATCGATCGATTCCACGCCTAAATGTTGACGAGCTAATCGTGCATACTGATGAGGCGCACCATTTCGAACTGTTAATAGAACGTTATGAACATCAAATGTAATAGCTTGAATATGTTTTAAAATAGATTTTGCCGACATTGACGGTGATCTAGAGAGATGCAGTCATCGATAGGTAACCGAGAGCATTGATATTTATATTCCGAATAAACAAAACACAAGTCGATTTTTTCGAAAAAGCTTTATTGAATATTTTTGTTTACGTTAGCGAGAAAAAAAAACACTATTTAATTTAAAAATTTCATGGACATTTTTTCGTCCACATCGATATTCGAGAGAGTTTCGCAAAATTCTTCAAATGTTATCGTCAAATCACCATCAGCATCCTAGAAATAAATAATCAATTATCGCAAATGATACGGAATTCGTTTACCAATTCTTCTATCGTATGATCTGCAATCGTGGCAATCTGTTCGTCGTGAATATTTCCACCAACCTAGATCATCCAATTATGGTTTTGTCTCAGTATTTCAATCACTGCGATTGAACTTACCATAAGTTTTAAGATTTCTGTTAGTTCATTTCGATCGATTTTCGAATCATGGTTACGATCGTACATCTACACGACCAAAAAAATCGATTAAGTTTCAGTTTTGCATGTACAATCAAGACGACTGACACTGAACAGAAATAATAACTTCTTATCTTTGGTATTCAAGTTGGTGATTATCTTGCCACGTCGAAATCGAGCAAGGACATTGGCGAATTGTCGAAAATCAATACGATTATTTATTCCTAGAGAACAGAAAGTGTTCGCGAATGATTTGATCATCGAATCGACTAACCATGATCTTGAATGATGATATCAGCAAGACGTTCACCTAGAGGATTCATTGAAACTTCACGAATTTCTAATAAATCTTCGCGAGTAAGGAATCCAGTTGGTGGAGTTCGTTTTTCAAGTTCTTGAAAACGAACGTACAATCGTTGAAGTTGTCGCGGGGTGAAGCCTAAGATCAGAGTTAAATAAACAGAAGTAACTCAACCGAAAAGGATATTCAACCTGTTTCGTGGCAAATCTCCTCGGCTTGATCTGCTGGTAGTACAGCGCTCTTATTCGCTCCCATAAAAACTATGTATTTACAACATGGAATATATACTACGTATTTATAAGTGAAAGCTTTCGCTTTTTTGTTCTTCTGCGGGAGGGAGAAAGAGAGTCTATTATAATGTAATTCACTTGCGCAGGTAGAGAGAACGATAACACAAGTCAACATGATTATTATCATCAATCAATATAGGAATGTTTGAAGTAATGAAAAGAACAAACGAGTGTTTTATAACTTCTTTCAATATTCATATTTATTTTCGATTTTTCCTGCGCATATCCTATTCAGACAAAATAAGTATGCAAGGAACGAGGACGAAGAATGAAACGATCTAATCTGACGTGGAAAAGAAAGTTAAGTTTCTGGACGGTGAAGAAACAAGAAAATTTTTTATGTTAGAAACGAATTTGACTAGATTTGATTGAAAATTGCTTTTAAATCTTATCTAATGGTTCATTAGAACTTCGACATCGTTGAAAGCAGGTCTTTATCCGTGCAAATGGAATCGATCCACAGGTGCCTACTGGTCCAATAATCGCACATAAAGGCAGAAAGAAGAATGTCGCAAATAGCCACGATGTAGACACTACAAAGTTCAAAAATACGATTCACCCAGTGATCGAAATATGGAGAACATACTGATAGTCATGAGAAATTGTCCCATTCGTTGGAAAGAACTGAGTGATGATAATGTCATCGAAAATCCTGCAGCAAATGTGGTGAATGCAGCCATAAAAACTGCTGATCCAACGCGTGACGCTGATTCTGTCACACGTGTTTCTCGCTCAGCTTGTTGCTCCTTGTATAGCAAATGATACGGACCGATTTCTAAAGAAAAGATACTCTTACTTCAAACTCAAACAAGAAAAGCATACCTGGTTGATTCGATTCTAACGTTGACGGTGTATAACGATGACGAATCTTCTTTCTCTCATTTTGAATATCCGTCATGTTCGTATGAATATATCCAACACCGAAATGAACAACAAAGTCAACAGATAAACCAACAGCCATGATCACAATAATCGCTTCTACAATACCCAATTCCCATTTTAGAAGAACGAACACTGCAACGCCATCAGCTAAACGAAAAGATCGATGTCATTTATTCTTTCTGAAGGATCGTTAACTACCTATAGCGAAACTAATGGTCAGCAAAGCATACAATGCAATAAACAAATTGCCAGACGTTAAGAATAAGACTAATAGAGCGATAGCCAACGATGCTATCAATGACGAAAAAGAGCCCACCAGCAATTCACGTTGAATACCGTAGAATGCAAAACCCGGCGAAGAGAACCAAGCGTGTTTCAAATGTTCAGGCGCATGTTCTTTTATATACGGATCAAAGAAGCTTTTCACTTGCAAATAGTAACTATTGTATGAATCATAATCAGTACGATTAAGAGCACCTAAAATCGGTACATCGATGCAAATAATTGCAAGAAATCGAACTTTATACCGTACCTCGAATGGTAATAATGACTGCAAATGGTCGAATACTTCCGTCGATTGGTGATGGCTTATCGGGTAAAACGGCCCAATTAACAGATCGTTGTTGAGTCAACTGTCTATCACAAAAATCTGCTGGGACATTATTCGCACCCGCTTCGCCAGTTAAACATTGCATAGCGGTTTTCAATGCCGACCGTTGATATTCTTCAGTTAAGTCATCACGCACGGAACCATTGAGATAATTTCGAATTTCTTCAATATCATAACTTCGTTCAATCTAAATGGAACGAAACCGTTTACAAAACAGAGTTTTTTTTTCTAATAGAAATCAAACCTGTTCTTTGTAAAGTCTTGCTAAAGTACGATTGAATAATTTCCGATAATTCGAATAAATTATTTTGGGATTTCTTATATTGGTCAGTTGTCTGTAACTAACTCGATACAATGTCATATTGATTCGCTCCATTTTCCTATCAATATAGCCTTCCTGGTTCGATAAATCCTCTTCAACCTTATAACTAGTTGTCCGTACAGTATCGGCGACTAACTTTTCGATTAATTTCATATTGACTTTACCGATATATTTAATCATATCGATATGATTCGTTTGCGAAGTATTCAATCGTGCTCGATCATCAGCTATTTTCTCGATCAGTATACTATCTGTGGTCAGCTGAAACATATTCGATATAGTTCTTCGTATCTAAAACTCAACTCCCTTTCTTACTTGATTGAATGCGTCGAAATCTTTTTCTAGATCATAGGTTGAGGAAAACAGATCTTTACGCGTTCCTAAATGTGTAATAAATCGTTTGAAAAATTGTTGTGTTCGTTGTTGATTCAAATAAACTGGCATTAGATGAAGCTTGCCGCGGTCATTCATATCGAATACGTAACCATCGTCAATATCACGTATGCCAAATATGAATGAAACGCGTGGATAAGCAAATAGACGACGTTCATCTTTTATATAACCATTGAATTTATGTTTCATTCCAAACTCGTAGTTTTCCATTGGATTGCCTTGTAGAAAGAAGATGACTTTTTGAGTCGTTGGAACTTGCAATTTCGGATAATAGAAAACTCCGATGAGACCTAAATCATCGTTGAAATTCTTTCTTAATCGAGTCAGAAATCTCTTCCTACCTAACACGCCGAGACATAGAAATAATGGTACTAACAAATAACGTAGTTTAATTACAATTTGCGGAATAAGATGGGCAAAAATGTAAATTCGAATATCTTTGCAATACAGCGCAAAACGGCGATAGAATGTCACGGGTGGATGAGTCGTTGTTGATGTTTGATTAGTCTTTTTCGAGCATATAGATACCAAACGAGAGAGTATATCAAGAATATGTTTCTCATAAATAACCTTGAACGAAGAAAAAAGTGACAATCAGACGAAGATAAAACAGCAACTTACTGCAAATGCAGCAATGGCAGTGACTGTGATAAAAAAGTAAAGTAAAATACATGTTCCAGTATAAACACCGAAAACTTGAACAAACGAGATGTTTGTTAACATGTTCGTAAAGAAAGCTGCCGATGTTGTGAACGAAGTGACAAACATGGATGATGCAGCATGTTTCAATGTATTGGACATGATTTCGATGAGTGCGGCTTCATTTAAGAGACTTTTTCGGATTTCTTCGGTTTCATGGTACAAACGAGTACGATGACGAAATTGAAATGCATTCAAAGGCCTTTTCGATTTACTTGGTTTTATTTTTTGATTTGATGAGAGAATTTCATGATTAGATGGAGCATTCAACGGTATGTCTGAATCTAAATATAGAATATTCAATAAGTGTATGATGTGTAAATAGGAACTCATAATACTGTCTTTCAAATTGAATCGTTCATGTACCCGATATACGGGTCAAACGGCGCTCACAATGAAAAACAAATAACTTACTATCGGACGTGAGTTTTTCTTGATGTTGTTTCAACCATGTCGCCTTTTCTTGTTCCCATGTATCGAAAAAGACAAAAATATCATCACAACCAATGCCAATCAAGATAAATGCTGACATTAAATTCATATACGGAAATATCGGTATACGGTAAATTACTCGATAAACAAAGTAACTGACGCCAAGTGATAAAATAGCACCAATGACGATAATCAAAGCAATAGTTATACTTCGGAGATAGAGAACTGTTATTCCAACAATTAAGATTGCAGCCATAAGAACAAGTAACATATCTAAATATTTTCATCAAGTGGAACTTTTGACGCATTCTTCTTTTTGTTCTACTAACCTTTGTGTATTTGTGCCATAGCTGCTTTTTCTCTTACATTGGCTAAATTAAATGCAATTAGCTTGATAAATCGATCCTTATATGCTGATAATTTTCGCTTTCCACCAAAATATTTTCCAGCTATACCAACTAATTCCTTCTCTTTTAACTTTGGCGTTAACAAAATCACTTCTTCCGTTTGATTGATGCATTCATATTTACAATGACAGTACTTCTCACAATTACCATTCGGTGGACCTTGATCGACGCATGATTTCGTAGTGAAATTGTTTCTATAATCATCGATACAACCACGTTCGTAGCAATATCTTCTTGAGAATGGTTGTCGTCTTAAACACATCGTTTGATCACGTGTACGATTGTATTTACTTATTTTATAATTGGTTATGTAGATCATCGATATCGATACTTTAGCGTTCACTTTCGATTGTTGAAAACTTTGAATGAATTGTTCATCAACGAAATGATCGAAGATGAATCGAGTGATATTCTTATAAAAGCATATATGTCTCAAGGCAGGATAGATGGCTTTGATTTGTTCTTGATGAGTCGAATAACCAGGATGATGTTCGATCACGACACGATTGAGAAATTCATCACTCAATGGAATGTCCATATAACCATCGATATAATATGGTAGACATGTATGAAGTATCGAACGAAAGTGTTCGACATCGTCTGTTGTGATTAATTGACAGTCAGTTTTCGATGAATATAGAGCAACAAATGTCGATAAGGATAAGCTTGGAGTGTCATCAAGTGAGAGAAGATGTTTAAATTTCTTTTCCCATTGACAAATGGATTGTAGATATTCAAGTGATAGTAGATCAGCAGTTGGATCAATGCGTTCCATGTAAAATTCGATCATACCATCACGACCTAGAATTTAATGACTTGATGGATGCTCGACCGAACGAATGTCCTTACCTGCTCGACCGCGATATTTTTCTTCGAGTAGAAAAGCATATGGTCGGAAAAGATCGAATGATAAACGAGCCGATTGGTAATTTGTTCGATTGAACTGTGGAAGATTTCGGACGAAATCTAATACAGAAATATTGATTCTATAGAAGAAGAGAGCAAGTATAGCTTTTTTGTTTCATAAAATATTGACATTGATTTACATTTTATCATCTACATATTTAAATATGGAATTTTTAATATCAAAATGTCGGTTACGGTGCCATTTGTAGATTGAGGCTGCTTGCGAACCGTCTTTCTCGTTCTCATCATCTTCATCGTAATCAGGACTATCATCATCTCCTTCTTGATCGACATCGTAGAACGTTTCATTCAAACTTCCATAGTCAAATAACTGATCCGATTGAGAATTGACACTTTTCTTTCTCCACAGATCATATTTGGCAAGAATATCAGACCGATACGTGTTTTCATCGAGATTTTCAACAGTGATATTATAAAACTGACCAAATGCACCGAATAATTCGTTGGTATCTAATGGTAATTCATAGGCGAGACGAAATCTTTCTGATGCATGACGTAGAACCATTAATTGAGAAAAGATCGTTCCTTTTCCACGCGCGCCCCATCCCTACGAAATAACAAACAATAAAGACTTATGTCTATTCGACTTCTTACCATTCGTGGATCGGAAAAATCTGGTAGTTGAGTAAAAACCAGACCAACAAGTGTTAGAATAACGCAGATGAAGACCACGAAACATAGTACAAGCCAGTGATGACGGACCAGTACACGCGAATAGCTTTACAGAGAAAAAACGTTTAGAAAAATGACAGATCAGTAAATAAGAACCAATCCTGCTTCTAGACGTCTATAGAGTTCGCTTACTTACGTAATGTTGGAGAAGTATGACATTGTCGAACGTTTTTCAATCAGAAAATAATAGACCGATACAATAATATAAAATGTCTGTTCTACAAAAAGAAGTAATAAAAATGAAAATGATTGATTGCTCTTCTTTCATTTTATTTTTCTTCTCTCTCTCTCCTTCTAACACAATTTACTTCTCTTCGTGCAGGTACTCGATTACATTTGTACTTCATATGCAAACTTAAAGTACACATTCTATGACATGTGAACACACATTATAATGACTAAAAATTCATCGATAATGCGTCATTTCGCCATCGAAAAGGAGAAAAATGTAATGAAACTGAAGTAAAAAGAGCGAACAGATAGCAATCTTTTCTATTAACGTACCGAGACGTTCTGGTATCGATGTTTCATCCTGTCACCACACCTACTCACATTGAATGAACCGAACGAAACTAAACAAGTCTTTTCACATGATCAACTAGCTTGTTTATTTAACTCTTTCGGTATTTAACATGAATACGCTAATTAGTTGACTCAGATATAATGATCGATACAAACTAGACTCTAAACAACAAAGGTAAAGAGAGAGAAAAAACAGCTTATCTAGTCATACATACATCGACTTTCTTGCTAAAGAATTCGTTTTAGTAAGGCTGTTAATGCCAAGTAAATTTATAAACAAACATGAAAATAAACGATCGAACGAGCAAGTAAGCAATGAAAATATACAAATCTTCTTAGCTCAATTTGTTGTTTTTCCTTCTGATTAATGTTTTTCTCCCGTGTTGTGATTCTGATACATTGACATTGTTGGAATTTCTATTTTTTTTTCTTTTTCTTCCTTCTTAAAATCTAAACGCGTCTACACACGCTAAGGTATTGTCTATAACATTACTATGACTCCTGATTAAAAGAGACGATCGAGATTGCTTTGTCCTTCAGAACTACCCGAAGTACTATTTTCAATATTCATGTGTTTCTACGTGCGGAAATCATCTTTTGAATCCGCTCAATACCCGCTGAGTCTAATGATGCATTGCAAAAAAGAAAATGAGCAAAACTTACCACGACAACATTGAGACGAGAGAAAATAGTCTTTTATCCTCTTATGAAAAACGCGACACGCACATTGAGAAGTAGGGATATATTTTCAAGGTCGCTCTAATGTGATGCAGAGAAGGAATGATATTGAACATTTGAAGAAATTGGTCATAGAAGGAAAATATTTTAAAAAATGTGTTCGTCGTTAAATGAAGCATTTTTTCATTCGACATCTTGCATTTATTTGTCTTGAATATTTGTTGTTATATCTGAAGTAGGAAAAGAGAAAGCAAAATCGCTGTTCGTAATAATGAGTAAGAAGACATTGACATGCTACAAATATCAGAGTAACTTTTTTCTCGATGAAAATGAATTTTATGTGAAGGTTTGTTATTCTGTTGCATAAAAGTATCTTGAAAAAGAAAAGAACAAGTTGAAACTGTCGTTATTTTATGAGTTGTGTCTACACCTGAATTTCAATCAAACAACGATATCTTTGATTGTCGATTGAAAATATAGCACAGACTATAAAAGAAAAAGGAATTCGTTTTCACCTTGAAACAAAGCTATTATTTTACTTTGAGGTTAAAAAAATGATCTCGGTTTCGCAGGCAATCGGCCACGAAAACAAAATGGTATATACTACTAATCAGTTTTTCAAACCATATTTACTTAGTGACAGATGAATACGTGTGTCATGGTTGAATGAAGCGCATTTTAAAAAAATGCATGTGTTCACCTAATATTATGTATTTGTGTTTGATCGAATCTATCCGCTGACTGTCTTCTGAATGATTAATGAAATAGCGCTCGTTCGGCCACGATTTGTTCCGTCGACAAGATTTCTTTTATCGCTACTTGTTTGCTTCGCATTTGTGGTACAATATGCGCAGCGAATTAATTTATCGATTGCTATTATCTGTATGGTTCGCCGGAAAACATCTGACTCTGATGAGCAACAAAATACAATTAGTGATCGCATAAGTTTCGTATTCGAAGAGACAACATTCCACTGGAGCGAATGGGATCAACAAATCATTCTCGGTTCTTATTGGGCTGGTTACCTATTGACTCTCATTCCAAGTACGCCTAGAAATATCTTTTTATATATAGAAAAAAGATGAACTCTTCTGTTCTTCAGGTGGTTGGTTATCAATATCCTTGGGAGCAAAACTAATGTCTGCCATTGCAATTTTCCTTAGCTCATCAGCTACAATCGCGCTTATTAGTATTTATTACTTCGAAAATATTTCATTTCTACTTGTTGTTAGCTTACGAATACTCATCGGTGCTGCTCATGGTACTCTCTTTCCAGTCACCTATACACTTTGGTCACAATGGGCAGTACCTAACGAACGCGGCACTTTGGCATCAATCGGTTTTTCTGGAACCAACATCGGAACGTGTATGACTAAGATCATATTTTTGCAACATTATAGAATTGATTTGTTTTATAGCACTGGCAGTCCTTGTCGGTGGTCTCTTTTGTCGTTATATAGATTCCGGTTGGATCTACACATTTCTTCTATCAGGTATTCTTGGCTTTATCTGGTTACCATTATGGTTATGGCAGGTGTCTGATGCGCCAGAAAACCATCGAAGTATTAGTAATGCCGAACGAGAATACATTGTTGGTATCATCGGAAAAAATTCACAGCGTCGTTCTATATCATTATCTGCATTGCCGTGGAAGACTATTGTCCGTTCAAAGCCGATTATAGCATTATTCCTAACGGAAACATGTCAACTTTTCGCCTTATTTTTCTTTCTTACTAATTTCGGCAAAATTCTGCGAGAAATTCAACAAATTCCTAGTCAATATACCGGTTATATACTAGCTTGTGGATTCATCTTCATGTTAGTCGGAAATATATCAGCAGGTAAATGCTATATTTTATAGTTAGACCTTGGTAACGATTATGAATATTGATTGATGAATAGGAATTGCTGCAGATAATCTCGTTCGAAGAAACTTTATGACATTGGTAGGAGTGCGAAAGCTATTCAATTCTTTGGGCTCATTCATACCTTGTCTATGTATGATTGTATTCTGCTTTTGCGATGAAAAACGGAGAATACTAGGCGTAATTAACGCTATACTCTTCCTTTTAAGTTCAGGTAAATTATTTTTTATACAGTTTTTTGAAACATCTGTCAAAATATAGGTTTTTCGTATGGCTCTGGTTATATTGTGAACTATGCAGATGTTGTACCGGCATATGCTGGTTTAATTTTTGGCATCGTCACTACAATTTCATCGTTTGGCGCAGTAATCGCAAATATAATAGCAGGAATCGTGATTAAACAGCCCATACTTGAAGACTGGAGAAAATTGTATATTCTCTTCGGTATTGTTTATCTTGTCGGTGGACTAGCTTTCATGTTATGGGCTTCAGCTACACCAGAGAAATGGGCTACTTTGGAATCTCAACAAGAAAAAGAAACTATCGAAGAGACAGTACCAATGAAAGAGAGTGAACCGAACGATATTGGAACTCGGAGGGATGAACATTTGTATATCAATGCTTAGATCATTCGAATTCCAAAATAAAATCAGAAGACTACTCAAGAAATATAAAAGATATGTGTATAGTGAAAGAAACATTCAAAGTAAATGACAGCAGTGAACTTCAAGTCTCAGTGACACTAATAAGTCTTGATATATCCTAATGAATGAATGGCATCACGCAAAGTACACTTTCTAATTGTTCTGTGAAAGATGTCGCTATCTGCCACCTTCGTGAGGCATTAGTAATTTCTTAATGGTTTTGTATACAATGCGCTATGAATCCAAGAGTTATTTCTTCTCCGTTATGTTGTGATGTTACCTTTTATGTCATTCGGTGAATTGTCTTTTCTATGTCTGCCTATACTTTAGATATAATCGTTTATTTGAAATAAAATGGCTTCAGGAGATGTTCAATCGGATGAAAGTCTTTATCCAATTGCCGTTTTAATCGACGAACTACGCAATGAAGATGTTCAAGTAAGTTCTTTCTTTTCACAAAAGATTTCGTGTCTAATCGATGTTTGATTTCAGTTACGCTTAAATAGTATCAAGAAACTGTCAACTATCGCATTGGCACTTGGTGTCGACCGTACACGATCTGAACTTATACCATTTCTTACCGGTTTGTTGATGGATCATTTCCATCGATTGACGTATGTTTCTTTCTTGTAGACACGATATATGACGAAGATGAAGTTCTTTTGGCATTGGCAGAGCAACTAGGAACTTTTACCCAACTTGTCGGTGGTGAAAGTTACGTTCATGTTTTATTGGTAGGAATCAATTAATAGATTCGTCCCATCGTCAGGAAAGATTGCTTGTCTGTTTAGCCACCGTTGGAAAGTTTGGCACAAGTCGAAGAGACAATTGTACGTGACAAAGCGGTCGAATCATTACGGACTTTAGCACCACAACATTCAGCAACTGACTTAGAAACGTACTTTATTCCAACAGTTAAGCGCTTAGCACAAGGCGATTGGTTTACGTCACGTACATCGGCATCAGGTCTTGTTTCTGTTTGTTATTCACGTGTTTCAAACCATGTCAAAGGCGAATTACGACAGTGAGTTCTTCTGGCTGGAAATAATGATTTTTCTAATTGAGTTTTCGTTATAAGATTGTTCAAAAGTCTCTGCCAAGATGATACACCTATGGTTCGCCGTGCAGCTGCATCGAAATTAGGAGAATTTGCTAAAGTTGTCGAATCCGAATATTTACGTCAAGAACTCGTCCCGCTGTTTACAAATTTAGCAAATGATGAACAGGATAGTGTACGTTTGTTAGCAATTGAAGCCGGTATTGCTATGGCTGCTCTATTTCGACACGAAGATTTGGAACAACAAATGATGCAAACATTACGTACGGCCACTGAAGATAAATCATGGCGTGTACGTTACGTTGTAGCTGATAAACTTGTTGATGTAAGTCAAGGCTGATGTCGAAAAGGGAGAGAAATCATTTTTATTTTCAGTTACAAAACGCGGTTGGTCCGGAAATAACAAAGAATGATTTAGTTGGCGCGTATTGTTCTTTATTAAAAGATCCTGAAGCTGAAGTTCGTGCGGCAGCAGCTTCGAAATTGAAAGATTTCTGTAATAATCTACCAGCTGACACACGCGAACAAATCATCATGTCACAAATTTTACCATGTGTCAAGGATATGGTCGGCGATATGAATCAACATGTGAAATCTGCTTTAGCCTCAGTTATTATGGGTCTTTCGCCAATACTTGGAAAGGATAAGTATGTCTCGCGGGAAGATATCATTTCGATGAACCATCCCATCACTTGTTCTTTCCTTTAGTACACTCGAACATCTTCTTCCACTTTTTCTTAATCAACTAAAAGATGATTATCCTGAAGTTCGATTGAATATTATTTCCAATCTCGAATGCATCAATGAAGTATGGTAGAAATAGTGCATAGAATCGATTGATTATCAGTCATTTGTTCATAGGTTATTGGCGTTCGTCAATTATCTCAAAGTCTTCTTCCGGCTATTGTCGAATTGGCCAGTGATGCCAAATGGCGTGTTCGTCTCGGCATTATCGAGTACATGCCGCTCTTAGCTGGTCAACTTGTAAGTAGTTTCCATTTCAATCAACGTGGACTATTTCTATGATTGAATATTTGTTCTAGGGTCCAGAATTTTTCGACGAAAAATTGAGCAGTCTTTGCATGAGTTGGCTCACTGATCATGTCTTTGCTATTCGTGAAGCTGCAACAAATAATTTAAAGAAATTAGTTGAAAAATTCGGCCGTGATTGGGCACAAAACACAGTCATACCTAAAGTCATCCAACTAGCTCGTGATCAGAACTATTTATATCGAATGACATGTTTATTTGCTATTAATGTACGTAGATCATAACTCCAACTCTTCTCCTTGCTAGACCTGCTTCTTTTCCTATTAGGTCTTAGCTGAACCCTGTGGTCAAGAAGTCACACAAAGAATGATGTTACCTACAGTCATCACGCTCGTCAGTGATCCTGTTGCTAATGTACGATTTAATGTTGCGAAAACTCTTCATCGTATCTATCCAGTATTGGATTCCAGGTAAATTAGTAAAGATGTCTATTTATTGCGTACATGTTTTTCTTTAGCGTATTGGCATCACACGTCAAACCTGCACTGGACAAATTAAGTCAAGATGGTGATCATGATGTTCAGTATTTCGCGAGTGAAGCTCTTGAAAGTAAGTTTATTATTCTTCGCAAAAAAGAACACAATACCGAAAATTTTCCAACTGTATAAAACCAATGTTGATCTTGTAGAAGTTATCGAAGCTTTATAAAGAAAAAGAGATTCTTGCTATTGGTTGGTAGTTGTTTGAACTATGTGTGACAGTATGAGCAGTACTTTTCTTGCTTTTGAATAATTCTAGATACTAACAGAATTGAAATTCTTTTACAAAAATTTGATTTCATCAATTTGTTTCTCTTGTATATTATAGTGTTACCCAAAGCTTGATGAATTTCAACATCGGACATCTTGTTCTCTTATTTTATTTGTAATTCTGGTTTTCTTTCTTTTTTCTGCTACCCTTTAATGTTGTCATATTTCTCGTATTCTCTCTTTTCTTTTGGCGTCATCAGTTCGATTTTACATTAGTTTTCTATAAGAAAACATTTCTATATATATACATATTACACTTTATTTTCTCTCTTTCTCTGCCAGAAAACAAAACAGAATAGTGTACTTTTTCTCTCTTCGTCTGATTGAACAACACGGAAATTTATCAAATAAAGAAGATCAAAAACTCATCAGTTGATCGCAAAGTGTTCGTTCGTTTCTGATAGACAACGTGCACCAAGAATCAGTTTAAAACATCAGTTCTATAGGAGAAGAACTTCGAACTCGGCTAATAAAATATTGATTGATAAGTGCAGCTGTACCCTCGCTGTGTACAGTATTTGCATTTAACATCAGGACGTATATTACACAGAGTGTTGGTGCTGAAGTTGTCACCGAGAAATATACCGACATAAATAAAGATAGTTGAATCTTAGCAATACGAAAACCATCGTATCAAAGACCCCCGAACGTCATAAGAATGAATTTCAGGTTTTATCTGAAATATTTGCTCTAATCAATCTTACACCACGACTTGGTCATAACACTTCATGCTAACCAATATATCTATGCATCCTCCACGATGAATCACGTTCGATGTATAATCGATGACGCGACTTGCACAACATTTTACGTGTTCTGTCTGTAATTTCACAACATAGCATGAATAAGATGCATTTGCCAGGCACGCTATAAAAGTGCACTTCTTCTTTACAATTTCTCATCGTCTACCATGCCAGGAAAAACTCAAACTGTGATGAATGGTAACGGTGGCGACAAGTCATACGCCGGTGCTTGCATTGACGTCGACACCAATAGTTTTCTTTTATTCGGTCCAGAAAATCGTTATAGTGAAATTCCAGCTCTTCGACTTTTCCTTGGTAAATACAAAATTTATCCATCGACTATTGAATGTCAAACTGATGACGATGGCCTTTATTTCCATACTACAACCATTCTGAATTATATTCATGAAGAATTCGGTCATGATCTCGGAAAAGATTGTATTACACAAAAATACAATCGAAAAATCAAGAAAAATTACAACAGTGGTCGTCTGATTGATCTTGGCAATGGAGTTATGATTGATTTCATTGAATCATACCTGGATAATGAAGTTCAAAATCCTAATAAACTCAAACCCGATCATCCGGAGAATTATTTTCTCATTTGTGAACAAATCAAAATCTATCATTTACCAAATCAAGAACCATTAGCTGAAAGTTTAGACAGCAAAATCAAAGAAATGACTGTCTTCTCATCAAAATCCTGTACTTTACAAATGGTCTGCCGCAATTCATGCGGTTTTTATCTCAGTGCAATTAAAATTAAAAAACCATTGATCACCGATCTTGCTCTGCATTATGGTAGAAAATTTGTGAATGTGCACGATAAGATTCTCAAAAATCTCAATACCAAAGATTCCAAAGGCATCGTCCTTTTACACGGTATTCCCGGTTCAGGTAAATATCCATTCAATTTGATGTTCTCATGTCTATTCACCTGGTGATCGTTTAGGCAAAACCCATTACATACGATATCTGATTCAAGAAGTTCAAGATAAAACATTGATCTATGTACCACCAGACATGGCGAAAGAAATCTCATCACCTCAATTTCTTCCATTTCTGATGGAATGGCAAAATGCTATTCTAATCATCGAAGACGCCGAAAATATCATCAAAGATCGAAGTGAAACATCAACACCTTCACAAGCTGTTGCTAATCTTCTTAACTTGTAAGTCTAATCTAAATTAGTGTCGACTAGAATCTATTGGTTGGTTTTCTAGATCCGACGGTTTACTAGGCGATGCTATGCATCAACAAATTATCGCCACATTCAACTGTGATTTAACAATTATTGATCCAGCTTTATTACGAAAAGGTCGATTGATTGCTAATTATGAATTCAACAAACTTGATATTGAAAGTTCCAAGATTTTATCAGATAAATTAGGATACGGCACTGAACAAATAACTGAACCAATGACATTGGCTGAAATTTATAACCAAGGCACCACAGAAGAGAATGAATTGGAGAATTAATTCGCATTATTCCAAATCGTTGTCATGTTTTGACTTGAAGTTTAATAAACAAAAAACCGATGTAAAAAAAAAACTCCGACTTTCGCCTCTCGTTCGTTCGACTGTACAAGAGGCTTATTTTGACAAACCCGCCGATATTTTTCTTCTATTGTCGATCTAACATCGCTTTGCGATTGTGGAAAATAAGATACTGTCGAAGTAATATGTATCGGAGGAAGAACAAGAGGAAAATGTGACGACGAAGACGATGTACATGTTTATAATACACACACACATATATATTCTCTTGACATGCCATAGGTATTGGCGTCATTTAAGCTGGCAAAAAAACATTTGGCATACTCGAGAATTTGTTATTGGTAGTAGGAAAAGAAAAAAAAAACATCAACAACAACAACAACACAAACGATGGGGATAGTTAGAGAGGGGGGAAAAGCATCTTTATCCTGTTTTCTCTGATTTTGGTGCCTAGCAGAGTAGAAAAAAAAGCTATCTGATAATATAAGTTGTTCTCAACTAGCGTTAGATAGAAAGGTTACACACATCTCAAGACCGACTAATCATATATTGAGATTACTTTAGACGAAAGACAAGAATTAAATAAAAGGTACTTATTTATATTTATAGTAACATGTCACTTCAATCAAGTATTTTGTGCGTAACTGTATGACGACAAACATATATATTACAGAGTTTTTTTCTATTTTAAAAAAAGAAGATTATTTGCATATTTTCGAAAATATCTCACCAGATGACAGACTTTTTTTGACATGATATTTTCTCCATATGGAGGCTAAAGAAGCGTTACGCTTTCTGAATGTGTTTGTGTGTGTGTGTCACTTCTTGTATTAATTTAAACGATTAGATATATTGGAATCTTTAGCGATGCCGTCGTATACAAATCTTCATGTTAAAATGCAACGTGATTCAAACGCGATACCATGGGGTTTTCGTATGCAAGGTAACTCTGTTCGGCGGGTAATTCCGATGATTTTGAACGTATGACTTTAGGTGGAAGGGACTTCAATTGCCCCATACAAATTCAATATGTCAACCCGAACAGCTTAGCTGAGCGATGTGGAATGCAAACGAATGATTACATTCTTCGCATTGGACAGGCTTCGACCGAACATCTTCAACATCAAGAAGCTCAAGAACAAATCAAACGACAGAGCAATGTTTTGGAATTCGTTTTGCAACGGTTTGTACGGAAACGAACAAAAAGTCCTTCTCACTCGTCTATTTTCTAGTGGTGCTCCACCGACAACTGCCGATTATAATAATCGTATCGATTTTTCAACACCTCAACCAATTCATCCTCACTTCTACCCACAATCTAACTATCAAACACCACCTCAATCACCAGGCCCGCAGGTATTGTTATAACTACGTGTATGAGTCGGATAATTCTCCATTTATCGCATAGATCGTTATGCCAATCTCGAACAATCGTACGATATCAAGTCAAACATACAATACTCCAATAGGTCTCTATTCAGCTGACAATATTACTGATACCATCGCCCGTACACTTAAAAGGTATCACCAAACAAACAGTGCATTCTCATCTTATGCTTCTAATTATATCTTGTTTTCCTTCATAAAGTATAAATGTAGCCTCCAATCCCAGCTTTGAAGAATCACCAAGAAAGTAAGGCATCCAACTGATTGACGGATGACTATTTCTTATATGAATGTGCGAATTTAAGTGCTAACGAATATCAACCAACAGCGGCTAAATCTATGCCTAAACCAGCACCAGCACCTCATAATAATTTTTCGAAACCAACACCACCCCCACCACCACCAACAATGTCAGCACCACCTAAAGCACAACAACCAACATATCCAACTCCGTTCGGTGCTCCTCCGAAACCGATCGGTAAGCATTCATATTGTGTGACAGAGATTCACATCGGTTCTACCATCCAATTAGGAAATAAACCGGCGTTCAATAGCAATGCTCAAGTGCCATCCGGTGCTGGTAATCGAGGACCTAAGAAAGGTACTAGAGGTACAGCTTTATTAAATCAAAATGATAACGCTAATCAAATTGCTATTTGTCATACATGTGGAGTTAAAATACGGTAAATTATATAGAAATCCGTGGTATTCTCATTTAAAGCTATTTTGATAGAGGCCCATTTATTTCGGCCGTTGGCAATTGCTATTGTGTCAACCATTTTACCTGTTCACATTGTTCGAAGGATCTTGTTGATTGTGGCTTTATCGAAGAGAACGGTAAATTATATTGTGAACAAGATTTTGAACAATTTCTCGCACCGCATTGCTCAAAATGTTCACAAAAAATATTAAAAGTAAGATCAAAAAACTTTTTGCCTCAGATATTTTAGCTTCTATATGATCAAAAACAAAAGGAATGTGTTCACGCATTGGAACAAACATGGCATCCGGAATGTTTTGTGTGTACCGCCTGCAAGAAATCGATTGGATCCGGATCATTTCACGTCGAAGAAGGTCAACCTTATTGTACCGAAGGTATTTACCAACAATATTTATCATTGTAATAAACTATCGAAAAGTAAATATTTAGATTATCGACGAATGTTTCAAGCAAAATGTACTTCTTGCGAGTTTCCCATTGAACCAGGAGATAAATATTTGGAAGCCATCGGTGGAACTTACCATGTCGAATGTTTCAACTGCTCCGTATGTTCATTCGTAGAGCTGTCGAAGGAGAATCGAATCCTACTGAAGTTCTTTTTTTTTTGCTTCTTTTTAGCAATGTCAAACTAGTTTAGATGGTCAACCATTTGTCGTGAAAAACAATCGACCTTATTGTCGTCAACATGGCCATCCGGTTGGTTCACTCTTCAATTAATCACTTTCTTCTAACTAACAATTTCAAATGAACCAAAAAAGACAAAAAAAAAGAAAAGAAATCACAGCTCATTATGACAGACATATACGTGTATGAAATTGATCTTTAATAAATAGAATAATATTACTTTGAATTGAAGCGATTTCTTTCCTTTCGTTCTGATGATTTACGAGAGAAAAGCAAAAAATATCAATCTGAAAATGTCCGATGACAAACATTCAATTCACTTCTTCTTCTTTCATCAAAGTGCGGATTTCTTTGTACTAAGACGTATTTGTTTTCATCTTCAATAACAAAAAAAACGATTTTTGTTGCTTTTTTCTCCTTTCTCGTCGTGAAGAAAAAGAAAACTTTTCAACATAAACATTCATTTCGACGTTTTCTTTTCGTTGTCTATGTTTGTTTCATATGGCATCGTCCAACGAACGAACTTATGTCGAAATGTTACCGTCTGCTAGTCGCATGCACGCGACTGGCGGAACGTTGTCATTAGATCATTATCAACCACCAACAATCACATCTGATTATCGAACAAATCCTGGTTCATCCAGAATGTCTTTGCAAAACATCACACTATCGACAAAAGCTCGACCGGATGAATCTTATGATGTACTTCAAAATCAGAAAGTTGACGATAACAATTCATCGAAGAAAATTTTTGTGGATAGACAAATAAAAAAAGTCAAATCTTTATCCGGATTAATCAAGTAAGCAGAAATCGAGTTTTTCTTTTCGATTTTATCAAACTCAATAAAAGAAAAAGATTAATATGACATTGATTGAAGCGGTTTACATCGAATGTACATTCCTATTGGATGAAACGTTTCGAACAACCTGAATGGTTACAGCAAATCTTTGAGCCACAGGATAATCATATTCAACTTACTTTTTTTCGTTTTATTGAAGAGGTACTGCTTTGACACGGCAACTTCCTATCCATTCAACAATAGCTGATCAACACTCGGACAGTGCATTTCTGTCTGACGCAATGCATCATCAGGAACATGCAGCCCTCACACGACAAGATTCTGAACAGACGAGTGAAACGCGTCGGCCACGGGTTTCGTTTTCCGACTTTGATAAAATACAGTACTTCGATGATCATAAACCACATTATCGGCATCGAGGTCGTTCTGCAAAACGAACAACTAACAACCTTAACTATACATCATCAGTATTAGCACCACATTCAGAGACACCAAACTCCTTCTATTATCGTCAACCGGAAATTCCACCAGGATCGAATGTTGAAAAACAACCTGTTATCACTTCACCGCGCGCATACTCGTCATCACGTTTAACTCTTTTACCTGATATAGTCAATCATCCATCGCTACCATCTGAAGTTTCATTGCCAGACGCCAAACATATTCTGCATCGTGAGAAACCTCTATTCCATATACCTGAACCTGCCATCGAAATACCTATGAGCTGTTCTACTGAAGTTTCACGTGAAAGTGCTCGACTGGGTAGTGTTCATCCATCAGTCAGTCAAGTTTTCAATGAACAGAATGGAAAAGTCGAAGCCAATGATCGAGGTTTACGAACGTCATTCAGTAATAGCTCATTATCTTCTCTATATATGAATCGACAACGTCCATCACTTCGAACTATTTCTCTTCGACAACAATTTGCCTCACCAACTCGATTAAGACCATCACCTAGTCAGCAAATGCCCATGAATACACGCCGGTCAACTTCTCTCAATCATACTACTGCTCGGACACAGTCGAGTAATAACGACGGTGAAGAAGTCAACGATGCTGTACTATTATCAGCATTCGGACATCGACCAATGACAAGTCTCAGCTCAGCCAAAGAATTAAAACGTAATTACATTGTACATTTTGATTCCAAACGCTCCATGAATGGATACACGTCACCGTCATCATCAACATTGTTAACCGATATGAGTGAAACAAGCCCAGCGACACGTGTTCAAAGTGCACTGAAACTTGTTCGATCACCATATTCATCAACGCGGACGAATACGACTGAGCATGTCTCAACTGACTTTCATCCTATTTCGAATACTATTTATGTATAAGAAATACACTGTTCACACAGTGACTATGCTAAGGCACGAGAAATATTCTTCTAAAAAAATGTTTCAAAAATTGATGACTAATGAATAAAACAGTTGTCGAAAGTATTGAAAAATTATTCATTAATGACAATTGATTTTTTGCTTTAGAAGATACAAATGTACAACAGAGTGATAAACGATCCTTCTTTGATCTCTCGCTGCGTGATAGTTGCATAAAATATAACATATTCGAACTCGTTTTCATGCTACATTGAACATCGAATCGTATTTTTATTTTATTGGCATAAAAAAGTTCCGACAAGTACATTCCTGTCGACCATGCGAACTTTTCGATGATCTACATGGATAATAATACATTGGTATTGGACGCGATGTATAGATCGAATGCGATTTTTCATAGTATGACAAGGCACATGAACAGCATGAACAATGTCGATGATTTGACGATAGTCGAGCGATGTCATAAATGTTCAGAGAATGATTATGATAGGGTAGATGCGTTTCAGAATTCGAATTGGATTGATTGATCACGAGTAATGACGGAGATTGATTGGTGGTTAGAGTGATGGGTGTGAAAGATTTGTAAGAGGCGCGGAAAATCTGAATAAAGAAAAGAGAAAGAAATGTACGATCGAACATGATCTTTTGTCTTACACTCGGCAACGAAGTAGACGTTTTGATATGATTTGTGTCGTTTGTCTTCTGGTGATATTGCTTTTGAGTTTTACGATAGATTCGAATTCTAGTGATCGAAAGAGAACTTTACAGATTGAAGTTTGATGATTAATCTTACTTGATTACAAATACGATCAGAAGAAAACAAATTGAAATCAGAGAAAGAACAATTCCAAATAGAATCAAATAAACATCGATGTTTAAAAAAGAATAAGTCGATGCAGATGGCGAAATCGTTGGAAGTAATTTTGGAAATGTCGGTATTCGAGGTGGAGGACGGAGACGGTAGCAATGTGAGTGCTGGCGACATATTTCATATATCTGAATTTGATTCCATAGCGATCGATTCATACTGTCTAAACTATAAGAAGAAGAGAAAGAAGTGTGATTCGCTTTTTTTGCCGTCTATGTATAGCATAGAATAAATAGTTCAAAGCATGATCATTTTTCTCAACACGAAAGGGAAAAGAACTCTTAGTGATATCTTTGCTTTATTTGATCTGTATAACTAAATGGCGATAAGTGTTGACAGACATAGTTTCGAAGAGAAAAAAAGTAAATATCAAAAGTGCCTTTTCCCTGAATTAGGCTGTTCTAGGTCGAACAGTTTTAGATACAAAACAGAAGATTAACCTTGCATGTACAAATTCGTGTACCTGAGGGGAAAAATAAAGATGTTTTTAATCATATTGTTTTTCTACTATATTCCTCGTAGGTCAAATATGACCTTGAATGAGATGTAATCATTTCTAGCAGCATCGGAATCACGACTGGTGAAGTTTATTAATAACAGAAGTGATACACTAATGTGAGTTGCACCTCATACGAATGAATGTTACTATGCAATTCACATACAAATAACATTCTTGTAATTATCGTTTTCTCCATCAATCTCACCAGACGAAAATAACATCTTCAAAGAATTTTATGGTCTCATGATAACGTAATTGTTTATACGAAGACAAGTGAGTTCAAAGCTAGTGTTCTTTGTTCATAGTGGCACTGTACACATATTTCTAATTCGATTCCGTTGAACAATATCTTTGTGTACAAGGAAATATGTCATCGTAATTAGTCATGTCATTCGTCGAATGTGTATGAAGATGATGTTTGAACTTACTCTACTTGTGTCGTACATGTGAACGGAAGAAGTGAAGTTTATCACGCAATAAAAATGATTCTTTCTTTTACGAACGCGTAAATGCGCGGAATTGACATATGAAATTGTATTAGGTAACCTATGTGTGTAGAAAGTTCTGATTAATGATGGAGGTCAGTAGGACTCTATTGTTTGGTTAATGCCTCAAGAGACAATTGCTATTAAGACTATTCAAGTAGACAATACCGATGATTTCCGTATTAGTAATCAATAGTGAGAGAATCGGCATAGGAGAAAAAGAGGAAGTATCTTTCAAACAATGGACAGTAAAAAAGTCTTCATCTCAGTTTGTTTAACCGAATTTTCTCTATAGCTCTATGTCATACTGTCTGTTAATTTTCGTTATGACCGTGTCTTGTCTTCACACGAATGAAATGACCTTGACGGTAGTCTCAAGAGTGAATGTGTATATGCCACTTCGATGGATGATGATGACAGAAGCGATGCTCATGCGAGTGTGTGTGTGTGTGTCAATAGAGGGCGAACTGCTAATACGATTATTTCTAATCAATTTTATCTACGTGTGAAGTTGTTTAATGTTGTGTACATTAGAAGTAGATAACAATCAAACATTGAATGAACGAACGCGTGAACATATTTTGAAAAGAATTTGTATGTCACACAACCTTGATGCACTATGCCGAAAATTTGATAAAAAATGTCTTTCTTTCTGGAAATTTGACTGGTTCACAGTCACACAGAATGATTAACTTTTCTAATTATCCGAGTATGCAGCTGGATCAATCAGTAATGATATCTACACTATGTGATACAGTCTCCGACCTTGTTTAATTAACTAATTCAATAGGATATCTTCTGACGTAGCGGGTGTGATGCCTATGTCAAGGCGACAATGATGATGATGATCAGAAGAAGATTATCATCAAGGATTTGTAGATCAATTTAAACCTGATTCTGTTTGTTCAAGAAAAAAAAAGAATCGGTTAGAATAACATATAAATACGCAAATAATATCAGTTTTCCATGCAATTTATCATAACTAAAGTGTTCATACTGTAGAACGACTCTCTCTCTCTCTTTTCCCGAATTAGCTACTTAAGAACAAACTTGTTCTCGTTATGAGAAAATAATTGCACTAGTTTCTTCATCTCACATATGACAAGTCGAACTAGTGGCATAGAATTATCTTTCTTGTTAGAGCAAAATCATCAGTGTTATATGATAATAGTACGTTTCCGACAGGATATATTTTTTCCTAGCACATTGAAGAGCAATGTTTTTTCCTTGTTCAATCCTTGAAAACGAGTTGTTGATAGCGAAATCGAATTCGCCTAACTATCCAAACAGTCTCTGTCGATTCATGACACTTATTGTGTAATTGAATCAAGTATAATCAGTTCTGTCATCGATCAACTAATCAGATAGACAAAGTTCAGTATGACTCTCTTTCCTTGTTGTCATCTAGCACAAAAAGAAAATGAGAGAAAGAGTGAATTGTCATCACTCTCGAGGGAATAGGAAGTCAAAGAAGTTTTCTCGTGTTTCTTAGAATAGTATTTATAATACTTGAAGAAGAAGAAGAAAAGAAACAAGTATTTCTGTATGTAAATCGTTGTTTCATGTCTAGATGAGAATTAGAAGAGCTAACCAATTTTGAATAGACTTTAGATCCTCTGCTACTAGAAAAGACCAAACATTTTGCATGCACCTGCTCGAACACTGATTATGTCTATAGTATAAGACCTTGGCGTTATTGCACGTCTCGACAATCATCATCATATATCTCTCGTCTTCTTCTTCTACTTCTTTTGTACGTAGGATTAGTCCTTCTCGTCTAATAAGAAAACAATGACAAACACCTGCACGCACAAGAATACGTGAGTAAGCAAGCTCATGTTTGAATCAGCAAGTCAGGTAGATAGAATGACTTGTTTATTGAAAAGAAAAATCAAGGACGTTTTCATCTTTTCATCAGCTAGTTTGGGATGATAAAGAAGACTGTCACTAGCTACATTTGATTAAACTATCAAGAAATATAGTTAGAATAACGATGAAGAAAAGAGCGAGCGTATAATAATCATTATTTGCTTCGTACATCCGGGGTGTCTGTTATGCGTTCCAAGGAGACACTAGTGTTACTATTATTAAAACAACGAAGGATAGTTAGTTGTTGAGATCCGTTTTGTTTCATATTTTCTTGAATGTTATTCTTCTTCTGTGTCAGCTGATGTTGAGATTTTCATGGTTCAGTCATAAACATAACTTATGAGACATAAAATCTTCCTCTTTTTTCTTCTTAGATATACGATGAATTAAATCATCTCATGATTCCAATTTCAAATTGATTTACTTATCGAATAATGATGCATGGCGCACACAGTATTCAAACGATCACTTAATTTCTTACTAACGCTGTTTTTCATATCAATTTGTACCAATGCCCATCATACATTTGTTGTCTACTGGAATCGTACGTCATTTAAGTAAGTCTAATATTGAAGAAGTTCATTCAGCATGAACACGCCTAGACTCGTTATGTTTGTCGATCTTCATTTTGTGTTGAGCTAATTTTCAGGTGTAAAATCTATTAATCATTGACGTAATCAAACAAAACTAGAACTAGAGTCATACAGGCGTGGTTTATTACCTCATCAGACACGTTCAAACATTATACAGTCGTGATCAAAGTGACCTTTCCTTTATAGAATGAACGAAGAGATGTGTTTTGCAGATTGCATAAAGACTAACGTAGAACACATCCGTTTGCTCATTAATAAATACACAACATTTTGTTTCGAGGATGTGTTTTTTTAATTGCACAAAGATCAACGTAATCGAATCTTGAATAAACACATCTGATAACAGCAAAAAAAATTACATCCATTCAATGTTCATTGAGACCATTGTACTAATATCAAGTTTACTTTGCTACCGAGAAATGAACGCTTAATGAGTCTTTTTCACCTATCACAAATATACACTTAGACGGCCACATTGACGCTCAAAAGTTTTCAATATGTACTCTAATTCTATAGTATTATGATATGACCGATGAGTGCAGAAATCATTCAGAAAAAGATAGAACCAGTTGGCGACTCGGTTTGTTCGAGCTCTTCAATCATCAATCCCTTGTTCGGATACGATGACACACTTTGGTCATTCATAGGGCCATATGCGTTTATTATGTTCATTTCTAGATGCACTAAAACATGACGAGCATCAATGAACAGAAGACAGGAATAGAATTAACGATCGATAAAATAAAAAAAGAGATAGTTTTGCATATAAGAACAATCTAACTCTTAGATGTTAGCCTATAATTAACCAACGATATTTTGTCTCGATAGAACAAGTGTATAAAGAGCTCGTTGCTATCACTATCAACTAGTCGGTTTCTCTCCCTCTCTCCTTCCTCTTCTCCTCGCTTGTCGGGATCAAAAGAGACGACAGAAACGATAATTGGACCATTTCTTTTCCTCATCTTACTACAGAAAGAGAACGATAGAGTGAAAGAGAAGGGCTAGTTGAATAGAATCGGAGCGTGTGTATACATTCAGTCGATGTACCGACATAAAAACTATGTTCATCAACGAACTAGTCCTAGTATTAATTATTCTATTCACCTTCGTAACTAAACAACTAACTCATTCAGTAGCTCTTCGATCATTGTATTGGAACCATACGACATTCAGGTAATTGAAAAAAATATCCTTCTTTCTTTCTCCTACTATTCTTGTTCGGTAATACTAAATGAGAGATATTTCGTAGTAATGCTGTTTTAATTAGTCATAATTGTTCAGATAAGTCGTTACTAAGTCAATCGTATTTTTTCTTCGACGCCTGTCTATTTGTTTAACAATGCTTGAGATCTAGACGTATTATGTAAGTAATGAACATGTAAAAAACTGTTTCTTGAAGAACATTGAAGAATAATTTCCTTCTCAAGGTTGAGCAGACAATCGAACATTCATGTTTCCTGTTTTGCTCGATAGATTTCACATCGAATTCTGTGGAGAAGACACTTACAAGCAAATGATTTCTTTTTCGATATTTTAACAGCGCCATTTTCAATAGGTCTGCATTTATTTAAAGAAAGATTATTGTTCGTAATAAAAATGTCACTCGTACAACATAGGAAACTGATTAGTTCATTGAAAGAACACCGGACATCCTTTGATATATATAGTAAATTAGACATTGAGCATGTACTTATCTACCGACAACTTCGGTCATATTTACATCTTTAAAATACGAGATCGAATGTAATCTCCATATAGAAATGCTTACGACATCGAACGCATTACGAGGAAACCGAGTGACCTTGTCTGGAAAGTATCCATTTCAATTAGATTTTCCGTCTACATTTTTCTTTTCAAGTGTCGAAGAACACTCGAAAGTAAAACGCGGAAATAGAAATCAAACAAATCATCGTATAACTTTATATCTATAGGCCATATCAAGACGGTTCATTGATCTTTGAAGTACATTTGGGCGATGTAATGGATCTTATATGTCCATTTTATGACGAACAAGAATCCTATTTGTTAAATGAACTCGAACAATACGATATTTACCATGTACGGATGATCTTTTCTTGTTTTCATTGAAACATTCATAGTTGATTGTATTCAGGTAACAAAAAATGAATTCGATATGTGTAATATAGACCAATTAAATATCAATCCAACCACTCGGATTCTAATTGCGTGTAATAGTCCTTATGAAGTGATGAAATATACACTTAACTTTCGTTCGTATCTGCCCATACCGAATGGATTGGAGTTTCATTCAAATCAAACGTATTACTTTCTTTCAACAACATCAATACTATCATTGAATCAACCATGTTACAAGTTAAAAATCAATGTACATGAGTACCGTAAGTCAAATTCTCGTGTCGTTCTAACTAGACAGTCATATACATTCAATATCGAAATGATGTTTCATTGCACAACGAAGTTATTCGAGATTGTGTAATCTAATTGAAATTTTTTTACTCAGCGAAGACGAAAACTATCGTATTGAACTCGATTTTGAATATAGAGAAGCAGAACATTGCTTGAAAAGAGATGTTTATCTACTTCATTGTTATATCACAAGTTTTTCTTCAATCGAATGTTTTTTCTAGAACGAATTTCATCATCGTCAACTGCAATACCATCTCTCGATGAACAGGAACGTAATTTTCCGATAATTTCTCATAAATCCAATAATCAAATAACTTCGTCAGCAGATAAAACAATCGAGTACAATGAACATCATCCTTTATTCTCAAAAATAGTCAAAGCCCAGCGCCACAGTGATCCTTATTCGATAAAATGGATCACCGACGTACCATCACGTTTCAACGATTTTCGTATGTATTCCGTTCTTTGCACTGACTGCTTTTATACGAGCTCATTCTCATTTCTTTCAATAGATGAATCCTACAGAACAGCAAATAGCGTGTCTTCATCAAAACCGAACACACTTAGTCTCGCACTGAGTGCTTCATCAACTACAAGTCTATCGATACCGTTTGTCAACTTAATACTTCTAATACTTTGTCAATTATAAGAAGGATGTTTTATCATTTCGTTCACTTACCGGTGTTCCGCTTGTTGTTTACAATCGAAAGACGATCAATCTGATGATGGCCTAAATATTATCTTTTTTCTTTTTGTTTTATTTTTTAAAAAACACTTCATCCCTAAGACACATACATGCATAACAAATAAAGCAATATTCTAACTCAGGCATCTTATAAGTATTGTTGTGCACCTTGATCAGAGATGAACTGTTGAATTTATCTTCTAATTATCAGTAAATATGCATATCTCTTTCGGACTAGCACGATACAATCATTCATAACTATAGTGTCTGAAGGAAATGGAGAATCGTGCATTGATTTTCCTTCTGACATCTTATCTTTATTTCCCTATCGAGATACCACCATAGGTGATACACCGGAAAGAAATGGCCAACATAAATTTTACAGTCATTGTACACTTTCGACCAATATATTCACAGTAAATTCTTCAACTGAAGCAAGTACAAACGTATGCAGAATCGTTTGCTGCTGTTTATTGGATTCAAAGAAAACTGACCTTTCAATGATACTTGCTTGACTTTCTATTCGCGATACTATAAAGTTAGCCTCGTTAGATTTGTTCTAGAATTCTATCTTTTGAATATGTCATCCATAACTACTTCTGCATCCGTGATCATATCCGATCGTGACGAAATTATTCGAGCATTTTCTATTTCAACAAATGATTTCAATCATTGACTAGTTTTATTTTATTGATGATTAGAGACATATTCATGGTAAAGAAAAAAATTTAATGTAATTGTGCCCATCATTCGTCAAAAGAATCATCCACACATGATTTCACCTTGTGAAATTGTAACGACACCATTACCACATTGAATGTCTAGAAGAAAAACGACGTATTTACATATCTGACAGGTCAAAGCAATCACGTCGATTGACAGTTACTATCTCACGCGCGAAATCTGGTCTCGAGATCTTCAGCTGACTTTAAGGAGACGATAAAATAGGTCGAAGATGATAAGCGGTATCCAATCACGAGAAAAATTTCAATATTACATATTTATCTATCTTTCACACTATCTTCGCTCTCTCGGTCGGAAGAAGATGAAATTCATTACTTTGACGTTTTTCATGGTGTTTTTCGAGTAATGGTTTTGATTCTGCGGTAGATTCTAAAAGTGAGATGAAAAAAAATCGTATCATCGAATATAAACATGCAACTGCACATACGTTCGAAGGTGATTTCGACGGCAGGTTCCGCGACTGATTTGTCGCCAATTGCCATTGCATTGGTTTGGTGTGCAGCAAAGATGATCATTGTGCATAAAAATAAGCAATAGATGGTTGATGATTGCATGATAACAGATTCACGAATTGTATTTAACTGTAAATGACGAATGAATGATGAAATCTCTCGCACAAACCCACTTCTATTTATACAACAACACGACCAATCGTTTACTACTTCTATCTCTCTTCCACATATCGAACAATGAGAAGCACAAAAGACAAGCCTCGATAGCGATCCATTACAAAGCAACTATTTCGATATCTTCCCTGGATAGATCTTCGAGAACAGTGATTTATGTGACACATATAGTGATGACTTCTTAGTCCACTCGGATAGTCATCGGACGATTTACTGACTTGCCTATGATAACTCGAAATAGTCGGCATGCGTGTGAGAGAGAGAGAAAGAAAATCTAAACCGTTTCAATCGCCGAGAAAGCGATGCCATTAAACAACACCAAGACTTCTATATCCTTTCGTTAAAGGAAAACAAATAGAATTATTCATTCGGAATAAATTAGCAAAATTATTCCCCGATTAAGCCATTTTGGATTACGCGAATAAAATCGCGTATGAGATAGTTCGAAGTGAATAAGTACATGCCTTGATACATGGATGATGATTCATTTGCGAAGGATAATTTGTTCGTCATGTTAGAAAGAGAATAGTTGATGCGGTTATTTTGACTGAAACGAAAAGGCATTGTTTTTGTATTTGTTTGAATGAACATCCAATCAATAAATAATGATGCGTAGCCATTTGGCCGATATATACATATATACGTTAGCTGAATAGGTCGGATTAGTTATTCTGTATTCGAATTCTGGTCAGTTAAATTATTGTGAATCTTTCGCCATGAATTCATCAAATATTTGCTGCTTATTATTGTGTTTCCTGTTCATTTTGAATGCACATCAGACAGCTGCAGCACCTGTCGTTCTCGAAATGACGACAAACTTTGCACCTTCAATAGTGTCCGTTGGTAGGCGCAGCATGAATGTGATTTTTCTTTTCAAATTGTTTGTACACTAGATGACAAGATACAAGATGGAGCACACGAACAACTTAGTGAAAAAAAAGTGAAACGTCGTTGCGGAAAAGTCAATCGTAAGTTTACTATACCCATTGAAGTTCTCTCGTGATGACACACGATTCAGACTGTAGCTTTATCAGCAGATACACCACGAGAATGATACGAATCTTCTATCAAATCAGAATTAGTCTCGGGTCTCACGCATTTCGCTTACCTGACTAATTTATGCATACATCATCGTGAATACTTACTTTTCATTCTAGTTGCCGGTAACTTTGGCTCTGGAGACGTCAACGGTGAGTATTCATGCTATTTCACATTCCATATCTAAATTCTTTTTTTTCTTTTCATCGCAGTTGACGTAGAAGGCTTTGGTATCATCAATGGCCGTATAAATGGCTGTTAAATCAGTGTGAACAATCATTGAATGGACATTTCATTGACCTATATGCCATTTTTCACGATAGTTTTCCATCATTTGTGCTCGTATCTCTTCCAATCGCTTCATGTAGTCTTGTTCACTTCGAATATTTAATAAAGAAAATAATTCAATGTACATCTAATCTAACAATTGTCATTTGTTCTTCCTATCGGTTGAAAATGTATTCATCAATGAAAGTATGAAAACGAAAGAAAAGTCTCATCAACACTGATATTTACAACTGTAAACGAAATCGCTGATGTCTGTCCGATTTTCGTTTCGAACGGACTGTTTGTATATAGGATAAAACGAGTTTGAAATGAAGAATGATTTTGATTAGTGTTTGAAGCAGATTTTATTTAACTACACAATTCATTAGACAACAAGAGAAGAGAACTATTGATAAATTTGAACAACTAATCATTGGTGACATTGTCACTCTTGTTTTTCGCTACGATGATTGGGTTTTGTTTGATTATTTGCAGGATATACTTTGACCAGATATATTGACAACACCGTTAGCAGCATTGGAGCCTATGAATAGAAAAGGACTAATCTGCTTGAATCGTAAAATTGACGGATTAAATCACATGGAATGATGAGAAAAACGTAAAGAAAACATTGCCACTTAAAAGTTTAGAAATATGACTCAAGTACTGACCGTATTGCAAATCATTCATACTTGAACATTCTCTCTTACAGGGGAAGAGATCAAAAATAGCTAGCGATAGATTTTTCGTACTTCCGATAGCTCAAAAAAAGCAAAAAAGTCATACTTATATTATGCTTCTACTAGCAGGGGTAGACCTTACTCTTAAGTTTATGCGAGTGTAAAGCGCGTATTGGTCATGTTCTAAAATTAAATTTTCACATACCTTTCGATGAACAACCTTGAGAATTACCACTTTGTCCTGAAATGAGAGCAAAATTTTCATAGGATATGTAGAACGAGTGAAGTGTCATGGCAGGAAATGAATCAGTTGAAAATATAGATCGTCTACTACAGAGTGCAGTATAAGTTTACGCTCTACAGAGGTTATTTGAGTAGAGATCTCTCCTGACAAATACTTTCAAATCAGGGAACGATTAAATATTTTGGATACTTTACCATTTGCTGACATTTGCACTCCCGCCAAAAGTTTTTGAATATCCAGTCCTGCAATTTGAACTATCGGTTGATTAAGTGATGCTGATTTCAACATTTCCTCTGGCGTGCTGGTAGCAGGTGCGCTTGATGTATTTTCCACTGGATTAGCATGTGTTCCGTACAAAACACAGGCCATCACAACGCAGAAAATCAAACACGAAACATTAAACGAATACATGTTAGAAGGTGTACAAAAGTATAGCGAATAATCAAATATATTCAGCCAACATTTACACACATGCATATATATATATATATGTATCACCGAAACGGACATTCATTACCGTTTTTTCTTTTCGACAGGCATCGAAACGAATATACAGACAATGCTTTTTCTCGTTCTTTCCAACATGCTATCATGACGAACAAATTATTCGTCATATATGATTCATCAGATCCATCACAAACCATGTACTTCTTGAACTACCTTGTGCATCGCTCATTAAAATAGACCTCATTGCAACACGAGTCATCTCGACCACATTCATCTGTCGTTGTTCAGAAATATAGGATTTCTATCGACATAAGCTATTCCATTTCAGGAATATCCTCACAAAACTGTTCATGTCGAATGACGTCACTCTCCTCTTTTCTTCTTTTTTTCGATACATGTCGACTGCTTCGAATTATCATAGGCAAGTCAGTATATCGTCCGACGACTATCCGAGTGGACTAAGAAGTCATCACTATATGTGTCACATAAATCACTGTTCTCGAAGATCTATCCAGGGAAGATATCGAAATAGTTGCTTTGTAATGGATCGCTATCGAGGCTTGTTTTTTGTGCTTCTCATTGTTCGATATGTGGATGAGAGATAGAAGTAGTAAACGATTGGTCGTGTTGTTGTATAAATAGAAGTGTGTTTGTGCGAGAGATTTCATCATTCATTCGTCATTTACAGTTAAATACAATTCGTGAATCTGTTATCATGCAATCATTCAGTGTCTACTGCTTATTATTATGCAGCATGATTATCTTTGCTGCACATCAAATCAATGCAATGGAAACTGAAGACAGATTGGTCACGGAAGTTCCATCAAAAGTCGACTTTGAACGTAGGAAGAGTTGCATTTTTAAATAACGATACTGAAGTTTTTATTGTATTTGCAGATACTACCGTAAAAACATGGCCACTACCCGAAAAAGTTCATGAAAAACGCGGATCTATTGCTGCCGGTATGTCATCTACGTCAGATTGCGATCGGGAATGAATCTAAATAGTAGCTAAATATATATCGAGAAAGGATGCTTGAATATGTAAATAGTTGTGCAACGAAAGGAAAGCATAATGATGAAGAAGTTCACTAGATGCAGAGGAAAGATAGGAAAATACTGTTGCGATTGATCAAATAGGTGAATTAATTTTTTGTTGTTTTTTAGCTGCCGTTTCAGGTTCAGGCTCACGTAGACCTGCTCGAGTTCGAGTCAACAGACCATCCAGTAAGTGTCAATCAAAGTAGTTTAGAATGCGTAACTTAATTGTTTCTTTTGCAGATATCCAATGCGCTAATGGTGTTGTTACTATTACCGATGGTCAAATCACATGTGGCAAATAATTGTATCGGCGAATGATATGGACAATTTGATCAAATTCAATATTTTTCGTACACATTTTCTTTCTTTCGCTGTTGTTAACATGTATTAATCATCAATAAAATATCACTCATCAAATAATAAAACCATTTTCAATGTGACTGAATAAAATCAAGACAAAAGGTACTCATTCATGTTCAGAGTGTCAAATGTATGTGTTGTTGCAGCTTTAAGAGCCATGTATTGTAAACAATTGCGAGAGAAATTTGCTATCCCTCTCTTCTTTTGAAGCTGTTTTGCGACCACGCGTATTCACTCGCGGGCGTCAGATTATCTAGCAAATTATCTTGTCATCGTGAAAGCTATTATATATGACAGTGAATGATCACTGTTCTTTAAGGATCATGTTCACATTTCTATTAGTGAATAAATAATTTCAAAGATTTAGATATATACATATATCTAATTATTTTCTTTATTCACTATTCAAGACAGAAATAAGGACAACAGGTGGTACAATTAAAGATTATCATGAAAAATGGCATGTTCGCAGGTAAAATGTTGTTCCATTCTTTGCCCATCCCAGTTTAACAAAAACCTCTACCACCATAATCATGTACCCTCGCTGTAAAAAAAAGCAACGAAACAAGTTGAATACTTACCATCGATATCGCCTATCGAAATGATACTTTCTCTCGCTGGAAGGCAAAAAAATACATATAGTGATGAACATGGCGTTAGCCGTTTCATTCAGCTATTGATCAGTAAGATCTTGAATTGAGGATGAACACAATACTACATTGATCACCCTGTTAACTACGATGGTGTTCATCTCTTCGTTTGTGAATGTATCCAGCATATGATTAACTCAAGCGAGATTTCACTCTTCGAACGCACTGTGTACTCGATTTATAAATATTATTAATTATGTTAGACTTTGTTCTGCCCTATCCTAAATGAGCTTTGCATGAATGCGGTACACTTACCATAGCTTCACGTAAACGATGTTGTCGTTTGAGATTCCTTTCGACCACTCCTAATTACTTGTGATTCATCTCGGATCTTGTCGTCTAGTGTACAAACCATTCAACAAAGAAACATTCGATCTACAATATGCCTACTAGTTAGAACTGTCGAAAGAATAAGATTGTCCGTCGCTCCAAACGATCAAGAGACACAATAGTAAGCAGCAAATATTTAATGACTTCACAAAAAAGATTCACAATAATTGGACTGGTCAAAGTTGAACTATAGGCCAAATTGTGAAATCTATAGTCAACTAACAGTCTATATAAACACGGACGAAAGGATCATTCAGTACCTTTTCTCTTTTCGATATTTCTTGAAGCCAATACACAAACAATAACTTTTCGTTTCTGTCGAAACAACTATTTTATTTCTAACACGCTAACTTGACGTGGCGAACAAAGCATCGTTCGTACACGATTCGTCAATTCATGCCAAAAGTCATTAAGATTGTCTACTGAGCACTTTTTAGCGTGTTTCTTATTGACCACAGACAGTTGCGACATGTGTTCAATCCTCAATATGATGTCACGAAATGAAATAGGGAAGGATTTTTCTACACAGGCAATGCTGGAATGACGTTCGTGTGAATACACACAAGTTTTTGAAAGTTTTCAAGAGTGATATATAGTCAGGACATGCATTCTAAACCATTCCGGACTAAACTTCATCCCACTTCTACCTTTTGACTGCTCCTCATCGAGTTAAAATTATCGGATAACATTGAATATAGAAAAATGTACTTTTCAAACTTTCTTAGTATGATATGGTTCTTATACAATGATCGAAAGATTTTGAATGAATGCGATCGGTCACGATAGCGCTGTATAGAATAGTAGATGTGTTAGAACTAATTAATTCCTTGATGAACATCGATTTTTGCCCGACTCTAGGCTGATTAGATCCATTCTTACTGTACTTAAGCGTTGACCATTTTCTGAACACTCGATATGCCAAGGAAAATTAGTAAACAAATGATCTGAGAATTTTAGACAGTGTGCACACAATTATATTCTTCATTTATTAGGTTGAGAATTAGTACAAGAAATTGACGAGAACAAAATTGAAATAGAAAGTGTATGGTTGCCATCTTCTTGGAACTATTGTAATTTACAGACGATTCTGCCACGCTCCATTGTAATCACGCCATTACCACAGACTGCAGCTAAACGAAATAAGAAACGAAGACGATCAAACATGATTGTTCGAAATGACTATTGAAAAACTTACTTTTAACTACTCCAACACGACGTTGTCGTTGTAAAGCTAAAACAAAAGGAAGTCATGAATAAACGGATATTAGAAATCAATTAAAATCGAAGGCTAGTTTTGAATGAGAACGACCAACAGTCTGTAAGATCTTAGATTTATACAAAATCCGTCTTGCATTCAGCGATGGAGCTTCGTATGAGGAACTGAATGCCCTCTTCAAATTTCTCGCGTAGCTCTCCGACTCGTTGTCAGAAGATCTAGAGATGAATTTGTCTGCCAATCGATTTCATAACTACACCAACTTATTCATATGTTCGACAATCAAACTACTCTCGTAGGAATATCATTCACTTACGAATATTAGAAACATCACGCTTTTTTCTAGATGACAATTGCACATTTACGCCCGTACCCACCGTTTCGTGTCCTCCTACAATGAGACGAATGTTTTAACAGCATCCGACAGCAACACAGTTACCTGTATTAACATGGATCGATGAAAGCCCTGGTCCTCCGATATGCACATTTGCATTGGCTTGGTATGCAGCGAAAATAATCAAGACACAAAAGGCTAAGCAGTACGCAATGGATGATTGCATGGTAAAGGGTACGTAAGGCGAAATTAATAAAGAAATTCGATAGAAGGCGAATGATGAAATTTATTCAAGGGACATAAACATATATACATTCCGAAGACCAATCGTCTCTTATTTCTTTCTTAAAGCGAATGATAGGAAAAGAAAAGAAAATCATGCCCTAGACGAATAGTCCCTGTATAATAGGTCGCTTTTGCTCTTTCTTTAATCGAAAGTTCGAGAACGGTGCTTTCTATGGTAAACATGATTGTTTTTAGTTAATGCACGTTTCGGTCGGACGATATCATTCTTCGCCTATGATGATCTTAGTATAATGGACTTGTGTACGAGAAGAACGAAGGACGTGACGTCATTCAATATAAATAACTTTGTCCAGAGGTTCATCAGAAACATAAAATTGTTCAATCGAAATTATCTAATAAAAGTCTTGTTCACCAAAATGGATGGAGATGAATGTTAATTAGTTAATTTGAGGTAGAGAGAATTGCTTTGTTCATATATGTGAAGTCGTATGGATGGGCAGATGACCGCTATCGGTTAAATGAGTCATGTGGGGGAAAAGTATTTGTTTTTTGATTCGTCATGTTAGTATGTTAGAAAGAGAAGAATTGCCGACGTTGGTTCGGCTGAAGTGAAAAGATATCATTTATGTTCGCATGAATATTGGAGAGGAGAAGAAAAACGATTGACTTCAATTTATAAGTAAGTGATCGAACGTTAGTAGTATTCGTATCATCATTACTTCATAGGACGATTCATTTAGCTATTGATATTTATCAACCTATGAACATGACTTCATTGACACTGTATTTCACTACGATCTGCACGGTTCTCATGTCTCTGACATATAGATCGGAGGGTGCTTTTTTACGATTTGGACCAGAAGGTTTACAATTAGGTGGAGGTGCTGATGGTAGTGCAGGTTTTCTGAATATTCCATTCTCAACCGGTGGTGTCAAGATAAACTCGGCCGTAGCCGGGGGATTTGCTAATTCGTTGGTAAACGTACCAATGGTGCAGCGATTTGGATCACGATACAATCGGTATGTGTATCCAACAAGCACTAGTAGACCATTCGCGCGAACGAATTGCGATTGGTATTATCGCTGGGGTCTTCCTTATTCAAATTTATTCAATGGTCAAACTTATCAACGAGGATATGGATCATCTGGTGCTCAATGGGGAAGCCAAACAGGCACACAAACCGCTTCTTCAGTAAATTCTCAAAGTATTCGTCCTTGGTTTTTTAACATCAATCGATTAGCTAATGTTCAAGTAACTCCACCCAATATTCCTATGACCGGTATGTAGTCTGTCAAAGCGGTTTAGTTATGTCATTTCAACCAGCCTATCCTGGATTTCTAATGGCACATAAATCGTCCAGTTGTATCCGTCTTGAAACAATGAGGAATGGTGGAGAAGCACCTATAGAACATATGATTTCTTTGAACTTTTCTTTTGCATCGACCATATCTGCTACAATTTTTTTTTCGTATCTTGCATTGATCTGAATCTTTGTTTATGTTTTAGGCTTTGCTAGTTCTGGAAGCGGATGTTCAAGAGGAGGTACGTGATAATTGCTCAAATTAATATTTCCTTCGACTAGCATGTGGATACAATGATCGATGTCAGATTCACTTCTATCTTGCTTTTTCTCTTTCTTTGACACGTCTATACATGAATTACCTTTGATTAAAACTTCAATTAGTAAGCCATAAAGCATTGCCTCCGACGATGATTCCATTTCAAATAAAAACTAAATGTTTCTCGTTTATTTTAGTTGATGCAAATGGTCAACAATGTAACTATCTGAACGACTATTTTTGATCTATAGACTCATGCGCACTAAATTTTTCTTTCTATTTATAGCCATCAGTGCGGCTAACGGTGTTGTCAATCTGTCCGGCCAAAGTATTTCCTGTAAATAGTCAACTCAATTACAATGATCATAGTGTAGAACAAGAGTGACAATGTCACCAATGATTAGTTGTTCAAATTTATCAATAGTTCTTTTCCTCTTTTCTCTTGTTGTCTAATGAATTATGTAATTAAATAAAATCTGCTTCAAACACTAATCAAAATCATTCTTCATTTCAAACTCGTTTTATCCTACATACAATCAGTCCGTTCGAAACGAAAATCGGACAGACATCAGCGATTTCGTTTACAATTGTAAATGTCAGTGTTGATGAGACTTTTCTTTCGTTTTCATACTTTCACTGATGAATACATTTTCAACCGATAGGAAGAACAAATGACAATTGTTAGATTAGATGTACATTGAATTATTTTCTTTATTAAATATTCAAAGTGAACAACACTACATGAAGCGATTGGGAGAGATACGAGCACAAATGATGGAAAACTATCGTGAAAAATGGCATATAGGCCAATGAGATGTTCAGTCAATGATTGTTCACACTGATTTAACAGCCATTTATACGGCCATTGATGATACCAAAGCCTCCTACGTCAACTGCGATGAAAAGAAAGAAAATGAATTCAGATATGGAATGTGAAATAGCATGACTACTCACCGTTGACGTCTCCAGTGGCAAAATTACTGTCCGCAACTAAAATGAAAAGTAAAGATTCACGATGATATATGGAGAAACTGATACAATAAACGAAAATGTTTTTGTCCATGTATCAATCGTGTGATGCATCAATCGGTATATCTCTCATTAGATATTTATGATCGATGAAATCTTTGACGAAGAGTGCTTAAGAGATTGAACTGCTCTGCTTGTTAGCTATCAAAAAGATCATTTATTTGGTTCCTGCATCTATCGACTGAAAGAAGTGTTTAGTCATCTCTTAAATATTTGAGCACACTGATTATGACAAGCTGCAGTTTGGATTTTGTCTTATCACAAGAGAACTTCGAACGATTGCAATTTACTTACAGTTGATCCAACCGCACGGTCGCTTCTTCGCCTTGTTTTTCGCAGGCATTCTCACGTTTGCCCTTGTTTGTCCCATATGATGCACATTTCCGACAGGCACTTTTACACGGGATTCATCCTCTCTTTGGTCATCTAATTAGTAAAGGGACAATTCAACAAGGAGACTTGTGTTTGCACTGTGCTTACCGCCTGTCATCATAGAAGGATCAGAATCGCTCATCTCGTCCATAGTGCCAATTACTGCAGCTGTTTGATGAACATTTAAAGCCACCAGGACACATAATAATAAGTAAAGAATTAATAATTTCATGATACAACAAGATCAATCAATATTGAAGCAAACAGAGTTGGGATATCTCGTGAATGACTAAACCTAGTCAGTCAACATCTATACATATGTTTCTTTTCCAAACGTTTACTTAACACTTTTCTTTTTCGATATTTAGTCAGGCAGCAATGATCGTTTTTCGTTTCAGTCGAAACAATTACAATAACTATATTCTCTTTCCAACATGCTATCATGACGAACAAATTATTCGTCATATATGATTCATCAGATCCATCACAAACCATGTACTTCTTGAACTACCTTGTGCATCGCTCATTAAAATAGACCTCATTGCAACACGAGTCATCTCGACCACATTCATTTGTCGTTGTTCAGAAATATAGGATTTCTATTGACATAAGCTATTCCATTTCAGGAATATCCTCAAAAAACTGTTCAGTCGAATGACGTCACTTTCCTCTTTTCTTCTTTTCTTCTTTTTTTCGATACATGTCGACTGCTTCGAATTATCATAGGCAAGTCAGCATATCGTCCGACGATTATCCGAGTGGACTAAGAAGTCATCACTATGTGTGTCACATAAATCACTATTCTCGAAGATGCTATCCAGGGAAGATATCGAAATAGTTGCTTTGTAATGAATCGCTATCGAGGCTTGTCTTTTGTGTTTGTCATTGTTCGATATGTGGATGAGAGATAGAAGTAGTAAACGATTGGTCGTGTTGTTGTATAAATAGAAGTGTGTTTGTGCGAGAGATTTCATCATTCATTCGTCATTTACTGTTAAATACAATTCGTGAATCTGTTATCATGCAATCATTCAGTGTCTACTGCTTATTATTATGCAGCATGATTATCTTTGCTGCACATCAAATCAATGCAATGGAAACTACTGAAAAATTTGAAACTACTTTTCCATCTGAAATCACCTCTGAACGTAAGTTGAATTACCTGCTTGGATTCAACGATAAGAAGCATTTATTTTCACTCTAGGTGCTCCGGAAAAGGTTATGACATTACGTGATGTACTTATTCACAAAACTAGAGGCGCTGCTGCCGGTAAGTGATTTTCCTCTGTTTGAAAGGCTTGTACTGAGAATGAATGCATGAAAGATATGATAGTCTGGGGGGGGGGGGGGGGGAAGAGAGGGGGGGCCTGGAAAGTGAAAAAACGAAAAACGTAGGGGTGGGGTGGGAGGAATTGACTAAGGGATGAATTTTTGGTCGACTTGTTTTTGGTGTATTCGTTACCCCTGTAGTAATTGAAGTCACTCGCTTCATCGTCCACGATCGGACGGTAAACGTCGGCAACCCATTCGGCTACGTTACCGGCCATATCATACAGACCGAAGTCGTTTGGCGGGTACGATTTAACTTTGTTTGTGATATCGGCACCATCATCAGACCAACCTGCGATTCCACCGTAATCTCCTTTTCCTTGCTTGAAGTTGGCCAATTGGTCACCTCTAACCTGTCTTTTTCCTGAACGGGTATAGCTACCAGACCAAGGATATTTCTTTTGTCCTTTGTAGATGTTGTATTCGCGTTGACCGACGTCGGCAGCAGCGGCATATTCCCATTCTGCTTCGGTTGGCAAACGGTACTCTGGCAAAATAAAACCTGAGGTACGTTGTGCGTAGACATTCTTTTGTTCCTTAACGTTGCCGTCTTTGTCTGCTTTGCCTGGTTTAGACAAAGAGTTTCTCCGGCCTTTCAAAACGATCTCCTCGTCACCGCCCAAAGTCTTGGTTGGTGCAGCCAAATAGGTTTCTGTGCTAAAGGTCTTATCGGCACTTACCGCAGTAACTTTAGAGCCTTTTTTCAAGTATCCTTGCTGCTC